>JAGDQO010000110.1:0-1225882 GCA_018342035.1 Solanum appendiculatum
TGTGATTCACATGTATCTGGGATATCAGATACATAAAAGAATAATGAACGAGATGGGAGAGATGCAAACAAGATTTTTTATAGGGATAAAGTAAAGGAGGATAATTATGTGAGGAAAAACAGTATGCCTCTTTATAGTATATGATTGGGGTGGGGTCTTTATATCTTACGTTATTCGAAGCTGTCTTTCCCTATTTCTACGCACGTCCAATTCATTTATTCCAACTTACATTTATTACACCTCCTCAATCCCTCACCCCTATCATCATCCCTTTCAGTTCCACCTCCAAGTGCTCAAAATTCGTAAGTAGTGTCTCGAAAGGGTGATGTATGTGTAATTTTATTTTTATATTGTAAAGTTATAGAGTCTGTTTTTGATAGATTAATTGTTCGAACAAAGCATAATAAAATCAAATATGAAAAGATAGTTACAAGAGTGAAATAGTCATACTGAATATAATGGAGAAAACGATATCATTTAGCAATAACATATAATATGAGAATTGAGGCCAAAAAAAAGGTAAAAATAAAATTGAAGAATAGAATAGTATATATGTTAGTAATAACCATAATATAGATAAGAGAGAATTGACAATGCTCGAGTATCTACTAATCTTTTATCCTATACGAATTTGAAATTTATGAATTTAAATTTTTAGTTATTCTAAGTTATTATTTCCTCCATTTTCAAAATTATTTATTTTACTTTTTTAGTTTATTTCAAATAAAATTTACTTTCTATATTTAGTAACTCGTTATACCTTACATTCTATATAGTAATAATTTATGATCAGAATATTAAAGGACAGTTTGATACTTCATATACAACATTAATTTAAGATCACACAATTTAAATTTATTTATTTATTTTCTGAAATTCATGCTGATTCAAATTAAAGTAAATAATAAAAACAAAGAAAATAGATTTTGAATAAATAATTGATACGTATTGAATAAATTTCTCTTAAAAGAAATATAAAATTCTAACCAAAGGTTCAATGAAAATGTATACCTTAAATGCTAGCTCTGTCCCTGGCTCAAATTAATAATGCTTGCCTCACAAAATTAACAATGTCACATGAGATTAATAAAAAAAACCCTTAAAAGTCAAAAAAATATTTTAAATATGTCAATCTAAACACGCTATAAGTATCAATTTTGGATAATAGACTTATTAGTTTTGTGGAACCATCTTTTGTTGCATCTTCGTTCACTTTTTTTTTGTAGCGAGAATAGTCGCCACATATGTTAATTTTTATGGCGATCGATAGTATCGTCACAAATAATTTTTATTTAAGAAACTACTTGCTTTGACCTCACAGTCGCCACTAATACTATCTTACGGTGACTTTTTGATTTTTTATAACAATTTTCATCGTTATAAAAATATAAATTTCTTATAATAAATTCAGTGATCTATCACGCTTTAGGTGTGTATGAGATTCAATATCTAAGCCACTAGTATATGGTTTTCTTGGACATCAATTTGGATAGACATATTCTTTATGGAGACATATGACTTAGTTATTCTTTCCAAATCACAAGTGCATTGCTATTTTCAAGCAAGTGGATAGCTTTATAGACTTTTTGTACCCATGTAAATCAAAATGAGATACAAATGAAATTTTCATGGACAATCTACGAATCACAATTTTCACCACCATCCATCCATACACGATAATTTCTTGAGAACATCATTGGTCTTAAATCTTCAATATCTTATATTTCTTGATGTGATGTAAAATATAAATACCAATTACAAAAATAAATTCTTATGTCACTTTTTCAAAAGAAATTTAAACTTTGGGATATAGGTATGTTGTATAGTGACTATAAAATATTGAAAGTTGACTAAAAAGGTAAGACCTAAAGTAGTGGAAAATAGAAAACTTACGTGGAGGTTGTTTAGGCAGTTGGCTTAGTCAGTTATGATAAAATTAAAACGTATAATTGTTTGTTATAAACCCTATTTTAATATTTCGACATTATCACAAATATTTTTCTTTTCCATGATATGACAAGAAAAATTATAGTATGTATCAAAATGAAGTTCAATTATTCAAATTTCAAAGTCAAAGCATGGAAGCAAATTATTAAAGAAGAGACAAATTTACATAATAAAAAACAGCTTGAATATATCATATAATCATTTAAGATGTTTTATGAGTCGAGTCTATCGCATAGGACATGTCTGATTCGATTTATGTTCTCTATGTAATTTACAGGTTATTACGCAGTGGAGGGTTTATCCAGTGAGCACGAAATGCTCATCCAAAGGGTAGAAGCTGTGACAGAGGTTATAGCGACTACGAGTTATCATGTATTTCATTCAAGATGAGGTGAGTTATAAATGTATTCTCTTATATTTCGAATAATAATAATAATAGTAATATTCATAAGTTATAACGAAATTGTTTATATAAAAAATAAAATAAACTTGCCCACAGGATATAAGGTTGTTACTATGAAACAGCTAAAGAATTAAGTCATGCCCTACTTGATTTTTTGAAGATTAAAATAAAATAAAAGATTATGATTCTTTCAGCAAACAAATCAATTTCTTTTTCTGAAAAGGAAAAAAAAAATCTTTATACAATCCTTCAATGGAAAACCAAATTATTAAACTTTATTACTTATTAATGTGAAAACTCAATACACTTGGGTTTTGTATTCTTGGAACTCTTACAAATATATTTGCAGAATTAGTATATATAAAAGAACAGTCTGATACTCAAAACATTTCCTATTAAACTAAAAAAGAATCACATTCCGAAAATATGAATACAAGACTTGTGCATGAAGTAGAATCATCAAGTTTAGAATTTATAATAGGTTTACTTCGACAATCCCAAAGGTCTAAAATTTGATAGGATATTTAGCAAGTCTAATAATTTATAAAGCAACAAATCATAGCTAAACTACCGACAAGGGTTGCAGTGGAGTGGTAAGTACTCCTTCAACTTTAATCAGAGGTATCGGGCTTGAGCTCCCCTGACTATGAAGTCACCTTTATTAGGGAGCATTTTACCCCATTGTGGAATTTTTTGGCGTAAATCGTAGCTAAACTAACATCTTATGGCTCAGTTAGTTTGGAGGGTGCAGGTCATCCACACGGATGATCCGGGATCAATTCCCCCTCAATGTCTTCTGAGTCGAGCCTGTCACATAGGGTTTACCTAGTGCGATTTACATCCTCTGTGTGATTTACAGATTATTATACAATAGTTCTCACCCGAAAGACAGACTTTGACAGAAGCTATAGCAGCTACGAGTCATCTTGAATTCCGAAAAAAAAATTCTGTCCTTAACATTTCCCGTGAAAAAAGGCGGGGTGGAGGAGAAGTCAAGTGCCTAAGAGAAAATGTGTCATAATTGGAACTTAAAAAAGAACAAACATATTAAATAATAAAGAAATAAAAATTCATCTGTAATTATACTAGATACAAAAGCCCGGCCAAGCTCGAGCCCAATATATATTAGTTTATTATTTTAATTTATGTGATACAGATAAAATTAAAAGAATCAATTAAATTTTTAAATATTATTGTTGTTAATTATTTTTATTATATTTTTAATATACTTTTCAAATAATATCCGTGGCACATGTGATATTTTTGAGACTTAATTAATTTTTAAAATGTGAAATTTTGAGAGTTAATCAATTTTTTAATATATATATTTTAAATACGTAA
The DNA here is from genome assembly GCA_018342035.1 of Solanum appendiculatum. NCBI lineage: Eukaryota > Viridiplantae > Streptophyta > Magnoliopsida > Solanales > Solanaceae > Solanum > Solanum appendiculatum. The sequence continues at coordinate 3,692 of JAGDQO010000110.1, forward strand.
TTTTTAAATAATATATGTTATTTCCCATGTCCCAATTTATGTGACACATGTTAAATTTTGAGAGTTAATCAAATTTTTAATATGTTTTTAAATGCTTTAAGTTGTGATTAATAGTACTCTTAACGTATTTTTCAAATAATATATGTTACTTCCTTTGTCCCAATTTATGTGGTACATGTGAAATTTTGAGAGTTAATCACATTTTAATATGTTTTTCAAATATTTTAACTTGTTAATTATTGTGATTTATGGTACTCTTAATATAATTTTCAAATAATATATGTTACTCCCTCAGTCCCAATTATGTAGTACAGGTGAAATTTCAAGAGTTAACAAAATTTATAATATCTTAAGTTGATTTTTAGTACTATTTTTTGTAAATTCATAACATACAAAAAGAAAAATATTAGAATTAAAATAAATTAAAACGTATAATACGAAATATAAATAGAGAAAGTTGAGGAGAAGCGCAAACCGGTCAATTGCCTGGCTGACCCTAAGCTCCTCAACATTCTCTTCTACAAAGTAGAGATATAGAGTAATTCTATAGGATTAGCTAGGATGACTTTTTGGTATACATTACATACTGGCTTTTTAAATCAAATCAATTAATTTAATTTTAATAATTAAAAAATGAAAGTGGTATACACGAAAAATTACTTAAATGGTAAACACTCTTCATCAAAATTATTACTTCGAATCATCAAGAGATTAAAAAAGTGAAAGCTTCACTTAATCATTTAAGTATATAAATAGATATATATCATATATATATACATCGAGTGCGAGTAAATAATTTTAAAATCTTTCATTAAGGGTGAAGCCAGTCTTCATCATAAAGACTCCAATAATTATGACTCGAAATTTAAATTAATTTAAAATGCATAAATTAAAAATTCTGATTCCGCACTTTTTAACCTTTGCTTTTCTCCAAAAAGGGTTCACACCATTCTCTTCTACTCTTTAAATACCCCCAACTTTGATAACTCTCATTTCTATATCATTCTTAAATTCCTAAAATCCTCCATTCTTAAACCTCTCAATTTAAACCTCTAAAAAATCAAGTTGAAATTAAAGTTCACACAAAATAAATAAATTATGGTATGTTTCTAATTCTCTCTTTTTTCTCCTCTTTATTTTTTTAAATTTTTCTTTCATATTTTCATAAAAAAACTTTGCTTTGTATTTCAGGAAACAGAAAGCCAAAGTCAATTAAGTACTTGGCATGGCTATGTTGATTGGAAAAATAGGCCTGCACTTACTAAGAAACATGGTGGATTACTTGCTGCCTCCTTTGTCTTAGGTAAAAAATTAAAAAAATAAAAATCTTCGACTTTTTTTTGACATAACTGGTAAAGTTATTGCTATCTGATCAGAAGGTTATAAGTTCGAACGGTAGAAACAGTCTCTTGCAGAAATGTAAGATAAGACTGTCTATCATAGATTCTTGTGGTTTGACTTTTTTCTCAACTCTGCATATAACGAGAAGCTTAGTGCATCGAACTGTCTTTTTATCTTTGCATGTGAAATTTTAGAGAATTTGATTTTTTTGAAAAATGTTACAGTTGTGGAGGTGTTGGAGAATTTGGCATATTTGGCAAATGCAAGCAATTTGGTGTTATATATGTCTGAGTACATGCATTTTTCACCATCAAAATCAGCAAATTCTGTGACTAATTTTATGGGCACAGCATTTTTATTGGCACTTCTTGGTGGATTCTTATCTGATGCCTTCTGCACTACTTATTACATCTATCTCATCAGTGCACTCATCGAATTTATGGTAAATTTTCCATTTCCATTCACATTTCCCAATTATGTTTTCTTGGCTCGATGTTCGATACCAGTATTAGAATAGTCTGACTTTATTTAAACTTGTGTCTCATATTGGAGGGTTAAAACTCTCTCTAATAAAGTTGATTTGATAGTTAGAGCTTGAATTCGAAATCTTCGATTAAAAATAAAAAAAATATTTACCATTTCACCACGATCATGATTAATTCTTTGTCCCTTTTACTTTTAATAAGGTTATTTATATGTACATTTTAATAATGATCATGATCATTAATTCATAACATGTAAAATGGTACTTCTCTCGAGAATGTTATATTTTTATAAATATTTTATTTTATTTTTAATGAAATGATTGAGCAGGCAGGTGGATTTTAATAAGGTGAGACATAAAATGAGCAGAAATTAAGGCAAATATAGCCAATATTGAATGAAACAAACTTGGGAAATGTGATCAAATAAAGGCAGTAACGTCGCCGCATTTTTTATGCATCCTTTTTAATTTTTCAAAATAAAATAGAATAATTATAATTATAATTTCAGAATCTTTACCTTTTTTTTTGTTAAATAAGTTTATTGTTTATTTTTTCTTATGGAGTATTCAAAATATAAATGATAGCGTAGTACTTTGACAAACAAAAGGGAGAAAAAAAAGTCAAATATTTTATGTTTGTTTACTATTTTATTTTTATTCTTTCATAATTCTACGTTTCCTATTTCTTCTTTTTAAGACTTTGATTATACTCTATAGTCACATTGATTGATTGGTAGAAAACATGAAGGGCGATATTAGTGTTCAATAATTAAAAGTTAATTATACAACAATAAAAATATACACAGTGTAATGCATAATGACCATTAAGGATTGTGCTGAAATGGATGAGATTTTTTTTAGTCTTAATTAGAAGTCTTGAGTTTGAGCTCTGAAAATGAGAAAAATCTTAGGGAGTCATGTGCTTTGCTTTCTAATGGGCTTTACGATCGTGAATTCAGATTAATCGGGACACTAAACATTGTTTGGAAAACCAAAAATGATTATAGTCCTAGTCATCACTCATTATTTAATTTTAGGGAAAGTCATCCTAAAGATACTAATGATAAATTAGTGTTAAAATTGCAACAATTGGCCATGCAACTTGCTTACAAAGTGATGCAAGTTGACAATTAGTATGACAAAAGATACTTGGGAATTGGTTGCTTTCCTTCTTTTTATCTTCTCTTGTCTGCTTCTTTTCTCCTCCTTCTAGTGGCGTAGTCACATATAGCTCAGGATGACCAGTCGAACATCCTTTATTGAAAAATTATATTATGTATTTAAAAAATCGTACAAAGTATATAGGTCAAAAAAAATTATTTTCATACATATATATATATATATATATATATTAAATCTTAAACACTTTTAACGAAATTTCTGATTTAACTACTGCAGGCCCCCACCCCCACATAGTCCCATCCATCAAACTTGTTAACGAAGAAAATATGAGAAATTAATATTAACCCCATAATGGACCTTTTTTTCTTGGTCATTTTTATTTTTTAAAGTTCCAAAAGAAATCCCATGAACCATGACTTTGAAAAGAGACCACTTTGATATGATTCGATTTGTTTTTTTAAAAAAATAATAAAATAATATAAAAATAAATATTGGAAAACTAAAGTTTATAGGATGAAAAAAGATCTATGTCGAATTAGAATCTATTTTTAGATAGTACAATTTTATTTATTTTTAGTGGAAGATCATATTAAGAATCCAACCTTCCCCACATTTATTGTTCATGCAACGTATCTAGGTTTGAGTTTGAATTTTCTAGGGTCCCATTACATATATAACCTTTTTTTGTTTGGATTTTAACTACTTTTTTTCCCCACACTTTACGTTTGTCACTATGTAACATATATATGGTGACAATGGACTAAGAAATGTATTGCCCCTAGGTTTTAAATTGCCCTATTGGGAAAAGAGCGATGTCTGATGTGCATGTCATGACTTTGAATCTGATTATATAATAATGTTATATTTAAATAGAGATGTGGCGAAATCGATTTATTTTTCATCGAGTTTCGAACTATGTAAACTGGCCTTGAGAATTTCTAGATTATGAAATTATAGTCTAGAAAAATATTTACCAATAGGCAACTTTACTTTATTGGATCAAGACAAATGAATAGTGAGAAAGGCGAAGATATATACTCCATTTATCCGTCTCAAAATAAGAGTCGTTTTATTTTATTTGACGCTTTTTAAGAAAAATAAAAAAAATACAAAATATAATTTATTAAACTATATTCCTGATTTATTATATAGTATTTGAGAATTTTGATCATTATTAAGATCAGAAGTAGCTTTTTAATATAAAGGTATAGTTGAAAATGATAATTATTTTTTGTATTGAATTTTTAAAGTGATGCTTATTTTAAAACAATTTATTTTTATAAAATAGACACTTATTTTAGGACAGAAAGAAAGTGAATATAAGACAAAAATATATATGGATCAATATTTTTATGGAGAATTTATGTGAAATTGCGGGCACTTGGGATAAGGATTTGTTGTTATTGTTGGAAATCGGAATTTTGAATTAGATGAGGGGGTAATTAGCAAAAAGACAAAAGCTATAAATACAAACATCTAAAAAAAATTGTTGGAAAAAAAAATGTAACAATATGACTATATAACTTTTTTTTTATCAATAAATGGGCAAAGCCGATAAAAGGGGTTCAATTGAATCTCATTTGTTAGAAAATTCTATCCAAGTGAAATTATTTCATGTGTATGTATACAAATTATCTAATCCATTAAATACAAAATAACATCTTTATGAATTCCTTGAATTGACGATGCAATTTCTGCCTTTGCAACTGTTTTTTATAGTATACAATAATAATGTTTAAATTACTTTGTATGTATTTTAACTATTTCATTTGATATCTGTTATTTTTCATCAATATTGTATATCGCCTCGTCTTCGAGGGATACATTATACATACTTCATGATATATGTTCTTACTCTTCCTTTTATTTTTTTTTGTTATGTTGTAGTGTGACTTTGGTTTGGTTTGAGTTTGGTCTTGTTTTGTTAACCTATTGCATCACCTTTGATGTTAATATGTTATATAGTGGTAAGGCCAATACAATGCAAGTTTTGGATCGACTCTTTCTTTTTTGGTGTCAATACCCAATTTTGATAACTCTATGACGTGGATTGCAAGTACAAGAAATATCATAAAATAATTAATCAACTAGTACCATAATATAGAAAGTGTAGTAAAGTTTTTTCTTTAACACCTTCCTAGCTAGGTACTAAAAAAAGTCATATTCTACAAAAGAAAAAGAAGATATTCAGTGTAATCCCACCAAGCATGGTCTAGGGCGGATAAAATATACGTATATTTACCTTTACCTAATAGAGATTGTCTATTTTCGATAGATCCTCATCTCGAAAAAGGAAAGAAGAAAGAAGGTTCAAAGCAGTAAGGCAATAGTTTTTTGGTTTTTTATGGTTTACTTTATGGGAATATTAACCATAAGTGGTGATGAAAATAAATTAAACTTTTAGGAGACCTATGTAACAGGTGTGTGGTTTTTAGTAATGTCAATTTTATATTCATTTGGCAAAAGGGCAAATGACACTATTAAACTAAACTTATTAATGCTTGATTATACACCTATCAGAAGTAAAAATGTGTAGTAGAATAGTTTAGATTTTGATTTTTAATGGCACAAACTATAAGAGGCCACCTAACCTCATTTTTTTTGGGGGTGGGTGTGGGTGTGGGGTGGGGGTTTCTATTCCAATGTTTGGTATCCCATTGGATCCTGACTAAAATTAGATTCGTACCGAGAAATCTAATATAAGGGGTAAAGGCGATTTCTAACAACAACGATTTTGTGTTCAGTAGGTTTTGAACTCGAAAATTATGATTAAAAATGAATATTGCGTATCATGTGAACATATTTTTGTCATCAATTTTAATTTTCATTTTGTAACTTTTTATATATCTGAATTTGGAATGTCAAAAAGTGGACTTAAACGGAGAATAGTGTCTCTTTATTCCTGTGAAAGCTAGAGAAAGTTTTCCATGACTTTTTTTTTTTTATGTGTGAACTGTTATCTAAATTAGTCTCATAGGAGGAGGTAGGATTTGAAGCTTATAGGTTTGGGACTAAAATTATTAGGTTTGAAATTAATAATTTGCACATGTTTAGTGATTTTTTAATACAAATATAAGGTTTGAATCAAAACTACTGAGTTCAGCTGAACTCGTCACCGAAGCGCTAGCTCTGCCCCTGATTAATTCTACTTCGGTCTTAGTACAAATAACATTTGAAATACATATCCTTTTCCTGGATGTTCAAGCTGACAAATTAAAGGTACCTACACCCGAGGCAGAGTTAATGAGCCGTGTAATAGCCGATCATTTAGGGGCACTTGAGTCCCGACAACGTCTTGATCCCCGAACAATTTTGGGCTAATTCCACCTTCGTACTACCTAAAAATGAGATTCTTGTCTAATCCGAGTTTTGCTTTAAACAAAACTTTCTATGCATAATTCATGCTTCATTCATTTTGCAGGGGCTAGTGGTGCTCACCATACAGGCTCGTTCGGGGTCGTTGAAGCCACCAACGTGTGACCTTCAAGCAACGCCGAATGTGCCTTGTGAACAAGTTCATGGTGCACAAGCTGCAATGTTGTTCATAGGGCTTTACCTTGTGGCATTGGGTGTAGGAGGTATAAAGGGATCACTCCCGCCCCACGGTGCTGAACAGTTCGATGAAGCAACACCACAAGGAAGAAAGCAGAGATCAACATTCTTCAATTACTTTGTGTTCTGCCTCTCCTTTGGAGCTCTCATTGCTGTGACATTTGTGGTTTGGGTGGAAGACAATAAGGGTTGGCAATGGGGATTCGGAATATCAACGTTTGCTATATTTTTATCGATCCCAATCTTCCTTGCTGGTTCGTCGTTCTATAGGAACAAGATACCTTGTGGAAGCCCTTTAACAACAATCAGTAAGGTATAGAGTTTCATAAAGCCTTAACATAATCTGTTTCATATTATACGCACTTTAAAACTATGTTGCTCGAACTCTTCAAACTTACAGCTTGTGTGTCGGATCCTCCAATAGTTCATTTTTGGAGGATCGACAACATTCCTGGAGGGTCCAAGCTACTTAGCTTTAGTTTTATCTTTTCTAAGAGACTAAAGAAATGATTTTTTTGCGTAGGTTCTCATTGCTGCCTTGCTAAATTCTGGTCTCTCAAGAAACTCGACTAGTGCTATAGCAAGTATGACTTCAAGCCCTTCTCCTCCAATTCCAACGGGCAAGGAAGGTGGTGAAGATTCAAACAGAAAAGACGTTAGATCAATTGAGATACCATCGACAAGCCTTAGCTTCCTTAATCGGGCAGTTTCAGACACACCAGCTTGTAGTGCATTAGAATGCTCAGTGCAACAAGTGGAAGAAGTCAAGATTGTGATGAAAATCCTCCCGATTTTCGCTTGCACCATAATGCTCAATTGCTGCCTTGCTCAACTCTCTACATTCTCTGTCCATCAAGCAGCCTCTATGAACACAAAGGTCGGTTCTTTAAAAGTCCCACCGGCTTCACTCCCCATTTTCCCTGTAGTATTCATCATGATCTTAGCACCAGTTTACGACCATTTCATCATCCCATTTGCTCGTAGAGTAACCAAAACAGAAATGGGCATCTCACACCTCCAACGTATTGGTATCGGTTTGTTCCTTTCCATCGTGGCAATGGCAATCGCAGCCCTTGTTGAAATCAAACGCAAAGGAGTAGTTACTGACTCAGGACTCATCGATTCTGCCAAACCATTGCCTATAACATTCTTTTGGATCGCGTTTCAGTACTTGTTTCTCGGATCAGCTGATCTTTTCGTGCTAGCAGGGCTACTAGAATTCTGTTTCTCAGAAGCACCAGTTAGTATGAGATCATTGGCAACATCTCTGTCGTGGGCTTCTTTAGCTATCGGATACTACCTCAGCTCGGTGATTGTGTCCATTGTCAATCGTGTAACAGACATTTCAACGAACAAGCCATGGCTTTTGGGTAAAAACTTGAATCACTACCATTTAGAGAGGTTCTACTGGCTAATGTGCATACTCAGTGCATTAAACTTTATGCACTACTTATTCTGGGCTACAAAATACAAGTATACATCAGTCAAGTCTAGCCAGTAAACATTGCAAGTTTAGAAAAAGATGTCAACATTGTTGTGCAAGTTCATTATGAAGAATTTGTAGAGTGTTAAGCAGAGGAGGATTCGAAAACATCAAAATTCAAGCACCCCGCGATTCATAGAGACCCTCTTGTGTGACTCAGAGCAGGAATTCTAACAAAGGGATTCGAAAAAGATGCATGAATGTCACACCTAAGATTGAACCAGCGACGTTAAGCAATTTTATTGAGCCATCTTTGTCGCTATACTTATGTAAAGAATGTTGAACAATTTATATATATATGAGAAATTTTGTTTTACTCTATTTACACAGTATAATTTTCTGCATCGAACAATGCAGCAAGATGTTGATATCTCACATAAGTCTAGGGACTCACTTTCTACTCATTACAACCGTATAGATGATTAGGTGTATAATTCAAAATTCTTCTTCAGTAATTGTTTTCGAAAAATTCAAAATTCTTCTCAGTAATTTCTTAATCGCGTACATTACGATTTCAACATGCAAATAATGATCATTATGATGCGTACATAACGACTTCAACGTGCAAGTAATTTTATACTGTATACGTTAAATCTTGAACACTCTTAATAAAATATCTAATTTCGCCATCCGTAGGAAGGTGCAAATTTTGAAGGATAAGTATAAGAGTACAACAAAGGCTGCCCCTACAAATTCTAACATTATTCCAACCTAAGTTATATAGGTTTGGTGGAAAAAGAATTTTTATATACGGTGCTAATTATTTTGAATAATCTTTTTTAGTGTGACTGTTTTAGTCAAAATTAATCTTTTATTTTTCCTTTTTCACTTTGCACTTGATACTTGCTCTAAGTTTAGACAAGAAGTTTTTTTTTCTTTCTTATTTTTGAGCCACAAAATTGAAGAATAATTCTATTAATTCTGTCTTTCAAAAATTTTGTGCATCATCACCCTTTTTTAATCACAACATTCATATTCTATATGTACTCTTACTAGGTACTAGAAATAAAGGTTCTTTTCCTGCGAATCACTGATAAAATTTTGTTGTAGAACATGATTTTTCTACTCATTTTCCACTAAACCAATTCACACGGAAAATACATGGTGGGAAATTTTTTTTTTCACTGATTTAATCAAAGTATCTGTGGAAATAGCCACTGAACATTTTAGTAGTGTCTATTTACATTTTTTTTTTTTGTGTATATCCAAAAAAAAATGTATGTTTCCTCTTTGTCAAACGTATATGACTTCAAAACCTTATCCTTGGAAGAATATATCTTTTTATCGCACGAAGACACAATTTTTTAATTATTTTTTTGACTTTTGATAGAAGAAATAAAAAAATATATAAGACATGATTTGATTCGAGACTTTTTTTTTTTAGTTTGAAGAATTATGTTCAATGTTTGTATAGATGTAGCATTAAAATCTTGGAATTTGAACTTGCTTGAGGATGACTACTTTGAGAATCTTATGTCTATCAAAACTTATTATTCTTCACATAATGAGGCAAAGACGTTAAACAATAGCTAGAATTTTGGCCACCAATTGTACATACCAAAGAAACCTTAAGGTTAGCCTCACCTAGACAAGGTAGGATGTATAGTGTACATATATTATGGGCGTAGCCATCTTAGACGAAGGACGGTTCAGTATACGCACTTCGTTTAAAAATTATGAATGTTGAGAATCTTTAAATTTTGTTATCATAAGTGTATATATTTAATTGTGCACACACTTTTAACACAACAGAGATGAAAATTTACACATGCTTCATCAAATTTCTGACTCCCGTTACCATGTACCAGACACGAATTCATCCTAATTCAGTAATTTTGATTCAAGTTTTGTAACAATATCACATATAACTTGGTGCTATTTTTATTTTATTTTTAAAATTGTTCAAGAAAATGAAATTAATAACGTCTTAATTACTTCAATATCCAAGATAAACAGAATAAAACATTAAAAAGCCAAGTCGAAGTCCAATATTCAACACAAAGTATGGTCATCTAAAGAAAAAGACAAATATGCATAACAGAAATAACTTGGATTAATTATTTAAGTATTTGCTGATGCAAGAATTTTATCTAAACTGGAAATTAATTTTTTTAGGGAAATGACATAAGGTATAAATTAAATGTACTCTGTTATTTTGGTCAATGGAAACATATCTAAATATTTTGGAAGAAATTTATATTCGTTATTTGTCAAGTATTCACTCGCCTCATTTGTTTATTTTTTAACATCTGAATATAAATAATTTATCTAACTCGCTTCAATACGATGTGTATTATCTTCAATCATCGATCTCTTAATTTCCTCGGATTAATATTGACCCAAAATATTTTAAACTTCCTCTTTTGAAAATGACTTATATGTCAATTTAAATAATTGAACTTACACTCCATGTCAGTTTAAATAATTCAAATAAAATGGGAGTAAAAGTGTGGCTGGTGGCTTTAGCGCAATCACTACCGGTTCAATAAAAAACAAAGTAAAATACGGAACATTATTATTTACATATACATGTGAAAAATCCCCTACAATATTAAAAGAAAAAATATTATATTTTGAATTGATAATTTAAATATTTTAAAAAGTTTAATGCTAGATTTCAAAAGTCAAATTCAACAATTTAAATTTTGAATTCACCCAATAAAAGAGTAATAATGGTACTAATTATCAAGCGATATTGCTTGAACTGTTAAAAATGCTGCCACTTATATTGTCATAGCCTTAAAGAATAATGTATTTTTAAAAATAATTCAACACGTTATATGAGTGCATGAATATTTTTAACGAGCCTGAGCAATTTCTTCTAAATAGGAAACATTCACCAAATTATATGGAAAAGGGCAAAGAAGGTCACCATCATCATATCATAATGGAATACTAATTGAAGAATATTTTGCTGCTTATTACTCTCTATATATAATATATACGTAATAAATAGTATATAGAGATAGCTATGTTCCACTAGATTGCCCTTTTTTGGATGTTAGGAAACTTGAAAAGTGTACTGGAACCACATCTACCTATAATTTTGTTCTCCTTTCACTTGGTGCAATGGTTGGGCTCCCTGGAGAAGAATTTGGGCTAGATTGGATAGAGCTCTTGCCAATTCTGAGTGGATTCAAACCTTTTCAGATACTTCTGTTGAGCATTTGGTTAGAACCGGTTCTGACCATGCTCCTATGCTTATCTCTACTTCGAATCCTTTGAGAGAGCCAAAGAAATATTTTAAGTTCCTTGATTTCTTGACAGATCAAGAGGACTTTATGCAAGTGGTTGAAGACGCTTGGCTTATTCATGTCGAGGGTAGTCCTATGTGGAAATTCCATCTCAAGCTTAAGAATGTTCGTAAAAGTCTTTCTCATTGGTCTAGAAACACAATTGGTAATATTTTAGATACGACCAAAGAGCTTCAATACAAACTTGAACTGTTGGAACATAATTGCTTGACGGATAATTCTGAGTCTAACAGAATGAAATATAATCATGTCAATGCTCAACTTATTAAGCATATCAAGAAGGAAGAATCTTTTTGGACACAAAAAGCTGGTCTTAAATGGTTCGTAGATGTGGACAATAACACTAAGTTCTTTCATTCTGTTATTAACTCTAGAAGGAAGAAATTGTATCTTTCTAGAATCAAAAAGCAGGATGGTACTTGGCTTGATAACTCTGCTGACATTGCTGCTAAAGCTATTCTATTCTTTGAAAATCAATATACTTGTAGAGATTTCCTCCCAAGATATTACTTGTAGAGATTTTTCTATTTTAAGAAGGTTGCCTAGACTAGTTGATGAAGAGGAGAACAATATGCTAACTAACCTTCCTACTATGGATGAGCTGAAACAAGTTGTCTTTTCTATGAGTAGTATTAGCTCTCCTGGACCTGATGGTATTTCTGGAAAAAAATTTCATTGCTGCCGGGATATTATTTCTTCTGATCTTCTGATGGTCATATTGGATTTCTTTGCTGGTAAAGATCTTACCAGGTCCTTCACCCATACCAATCTAGTCTTAATCCCTAAGATTGACAATCTTCAAGAGTTTACTGATTTTAGGCCTATTAGTTTAAGTAATTTTGTTTTTAAGATTATTTTCATGTTGCTTAATAATAGGCTCTCCATGATTATGAACAAGATTATTTCTCCTAATCAGGTTGGTTTTCTCAAAGGTAGATTTATTTCTGACAATGTCATGCTTACTCAGGAATTAATTCACAACCTGAATAGAGATAATGTGAATGGTAATGTGGTATTCAAATTAGATATGGTTAAGGCATTTGACAGAGTTGCGTGGGACTTTCTATGCTTAGTTATGAGGCACCTGGGCTTCTCTGAGCTCTAGATTGATATGATTGCTAGATTGATCTCTAATAATTGGTATTCCATTATCATTAATGGAGTCAGACATGGTTTCTTTAAATCTACGAGGGGGCTTAAGAAAGGTGACCCCTTGTCTCCTTCCTTATTTGTCATCGGAGCTGAATTGTTATCTAATTTAATGGATGATCTGCCTCAGGACAACTTTATACTCTATTCTATGGATAGAGATAGTCCTCTTATTACTCATCTCACTTTTGCGGATGATACTATTCTATTCTCTTACGGAAACCCCCTCTCTATCTCTATGATGATTAAGAAGTTAGATATTTATGAACAAGTTTCTGGGCAAATGGTTAATAAGAAGAAATCAACCTTTCTAGTTTTTTCTAAATCGACTAGTCAGGTAATTGAGGATATAAAAATTCTTAGTGGCTTTTCCCACTCCCCTTTTCCTTTTACTTATCTTGGGTGCCTCATATATTCTGGAAGGAAGAAAATTATTTTCTTTAGCAGTATAGTCTCCAAGATTGTCAACAGAACGCAAGGTTGGTTGGGTAATTTGCTCTCAACAGGTGGTAAATTTGTTTTTATCAGGTCAGTCTTACATTCTATGCCTTTACATATTATTTCTGTGGCCCATCCTCTGAAGAGTATTTTTGTTCTTATTAAAAAATCTCTTGCCAATTTTTTTTGGGGCTCTTCTGATACCAAGAGAAAATATCATTGGTTTTCTTGGAAAAAACTTTATTTCCCTAAATTGGAAGGTGGAGTAGGCTTCGGAAATCTTCAAGATATTTGTAATGCCTTCGTTGCGAAAGCGTGGTGGAATTTCAGAACTAAAAAGTCTATTCTTACCAAATTTTTGGAAGCAAGCAAAAAGATAAACTATACACAATCTCACATTTGGAGAAGACTCATGGATGCCAGAAATGATTGTGAACATAATATTTTTTGTAAAGTGGGCAATGGTAATCTCTCGTTTTGGTGGGACAACCGGACTAATGGAGGTGTTCTCGCAGGATCAATATATCGTGATTATCATCCTAAGAGTATTAAAGTTTCTGATTTTACTGCCCATAACCAGTGGAACACATGTAAGTTACATGAATATTTACCTTCTAACTTTGTTACTCACATTCTGTCTATAAATTTTTTTGCAGGTAATGAAGATCATGCTATTTGAACCCCTGATCATACATGATCCTTCTCTTTCTAAATCGGCTTGGAATGCTCTTAGACAAACTAATAATTTCTCGTTGACAAATACAAAAATTTGGCACAACAAATTGCCTTTCAAAGTTTTTTTTCACATGGCTAGACTTCTTAACAACAAGTTGGCTAATGATGATTCTTTGACTCGTTTTAGTATTCATGGGCCTTCTCAATGTTATTGTTGTCACAATGGCAGGAACGAGGACATCAATCATTTGTTCAGTTACAGTAGAGTGGCTAGAAAAGTGTGGAAATATTTTGAAAATGCTTTGGGGCTGTTTTGGGATAATTCTGATATCATTCACACTAAACTTATGAGATGGTGGCTTATTAAATCTCCTAACAAAGTTCATGAGTTGATTTTTCAATGTCTTCCTTCTGTGATTTGCTGGGAAATATGGAAATATAGATGCACTTACAAATATGAGGGCATCAAACCTTCATCTAGCAGCATTATTCATAAGACTACTTACCTTATCCAGTTGATGCTTACTTCTCAGTTTCCCTCTCTTAAAACTCACTCTAACTTTCGCAACATTTGTCTTATGATGGATAGTATCAAGTCTAATCTAGTTATTATCCCTTGTCTGTTGGAGTAGATCAAATTTAGGTGACTTTAACCTTAATGTTGATGGTTACGCTTCTAATAACTTGGTTGAGGCTCAGGCTATCAAAATTGGTTTGAGATGGTGTGTTGATCATGGATTCAATACTCTCACTATTGAATATGATTCCATGATTGTGATTGATATGATCAACAAAGTCACGGCCACTGATTGGAGCATCATGAAGAGATCAACGACATTCATTCTTTGCTATTTCAAGGATCTTTTCAATTCAATCATATTTTTAGGGAAGGAAACTCTACTGCTGATCTTCTAGCCAATTATGCCGAGTAAGGTAGGAAAAATGAGTTTTTCATTGAGTCTATAATCTTACCAAGGAAGATTATAGCCACAATGGAGCATGAGGAAAACGAGCGTCCTAACTTCAAAATTCGGTCAAGAAAAAACTCTTTTATCTTTGACCCTGGCTGACTCTTCTAGGATGTGTCTAAGTTTTTTTTGTTTTTACTAACTTAGACATTATTTTTGGAAGCTTAATTTGTATTAGGAGCAATCCTCCTCTTTTGCACTTTTTGTCTGTCTATTGAGCCAAACTGTAAGATTGGTCTTATTTGTAAGAGGTAAGGCTTTTGTCCCCCTCTATATACTCCTTTTGGCTTATGATATATATTTTCTGCCCCAAATATATATATATATATTCTAATAAAATTGTCTTGTAATTAATTTAGTTAACATTGAGATTGAAAATTAGTTAAATGTGATTTTGTTGTATGAGGCAAAGATTAACTTAGACGTTTTTTCATTTTTTGGGTGTTGGTTTAGTTATTTATTTTCTTCTCTTTTCTGTGATGTTTGGATATATATATATATATATATTTAGAGTGCTTGGCGTGGAATGTTGGAGTCAAAATATATTGGCGAAATCAGAACATTTATTAAAAATGTTCAATATTTAGTTTGCCTTATATATGTAGTATAGTTTTCTCTATATAAATATATAATTTTTTGATTAAAAATATTCTCAAAAAATCGTTTTGTTTCTTTATTCTAATTTTCTTTCACAAAGAAAGAATTCCTAAGATAGTAACGATTAATTGAGTAATTATTTGAGAAATCAACTCGGAAAAAACACTCATTGTATTCTTCTAGAAAAACAACACTCTCTATATTGTTCTAGAATGATAATCAAATTTAGAATATTTGATGTGAAATATACATCAAGATAGATATATTATAAAAAAATAAAAAATAAATTTTAAAAATAAAAAATATAGATATATCATAAGATATTCTCTAATTCTCTTTCCTTTTCCAAGTAAATATTGAAGATTGAAGGAATGTACTTTCGGTGTTATGTGTTTAGGTAAAGATAACTAATATTTGGACGGTGGAGAAGGCCTTTCATTTCCACTAACTAAGAAGGTAGGTATTGACTAATTTCAGCCCTATAAAATAATGTTTTAAAAACAAAAATTAGTGCAATATAAAAAATAAAAATAAAAGTTATTGAGAGAAATCAATCAAAAAAATTCATAAATAGTTGTGTAATTAAAAAATAATAATTGTTATCGAATTTCAAATTTCATATTGAAACTTCAGTATATTAATAATCTGAAGTTTTCCTCGTAAAATTTAAAATTTCATAATAGTAATAATGTCAAAAGTGATTCATTTGGTTGGATGGGTGGTCCTTGCTTAGATGACCAATCTTCTTAGTAACGCTAGCTAGATTTGGAAAGCATAAAACTCATCACTAACTCATAAGAGCGTAAGTAAACAAAACTAAATGTACCCAAAAAAGTAAATAAGTCAAACTAAAGAAATTTTCCAATTTGAGATTATTCCTTTTTTTGGTTATATTTACCATTAAAAAAGCCAAATGATTCTTTTGACAAATCAATTTTTTATTTTATTTTAGGAAACAAAATCTTTTAGTGGCAGCCTTTGAATTGACAAGAATTTCATCTAAAAACTTCACCAAATTTAGCTAGTGTATGATCATAGATTTTTAAATATTTTTTATTTGGATGAAGACTATCATAAAGTTTAAATTGAAGTTTTAAAGTGTGTTTGGTCATAGTTTTTGAAAATATATTTCACTTTTTTTTTCAGAAAAACAAAACAAAACAAATTAAGCAAAATAAATGTAAAGTAAATTTATACAAATCAATTAATAAGTCTAATACAACTTATTTTTAAAAAAAAATATTTTCCTTCTTACCGAACAAAGAATTAATAAAGGTTCTCTTGAGGTGTTATGTCAATAGTGATGTGATTTCTAGAGGGACCACAACCGAGGTATAGCACTACATGATTAATTTTAAGCTTGAAAAATAATTAATATGTAATTTACTTCAGCTATGTCTAACTCTTAGGAGTCGTTTGGTGTGAGGGATAAACACAAATAGTCTAGGGATAAATATTTAGTGACATTTAATTTAGTGTTTGGTTAGAAAGTTTGGGATAACTTTATCCCATAATTAATAAATAGTACCGGTATAAGTTTGTAACGACCCGTTAGACCATTTTGAGCAGTAGGACTATTGACTCTTCCCGTAAAATTCTAAATAAGAAGTTTGATCTATTTGTTTAACTATGAGTATTTAATTGATGGGGATTTATTAAATAATTAATTTAGTTGATAGTTAATGGGCCAAGTCTACAATTTATTTAATACCCTTTATCACTTGGCCCATAGCCCCATACAATTAAATTAAGTTAGTAGAATATAGTACTAAATTGTTTTGGAAAAGAAAAAAAATAGGTCAAGGAGCATAAGACTCACCTGCGGAGGGATGTGGGAGCCGACTCGATAGTTACAGGTAAGAGTTTAATACAAACTTTCACGTTAGCTATAAACATTAATTGCTCAATTATTTAATGTGAAAAAAATGGTATTTGTTTGACGTGATTAACAGATTGAAAGTTGGCAGTGAATTAGGTAGCGATTTCTTTTTGTTGTTTTTGGAAGTTTGAGGGGAACAATTTCTTGATTTTCCACTACTATAGTAGTACTTAAGATTTGCCTAATTATTGGGGACAATGGGTGGGTAAGTTGAGGTTCTGCAACTGTGTTCCAGTGAATTAGCATGCTCATTCGTAACTTGGTTTTTATTCTGGATTTTTCTATAATTTTCACAAGTTTTGATATATTGAGATAAGTAATTAAATATTTGGTGTATTGTATTATATAAATACCATTAGATTTACGATTTTGGTAAATTGAGACTTAACTCTAGACTTAAAATTTAGGAGTATGAGACTTAACATATTTAGTTGGCACCAATATTTATGAATTTAATTATAGATTAGGGTGAGTTTTGGGTCTAGGCTAGATATATATTAATATGGGTGTCAATGAATTCATTTGCTTATGAATATTACATATTTGATAGATTGGGAACATTTTGAAGCTTTACAAAAGGAAAAGGCAAAATCTTGAGGATTCGTGACACGTATTCGGCATTCAAGGTATGTTAAGACTTTCAGACATCGTTGAAGGACATTTTCCTAATTAAAGATTAAAAATGGAATAGGCAATGGGTAAGGGCGAAAGATGGGGGTCTCGTACCAATGCTGTGACGGGCATTGGTATGAGTACCGGTGTTATTAAAGGAAACGCTTATTACTATAATATGATAGATTGTAATTTGAGAATGCCAAAGCATATGGGCATTAGCTGATGTATTTAGTGACTTGATTTCTTTTGTGTGGTTGTGCTTCCTTATTGAACCTGTGTAATTGTAATAAGTGAGGTGATTGTATGTCATGTCGACATTTGATTTATTGAGACACTGCATTATTCCCTTTTATTGAAATAATATTGTATACATGCGTTGACATGAGATTGAGTATAAGTTGGGCACGTGGAGATCGTCCGTGCTGGGGATTGTGAGATGTTATGATTATAAGTTGGGCACGTGGAGATCGTCCGTGCTGGGGATTGTTTATTTTATGATAGTGCGTTGAGATCGTCCGCACAGACACGTGGAGATCGTCCGTGTCGGTATATGGACCTCGCGAGTCCCCCATGGGTCATGAACTCTCGATGTATTTTCGAGGAGTATCATGTATATACGGTTGAGAGAGTACTTGGCATCTGAGACATATCATTCATGGTGTTGCATTGCATTGCATCTCATTACATCCTCATTTTTGCTGATTATGTGTCTTATTGGTGATTGGACATTGCGTGATATTTAACTATCTCTATTTGATGAAACTTGAGTGATGTGTATAGTGTAGACTTGTAAACAAAAAGATGATTTTCTTATATGAACTCCTGTCACTACTTCTTCGTTGTCGGTCTATGAGATATGCTGAGTACACGTGGTTTCGTACTCATACTACACTTGTTGCACCTTTTTGTGGTGCAGATCCAATTCCGGATACGAGCACATCTCGTGAAGATTTTTGAGTCCGAACTTGGAGTATCTTGGAGTTGTGGTGAGCTGCTTGGCTGTTCCGTGGCCCACACCTCCCTCTATTTTATTATTTATTCTATTGCTTTTGTATCCAGACAGGATCTTTCTTAAGTTAGGCTTGTCATTTCAGTTTCAGACTTGCACCGTATTTTAGAAGCTCTTGTACTTATGACACCAATTCTTGGGTGGTATTTTGTTTTCCGCTTTTCGTATTTATGAAGACTATAGTTGGGAATATTCTACTCATTGTTGACTTTTCACCTTATTTACTTAGTTAAAAAGGTAAAACTAGTGGGTTGGCTTACCTATCGGTTGGGAACATAGGTGCCATCACGACATGTGAATTTGGGTCGTGACAAAGTTATCCCTCCCAAGAGGTGGTATAATAATCCCATCATAATTTATCATGGGAAAAACTTATTAAATGACAAAACTACCCTTCAAATTCTTTAATTATCACTTTTCAAAGTAAACAAGTACATTCCCATGTAAATAGTTTAATCTTTTGAAATTCTTGCTTTGTTTGAAAAAAAAAAACTCACACTTCCTTATTAATTGCTTTGCTGATTTTGTGCTCTTTTGTTTCAATTATTTTTATTATATAATAATTGAAAAAATTTACTAGCAGTCGATAAGGTTCATGTTTTGCAATGTCAAACTGCTAATTCTAGTGCAATGTCCACTAATTAAAGCCTAATTAACGATAGGAATTTATGGAAATTCATACATAAAAATTCATAGAAATTCAAAATTCTTCTCAGTAATTTCTTAATCGCGTACATTACAACTTCAATATGCAAATAATGATCATTATGATGCATACGTAACGACTTTAACGTGCAAGTAATTTTATACTGTATACGTTAAATCTTGAACACTCTTAATAAGATTTCTAATTTCGCCATAGGGAGGAGGAAGGTGCAAATTTTGAAGGATAAGTATAAGAGTACAACAAAGGCTGCCCCTACAAATTCCAACATTATTCCAACCTAAGTTATATAGGTTTGGTGGAAAAAGAATTTTTATATACGGTGCTAATTATTTTGAATAATCTTTTTTAGTGCTACTGTTTTAGTCAAAATTAATCTTTTATTTTCCCTTTTTCACTTTCCACTTGGTAATTGCTCTAAGTTTAGACAAGAATTTTTTTTCTTCTTATTTTTGAGCCACAAAATTGAAGAATAATTCTATTAATTCTGTCTTTCAAAAATTGTGTGCATCATCACCCTTTTTTAATCACAACATTCATATTCTATATGTACTCTCACTAGGTACTAAAAATAAAAGCTTTTTCACTGCGAATCACTGATAAAATTTTATTATAGAAAATGATTTTTCCATTCATTTTTCATTTAAATTAGTTCATTCAGAAAATACATGGTGAAAAATATACTCTCACTGAAATAGTAAAAAACTTCATAATATTTTCATATTAAAAAGTTAATTTTTTCTTCACTGATTCCATCAAATCATCCGTGGAAATAGCCACCAAACATTTTAGTAGAATAATTATGTTCAACGTTTGTGTGGATGTAGCATTAAAATCTTGGAATTTGAACTTGCTTGAGGATGACTACTTTGAGAATATTATGTCTATCAAAACTTACTCTTCCTACGTTCAACAATACTTGTCCACTATACTATTTTGGGATATTCAACAATACTTGTCCAGTTTATGAAATCAATAGATAATTTTACACTTAGTTCCTAATTTACCCTTATCATTAATTATAGTCATCTCCCTATTACATTTTTCAATATATTGTATTTATTATATTCAAAGGGTAATATAGTAAAATCACCTTTTTATTTATTGTTTCTTAAAAAATGTGCCAAGTCAATAGTGGACAAATATTGTTGGACAGAGGGAGTATTATTCTTCTCCACATAATGTGGCAAAGACATCAAACAATAGCCAGAATTTGGCCACCAATATTGTACGTACCAAAGAATCCTTAAGGTTAGCCGCACCTAGACAAGGTAGGATGTATAGTGTATGTACCATGAGCGTAGCCATCTTAGGCGAAAGATGGTACATAAGCCAAATTTCGCTATTAAGACTGTATATTTAATTTTGCACACCTTTAATAATGTAAAAATTGTATAAATCTCATAGTGTTAAGAGTTAATTACATCCTATTTCTATTCTTTTCCAAATTACAAAAATCCCTTAAATTTATAGGATCTCGGATACATCAGGAAATCTACGGATACATAGCTCATGGATTGCGAATGAAAATTACTTAATGGGAGGGATGTATATGAGAGTGAAGGGATGTATCCGAGAGGAGATAGGGATGTATCTGTGAGGGGATAGGGATGTATCCGAGAAGGGAGATGTATCCGAGAGGGAATAAAGATGTATCTGAAAGGGGATAGGAACGTATCCGAGAGGGGATAGAGATGTATCCGGGAGAGGATTTTTGTAATTTTTTAAAAATGATAGAAAATTTTAGAGATTATGATAAAATATAAGATGTTTATTTATGTAATTTTTCATTTAATATAACCACATACTTCGCCAAATTCCTAGCTCTGCCCTATAACTACGTACCAGATACGAATTCATCCGAATCTAGTAATTTTGATTCAAGCTTTGTAGCTAGATATGATTATGATTATGATTATGATTATATATATATATATATATATATATATATATATATATATATATATATATATATTATAGACTATGAACCTAATAAATCAAATAGGACAATAATAGAATATGAATTCAAACTCAAACCCATAAAATTCAAATCTAAAATATACCGCTCTAGCGTAGCGTTACACTAGTAACATAGGCATACATATATATGCTCTTTAACTTAGCTTCAACTGGCATCTATGTCCTCCAACTTTGGATGTGCACAAGTAGACATTTAAACTTGTATAAAATTGAACAAGTAGACACACACATCTTACATGACATAATACACGTAGGACGCCACATAGGACACACAATTGCCATGTAGAACGCCACATAAGACGAATGTGCCTATTTGTTCAATTGTATACAAATTTAAATGTTAACTTGTGCACACTCAAAGTTGGAAGGCATAGATGTCAGCTGAAGTCAAGTTGAAGGACGTATTTATGTATTTTGGCTATTATGTTATGAGTTTGTGATTTAAGATGTCAATTAAATATGAGAGATTAATTCTTGTAAAAGTAGTCACCTCAAGATAAACAGAATATATAAAACATTAAAAAGCCCAGTCGAAGTCTAATTATTCAACACAAAGTATGGTCATCTAAGTTGGTTCAAATTAAGAAAAAGACAAATATGCGTAACAGAAATTACTTGGATTAATTATCTAACTATTTGCTGATGCAAGAATATCTAAACTGGAAATTAATTTTATTAGGGAAATGACATAAGATATAAATTAAATGCACTCTTTTATTTTAGTCAATGGTAACATATCTAATTATTTTGGAATAAATTTATGTTCGTTACGCTTTATTTGTTTATTTTTTAACACCTGAATGTAAATAATTTATCAAACTTGCTCCGATACAATGTGTATCATCCTTGATTATCGATTTCTCCATTTCCTTGGTTTAATATTGATCCATGATACTTTAAACTTCATTTTTTGAAAATAACTTGCGAATCAATTTTCATTTTTGCATCCATCTTATATAGTGATACGTCACTGAACTTGCACTCCATATCAATTTAAACAATTCAAATAAAATGGGAGTAAGAGAGTGGCTGGTAACTGTAGCGTATTCACTACACATATACATGTGAAGAATCTCCTACAATATTTAAAATATTATATTTTAAATTGATAATTTTAATAGTTCAAAAAGTTTAATGCTAGATTTTAAAAGTCGAATTCATCGATTTAAATTTTGAATTTACTCAACAAAAGAGTAACAATGGTACTAATTGTCAAGTGATATACTCTTAAAAATGCTGCCACTTATATTGTCATAGCCTTAAGAATAATATATTTTAGAAGAATCTAACACGATATATATATATGAGTGCATGAATATTTTTAACGAGTCCGAACAATTTATTCTAAATAGGAAACAAAATCTTTTGATCGCAGCCCTTGAATGGACAAGTATTGTATCCAAAACATTCACCAAAATATAGAAAAGGGCAAAGAAGGTCACCATCATCATATCATAATGGAGTACTAATTGAAGAATATTTTGCTGCTCATAACTCTCTACATAATAATAATAATAATATATATATATATATAATTGTGCTTATTATATATTTTGTTTTTCTACCTATAATTTTAAGTTATTATATATTTTGTTTTTCTAATAAATTGTGCTTGTATTCAATTTACGTTACTGAGATTGAAAATTAGTTAAATGTGATTTTGTAATTGTATGAGGCAAAGATTAACTTAGACGTTTTTTCATTTTTTGGGTGTTGGTTTAGTTATTTATTTGCTTCTCTTTTCTGTAATGTTTGAATATATATAAATTAGAGTGCTTGGAGTGGAATATTGGAGTCAAAATATATTGGAGAAATCAGAACTTTCATTAACAGTGTTCAATATTTAATACGACCTATATATATAGTATAGTTTTTTCTATATAAAAGTATAATCTTTATATGAAAAATATTCAATTGACTAGTACCCTTCATTCTAAGTAGCTCTGTTACTGAGTGAAAAATAAAAAATTTACATCACCTATTTTCTGTTTAAATTAAATACAATTGGAGTTATATTTAATAGTTATTGTCTCAAAAAAATCGCATTGCTTCTTTATTCTAATTTTATTTCACAAAGAAAGACTTTCTAAGACAGTGGCAAAGTCAGAAATTTCGTTAAGGGTTTCCAAGATTTAATATATGTGTGTGAAAAATATTTTTTGACCTATATATTTCGTATAATTTTCTATAGACATAATCTAATTTTTTGATGAAGGATGTACAATTGGCCACCCTAAGCTATATGTGGCTACGCCACTGTCCTAAGATAATACCGATTAATTGAGTAACTATTTGAAAAATCAACTAAAAAAACACTTGTGTATTCTTCTAGAAAAACAACACTCTCTATATGGTTCTAGAATGATAATCAAATTTAGAATATTTGATATGAAAGATACAACAAGATTGATATATTATAAGATATTCTCTTTTCTTTTCTTTTCCAAGTAAATATTGAAGATTGAAGGAATGTACTTTAGGTGTTATTGTGTTTAGGTAAAGATAACTAATATTTGGAGGGTGGAGAAGGGCTTTCATTTCCACTAACTAAGAAGGTAGGTATTGACTAATTTTAGCCCTATAAAATAATGTTTTTAAAATAATAATAGTGCAATATAAAAAAATAAAAATAAAATTTATTGAGAGAAATAAATCTAGAAAATTCATAAATAGTCACTTTTTAGCTATGTAATTAATAAATAATAATTGTTATCGAATTTCAAATTTCATATTGAAACTTTAGTAAATTAATAATATGAAGTTTCACTTGTAAAATTTAAAATTTTATAATAGTAATAATGTCAAAAAGTGACTTATTGATGCTATTTTTATTTGGGTGGATGAGTGGTCCTTGCTTCGATAACCAATCTTCTTAGTGATGCTAGCTAGATTTGAAAAGCATGAAACTCATCACTAACTCATAAGAGCGTAAGAAAACAAAACTAAATGTACCAAAAAAAGTAAGCCAAACTAACGAAATTTTCTAATTTAGATTATTCTTTTTATGGTTATTTACCATTAAAAAACCAAATGATTCTTTGGACAAATCAATTTATTTTTTCTTCCAGGAAACAAAATCTTTTAGTGGTAGCCTTTGAATTGACAAGAATTGCATCTAAAAACTTCACGAATCTTAGTTAGTGTTTGATCATATATTTTAAATATTTTTTATTTGGATGATCAAGACAGTCATGAAGTTTAAATTGAAGTTTTAAAGTGTGTTTGATCATAGTTTTTTGGAATAATTTTATAGACCTTTTTTCAGGTTTCGTTCTATAACTCTCACCTCTCATGTGGTTTACGATATTACGCCTACCTCCCTTATTTTAATTTTTTCGCAACCATTCTTTAAACTTATTTAAAATAAATGTAAATCAATAACTTGACAAATTTACCCTTCTTTATATTAATTTCTCCATATTAATAAGGGGCGGAGCTACACCTTAGCATGGGTGGTCAGATGAGCAACCTTCGTCGGAAAATTTTTGTGAGTATATATGTTAAATATTGATATTTTGTTGATATATACAAATTGTTGAACAATCTTAACATACTATTGAAAGATAGCCCAATGGTTAAGGTTGTTCAAAGTCACCTCAAGGGCATCAGTTTGAGTCTATACTAAGGTGTTTTGTTTATTTTTTTTTTTTAATTTCGTTTTCTAAGAGAACAAAAGCATGAGTTTGAGCCTAGACTAAGGTGTTTTGTTTAATATTTTTCTTATTTTCTTTTTTTAAGAGAACAAAATTGACGTTCCAATCTTTATAATCTGACCAGCAAGGTTTATTTTTTTACTTGTCCTAAAGTATGAACACCCTTGACGAAAATTCTAACCCCACTACTGATATTAATGCATGTTATTAAAAACATGACTTATTTAATAAATACTTTAAAAATAAATCAACACAAATAAATTAATACTATAATATATTATTAATAATGATGTGATTTCTAGAAGGATCTAAACCAAGGTATAGCACTACATAGTTAATTTTAAGCTTGAAAAATAATTGATGCGTCATTTACTTCATCTATGTCTAACTCTTAGTGTTTCAGTCTATTCTAAACTTACTATTCTATTAGTGAAAGGTCATGATTGTAGTAAAAAATTATACCAAACATGCTAGGTAACTAACTTCGAATGAGGGTTGGCACCATAAGCTAAACCTATTAGTCTTGTTAGTTAAATGTGTTGGAAGTGCAATTCTTCCAAAACAAAAAAAAATGGAAAAAATAATCATAAGCAATTGTTCGTTTTAAAATTTTCATTTTGTAACAACTTAACAAAGTATTTTACCTTCCACAAAAAAACATAGATATTCGATGACAACTTTAAAGAAATATTTTGGCAGAAAACCCTAGGTTAATGGCCAACCTGACCTTCGGCCAGCCACAACTCTCTCTAACCAACTTCCCTCCATTGATGAACAATGATACCAACGATGAACCCAAAAAGACCCTGGAGAAATCTTTTGCAACCTTACTGATAACAACACCTAACACCTCTGAATCGATCTCACGTAAATATGTTATGATGGTGGAAGGTATTCCACATATTAAATGGACAGAGGAGGAGGTAGAAACAATGAATAGGGTGGAGAATCTTCAATATGCAGTAGTAGGTAAATTCACATATGAATGGATGGACCTCGAGGAATTACGGAGGATTATTCCCCAACAGTGTGCTATTAAAGGTGATTGTCAAATCGGATTGTTTCGAAATAAACATATTTTGATTCGTTTGACCCAACATGCAGATTTCGTTAATCTAATTTCAAAGGGTGCTTTCTATATATTAAGTAAGGATGGTTATTCCTATTTAATGAGAACCCTCATATATGATGCTAGATTTAAGACGACGGAAAAGACCACAAAGACATTTGCCTGGATATCTTTTCCCAATCTGTTACCCACATAATTCGCTAAAGAATGCCTATTCTCATTAGCTTCTGTTGTGGGTAAACCTGTGCAGCCAGATCTAGCAACTATTAATAGGACTAGACCAAGTTGTGCAAGAGTTAAAGTACTGGTGGACTTGAAGGGTGATTGTAACGACCCGAAAGGTCATTTTTGGAAATTGTCATAAAATTGCCGTTTTATCCCTCCCGATAGTTGCCCCGAGTCATTTTTTTTATCAGTCGGTGAAGTTGGTTTGGAAATTTTAAACTATTCGATAACTACAGTTATTTAATTGATGAGTATTTATTAAATAATTAATTAATCGTTAATGGACTAAATGGTAATTTATTTAATATCCTATATCACTTGGCCCATATATGTATTAAAATAAGTTAGTAGGATTTGTCACTTTTAATACATAATTATTTTTTTCTTAAAAAAAAGAAGAAGAGGTATAACCCTAGAGAGAGACTCACCTTCTGCGACATCGACAAGAAAGTGACAAACTCTGGTAACTCTATCCAAAAATTCACGCTTTGTTTATGTATATTTTGATTGTTGGATGTGAATAACTTATTGTGATTAGTATTAAATGGATTCTTGATAGACATAGATGAAACTGCAATTAACAATTGTAAGTGAAACATGTTGCACCGTGCTCATCATGATTGGCATAAAGACAATTTATAATGAAGTTTTATTATGGAACTATAGTGATAAGATAATCATTGTATGGGTTGTTGAAAATAATTTGAAAGGGAAAATATATGTATACATACCTTCTGCAAGGTTTAGAGTTGACCAATAAAGTGACATCTGCTAATTATGCCACTGACTAGATAGTTAAGTGTTGGAGAGTAAATTAGAGAAATATAATGTGTACCAAATTGAATTTTGGAAATTTGGTTGGTTTCCGTGAAATTATGTCCATAAATTGGGTTTTATTTTCTTTAGAATCCTTATTATTGTTATCATATTCTAATTCAAGTTTTGCTATATTAATATAGGAAATTAAATATTAGGTTCATTGTATTATATGAACACCATTAGAATTATGTTATTTGGAGGAATTAAGACTTAACTTCTAGACTTGAGGTTTAGGAATTTGATTATATATTTGGGTGAGTTTGTGGGTTTAAACTAGACATATAGTAATATGAGTGTTGTTAGTTTCGAAATCTTATTGTGGTCATTTATTTGAATAGATTGCTTTGAGTTGGAAGTTCAGCGAAAAGGGAAGGCTCAAGTCCCGGAGTGAATTCTTGATTGATTGAGGCAAGTGGATTTCTCAACCCTTGTTAAGTGTATAGAATTCGTGTATTTCCTTGTGGTATGTGTTGGGGAGTAATGGGACTTGGTGATGGGTTGACTTGTCCATATTGAATAATTTTCATGATGAAAAAGGGGTAATAAAAGGCAATATGATTAATTATTGGTGTGTGATGCGTTGAGAATGGTTTGAAAGGCTTATTGATTCATTGTTGATGTTGTATCACGATTGTGTTGTTGTGAAGTGTGCATTGTTATGAAAATGGTCATCTCCTCATTATTTATGTGAACATGTTATTTGCATTAGTTCTGAGACATGGTTGTGACAAGTGTTATGTGAATTGAGGAAGAATAAGAAATTAACGAGGATGTACCATTTCGAGGGACGTGTCGCGCGCCGCGACGGATACTATGATTCGAGGGTCGTGTCGCACGCCGCGACGAATTTTATTATCGAGGGACGTGTCGCACGCCGCGACGGATTTCATTATCGAGGGTCGTGTCGCACGCCGCGACGGATGCATGGACAGATATGTCCCCCATGGGTCCCGGACTGAGAGACAGCGGGTGTGTATCACTAGGTCAGACATGCATCACTATACTTGACATTGCATTTCATTGCATTGTGCATCTTTATCATTTCTGAACTTATGAGTACTTGTTTGTGGAAATTGTGACTGGTAAACTTAATCTTGTGTGTTGCTAATCTGTAATTGTTCGGGTGATATGGTTGAACTATGTGCTATGTAAATTGTGAACTATTAGGTTGGGCTGATTTTTATGCAGGTTATAGTCGTGGAGGTTCGGTTGGGGTGTAAGGAGTACCCGTGTTCTATACCCTTAGCTTGTGTTTAGAGGTTTGCTTGCTGAGTACCGTGTGGTTTGGTATTCATCCCTTGCTTCTACAATTTTTTTGTAGGTTATGAGCCCGGATCTTCATGATACCCTCTCTTATCTTCTTGTCCGAGGCTTCCTATGGAGATTTGTGGGGTAGCTGATTGTCATCTCAGCAGACCTTCTTACTCCTTATTTATGATCTTGTTCTATTCTAGAAACAACATCATTTGAGACTTGTTTATTTCTTTCATGTCTATTGTAATAAATTAGAGGCTTGTGCACGTGACAACCAGATTTTGGGGGTTTTAATAAGTTGACTTTGTATTCTGCATTATTAGATGGTGTTAGTCTTTTTTTTCTAGTTTTACTTCCGCATTTATTGTATTAGTTGGGTTTTAGGCTGACTTGTCTTGGTGGGATAAGACGAGTGCCATCACGTCTATTTTTGGGTCGTGACAGTGATTTTCCTAAATCAGTTATAATGGATATCGTAAATGAAGCAATAGGGAAAATCAGAAAAGAAGTGGTGATAATCAAATGCGACTACGTTCCCAAGTATTGCAATGAATGTAAAATGCAAGGTCACAACACGGATGAAAGCAGAAAAAACATCAACAATGACGATACAAGAGCTAAAGAGATGCAGCAGAAAAGAGAGCAGAATCCACAACCCCAACATCCTACTATTAATCACATGAATCAGAAAGGGAAAGCAAGGGTGCTCTCAAGTGGTATAGTAGTAGGTGACCCAGGCAAGTGGAAGATAATAAAAGATAATCAATCAAACCTCACCTTCTCAACAGAACAACTTTGATGCACTAGCAGATGAGTCAACAATTATAGCAGATAATAGTCCCAACAACAACAAGGATAGTTCAATGGCTAATGAAGAAATTAGTAACAACAATAAGGTTGTACAAAGTGGGGATTCTGTCAATCAGTTACAAGGTGAATCCTCTAAGCAGTGGGTGTCGAGAACTTTAAGTAAACAACATGGCTGAAGCAATGCAGATCCTGAGCAAGCAAAACCCAGTCAGTCACATAATCTAGATATAGAGATTGCAAAGAAACATATAGATAACAACATCATTCAAGAAGAAGTTAATGCAGTAGAGCTACCATCAGGGATAGAGAAGATCAAACAGAATCATCAAAAATACCTAGCAATTGAAGAAAGCAATAACATTCAAGGTGATGAGTGTTTAACCTTGGAGATTGATGTAGGTAAGACTAATATAACTGAGGACTGACAGGCCAGGAGAATGAAATGGCAATAGTGGAAATCCCAAAACCTGTGCAGATTTTAATAATGTACTCTCCTAATACAATTCTTCATGATATTATCTCTCACAATATAGGGGAGGAGGATTATGGTATCACTGATCCAAACAAAATAGCTATGGGAGTGGTGGAAATAGAGGAGTTTGATGAATTGTGGGATATCCCACTGAAAGCTGACATATCTCCAAAGTTGTTGAAGAGTGCTAGAAAGGGGAAAAAGAATGGTAATAGAGAGAATGCCCAACCCTCCAAAATTCAGCCAAAGAGAAACAAATCATACCCTAAGTT
The DNA here is from genome assembly GCA_018342035.1 of Solanum appendiculatum. Lineage (NCBI taxonomy): Eukaryota > Viridiplantae > Streptophyta > Magnoliopsida > Solanales > Solanaceae > Solanum > Solanum appendiculatum. The sequence goes on from JAGDQO010000110.1 coordinate 33,476, forward strand.
CCAATGAAAGCTTTCATTTGGAATATTAGGTCAGTGAAATCCCAACAAGCATTCCATAGAGTTCAAATGCTCCATAACTTTCATATATTCTCATTCATTGGTTTGATGGAGCCTTTTCAGCAGGCAAGACACATCAACAAGTATAAAAGAAGACTGAAGATGCAATATGCCAAGGCAAACTGTAATGGCAAGATATGGTTATTCATTAACCATAATATCTCAATCAATGTTTTATATGATTCTGCTCAACAATTCACTGTACAATTAGAGGATTCTACGTTGAATTTCACATTTGTTAACACCTTAGTTTATGCTAGGTGTAATGCTGATGAGAGGTTGAGATTATGGGATGGTATCTATCATGTAGCAGCAGGTATGTCAAGGCCATGGATGATAGGAGGTGATTTTAATGTAGTGTTGAATTCTAAAGAAAAAATTGGTGGACTACAAGTCCTTGAGGCTGATCATGAGGAATTTGAAAATTGTATTTCCTCTTGTGACCTAGTGGAATGTCCTTTCAAAGGAAGCCCTTTTACCTGGTAGAATGGGAGGGTAGGCAATGACTGCATATTTGAAAGATTGGACAGAATTCTTGTCAATCAAGAGATGCAAGAGAATTTAACCAAATGGAGGTGGAGCATCTAGCTAGAATTGGGTCAGATCATGCTCCTATGTTGTTAAATTGTGTAGACAGAATCACCAGACAGAAAAAACCATTTAGGTTTCTTAAATTCTGGACAAAAGATCCTTCTTTTCTTGATGTGGTAAGGCAGAATTGGTTTCCTACAGGGTCACTGAATCCTTTTGTTGAGTTTAAGGCTAATATAAAGAGAGTGAAAACTGCCTTGACAAAATGGAGTAAGGATACTTATAGGGACATATTTAAACATCTAATTATTTTGGCAAACAGGGTTGTTTTGCAGAAAGCTCAAGCAGAATACAAAAAATACCTCCACTTTGAAGAAATATTTTGACAACAGAAAGCAGGGTTTGATTGGTTTGAGAGTGGGGATAAAAACACTAGATTTTTTCATAGCATTGTAAAAGGGAGGAGGAAGAGGCAACAATTGAAGAGAATTCAGAACAATCAGGGTGACTGGCTAGATGATGATGGTGAAATTGCTACTGAAGCAGCCAACTTTTACCACAATCAGTTTAGACAGGAAAGAGACTTTATAGATTTTCAGTTATTGAGGAATATCCCCAATATTATGAGTGAAAAGGAAAATGAGTCTTTGTGCAGACAACCTATGATTGATGAAATCAAAAATGCAGTTTTTAACTTAAATGGGGACAGTGCAAGTGGTCTTGATGGGTTAACTGGCAGATTTTATCAAACTTGCTGGGAGGTGATTAGGAATGATGTTCTTAAAATGGTGCAAAAATTCTTCAAAGGTAACTCTCTTCCTAAATATATTACTCACACCAATATGGTCCTGCTGCCTAAAAAAGAGCAAATCCATTCTTTCTCTGATTTGAGGCCAATTAGTTTGAGCAGCTTCATCAACAAGATAATATCAAGGATTGTGCATAATAGAATTGAGAAACACTTGCCTAAATTGATATCTTATAATCAATCTGAATTTGTGAAGGGTAGAAGTATCATTGAAAACATCTTACTCACACAAGAGATTGTTACAGATATTAGAAAAAGAGGTAAGCCAGCAAATGTAGTGTTGAAACTTGATATGTCAAAGGCATATGATAGGGTATCTTGGTTTTTCCTGATGAAAGTCCTAAGGAGAATGGGTTTTTCAGAATTATTTGTGGACCTGATCTGGAGAATATTATCTTATAATTGGTACTCAGTACTGATTAATGGACAATCTCATGGATTCTTTCACTCCACTAGAGGGGTTAAGCAAGGAGATCCCCTATCCCCTGCGTTATTTATACTATCAGCTGAAGTTCTTTCAAGATCCTTAAATGCTCTATTTGAGGATGATTTGTATGTAGGTTATGGAATGCCTAAGTGGAGTTCTCCTATAAACCATCTAGCATATGTAGATGATACTATTATATTTGCTTCAGCTAACAGATATTCTTTGGAGAAAATAATCTCAGTTTTGCAGGCATATGAAGAAGAATCAGGTCAGAAAATCAATAAGGAGAAGAGTGCTTTCTATATGCTCCAAAATGCAGCAGTTACAGAGAAACAACTGGTGAAAGATTGCACTAGCATGTCTAGTGGCCAATTCCCATTGAAGTATCTTAGATGTCCTATAACTCATGCCAGAAAAAGGAAGATACACTATGATGAGCTTATTCAGAAGGTGAAATCTAAATTACAGGCTTGGAAAAGTCAGATGCTTTCATATGGGGGAAAAGAGGTGCTTATTTCTAGTGTGCTACAAAGTGTCCCTATTAATGTCTTCTATGCTGTTGTACCACCTAATTGTGTGATACAGGAGCTTCACATAATTTTTGCTAAGTTTTTTTGGAGCAATAAGGTGGAGGGTAAGAGCAAACACTGGGCTGCGTGGGAGAAAGTGTGCTTACCAAAGCAAGAAGGGGGCTTGGGATTTAGATCTATGTTTGAAGTTTCAAAGGCCATACATGCCAAACTATGGTGGAGATTCAGGACACAAAATTCTACTTAGACTAACTTCATGTGGAATAAGTATTGTAACAAACAAATTCCAACACTTGTTCAGTGGAAGGGAGGATCTCAGACTTGGAAGCATATGTTGCAGAATAGGGATATAGTTGAAAAATATTTGTGGTGGGAACCTAAGGGAGGTACTTCATCAGTTTGGTATGATAATTGGACCCAAATAGGGCCAATATATAAACATCAAACAGAAGTACATACTTGTCACCCTTTAGTGGACATTGAAATGTTTATGCAGGATACATGCTCGGATTATGAGAGTATGCAACAATGCATTCCTCATAATATCATTGAGCGTGTTAAAAGTTATTTGGATCATGTGAGACAGAATGAGGAGGGAGATAGACCTTGGTGGATTAAAACAAGCACTGGCAAATTCACTACTAAGAGTGTATGGGATGTACTAAGAAGAAGAGAAGATGTAAATGTACAATTCCAAAAGTTATGGATGAAGGAAATCCCTTTTAAAATATCTTTCTTTGGCTGGAGAGTTTGGACAAATAGGGTACCAGTAGTAGCTGTATTAAATCTTTGGAACCCAAATTTGTCAGAATTGTGTTGTTGTTGTGCTGCACCAGAAAAGGAAACACTGGAACATATGTTCCTAAAAGGAGAAACAACTACTGAGGTATGGCAACACTATTCTAATGTTGCAGGCTTATTAGGACCCTAGATACAAATCAAGCAGACTATGGACAAATGGTGGACAGCTAAGGTGAACCCTATACAAAAGTACATTTTTCAAACCATACCTATCCTGATTTTATAGTTCCTGTGGAAAAGGAGGAACTCAATTCTACATGGAGGGTCATATAATACCAACAAGGTGATTTGGGACATTAATTATATGGTCCAGAAGATGCTCAAAAGTAAATTTGATCTTGAACAAATTCCAAACACCTGGCCTCAAATAGTTGCTACGATGGAGGGTTATAAACCCAAGTTCAAGACTAAATGGGTCAGATGGTCTCCTCCATCTTATGGGTGGAGGAAATGCAACACTGATGGGGCATCTAAAGGTAGCCCAGGCCCAAGTTCTGCTGCATTTTGTGTCAGAAACCATCATGGGGATCTAATTTGTGCAAAAGGAAATATGCTTCCTAATACTACTAATTTAGTGGCTGAAATGATTGCTATACGCTCAGGATTACAATTTTGTTTGGAAAATCTCATTCCAAAGTTAATTGTTGAATCCGACTCTCTAGCAACAATGAACATAATCAATGGTATTTGGAAAATTCCTTGGAATGTGACATTGGAGGTCAATTCCATGAGGAAGATGATGGAGGCAATCACAACAAGAGTACAACACTCCTTAAAGGAGGGAAATACTCTTGCTGACTATTTAGCTAACATGGCTTTTCATTTTGCAGGTAATTTCGAATTCAGAACTTTCCAAGAAATGCCAAGCACAGCTAAGAGGATTATTAATTTGGACAAACGGAGCACACCACAGATGAGGATAAGAAAATGCACAACAATCTAATCATGGTCTTAAAGGTTCAAAATCAGATTTCTCTTGAAATTCTAAAGTCTGTTAGATGATACTAATCTACTGAGTTCATAATGTTGTCTGAACTAAGTTCTATTGGTTAAATTTATCATGCACCTGGTGAGAGCTTGAGGTGTTTTAGATGATATAAAACCAGGACACATTAATCTTAGTGCTTAGTGTTTAAATATCATCTACAGGCTATAGAAGTTTAAGTACAACAATTCAATAGTATTGCCAAGATTCGGTACAATTGAAGATTATTGAGAGATGGGGTAAATGGGGTACTTGAGACCCTAAAACATCTGATGAAAGTCATAGCAGCTGAAGAAATATCCGTAAGCAGTACCAATGAGCATATTCCCCTTCAACAATAATAGTTCGTAAATTTTTACAGATATATATATCAATCGTGATATTAACCCCACTTGGAGTTCAACCCATCGGGATCTAGATCTAAGAAAATGAGCGGACTAACGATAGAACGGGGAAGATAGAAAATCCACGACGTTACAACAATTCATAAGGAGACATAGAGAGGCATCTTGACTCAAATGTGCAGCTAGTAGAAGTTTAGTCGAGTTACCTGTAGAAGCGATGCAACTGAGCTGATGAGCTTCATTAATGGTGGAGGCACAAGCTGGTTACTGGGTAGTGCAACCAATCAGCACTTGAGGGCAAAACGATAAGGCACCAAGAGAGCTTGAGCAAAACACAGAGGAAGATGAAGAAACTTCGACTTACTTTCCTAATTTGATGCTAATGACTACTTACTGTTCCAATTCTGATTTTATTAGGCCAGGCCACTTTTGGGTCTGGTCTTGTACATAACTCTTTTTGCATTTTAGTAAAGGGCTTAATGCCCGCTTTCATTTAAAAAATAAAAAAATAAAAAAAAATCATTTTGTAAAAATTGAGATCGTAGAAAGAAAGTCTATTGAACATGCAAGCAAAATTAACTTCAAGTGAAGTTTGGCGCACTAGTCTAAACCAAGTCTATTGAACGTACATGGAAACCAAGTTTTTAGTGAGGGTTGGCATACTAGTCTAAACTTAATAGTCTTGTTAATTAACATGTTGAAACTTACGAGTAAAATTCTTCCATACAAAAACGAAGAAAAAATAAAAGAAACAAACAATTGGTCATCTAAATAATAATAATTAGTCTTATTACTTATTAGTTTAACGTGTTTGGAGTAAAGTTTTGTTTAAACAGAAAAAAACAAATAATTTCTCATCTTAATATTTTCAATATGTAAAAAAGTCAAGATTGTAGAAAGAAAGTCTATCAAACACGCAAATAAAATTAACTTTTAGCAACAGTTGACGTCCTAATTGAAACCCATTGATTATGTTAGTTTAATGGTTGGGAGTTAGGAGTAGTGATTTTTTTACTAGACAGAAAATTAATGTGTTTTGAGAAGAAACAAAATAGTATTTTTTTAAGAAAAAAACATTTTTGACCCAAAGTAACAATATAATATTTTTGGATCAATGTATTAATAATAAAGATATTTTTGAACCAAACTTTTAACGAAGGGTATAAACTTATCAAATACTAATGGAAGAGTCTACACTAAATTTTATGTTTGACAAGATGATTATTTGGTCTAACAAACACACAAAAATCAAAATTATGTAATTTCACCTAAATGTTACGTAAGTTTTATTAGGAAATATCATCTGTTATAAATATTTTTACATTATTTGTACAAAGAACATTTAAAACATCTTTTCCTTTTCTATTTTATTTCTCTTTTCATTTACTTAGTATTTATCAATTTTTTTCCTCTTTTAGAATTATATTTATTTTATTTAAATGCTCTTTTATCTTCCTCCTTTTATGGAAATAAAATTATTTGTAAGCAACCAAATCCTAGATAACATCATATGGATTTTGACTGACATTTTAAGATGTAGTTTTTCATCATATTGATATAAAAAAAGTTGTAATTTATAGTATTTTCGTATAGTTTTTGAATATCTAAAATTTTATTTTAAAATATTAAATTAATGTAATCTAATTTAACTTTCAAAATTAATCAAATTGACTCTCGAAAAAACGCAACATGACTTCTAAATTTTATCCTAGATAACATCATATCCATCTTTTATCCTATTCATTCTCCCCTTAAAAAAAAGGAGACTCTAGTGCCTAACTATGTCATAATTTTATATTACAAAATACAAAAGGAAAAATATTTAAATTCTCTCTATTTGCTTTAATTTCAAAGTCTTATTTATATCTGCCTCTCTTCTCATCACCTTCTCTAAACTCTTATAGAATCACTATTATTTCTTCATCTTAGATCTCCACAACACTTTCTTTCAACTTAACTAATGGTGGAGTTCCTCTTCTTTTTTTTAAAAAGAAGAATTCTTTCTCTTTTTTTTCTTCTTTTTTATTTTGCTTACTTAACAAATTCTTTTTTTTTTTGGTTTGTGTTGTAGGAAATAGATAATCAAAGCAATTGGGATAGCTATGTTGATTGGAAAAATAGACCAGCCATCAACAATCGTCATGGTGGCTTGCTTGCTTCCTCCTTTGTGTTAGGTAAATAATTTACTAGCACCATTCTTGAAAAAAAAACATAGACGTACAACTGGTAAAGTTGTTGTCATATGACCAGAAGGCCATGGATTTCGAGGTGTGCAAACAGTCTCTTAGGGTAAGACTGTTGTACACAATAGATTCTTGTGGTCTGAAATAACAAGAGCTTAGTGCACTAGACTGCTTTTATTTATTTTCCAAATTTTGGAGTAATTTATTTTTTTTGATGAAAATTTTTATGATCAAGGTGTTGAGGTGTTGGAGAATTTGGCATTTTTGGCAAATGCAAGCAACTTGGTGTTGTATATGTCTGAGTACATGCATTTTTCACCATCAAAATCAGCAAATTCTGTGACTAATTTTATGGGCACAGCATTTTTATTGGCACTTCTTGGTGGATTCTTATCTGATGCCTTCTTCACAACTTATTACATTTATCTCATCAGTGCACTCATTGAATTTCTGGTAATTTTTCCATTTTTGACCTTTTTTTATATATATTTAATGAATTTCTTAATATAAATATATTATTTGAACAAAATTTACTGAATTCAACCGACAGACTACTTGCTCCGCTCCTAGGTAGATGTAAAATCAGTAAAAGTTAAAGGCAATTATAGGCAGGTGTGAATGAAAGAAAGCTGTAAAATGTGAATAAAGTCAGTAAAAAAGAGACCACTTGTTTTTTCTGAGGTTTGTTGTTTTGTTTTGTGTCCAATAATTTTTGTGTCCACTAAATGAAATATGATATGATTCGATTTGGTGAAAAAAAAAGGTTGTGGAATCGTGGAAAACATTGTTGTAGGATGAAAAGCAATAGTTATACGTGGCCAATTATCAAGTTAGAATCAGATTTTTAGACACATTTTTAGTGGAAGGTTCACACCAATTCACCCTCAACCACATCATTGGTGCAACTAACTCGTTAGGGGTATTTTGGTCTTTAAATGTTTCGTGGAGATTATAATATGAAAATTAATTCCTTATATACCTAACATTTCTTTCGTATTTTATCAATGTGGAATTCGTCTAGGGTGTTTTATGCACCCCCGAGAAACCTCGCAGAAGTTTGTGATACCATTTTTCAAGGTTGCACATAGAGTGACTCTGATATCATATGTGACAGCTTAGTTCACTAGTTTAGGTTCGCAGGATTAGGGCTCAATCTTAATCAAGGATGTTAGATTCAATGAATTCAAATGTATAACCTAAGACTAGGAATCAATCTTAATCAAGATGAGGAGGCAACTAACAAGAAGTTAAACAAATTCAACATCTAAAATTTCTGTTTGTTAGCACAATTAATGTTGTTTGACTCAAATTTCAACCAGTTCATGTTCTCTTCTTACGTTACACATTTCATGTTCTGTTTTTTCTTTGACTTTTTTGAACTTTTTTTTTCTTGTTTGAGAATGCATGTGCCCTGTTGTATCATTTTTGGTGCAAATGGTCGTAGGGTGGTAGTGTTCGTATTAGAGCCAGACTATTCTGAATTCGTCCCACATAGGGCTCCATTCGGGAGGGGAGGGAGGGAACGCTCCTTACCAAGGGCTTGAATCCGAGACCTTTGATTAAAAGAGAAGCAGCCACATCCATTGCACCGAATCCTTTGGTGGTCCACACCCAACACCCAATTTTGTTAACTATCAGGAATTAGCACTGAACAAATTCTACAATTAAACAACGACACAACAAAATTTATCGCAAATTCTATTTAATAGCGAATTCTCATAAAATCATGTTAGTTATAACTAAATTAGCGACTAAATTCATTGCTAATTTCAACTATTATTTTTTGTGTGGGTGTATAACATGGATAGCAAGATTTAGGATATCAAATCTTTAACCTAGCAAATGATTCCAATGGACATGGAACAAACATTCTCACAACTCACAAGCAACATAACTTTTCGAGATCTTATAATTATATATTTACACAAAATAGTATTATGTGTAGTGCCAAAGAGCTAAAGGGGTTTCTACTTTTTATGTGTAAGCCCAAGGGAATATTAACCAAAATAGTGATTAAAAACTATATAATAACATATTTTACCAGGACCATGAAACAGGTGTATGGTTGTTTGGAATGTGGTGGTAGATCTATGGATTTCTTTAAATAGCCACAAACTTTCCATTAAGAAAGAATGTCCACATGAAACATTCCATTTTTGTTTTTAAAAAAGGGGCACATGTCACCAACATAGACTTAAGGTCAACATTATTATACACTAATACATACACCTATCAAAAGTAGAAAAATGTGCACTAGAATAGTTTGTATTTGTTTGTACATGTCACAAGCTTATATGTAGGAGTGCCACGAATAATGTCCACTATAGATGGCCACTTATCCCCCTATCTTTGATTTTTCTAAATCCTAGTTTTATCTTTGTTGCATGTCATGTAAAAATATGTGGCTTGAATTCTTATTACAATTTGGTAAACATAATAAAGTTTTTGCTTATTTTTAAACTCCCTATCCGATCAAACGGTACTACATAAATTAGGACGGAGAAAATATTATTTTTGAGATTCTGACATGGAGAGCGGTAATAAAAAAAATTATAACTATGATATTCTAATTAGCTTGCGCACTTGACTAATTTCACAAGGATCCCTGCTTGCTACCTCCACCAACACAAGTATTGAATAACTCTATCCATAGAAGCTTGAACATATAAGGAAAATCCACCAAGTGTTTTTACCTCCACTAAAATTTAAATTTAAAACCTCGTGATTCTCAACACATTACATTGATCACTAGGCAACACCCATGATTGTGATGCAACAACTATTTTGTTGAGTCCGAACAATATAATGATATATATAGGTATAAACATATCTTGTGGTCATTCACAATTAATTTTGGTTAGTGAATCCTTTATCCTTTCTCTTTCTCTCTAGTAAAGAAGAGTTGTAATAGGTCAACAGTCAACAATAGCCACATACCCACTATGATCTTATAAGTGGGATATGAGGATGCTCGTGTATACGTAAACATTACGTTATCCCTCCCTTGTAAACGTAGAGAGATTGTTTTCAATATAATAGGCAATAGTAAATGCAACAATAGTTTAAAGACTACAATATTACAAATACTGAATTAGAGCGGAATGGATACAGAGAATTCATGAAACATATTAGATTCTCTTTTTCATTATTTATTTTTCTAATTAATTCCAAAGATTCTATGTGCTGCTAGGTGATTAAAAAAAACTTAACAAGGAATTCTATAGGGTCATGGGATCAGGTCCCCTATCAGATCACATAGTTTGTTAAATCGTCAAAACTTCATAATATAATAGATTCCAAGAGATTATAAGTCTTTCTAGACAACTTCCTAACACGTGATTTTAGGTTGTATCTCGTCCCATTTTACCTCCAATTATCATGATTTCACACATGACACCTGTGCATCTAGAAGTTGACACATGATATGATCAAACCATCTCAAGTGATCGATCTCACCTTATTTTATTCTCTCTCTGAATGTTACTTTTACCTTCTATTGAATGTGATCATTTTTTATCTTTTCTATTCATGTATGACACAACATACATCTACATCGCGGATATGTTGGACTTTAGAGACCAACATTTGCTCCTTATAACATTATTTGTTCTACAACCATGCCTTTAACTTTCGTAGATTATTTATGATGAATTCTCACAATATGAAGAGTTATAACAGGGACTTGTAATACTCACCATACAAGCTCGTTCGAGTTCATTGAAGCCACCAAAATGTGAGCTAGGAGTGCCAAACATGCCGTGTGAACAAGTTCATGGTGCACAAGCTGCAATGTTGTTCATAGGACTCTACCTAGTGGCATTAGGTGTAGGAGGTATAAAGGGATCACTACCACCCCACGGTGCTGAACAGTTCGATGAAGCAACCGCGCATGGAAGAAAGCAGAGATCAACTTTCTTCAATTACTTTGTGTTCTGTCTCTCCTTTGGAGCTCTCATTGCTGTCACATTTGTGGTTTGGATAGAAGACAATAAGGGTTGGCAATGGGGATTCGGAATTGCAACTTTAGCTATATTTTTATCAATCCCGATATTCCTTGCTGGTTCACCATTCTATCGGAACAAAATACCTCGTGGTAGCCCTCTTACAACAATCAGCAAGGTATAGATTTTTCAAATAACAAGCACGGGTTGAGCTTTATCTTTACTCAAACAACTAACCTGATCATGTTATAATGTGTAGGTTCTAATTGCAGCATTACTAAATTCTAGTACTCATGCATCGAGAAACTCAAGTACTGTCATTGCAAGTATGACTTCAAGCCCTTCTCCTCCCATTTCAATTAGCAAAGATGTAGAATCAATCGAGAAAGCTCCATCAAGAAGTCTTAGCTTTCTTAATCGGGCTGTTTCAGACACACCAGCTTGTGGCGCGTTAAAATGCTCAGTGCAACAAGTGGAAGAAGTCAAGATTGTGATGAAACTTTTCCCGATTTTTGCTTGTACCATCATGCTCAACTGTTGTCTAGCTCAACTAAATACATTCTCAGTCCATCAAGCAGCCTCTATGAACACAAAGGTCGGTTCTTTAAAAGTCCCACCTGCTTCACTCCCCATTTTCCCTGTAGTATTCATCATGATCTTAGCACCAGTTTACGACCATTTCATCATCCCATTTGCTCGTAGAGTAACCAAAACAGAAATGGGCATCTCACACCTCCAACGTATTGGTATCGGTTTGTTCCTTTCCACAGTGGCAATGGCCATCGCAGCCCTTGTTGAAATCAAACGCAAAGGAGTAGTTACTGACTCAGGACTCATCGATTCTGCCAAACCATTGCCTATAACATTCTTTTGGATCGCGTTTCAGTACTTGTTTCTCGGATCAGCTGATCTTTTCGTGCTAGCAGGGCTACTAGAATTCTGTTTCTCAGAAGCACCAGTTAGTATGAGATCATTGGCAACATCTCTGTCGTGGGCTTCTTTAGCTATCGGATACTACCTCAGCTCGGTGATTGTGTCCATTGTCAATCGTGTAACAGACATTTCAACGAACAAGCCATGGCTTTCGGGTAAAAACTTGAATCACTACCATTTGGATAGGTTCTACTGGCTAATGTGCATACTAAGTGCATTAAACTTTATGCACTACTTATTCTGGGCTACAAAATACAAGTATACATCAGTCACATCTAGCAAGTAGAAGTTAGATGTAGAGATGCATCGATAAAACTTTCCTAGTTTTAGTATATGGTCTTTTCTAGATTTAAATGTACACGTGTCTGATGAATTGCTGGATTGAGACCAGCAAAGAGGTTAATATAGAACTAGCTGTTGATCAATTGATCTCATATATAAAAGATATCAAAATGCTCATCTTTGTCTGATGATTTGTAATCATAATTATTGTAACTACGGACTATGTTGCTCTGACTCTCCAAAAATGTTGATCCTCACTATGTTTGAAGGATCCGACACTTACCTAATTGACATTTTTGAAGAGTTAGAGCAACATAGACTACGGCAATGGCTGAATTTGGAAGAGAATGTAAAGTTTATAGGTTTATTTTTGGACCTATTTACTCAAATGCATTCATCAAACTTATGATTTTTTTTGTACAAACTCAGTAATGAGCTATTAAAAAATCAAAACATGAGATTTTTCGTAGAATATAGGCAACTAATCAATGTTTTTCAATATTTAGTTAAACATATCACATATGTATTTTGATTCCTTTAATGCTATAATAATTACACAATTGATTTTCTAATCATCACTTATACTTCCTCCATCCCAAAATAAGGGTTACTTCCGGAGGCGGACCCACATGCAAAGTTGACTTTGGAAAAAAATCATACATATACATGTACATCTTTCTTGAAAAATTGGCAGAAATTAAGATATAATTAACAGTGCACCCATGAGAGCATAGGAATATCTTGTGCCACTGGTACAAGCCATAGGAATCACCTGTGAGATCAATGTTCGAGCTTATATTTGAGTCATTAGTAATCAATCGAATACTACATTATCCGTTAATTGTTATTGAAATTGGTGTACCCGAAATTTTCAAATCATGGGTTCGCCTCTGGTTACTTGTATAGAAAAAAAATAGTACTATATATTTCAAAATAAGTATCACCTTAAGAAGACAAAAATAAATATGTTCTTCCAACTAAAACCCTTATACTCCATTTTCTTAATATTGTTTAATTCTCAAGAGACATTTCTTAATTAGGGATAGTTTAGTAAATTACATGACCTCTTTTTCGTTCTTCAAACAAAGGTCCACTGTTCAGTAGATTTTCTTCAGATGAACACTAAAACATCATATAGGTTATGCTAACTATTTAAGTTGAGAAGGGGATGTAGCTCAGATGGTAGAGCGCTCGCTTAGCATGCGAGAGGTACGGGGATCGATACCCCGCATCTCCATTATTTTTGTTCTTTCATGAAGACCGACTGCCTTATAGCAGGAAGTAGTCATAATGTTTCTTTGAAAGTCCAATATTTAATTTGAAGTCAGCACGTCCACTTACTTCAATCAACTTCAAGCGAAACGTTAAAACTTAGTAAAATAATTCTTTAGGTGGTTGAGGGTACAGTCATTTCACATTGCAATGATGATTTTTAGTTTTTTGGCCTATAAAAGGAAGCTCCGCAAAGAATAGAAGGCATGGAAGAAAAATCTCAAGAAGTTTTTGTTTTATTATCTTGTTCTTCCCCTTTTAATATCTTCCATAAAAGAGGCCTTAAAACCTCTTCCCCACTCATTTATTATTTTGTATTGAATCGAAATCTTGATGTCTAAGTCAAAACAAGAATGAACTTAATTGGCTTTAATTTATTTTTACAAATTCATCTGTTAAATGAAATGATGAATTCTCCTAATAATACTTATTTCACATCATAAATTTTAATTTTTATTAAATAAAAATTTTGTCCAATCAAATACTAATCAATCCGTCACCTAAACCAAAAGAGAGTAATTTTGTTGCTTCATTCTTTTGCTACTTTGTGGGGTGATGAGTAATGAGAGTAGACTTTTTCTTTCTTTGTTCATCACTTGTGCCCACCACAATATCACAAAGGCTTATTAATTGTCCAATAGAGGCTCTTGCCCTCTGACAATTGTACTGTCCAATACAAACAAAGATAGGGGGCTCCCCTTTGTGTTTAAATCTTAGGGTCCCATCCCCACCTACTTTTACAACTTACTCATTAATTTCACCAGTCTGGTAAAGTTTCACTACCAAATCAAAAAAACATGCATATAGCATTCAACAAGGACTTGTCAAATGAGGAATGGATGTAGAGGTGGCAAGGGGGTTCACTCGAATCTCCTCAATAAAAACTTATACGATATATATATAAGGAAGAACTACATAATCATATCATATATTGAGGAAGATACACTTAAATACATGTATTTTTGCTACTAGATATACACTAAAATAGAGAAAGAGAGGCGAGCAAAAATGGGGAGGGAGGCGAGCGAGATTCGTTATGTATCTAAGATACATGTGAATCACACCAGATACATGTATATGTATGTATTTAGTTTGATTCGCATGTATCTGGTACCAGATACATAGGAGAGTGGTGAGCGAGATAGGAGTAGGGATGGCAATGGTGCGGGGCGGGTTGAGCCTAACCCACAAAAAATTTTACCCGCTCCGCATAAATTTTTGAATATTTGCCCTTTTTAATTAAGTTTGATGCTAAAAATAAAATTCATAAAAATAAATTTATTTTCTCATTAAGTTGTATTAATTTAATAGATAATAACTTAAAATTTTATTTTTTAAAGGTCAATTGGGAAGAATGTAAGAAACCGTATTAATTTTTATTGAACCGATTTCATTTACTATCTTGAATATTTTAGTAACTTTAAAGAATTTATCTTAATAAATAATGCTTTGTCACTCTTATAACATGTAAAAAGTTAAAATTAAGTTTGAATCCGCATAAAACCGCATATACCCGCAACCCACCCCGCCCCGCATTAGTTTTTAAAAAACCCACTTCAACCCGCCCCGCATAACCTTAAAACCGTCCCGCCCCACATAGCCTTAAAATCGCTCCGCCCCGCATCGGCCCCACCCCATTGCCATCCCTAGATAGGAGAGAAACGAGGGAGGCAAGTGAGATTTGTTATGTATCATAGATACATGCGAATCTACTTTGATACAATGTATTTTATACAAATTACCACTATTTTTGACCTCATGCATTCTGATATACATGTATCTGAACATATCTGGACACACCAAAATTTGGCAAGATACGTAATATTGTAAATTAGAATATATATATAAGTATTAGCTCCTAAATTAGTGAGATTTATGTAAGTTCTCCTATATATATAAGGTATTTTAATATTTTTGTATGCATATATTTTGATTTTAAACCTCCCAAATTTAATATTAGAAGTTGACTTAGTGATTGAGGGATCAAAATTCACCTTGAGGTTCCAAGTTCAAATCTAAAGTATTATTTTTCAAATCCCTTAGTGAAAATCCTGAACACATCAGTTATGTCTAACATGTGAATATGGATTGTATAACCAACAAGAATGTAATGGAGTGGTAAGTACTTTTTTATCCTTAACAAGAGCAATTTTAATTCAACGATGGCTAAGCATTATTGAATGATTGCATCAAATACCTTTGTCACAATAAATATATCAAATATTGTGCACATAATTAATCAAACCAATAATCATATATTAAAAACGTTACATCTTACCAAAACATAATTGCTAGAAAGAAGGAATTTTCCTTCTCATTGTTGGGCATTTAGGTCAGGTACATGCCCTAACTTATTCTTTGTATTCTAAACAATCACTCACCTAGCCCTCTATAGCGAAAGCAATGCAACTATACCAACAAAAAACACAAATAAAATTTAAAAAATACACCAATTTTTTGTTTTTTTCTTCTTTGGGAAAAAATGGTGACCTTTTCTCAATAATACTAAAATTCCTATTCCAACTACCTATAGTGAAATAGTAATGCACCTATTAAATTCCAAACTACCAATTCCAACACAAAAAATTAAAAAAATAAAAATGATACTATCAAAATTACTGAATTTTTACCCAAACTGAGTGTCCAGGAACACCTTTATGAACCACGAACACCATATAATAACCCGGTGGTGCAATATTACGCGATGGAGGGGCATACACCGTGATCTTTTGAGTCAACGACGATAGCTGTTGAATTTCCATGATGTCCAAAATTAACAATCTTTGATTCATCGCGAATGAGTGTGTAGTAAATGAGGGTGCAATCATCGTTACCATGACCTCCTTCGTATCCTGAGAAACCCCGAGTGTAAATGTGACGGAGAATTTCTGACCGTACAATACGGGTCCTTCTACGGTCAAGTTCGATGGACGGAGATGAGAGTGGTGTGGACTCAAGTAAGGTGGCATAAATGCTTCTAAGCTTAACTCTGTGGGGTACTTTACGCCTGTAAAGTTGTACCTTATATGCGGATTACTTCCACCCACTAATATCCTGCCGTCTGGCAGTAACGTCGCTGATGAGTGGTACATTCTTGGAATACTAGTGGGGTTAAGTACACTGAATCTATTATCCGGGTCGGGTTGATTAGGGTTATATAAAACCGGGTTCAATACCGGGTCAATCGCGCTTTCCCACCCGGCTGTCCCTTTTGATGCTCCATTTAATATAATCACATCGCCCGAAGGCAATAATAACATATCTGGCATAACCCGACCCGAAGGCATATCCTCCATGACCCATTTAGGATCCGGATCCGATATTTTAATCCGCCCACATGTTTTTGAAGCAGGCATAAATCCACCTATCGCCGCGTGTAAAAACGCGCCACCATTAGCACCACCACAAACCATCACCTCCACCACCGGAGAAAAATCTCCGGCGACTAATTTCATCGGTAACATTACCGATGATCCAGTCGCCGGATAACTCCTTTTTTCTCCGGGAATTACTGGAAACTCTCTAACAACTCTATTTTTCGCGTAATCTAACACAATTGATCGTTGATTCGCGAAAATGTACACATTTCCATCGGGTAAAAGGTATAAAAACGGATATAAATTGTTTTCTTCTTTAGGATCAGTTGTTTCCTTCAAAAAAGGAAGATGAAAAACGTCGTTGTAGTTTGAATTCTTTGGAAAAAACTCGTAACTATAAGAACTTCTTCCTCCTATGATCATTATACGTCCGTCAGGAAGTATATGATCGGTTGAATACCATCGTTTAACGGTGAGATTCTGTTGAAGTTCCGTCCAATCGCAAGTTTTTTCATCTGCACAAGGTGAAAATAACCGTATTTTCCTTTCACCTGCGTGGTATCCACCTGTTTGTATAAGGGTGCCGTTAGAGTTAACGGCACCTGAGGAACACCAAACGTCCGTTTGCACCATGAGTGGACGGTACGTATTGGTGGCTACATTGTATAGTATAGAATGAGCTGTGCAATCTACTTTGATGGCTTCGTCATTGTACCTGTTGAAAATATAATTAAATAAATAAATGTGTTACTATTGGTTGATTGTTTTTTAATAGGACGTTGAAACTAAGAAATTTAGTTAACTAATAAATAATGAACAAAATTGCAAAACAAACGTTGAATTACAAATTATTTGTATGTCCGAAAGTGATGTTGAGTTTTCGAATGATGAGATGAGATGATCAGACAGTTCAATCGTACCTGCATTTGCCCCGGGGAAGGGAGAGGTTAGAAGAACCGAAATCCGTTCGATCGAAAATGACAACCTTATTATTATGAAGCAGTTGCATGTGCATGGCTGAGATACCAATGGATCTATGAAGAAGAATCCATTTACCCTTTGTGTGATCTGAGTTTTTTTGGTCAAATGATGATGAAAGTTGTTGAAGTGATGAACTACGTTGTCGGTGGTAGCTCTTTTGGATAGTAACATGTTTGTATGATGAATTACATGAAAGAGGGAAAAGAAGGAAAAGAGAAAAAAAGAAAGAAAAAGATACAATATTGAATGCCATAATAACAAGAGGGGGAGTGCTTGAAGTTCATATTTATGTGTTTTCTTGAGGGGATTTTTAAAAATAAAATGATGGGAAGTTTATATATAAGTAACAAAAAAAGAATACTAGTAGGTTGATAGGTTCTTAAAGGGATGGAATTAATTTAATTAGTGTGAAATTTATAAGTTTAATTGTGTAAAAAGGTGAAAGACTAGAGCTGACTTTTCGTTTTTATCTTATTTTTATTATTTTAGCTTAAAATTAAATAACTAATAAAAAAAAATAATTTACTCAAATATTTTTAAAATATTTTAAAACACTTAAAATAAGTCAACTCAAATAGACGGTAGGAGAGGGGCTATAGGTAGGGGAGGGTAGGGGAAATGCATGCAAAAAGATTGGGTGAAAGTAATCAATTAATGCCAAATACAGTATATGGAGAACCAGAAAGAAAGTTCTTGTATTGGTGTATGATCATTTTGACTTCCACCAACAGTTATTACTATTTGAGGTGTGAATTATTAGTTTCGTCTTTGAACAATTGACAGTCGTAAAAATACTTTTTTATTGGACTAATTGAACATAATTACATCCTCGATCTTGTAACATGAGTGAAATGCATCCTTGAATTCTCGTCAAGTATAGGGGTGTTTTCAATACTTCTCTCAATTCTTTATTAAGAATATCATGCAATTACAAGAGTTTGAGATCACTTGCTATGTCATATGGCAAATCGGAGTATATCTAATAAGTTTAGTTAGTCAAGTAGAAAAGTATTTTTAAGATTGTCAATAATTTAGAGATAAAACTAATAATTTATCCCAAACTCAAGGGTATTTTCAATATTTCTCTCGAAAAAGAATATAAATCCTTTTTTTAATAATTCCTTAAATGGACTTTGGTTAATTTACTTTTACCTACCTCTTTATTTTTTCCTTCTTTGTATGTTGTCTTGGTAGAGGGGGAAAATGAATCTTGATTCTTGAGCTTTTATGATATATGCTTCTGGTACAATCTATACCTCTCCATAGTGACACATTGTTGGAAAATTTTCATGACTGTTATAATAAGGTGGTGTATATATATGATTTTTAAAATAAAATATTTATATTTAAAATTTATTATATGCATAATATTAATGATCGATAATTATCGTAAACATTTAAATATTTCATTTTTTTACGTAATATATTTCTTATAATTTCATAATATATTGACTTAATAAAAGAGTAAACTTTTTTTGCAAATAGTGTGACGCTATAATAAATGTTACTATTAAAAGAAAATAAAATCACTATAATGAATAACTGTTATAGCGAGACTTTAATATAGTACTAATAAGTTGCAATTTACTCTAGTTGGTTGCCTCTAATTAAGTAATGCCAATTTCATTACGTACGGATAGATTTGGTTTAATTCAATAATTTTAATATAATTCATGATTTAACATTTCACGTTCCAAATTAACTATATATGAGAGTGAGAATACTACATATGGATCAATTTGGTCTAATTCAATAATCTTAAAATAATTCACACTCAGTAATAGTATTAATAAATCTATTATATTTATATAAATCAAATATAAAATGTGTTACTAACATTTGATATCGTTATACTAAAACTTAAAATTCATAAGGTTTAATAAATCTTGATTTTGCCTCTATCAATAGGTCAACTCTCGTGGGTTTCATATATCAAATGGTTAAACAAAAAGCGTCATACTACGTTTCATGTATTGACTTTAAGGTTTTCCCATGGTTGAATAAATTGAATACTATATATATAATTAATTAATGCTACAATTGCCCCATTGCTTTTGGTTTTCTATCACAGTCTCTATTAACTCCATATATTTTTGCCCATTAAGCAACATAAAATATCTTATAATAAAAGTAAACATGATGACATATCTTATCCATGCTCACACGAGCACGAAAGCTATTTTTAGATAATATTTCCACTAGAGTCATAAGTTAAAGTCCTAAATTTTAGCACTTGTGAACTTTTACAATCAAAAAGGTTTTAAAAGATATGGACGATAGGACGGATTTAAGATTTAAAGTTAATATATTTTTATAATAATATTTTTTAAGAAAAAAATCTCATGTGGCTTGATTAAATTCGAGTTCATGTCAGAAAGTTCCACGTTTTGGAGGTAAAGCTTTTTCTAACAAAAAGGACTCTTTATTAAGGTTTAAACTCAAAATTTATGGTTAAGAATGACGAAGCAATTATCATTTCACCATACAATTCTTGTTTATAGATCGACATCAAGTAAGTATATACATACTAATTGAGTTTAAAGTCCAATATTTATCAGTAAATTATGATCTAGATCTATCACTACATGTCATAAGTTCAACTTTCATGAATTTTTTGGAGTTAAATGTCTGAATGCTTACTCTATTATTCTACAATGTAAAAGTGTGTGCTTTTGAGTAATTAAGATGCAATCTGTTAACTCATGTGCATGGTTCATTTGGTTTGTCACGTTGTTTGTAAGTGATTTTCAATGATCCTTTTTTGTGTCAAATCTTAACGGTTAAACCGATAATCAAATCGATATTGATCAATAACCAATAAACCAATATCTTAATGTTTCTATAATGGTTTGACATGTCTACAAACCGATAACCAATAAGTCAAACTAATAAACTTCAAAATTAAATCGAATCAACCGATACGCAGCCATAGAACAAGCCATTCAATTCTTCTTTGATGACATAACTTACCTATGATATTTGTTAAGAGTTCTGAAGGTTTAAATAGTTTTTAAAAGTTCAGAAGGGCATTATTAATTTTGACAGTCTAAGTCAACTATTCCTAATTAATATGGTATAATAAGGTTCCACTAGAACTTTAATATTTTGTCGGTCATGATGGTTATTAAAATGCTTGAATTAAATGCTAGTATGTAGCTACCTGCAGCCTGCAACAATTAAACCATTTGCTCTCAAGAATTGGTTTTTTCTTCTTTGATTTACACAAATAATGCAAACAATTTGGACATTGTTGTTAGGACATGTTTGGATATCATAGTGAAATTGTTTAACCTAAAATTCATTTGTTAGGTTAACCAGATAAAATTAAGGTCACAAGCAATGTGAAAACACCTTGAACTTGGTTCAAATTATTAGTTTCGTCCTCAAACTATTGATAGTCTTAAAATCACTTCTATACGTGACTAACTAAACTTAGATACACCTCCTATCTAACACATGACATAGCAAGTGGTCTCAAACTCATGTAGACGCGAGGGGCTTTTAATAAAAAGTCGAGAAAAGTGTTGAAAACAGTCTAAACTTAGTGAGAATTTAGGAGTGTATTTCAGTTATATTACAAGATCGGAAGTGTATTTAAGTTCAGTTAGTCACATTATTACATTGTTGAATTCTATTGATATGTAATCTAAATTGAATTTTCCTTTGTATCTCGTTTAAATTAAAGTCTCTTGACTTGTTTAAATTATCGACTGTTCCTAACTTCGTTAAAATTGTGAATAAATGCTTATCACTTTGATCACTTCCTTTAAAATAACTAAAAGATATTTTCTCTTCAAATTAATTCAAAAGTGTTATAAAATATTATAGTGTGGATGTCTACTATGTCAAGAAGTTATTTTTGGATAAATTTTGTAGGTAAACAATAAAATTTGTTGCTAATCTTACTTAGAAACAGATTTTCGTTAGCTACGATCAAAATAACAACGGACCAGCGACGAAGTTCATAGCTAATTTCAGTGTTTTTATTAGTGATCTCACTAATTATCTCCATTACTTCCCTCCATTTTGAAGATAACTTCCACCTTGACCATTATTCTTATAACCTTACATCTCCATAACCTCCTCCATTATCTTCATGATTAATGTCATGTTTACGACTAACATTTTGTATGCCTCTACATAACACTAAGAAAAAATGCATAAGGGTTCGTATTAGATGAAATTATGATACTTATTGGAAGAATAAGAAATCTCTCCTCTCTTATCTCTCTATTTCTGTTGTTCTTATCTTTATTATTCTTGTCGTATTCGCTAGTAAATCACATATCTGTGGACATTTTTAAGTGCATAAAACCTAAAAGATCTGAAAAGGTCATTTTCTCCTCCTATTTCAATTGGCATAACACATAAATATGACCCTAAACTTGGCACCAATTGGCAACTATGACCTTAAACTTTGCCAGTGCACAAGTAGGCACTTCAACTATCCAAAAATTTAACAATTAAGCACTCGAATATCAAGGGCAAAGTGCGTGATATACAAATCCGTCTACGTGGCTGCCAACTAATTAAAATAAATACACGTAGATTTTTCAATTAAAAAAATGAAAGTAAAAACAAAATAAATAATAGTTAAAGAGAAAAGTAGTAGGCGTAATTCACCCAACAAAAACGTTTTCCCCTTTCTTCTTTTAAGAGCTCTAACCCTAAATCTCTAGGGTTCATCCTTTGAATCAAAGGTTAAATTGTTCAAGATTTGTGCTGAAATTTCACGTACTTGGATGTTTATCTATTGTTCTTCCTCAATTTAGTCGAGGTATGTTTACTTTTTCCTTTTGAAATTTCGTTTTTTATGATTTTTTTTACCACAACTGTAAAATTGCTCTTTTTTTTTCATAGTTTTGAGCATATGGGTCACATTATCGCTGTTTTTCATCATGGAGGTCGGTTTTATAAAGGTCGATATGTTTCGAAATTGGACAATATTATATTTGACATAGACAAGGACCACTTCTCTTTGACCGAAATGAAATCTTATGCAAAGATGCTGGGTATGATGAAATTGAAGCTTTTTATGTTGAAGACCCTACTACTCATAGATTTGTCAAGTTAGAAAGTGATAGCCAACTATACAATTGTGTTAAAGAATTGTGGAGTGGGTCCTATTTTAATTTGTATCTAAAGCATGTGATTGTTAAAGAAGGTGGGGCCAGTGCTAGCACTGTCTTGGGACCATTTTCTGGTGAAAAAAATATTCAAGGTTTAGGGGATTCCTCTAGAGCTTCACATCTTGAAGATGACATAAATGAGACATTAAATGAGGGAGTTGATGATGTTAGTGAGGAAGAAAATAGTGATTCTGTTGACTTTCAAGAGGAAGATTTAGATGGGGTTCCGGATGAGGATGATAGTGAAGTTGATGAAGAATTGAAAGCCTTTAGAGAAAATCTGAGACAAGAAAAGAGGAATGAAGCTGTAAAGCTAAAAGAGAAAATTAAAAAATCTTCCAAGAATCAAGAGGTTGAGCTTGGAGAAGCTGGCATAGATAAGGGATTTGAGGATATTTTCAAGAA
Organism: Solanum appendiculatum; assembly: GCA_018342035.1. Taxonomy (NCBI): domain Eukaryota; kingdom Viridiplantae; phylum Streptophyta; class Magnoliopsida; order Solanales; family Solanaceae; genus Solanum; species Solanum appendiculatum. Next base: position 56,402 of record JAGDQO010000110.1, read on the forward strand.
TAAGGCAGCCAAGTATAATGGTAGATTGGGAGGTGATGAAGAGTTCATTGGTTCATCAGATGAACCAAGTGAAGATAGCGATGCAGAGCTAGATGTTTTAGCACAACTAGGTGTTGATCTACCTTCAAGAAGAAAAAGCAAAAAATTGAGGTATGATGATTCTTCTTCCATTTCTTTCTTTGAATTGGGTATGGTATTTGAGAGTGCGGTTGAGTTTAGAAAAGCTATCGCTGATTATGGTGTTCGACAGAAGGTTCAATTAAAAATTAAACCCAATGAACCTCATAGAGTAAGGGTAAGATGTGTAGGAAAGTGTAACTGGGAACTCTTTGCTAGCTTGGATAAAGATACAGGAAACTTTTCTGTAAAAAATTACTATCCTGTTCATAGATGTCCTACAAAGAACATGAACAGATTATGCTCAACCAAATATGTGGAAAGAAAGATGAGGGAAAGAATAATATCTCAACCTGACATTAGAGTTCATAAGCTTCAAGAGACAATAAGAAAGGAATGGGGTTTAAAAGTGGGAAGATCAATATGCTACAGGGCAAAGATGAATGTTATCAACAAGTTCATGGGTGATTGGAAGCTAGAGTTTTCAAAGTTGTTAGACTATGCTGATATGATTAAGAGTACGAATCCTGGGACTTCTTGTTGGGTAAGAACTGATAATGAAACAGTCCCCGGAAAATACTTGTTCAAATATTTCTATGTTTGCTTTGCTGCATTGAAGAATGGGTGGCTTGAAGGTTGTAGGAAGATTATAGGATTGGATGGATGTTTTTTAAAGGGTGCTTGTAAAGGTGAATTGTTAGTGGCTGTTGGAAAAAATGGAAATCAACAAATGTATCCAATAGCTTGGGCAGTGGTTGACCAAGAAACTAAGCACTCTTGGAGTTGGTTCTTGAGTTATCTTATTCAAGATTTGCAACTTGGTGATGGAGATGGCATAACAATCATGTCTGATATGCAAAAGGTATTGCTTTTAACTAATTATACTTGTTTATATAAGTTGTTTCTGTCTTCTTCTTCTTTTAATATTTTTTTGTCAATTTTAAAAAAAAACTGATTTCTGCCATTTTTTAAAAAAATTTTCTACCTTCTTATTTCTTGTTAAAATTGGACTTAAGCTTCACGATGATATAACATCCTCTACCATGACTATTTACTTTGTAAGTTGAGTCATACATGATAAAGTACTATTTTAGAATTAGTATTTCTTATAATTTACAAGTTTGAATCAGTTGAGGCATATGTGATATTGTAGTATAGAAAGTTGAGACATGTCTTTTATACTCTTATTGCTTAAAGTTATGGAGAGGTGTTGTTGTCTTCTTCTTCTCTTAATCTTTTATTTTGTCAATTTAAAAAGGAAAAAACTGATTCCTGCCAGCTTTTTAAAAAATTTCTGCCTTGTTATTTTTTGTTAAAATTGGGCTTAAGCTTCATGATGTGATGTTGTAATATCTTCTATCATGTCTATTTACTTTGAAAATTGAAGCATATGTGTACTTTCTTTAAGTTTGAACTTGAAGGTGCTGCTTTTATATCCTTATTACTTTGGTGTTTAATGTTGAATTTCATCTATTTATCTTATTTTCTAGGGTCTTGAGTCAGCTGTTGATGGGTTGCTTCCTCATGCTGAAAGGAGAATGTGTGCAAGACACATTTGGGCAAATTGGCAAAAGACTTGGAGAGGTGAAGAAAGGAGAAAAGCATTTTGGAGGTGTGCCAAAGCTAGTTTTGAGGTAAAGTTGAGAGATGAGTTTGAATATTTGGGACATCTTGGTGAAAACATTTGTCAGTCATTGCTTATCTATAACAAAGAATATTGGTGTAGGTCTTTGTTTAGTGAAAGAACCAAGTGTGATGTGGTGGAAAATAATATGTGTGAAACATTTAATTCTTGGATTATTGGTCCTAGGCATAAATCTGTGATTAGTATGCTTGAAGATATTAGACATAAAATGATGGATAGACATGGAAATATGATCAACTTTGCCGATACTTGGATCAGTGACATTTCACCCATGGCAAGACTAGCTTTGGAAGAAAACAAAGAGATTGGTAGGAAATTAAAGGTGAATTGGAACTATGACACTGGATTTGAGATTCAGGAAGGAGAATATAGGCACATAATCAATTTGGCTAATAAAACATGCAGTTGAAGGTTATGGCAGTTGAAAGGTATCCCTTGCCAACATCTAGTTTGTGCCTTGTATCACATTGGACAAGAACCAAAAAATTATGTAGAGCATTGGTACAGAAAAGATACATTCCTACGTGCTTATAAGTATTTCTTACAGCCTATCTCTAATATGAAAATGTGGCCTGAAACCAATAACCCACAAGTGGAGCCCCCTGAAGTCAAGCCAATGCCCGGAAGACCAGGCAGATGTAGAAGAAAAGATAAAGATGAACCAAGAAAAAAAAAAGTGGGGGAAAGCATCAAAAAATGGAGTAAAAATGACATGTTCCAAATGCCATCAAGTTGGGCATAATAAAAGGAGCTGCAAATCAGTGGTAAGTATTGTATTTGATATTTCTTTTCTACTTAATCATTTTTAGACTGCTAAATCTTTTTCTTTATGTATAGCCCTCTCAACAGGCCCCTCAACAGCCCTCTCAACAAGCTCGTCAACAGCCTTTTCAACAGCCCTTTCAGCAGCCCTCTCAACAGGCCCCTCAACAGCCCTCTCAACAACCTCATCAACAGCCTTTTCAACAGCCCTTTCAGCAGCCTTCTCAACAGCCCTTTCAACGGTCTTCACAACCACCGGTGAGTCAGTCTAGCACTCAACATTCCTCTTCTTTATGTCCAGATACTTCAAGAGTTAAAGGAAGAAAAAAGCAGACAACTAGTTCTTCTACAAGGGCGTCTTCTTCATTTGGAAGGAAAAGAACAAGAGATGTGGGATTTGGTGTTTGCACAGATATACAATCTGGAAGACAAGTCATTAATGTATGTGTTTTTTTAATTTATTTTTTTTCATCTTTATTTATATATAATGAATGATCTATAGGCCGCCTAATGTATATGAATTATACAGCCCGGGAGGCCAAGTGAAAGAGTTATCTCAAGTGGGGCAGCATTAAAGGATGCATCACAAACAAATGTAGATCTTGGATTCGAGCCACCTGGTTTGAAATGGAAAGGAAAAGAAGCTATAACTGGAAATCAACTTCAACAAATGCAACAACGAAAAAAATTACAAATCAAATCTAAATGGGTACCATGAGAGTTCAATAGTGTTGTGATATGGTTTCACTTTGGACAACTCTGTTTTTGCTTATTTTGATATAAATTTTCTAGAGGCATAATTCAAGTAAAATAGTGCTTATGGCATTTAGATTTGCCTTTAAATTATTCCACTTTTGATCATTTTGATGTACTTTGGGATATTTTGATGTATATTTGCCTTTAGACAACTCTTTAAGGTTATTATGGCTATGAAGCTTGTTTTATGGAGTTAAGTTAATATTCGGTAAAGCCTTTTGGTGTTTGTTATGGAAAATTTTACTGATGTTTTATTGGATAAAACTTCATATGGGTGTGAGCTATTTTATTGACGTTAGATGTTTAGTATATGGATGTGAGTTGTTTTATTGACGTTAGATGTTTAGTATATGGATGTGAGCTGCTTTACTGATGTAATATGTGGGTGAGCTGCTGTTTTGCTACATGTTCCTGTGCCAATATAATCCTTTTGTTTTCGTTAGTGTTTGTTCTTCTCCAATTACATCCAAAACTTATTAATTAGGAGTATGTGATACGTCTATAAATATTAGGAGTATCAAGATACGTTGGCAGAACTAACATACAATTATGCAACAACTAATTTACAATCTTTCATTATCATTTACTTAAAAACTTCTTTACACTAAGCCGTTATCAACCCAAAGAAAACTACATTATGATTCCAAAATAACTCCTTCAACGAACCAAACTATCCAAAATCAACATACGTAACAATCACTACATAAATAACTCTCTATAAATCCAAGATAGGATCACAACGATCAACAAAACTCGATATTTTCTCCTAATTTTTTCCTTTTCTTCATCATGTTGTCTTATCCTTTTTTGTAATCCTGAAATAACAATTCTAGCGTGTTCGGTATAATCAATTTCGCACCACCTGAAAAATTTGCATCCGGCCTGTTTAAGAAGCAACAAAATAATCATAAAAATGATATCTTGAATACTAGAATTTAAACAACAAAAAAAAGTCATCTTAAATGAAACCTTACCCGACCATCTTCACATCCAAGAAACCAGCGACCTGGGTTGTTTACAGACCAAGAAATTTTCATTATAGCTCTTTTTCCACAATGACAAAAAAAATTTGATGCCATTTCAACGAGCAAAAAATTGTGAAGAAAGAGAGGAAGATGAGAGTAGTTGTTGGAGAAATTAAAAGGAAGAGTATAAAGTGGATTTTGATTTTAAAAATAGAGAGATATATAAAAGATATTCATTAAGGGTAGAATTGTCATTTAAGTGTTTTTTGACCGTTGGGGCCTTTATTTTTACCACTGACGCGCCTAAATGAAGTGTGTTTCACGCACTTTGCCATGTTGGATTCGAGTGCTTAATTGTTAAATATTTGGATAGTTGAAGTGCCTACTTGTGCACTGGCAAAGTTTAAGGTCATAGTTGCCAATTGGTGCCAAGTTTAGGGTCATATTTATGTGTTATGCCATTTCAATTTATAAGTGATCATTTCCTCGTAAATGCCGCAGTGGCATCCGGATATATGACAAAGAAAGATCAAATTTAAATTATCATAACATACTGATTATGTTTTTTTTTTGTTTTTTGTTTTCTGGTACCAATGAGCTATAAGAGTACATTTTTTCAGCAGAGTCCAATGTGTTTATCAGAACAAAAAAAAGGAAACACAAATTTCTTCAAGAACTAGGAGGTGCTTGCACCCATTGACCAGCCTCTCACAGCAACCTTTACAGCAGCGACAACACTGCGATGCCTCATCTCCGGATTTAGCCCTTGTTTCTCCCGAGCCTCGTTAGTATCTTCTATCTGAATGCCAACGAAATACGCAACCTATGCAACCAAATGGACAGAACTACAAGGGGTTAGCACAAGTAATACCATTTTTTTCAACAAGCAGCAGTAGGTAGAAGTAGGTTAAGTTGTGTTGTCACAGAAAATAACAAACTATGCAGAAAATGTCTAATGTGAACGACTACGCCTCAATTGCAAGCTAGTTGAGGTCAGCTATGTGAATCCTCATTGTCCATGACGCTTCATTCAGACCTGTCTCAATCAAATATTTAGAAGTGGATTGAGACCGGTTCGATAGGTTAATTTGTATTAATTGACTTTGTCCAACATAACAGCCAGCTTGATTCCCTACCTAAACAAAGCAATTAATAACTGGTTTCGCTTTCTACTTCCATTTCTTCCCTGTTAGCTTCTTCTAACTACTCTGCCTCTTGCAATTATCTACAGGAGAATGGATATACATTCATAAAATCCTTTTTTTCGCTAAGTTCTTTGAACATTATGGCTAGCACTAAACACCACAAACTAGAAAAAGAGCACATAACGAAAACCATATCAACTTTCCCATTCTTCTTTAGAATATTACAGATTTTTGTGTGGGTGAGCATCACTATCAGTTAAATCTATGGACAAAACTTAAAATCTTTCCGAGCATTGGTCATTCAGGAAGGCGTTGAACTTATCTCAGATCTACATCTCCTAATATAAAGCAAAGAAGAAATTAAGTCCATCCATTACTCTTGATGCCTGAGAACCAATTCACATCTCAAATCTTGATTGAAGCATAATGTATGCAAAGGTAACCGACTAATTTCTAATTCACAACCCCATATTTTGTAAAACTGGAAAACTAACAGGCATGTGTAAGAAGATGTATTCATTCTATTTGGACATGACATTAACCTTAAAAGAACTGAAAAATATGTGGATATGTTCTGTTAAGACTATATATCACCTTGATAGGTGGCGGGAATCATTAGAGCACCATAATCTTGACAAAGGCAGCGGTGATGCCACTAATTTATGACACCAGTGAACCTACAATTGGCTTGGAACTCTGAACAAACTCAACTAATGAAACATAGCTTGTCTTGGCTCTTCGGCCAACTTATTCTTGGGAATAGGGAGCTTGTTTATTCAAAGATAATTTAACTCTACTAGTTCAAATACAAATAGTTTTCTTCTTGTATGCTTCCTTTCGTTTCAATGTTACACGAAAAAGGAAAACGAGAAATTAATTAGGCTCACTTCTTTAGATGAACCAAATCTTCTACAAAAGTGATCTCAAGAAGTTCATCCACAAGATACGGCATAGCTACACATCAGTCCCAAACGAGTTGGGTTCGGCTAAATGAATCCCCACTTCTTCATTAAGCTCATTTCAATTAAGCTCCGCAAGATACACAATTATTATTGTTGTTTTTATTGAGTTCATGGCTAACACACCCATGTTGGGCATTCATTCATGAATCATGATACTACATTTGTGGTTACAAAACTATTAATTTATTACTCCTCCCTCAAATGCAATTTAAACAAAATAGAGAAGTCACATATAAAAGATACCTCTGTTAAACATGTACCTACAACAACTATAGCAACTACTAAGCCTCAATCTCAAACAAATTGGGGTCCGCTTGTATGAATCCTCACTGACCATGTTCCCCTTTTAAAAATATGTACCTACAACAACATACCTAGTGTAATCCCACAAATGGGTATGGGGAGGATGAGATGTATGCAGACCTTACCCGTACCTTTGTAGGGTAGAGAGACTGTTTTTGATAGACTCACGACTTAAAAGGGAAGGTATTCATAGAAGGGATAAGAAGAAAAATGACGACAAAATTTCAAGTAACAAAGCAAAATGAAGCAATAGATAGTAGAAACACATGGACGAATAAGAAACTACATGACTACTAAATACTACGACTAATAAGTAGAAAGGATATGTGGCAAGCCCCATTGCCTCTGCCACCTAACGGCTGACCACACTCGGCTACCTACTAACCTTTTACCCTAATCCTTGATCTCCATAGCTTCCTATCAAGGGTCCTCAGTAAGATGAAGATGTGTCACGTCTTACGACCTGTATCTGGCCAACTCCTCTAACTGCTCGGTGCGGCATATTCATTGGCAAAGCGAACTCTCAATTTTAATCACCCCCCACCCCATTCTTTTTTGGCCTACCTCTACCTCTCCTAACTCCTGCTCAAGCCAACCTTTCATACCTCCTAACTGGCGCATCCGTGCACCTCCTCTTCACATGCCCAAACCGTCTCAGTCTGTGCTTCCTCATTTTTTCCACCACAGCGGCCAATCCTACCTTGCCTCTATAGCTTCGTTACTAATCATATTTTTCCTAGTATGCCCACACATCTATCTGGGCATCCTCATCTCTGCTACATTCATCTTCTGGACATGGGCAGTCTTGACTGGCCAACACTCTATCCCATACGACAATGCTAGTAAATATGTACCTATTAGTTAAAAAATATTACCTTCCCTGAAGCACTCCGGATCGGTGAAATGTGAAGAAAATTCCAAAATGAGGTTCCATCTTTTCTGAAAGGAAACATGCAGCCACCAAGAGATTGAGCCAAAAGTACAAGGAAACAATTCTTATCTGAATGTTATGCAATGACCGGAACCAACCTGTAATTTAAGATATATACAGTACACGGTTGTTCATTTTGGATGCATTGTTTTATCTGCAAAGTGAGAAAAAAGGTAATAAGGATTGCAATCAGCTGCTCAACCGCATACCTTCCCTTAGCACTTCCCCCACTTAAGAAGATCTCAATCTTACGAAGGGCACCAAATCTCTCATCTCAAGATGTAACAATTAGTAATGCAACAAACGAAATTAAGCAAATGAGAGCAGATCTGCAAAGAAAAAATTACTTGAAATTGCGTGCCTTTGTCTGTATCTTCCCCGCTTAAAAACCGACAATTACGACCCAATACTTCATGTCTCAAGAAGCCTATTGAAGAAAAGAATGGTTCCTGTTAGCAATATTAGCTAGAGTAAGCCCTCATGCTCTTTTTATGAACACAAGAAATAGACCCAAACCCATAAACAATGAGAACATCCCATGGAATGAACAAAAGTTTACACTAGTGTAAATTAGCTACAGCTTTAGCACCTGTTAATTTTAGGAAGGCATCACTTGCATAGACAATTGGCATGTCTGGTAAGTGTGCGTCAGTTCTGCATGTTTCAGAAAGATATTCCAAGAGAAAGTGTTAAGCCCATCCAGAGCAGATCATATAGGTCATCAAAACAAGAAAATTAGGAATTTCAAAAAAAAACTCACAATACAAAGCTTTGTTTTATTCTACCAAAAGATATATTTAAGGATGCACTGAGCAGACTCGTTCCCGATTGACAGCATCTCCTGTCACTGACCAGTCTACCATTCAACTCACTGTAGTTTGCCAACACGGACATTATGTTGTTGACAGCAACACTGGCTTTTGTCTTCTCTTGATCACTTGCTTCACAAGGTCCTTCAACATCTACTTCTGCGATATATAAGCCTTATGAAAGGAATCCTATGAATTGAACCTAAAGTAACAAGACTAAGGAAACTCTACACTAGGATTTAAGAATGAAAATGAAACAGAGATAATCCAAATGCACAAAAATGGGAAACAAAGTCCTTGTGCAGTACAAGGTAGCTGGATGAACTTTTATGTTTTCTACATACTGACTAGGACTGCTAATCTGCACGTTGAAACTCCAACAAAAAGTGATGGGAAAGGTGTATGCACCCTAAAGCATAACCAAGTCCTAACTCAAACAACTGACGAAATTGACTCAAAATATGAATTTAAGCTTAAGAGAAAAAAAGGGCAGCCCCGTGTAGGATCCTGGGAAGGGCGGCAACCCAAGAGGTGTGATGTAGACAGCCTAAACTAATTCAAGCATTAGTGATTGCTTCCACGGCTCAAACTTGTGATCACACGGAGACAACTTTATCATTGCTCCAAGGAGCAAAGGCAACCATTAAAAAGAAATTAGGACCATAAGCTGAAGACTACAACACTCAAATGAAAGGAGATTTGTGCAACAAATTTCAAAATCATGTTCTAACTGTGACAGAGACGAAATCCCAAACATCTTAATGATCATATTTACTATGAAAATCAAACGATAAGTCCACTTCTATAAACAACAAAAACTGAGACAGCTTTCAAGAAGCATAATGAATAAACACATACCTGTATGGTCAAACCCTGAAACTGAATCAACCGATAATGCTCTATCCACTTCCATAATCGAATTCGAGCAAACCTCCCTCCTACAACACCTATAGACATACTCCCTGCAATTACCTCCATCATGACATACTCCTCCATTTCTCCCAATTCCACCACCTAATGGATTTCTCCTCCTCAAAATAGGCACTTGAATTCCCAAAAAATGAACCACCCTCCCATCTTTCTCACTATAAACAGGACACATATGAAACAGCATCCAAAAGGGTATCCCATCCTTCCTATAATTCAACAAACTAATTTGTATACCCCTCTCCTCACGAATCGCCTCTCGAATCGCCATAACTGATCTTCTATTAGTCTTAGGCCCTTGAAATACCCTTCCATTCTTCCCTAAAACCTCATTCTTGGAATAACCAAATACTTTCAAGAAACCCCTTGATGCATAAACAATAGGGTGACCAGAAATAGAGGGATCAGTAATTGTAAAACTATCAGGCAATTCATCAAGAGCTTCTCTAACCCCATCTGAGTATTTAACATTAAATGATTTTTCAATTAAACCCAGTTGTGATTCCATACTGATTCAACTTGTTTTGGCTCAAAGATTGTAACTTTATCAGCAAAGATTAACCCCAATCCCATGTGTCAACTTTCAACTAGTATAATTGGGAACTTCAGCTTCAACCCATACACAAAACAAGAACAAAGAAATCATCAATAAACAAGAAAGACCATAGAAATAGCATATAGAATTTAATAAACAACACATAAAAAAAGACAGTTCCGTACACTAAAACTCAAGCTATATACCGAATCTAAAAAAGGGTTAGACACAAGAATCTATTGTCCGCACTCTTATCCTGCACTAAAGCTCACACTATGCACGAGATCTAAAAAAAGGGTTTGACCACAATAATATATTGTTCACAATCTTACTCTATATTTCTACAAGAAACTGATTAATAGTGACATGATAATCACGTGACAAAAACTTTATCAGTTACACTAAGAACAATATTTTAGTGTCATGAGAAAGAAGAGCTTACATGGAGGCAAAATATCTAAGGTATTTGAATGAACAAGAAGAGTTGGGGGTATGACCATCAATAATTTTTTGTATATATATGAAGGAATCTAATGTGATTGGAAAAGAGAATAGGAAACAAAGTCTTGAAATAGCCATTCATGTAGCAGATTTTTATTAGAGTATATATGGTTATTATTTGTGTATTTTCAATTGTGGTTTAGAATGTGAAGGGACTTAATCTCTGGGACCTTTTAGCGAATAGCTATTCGAATTCACTGTTTACTTTTTCTATTAATAAATATATTTACATTATAGTATATTGGTTGTATATGGTAATCAACATATTATAAATCTATCTATAATTTTCTTCCATTGATTACATATTTTAAAATTGCAATTATAAACTTGAAATTATGATTAGACATGATTAAACATTTGATTAAGTTGTGATTGTCAATTTTTAAGTTGAACTAATATAGTACAAAAAGAAAGGGACAATTTGTCAAAGAAAAGTACAATTTTCATCACCATTTACGGTAAATATTATGCAGCAAAAATGCAAAGGCTTGTAACCCTACCAATTAGCATCATTTATGGCAAATTTCAGCAAAGAAATATTATAAGTTATTATTAGTAATAATATTGGTCCCGCCAACATGGTTTGTGGTGAGACTACTTCACTCTTAACCAGAAGTCTCGAGTTCGAATCCTGAATATGGAAAAATCTTGTTGGAAGTATTATTTCCGGATCTTGCAGTGCGCGATCTGAATTTTTAACCGAGGCTCCGATGTGGGGGAAACAAAAAAAATTGGTTCCTATTCTTTTTTTAACTAATTGTTTTTATTTTGACAAAATGATGCTGAATTATTGTAAGACAGATGTAATGCATGAGAGGACTAGGAGTGTGATGAACACAAGTACATATATAATTTAATTAATTTTAATATACAAGCCACAAATTTAATAATAAAAAAATAAAAAAATAAAAAATAAATATATCAACTTGAATATACATATAGATAACAACATTTATTTATAATTTATAATTGAAATGAAGCATAAATTAAAAATCTTAATCAATAAATTAGATTAGTGACATGAAAGATAAAAAAGGAAATAATAATAATAAATAAAATAAGAAAGGTCATTTTGTGGTCAGTGACCCTTGGGAATAAATTTAATTTTAATTTTTTTGAGAATATGAAAAAATAATTCCAAAAAATAAACGGTGGCTTATTGCCGCATTTTACACGTATATCTATTTTTTGGAATTTTTTTTTTTTTTTTTACCACAACTAGAGGTGGTCCAATAATCCTAATGAATATTCATTTTTTTGTTGCATTTATATCATTTTCTGTTTTTTTGTGACATATGAATAATATATATATATATATATATATATATATATATATATATAAATATAAATATAAATCACTATGAATTATATTCATCTTATATTTGCTACAACAAGAATCAGATATGTGGAAGCTAGGCTACAAGTTAAAACCTATTGATCATTGTTTTAACAAAATTTCCATGATAACTAAATTAAAACGAGAATTTTAATAGCTCAATTGCTTAACTGTTTAAATTTTTATCTTATTCCATCTAACTTAATATGTTTTTCCATTAGATTCTTTGTTTGGATGGTTATTAATTATTACGTATCATTTCAAAATATAACTGGTCTGTATTAATATATTATATTATGTTGTATCATTATCTAATAATTATATTTTAAAACAAATAGTCATGTGATTGTATCAAATCAATCGTTATATCAAATAAGACTTTACGTTGTTACATAACGATGTGTTTAGCAATACAATATTTTTAAATATTAAAACAAACAATATATTTAAACTAACAACATATAACAGGACCACGGTACGGTAACAACAATCCAAACAAAATGTCAAGGGAAAAGACGTATTATATTATAGTAGTAAATTATATATATTTTAAAAAATATGTTTCCACCCAATTAAATGTATAGATGAATTTGGACTTTTTCAAAACTTCTAAATGATCGTTTTCCATTATCAGAGAGATATTGTTTTCCAAAGAGTAAAGAATTATAAATGCAAAATTAAACATGGTCGTATATTATAATTAATTAAAAATATTTCATCTCCCGAAATATTTGGTAATATTAATTTATTATGAGGACATAATTTATGTGGGGAATCCGTGTTACTTTAATATCTTTTTCCAATATAGCTTACATGTTACTTATTTAACATTTATTTTATGTTATGAAGCCTTTTTTTGGTTTTATATAATTACGTTTATTTATCTATAAAGTAATTTAATTGTTTGACTATATTTTCATTTGATAGTGTATAGAATTTTAATGATCAATGAAACTGATCGAAATTATCATATTTAAATTTGGTGCACGTAATTATTCGATACTTATATTAGCCAGAGATTATAAATAGTACTATCTTTTTAAAAAATAAATAATTTCAAAAGACAACCAAGTTGGGTGACTTGGTGATGACTGTTATAGATGTGACATGTTTGGATGGATAAGAATGTTAACAAAGAAATAGTAATAGTATAAGTTGGCAGCTAACCAAAATAGAATAATGTAATTTTCTGGCCTAAATTTGTCAGTTTTATAGTTATAGTTGTATCCAGGGGAAAGTACAACTAGGAGGACAAAGCATATACAACTTTATTATTATTATTATTTATGTAAGTTGTGGTGAGCAATTTTAAAATGCAGTGTTGGGACTCGCTTCGGGGGCGGAGCTATGGCAAAACTCCCAGAGACTCATAGGTGGAGCTTAGTTTTGTGAGACTTACATCTTAAGCATCCAATTGTGCATCAGCATGCTCAGCGACCAACGTTCGAAGCTTACATAATAGATCTTATACAAATTATACGTTAAATTCTTTAGTTATTATTGTTGACCATCATAACATTGAATTAATTAAGGAGCACTATTACTTTGACAAAGAGAACAACACATTTTAAATATGTTTTTTGTTTAGAACCCAATTGAAACAGGTGATGTGTTACGGCAGAATTCATGAACCCAATATTTTTGGCTTAAATGTTATATTGTGCTTACAAATTTATAAATAGACTATTGTATTATATTGTTTGATTCATCGTTAGGTAACAATAAAAATTTCATTTTGAATAACGATTGATTTGGTGTGATCGTATCGTTATTTTAGTTTTTTATTTTCATTTTGTCTTTACTTATCATTTAATTATTTTATTTTATCTTTGATCCTATCTTATTTGTAATAGCGCTACTCCATACGATTGTTCTTTGAATTTGTTGATGTATGACATTATGTAACGATGGAGAATGATATGATCTCGCATTGGTAAGTATTTGTTTTTGAAAAATTTAAAAAAATGAACACTTGAGTTAAGTTTTTTTGAAAAATTTAAAAAAATGAACACTTGAGTTAAGTTTCTGTACATTATTGATCTATAGAGTATTATTTTTTACATGAGTTAATGGTCAAAAACATATTTGAATTGTCATTTTTTTTTGTGAGTTTAACACTTTAACTATTTGTTGTTTTCTTTTCCGATCTAACTTATCACCATCTATGTCTTAAAACGCACCTCAACTATCGTTCGTTCTCTTTTCCTACTTGAACTATCACCATTGTTTTATTAAGAGTCCATCATCAATAATTTTAGAAGTTTTATTCTTTGTCTGCTGACTGTTTTTCCTTGAGCCGAAGGTCAATCAGAAACGACCTCTCTACCTCTAAGGTAGGGGTAAGTTCGACGCACACTCTACAATCCCCAGACACAAATTTATATGGGATACATTGTTTGTTGTTACATATTTACTCTATTGAGGTATTGTAGTCTTCAAAACAATTACTTCTAAGGATGAAATGAAAGAAAATAATTAATATTGTCTTAGTCTTCTAAATGATAAATAATTTTTGATAATTATTTTTAGAAATTCTCGATAGATAATTTGTGAGGAGGGAGACGTAACTAAATAAAATGTAGGACAAAATATGCCACTACACACATATTAGACTTGGGCCCAAGTTATGATAGAGCCCTTCTTTTAGTTTGCTACTTACAATCTTGCCCAATATGCTAAGAGCCCATTTTCAGTCTGTTATCTAAAACCTGGCCCAATATGCCAAGAGCCCATTTTTAGTCTGTTATCTACAATCTGGCCCAATATTATAGTATGTGATATACACAAAGTTCAACAAATGGGTTTAGTGAGCAACATAAGAAGAAGCCGCGGAAGACATTTTTATCTGAAGTTTGTCAAAATCGACTACCAATTTTACATAATTTGTAGAAATTGAATGTTACTTAAATAACATGACAAGAATCGGTTACGAGGTGAAACGAACTCTTGGATATTAGGGGTTTATGATTGTACCGCGTACAAAAATCACCCCTAAGCAAATTATAGTACAATAGGTATGTATATTACGATAAAAATAGTTGAATCACATTGCTATATAATGATATACATCATGTGAATTGTATACTCTAAATGTATACCATGTAGGTACTTGTTGATTTCTTGAATAGCCATAGTGTACTGCAGTATTTTAAAAATGAGCATTTAAGAGTAATTATTTTGACCTCTGAGGCATATTGCGTCCCTTATTTATTTTGAGGTCCAAATTGCGAAGTTGGCCCTTTTTTACAATGTCCGTTGAGAGTAGGTAATTTCTTTCGTGTCTTAATTTTTATTGCATTTTATTTCATCATATCATATTCTAATCCGATATATAATTACTTCTCACTTACCCTTCGTTCATCTAGTGCCTTTTGATTGGGATTCAAATAAGGATTAGCTACTTAGACCACGTCTTTTTCTATCCATCAAAGATAATACTTCACTTAATTATTTTAAACCTCTACTTTCTAAAACAACTACTATATTTTTTTTCTTGAGAGAAGTATTGAAAACACTTTCAAATTAGGCACAAATTATTAGTTTCATCTCTAAACTATTGACAGGCTTAAAAACACCCATTTGCTTGATCAACTGAACTTAAATACACACCCGATCTTGCAACATGAGTGAAATACACCCCTAAATTTTCGCCAAGTTTAACAATGTTTTCAACAATTCTCTTGATTTTTTATTAATAACCTCATATTCCTACGAGAATTTGAGATCATTTACTATGTCATGCGACAGATCGGGAGTGCTTCTAAGAGAAGTGTTCTCAATACTAAAATTCTATCAAAGTGCAAGTTTGTGCTAAAACCGCAAGAGTTCACTTGTGAGTAAATCTAACATTTTCATAAAATTGAACTCAAAACTGAAAGAAATGAGTTGTTTGAAAAAACCGAAGCTTTGACACAGATCCAAAGCCTATCACACACAGCACCGATTCATCCCGTTCCGATTCACCACCGGTCCACCGCCGTGTTCCCGATCGGCAACCTCTCCGACTCTCTTCTTCGGCGACTTCTCCTATCAGGTATTTATCCGATTTCATTTCCTCCTTCTCTTTCTCCATTACTGATCCTAGTAGATCCCTATCGCTTCATAATTCTCATTTTATAGTTTTGCTGTCTTCGAATTTATCTGTATTAGTCTTTACTAATGATTGTTGTGCTTATTAGTTGAATATATTTGATTCATCGAAGCACAAACACGAATACGACGGTTATTTTTTTTTTCTTCAAATTATTACAATTTGATGAGTTTGGTTACTAGCATATGGTCATAATTTAGTAGAAAATGTCGTGCTTTGAGCAGAGGTAGATCCAGCATTCGTGCATCCAATGCCTCAATCGAACTCTATTTTGTGTGTTTTGAAAATTAACACACATGTTTGTTTAGGTTTTTGTCTTCGGGTTTGAGGATTAAGTTTGGATAGTGAAAGTTAAGATTTTATTGTTGTAGGGAGTTACAGGAGAAATCATGAACTTCCTGATGCTGAGGTCTAATCAGACTGCAGCTTCTGAGCATTCACCTGCTCGTGAAGTTCAATCGGTGCCACATCATGCTCCCAAACCAAGTACTACTTTAGAGGGCCTTATTGCTGAAGAACCTTATACGGAGAGTGAGAAACGTGACGGTGAGGGTGATGAATTTGAGGATGAAGATCTTGCAGACATAAAAGAGAAAAACAACTCTCAATTTGTTGCCAACCACATTGATGTTAAAGAGGATGAAGGATGGATAACTATTCCAAAAGGTTACTTTTTCCTTTTCTTTTCTCCTTTGCTCTGAAAGTGTATTTTTTTTCATTTTTGTTTTCTGCCTTGTTCTTGATGTTTGGTATTGGTATCTGTATGCTTATTACCGATAAGATGCACTGCATCACATGTCTTGGCCAATATTGATACACCATATGCATTTGTTGTCAGAAAGGGAGAGTAACCTGAATTGGTTTCCTATGGAGTGGGAGCTTGTTCAACATCTGCAGGAATTTTTTGTTTCTTTAATTGTGTGGACTCCTATTACTCTCTACCTGGATGAGTTGCGAGTCTCTCTGGAGTCATTCGTCTATAAACTTAGAAACTTTATTGCCTAAAAATCTCCTGTACAGATTGGAATAGTAGATTTGTGCCTAATTTCATATTGTCCTTCTACCTCAAGTTGTGAGAAAGAATTTTTTTAGGAGTTTAGTCTACAATCCTGTTGTCTAAGTCTTTCTTACACACATCCTACTGGTTCAATATCTATTTTAGGCTTTAGATTACCATAGTTATTATGGAAAGATTATCCATTCTTTGAAGGAAAAAATGGGAAACTTGTAATGATATTCATATCTCGGTGGAAAATTGGTTAGTACAACTCTTATCTTCATGAAAGATTGGGAGCTTTTCTAAGAGGGAGGCAGGTGGTCATCATTTATACCTGATGATGGCCTGCCTTTGGGCTATTTGCTATTGGTTCCATTTAGTGAGTTACTCATAGAAGTCTGAATCTAGTGCTTGGAATCCTTGTCTAAATCGATGACTATCATTTATAATTTTTTTTGTGGATAGTTCTGATAAGAATGCGGGTTAAGGTGCCTTCTTTTATTTGCTATTTTTTCTTAAGGCACCTTAACCCGCATTCTTATCAGTTTTCAAACTTGGGTCTTCTATTTCATCTCTGATAAGAATGCGGGTCTTCTATTTCATCTCTATTTTTTCTGTAAGCACTGAAAATTTTCAAACTTGGGTGTGTGCAGAAGGAAATCAAAGAGTCCTGAATTTGTCTATATCATTTTTCGCATAATATCGTTGTTCTCTTCATCTCTTGAATGCTAATATAGTTATGGAATACTTTGTTAAGTCTTGGATGAAATCTAAGTTGTGTGCTTGATTTTTCTCTCAGCTGCTTTTTTGCTACAAAGATAGTGTTTGATGTTCAAAATGTTTGTCCAGCAATCCCGAACTCATATCTCAATGAACTAATTACCAAGTCTTGAAATGCCTTTCCAGATAAACTTCCTGATAACTGGAGCGAGGCACCAGATATATCTTCCATATGCTCACTGGACCGCTTCTTTGTTATACCTGGTAGCTACTATTGTTAATCTCTTTTTCTACTTGTCTCCTCCTTTCCCCCTCTTTTTCTATCATCTTCCACCTCTTTTCAGGTTTTGTCATTTATTTCTTTCTAAATTTTTCATCAATTGTAGGTGAACAGGTCCATATACTTGCATGCCTCTCAGCCTGTAAGCAGGATACAGAAATTATTACACCTTTTAAAGTTGCGGCCGTCATGAAACAAAATGGTAACACAGGGATTAATTCCGGGTCTGTTTCCCCTGGAGAAGCAGTGGATGATAGTAGTGTGAGTGCGAATGGTAATGCAAATAATAACCCCGAAAAGGAGGTTTCTACTGGTGAAAATCTGTTGAGATTGGAAGATTACAAAAGACAAACAGAATCACTAGTACAAAGGTTTAACAGTTCTCACTTTTTCGCTCGAATTGCCGAGTCAGATGAGCCTCTATGGTCGAAAAGAAAAGCTATGGAGGAAGTATCTGATATGATTGGAGCAGATGGCTTAGAAACAGTGAAGACACTTAAAAAGAAGCTATCTTTGAGTGCTTCCACCGATAAGGGAAACTTTGATGCTAGAACCTCTGGTGGAGTGGCAAGAAATGCTGTCAAGTGTTGTGCCCTTCCAAATGGAGATATAGTGGTATGTTCCGCAAAACTTGTAGTGTCAGAAGCTACACCCACTCTCTAGTGAAATGTATACAGACCAACGTACATGCCATCACCTTTTACTCAAATTGTACAAAGGCATTCTGTTTGTTTCATAGTGTTGACTTTGGTATCTGCTGTTGTGTTTCTGTTTATTTATTGAACTTATGCCTGCATGAACCTGTTTCCCTTTACTAAGCATATAGTTAGCAGATCCAAAAGAAACATAGTTTCTTGATTGTGTGAAATGTCCACTGTGACAGAGGATTGATGCGGTTGAAAGAAACCATATTCAGCTCAAATTTTCAAATGTGGCAAAAATTTGTTGTTGTCCTGTCAAAACAATGGCTTAGATGTGAAGATGGTGGTCAGATGTTATACATAAGCTTCTCCGCAGAAATGGAGGTTGTTTGGAAAGGGGTTCTTGGAGGATTAATACTGGATTTAGAGTGTTTTTCTTGAGAGAGCTGTATGAGGGTCCAGGAGAAGGTGGTTGTGGTGCCGAATGGCATGGCTAGCAAAATTCGGGTTTCTCTCCAGGCTATAATGGATTCCTTAGTGTTATTTCTAGAAGTATGATCTCAATGTTTAATGTAGTGCAGGGTGACAAGTGGATTCTACAGATGTCTTCCCGTTTTATTTTCTCCTTATTCGATCTCTATAACTTCTTTTGAAGGCAATCATAAATATGGATGTTAGACAAGTACTGTTTTAGTGGTGCGAACATTTAAATCGGAGTAAGGTAGGGGTAAGGCTGCATACACACTACCCTTCACAGAACCCACTTGTGGGACTACACTGGGTATGTTGTTGAACATTTAAATTAGAGTATGATAAATACTACCGCTTTTCCTGCCCTTTCTGATGCTTATAGACTTCTAATTGTAATGCTTATTAGTTTTTCCTGGAGAACAACTGATGTAGATACAATTTTCTTGTCTGGAAGGATGCAGGTACTTTTACATGTTAATGTCGGTATTGAGTTTGTGAGAGATCCTGTGCTTGAAATTCTTCAATTTGAGAAGTATCAAGAGAGAAGTTTATCGTCTTTGAATGAGGAGAATTTGATTTATGCAAAGCAGGATCCCTGTGGTGAACTGTTGAAATGGCTACTTCCTATAGATAATTCTCTTCCTCCTTCCGCACGACCTTTATCCCCGCCTCAATTAAGTTCCAGTGCGAGCATTCGTAGCACATCCACAAAGCCCATCGTATCTGGATCTTCTGGATCACAACTCTTTTCTTTCGGTAACTTTAGAAGTTACTCAATGTCTTCACTTCCACCAAATAGTGCACCACCTCCATCTGTTACAACCTCCACTACTGGACCAAGTTTTAATCCAGAAGATTGGGAACGCTTTTCATTTCAAAGGTCAATGAAGAGTGAAAAGACCGGGAGTGAAGGACTTTTATCTTTTAGAGGTGTATCTCTTGAGCCCGAAAGATTTTCGGTTCGTTGTGGTTTAGAAGGTATTTTCATCCCTGGAAGAAGATGGAGAAGGAAAATTGAAATAATTCAACCAGTAGAAATTACTTCTTTTGCTGCTGACTGCAATACAGATGATCTCCTTTGTGTCCAGATCAAGGTGGGTTTTATTTATTAGCCTGAGTAACTTCATCAGCTCCTTGATAGTTTTTGGTATTGAAACCTGTTATTGGATATATGTATGTAGCTTGGAATTTAATGTACCTTATGGCTTGGCCATGTCTAGACGATTAACATGAAGTCAGCATTCTTTTGCAGAATGTCTGTCCAACACATGCATCTGATATTGTTGTCTACTTAGATGCCGTAACAATCATTTTTGAAGAAGCTTCAAAAAGTGGGCCTCCTTTATCATTACCAATTGCATGTATTGACGCTGGTGAAGACTATAGTTTACCAAATTTGGCCCTCAGGTTTAATTCATTTTAACTTCTTATCTTTATTTAATAAGTGGTTTATCTTCTTTATCTAATCATTATGAGTAGTGGTAGTGTGCTGACTCACAACAGACATCATTTTTGGGGCCTGGTGTATGTAAATTTGTATTTGATGATTGAAGTTTCCCTAATCTGCATTTGCTTTAGTTGTTGTTCTTCTTTTAAGTTATAACCAAGAGAGTGGAACATATATTGACCATCAGCAGAAACAGAAGCATTCCTTCCATTGAGGGAGGTCTTATTAATAAGATGTCTGCAAGATTACATTAGAAAGTAGAGTTTACTTGCTGTTATTGTGGCAAGTACCAGTGATAAAGCTGAATATTTTTGAGATTCTTAGGAAATTTTGAATATCTTACTACTTTTTGCCAAGTATGTTCAAGAAGGGCTACTAATTACCAGTTAGGTATTCCTAAATTAATAGCGTGTTTGGCCAAGCTTCTTGGAGGCTACAAAGACTTCTTCTAAGATTTGAGGTGCTTGGCCAACAAAAAAAAGTGCTTTTACTTGGCCAACTAAAAAAGTGCTTTAAGCGACAACTTGACCAACTTTTTTGTTGTTGGGATAGTTTTGTTTGTTGTTGGGAAGAAGCTACAAATTTCATCTTTTTCTAAGAAGCTAAAGTAGAAAGCACCCAAAGGTATGGCGTAGTTGTCAATGAAGTGGGTTGATAACCATGAGGTCTCAGGTTCAAATCTCAATAAAGACAAATACACCAAGTGATTTCTTCCTTAGCCTTGGTGGACAGAGTTACCTGGTACTATTGTCGGTGGGAGATAGAAGGTATCACGTGGAATAAGTCGAGGTACGCGAAAGTTGGCCCGGACACCTCGTTTATAAAACAAAAAAAAGAAGAAAGAAACTAAAGTAGAAAATAAATTATTTCAAGGAAAAATATACAACAACTACGCCTCAGTTCCAAACAAGTTGGTTGGCTATATGAATCTGCATATCTTCATTTAAGCTCAAATCATACTAAATAGAATAAAAGTGAAAAAAGTTTACAAGATATATAAATATTACGTATTTTTATTATTATTAGAAGTTTTCCAGTAAATCTAATACCTATCCTCTACTAGTAGCTATCACCTTTATGGATCTTTTTCTTCTCTTGTGCCTTATCTTTAGCTAAGTTGGCATTGATACCGAGCATTTATAGGTCTTTGCAGACAACTTTCTTGCATGTAATTTTAGGTCTACCTCATCCCCTTGTAACACCTTCTGACTAGTGCATCTGTAGGTCGACACAATATACCCAAACATTTCAAGCGACCTTCTTGCATTTTATCCTTAATGTGTGCTACTTGCACCTTCTGGCAAATGTGGTCATTTCTAGTCTTATCTAATCTGGCATGACTACGAACGTATCCATCTGGATACTTAGCATCTGTTTCTCTACAACACTCATCTTGCGGATATTTTGGATTTTAGCAGCCAAACATTCACTACCGTATAACATTGCTGGTCTTATAGCTACTCTATAGAACTTACCTTTCACTTTGGTCGGCTCTATATTATGAGGATTCGTCATGAATTGAATTGGTTGACTGTCAACCTACCACAACCCTCGTCCTTTCTCGGGCTTGGGACCAACAATGTAAGCAAGCTCACACAGGGGAAGTTTTTCAAGGAAAAACATCCTTCTTATAAATTTGTATTTACCAAACTATCTCTCATTAATTTAGCACATTTATCTTTCAAAAAAATACAGAAGCTTTTCTCCTTTTTTGGTTCCTTCCTTGTCCTTTTATTCCCCTGATCTCTCTTCTCCTCCTCTTTGGAATAGTCTATCAACTATAAATATGAGTTATTTCTCCCTTTATTAATTAAATTAAATTAAAATAAAAACTTTATGTAAGTCTTTCATAATATATAATTAAAATAATTTCTCTGTTTTAGTAAATCCTAATTGTAAAATGAACCTTGCTGCTTTTTTTTTTGACACTCAAAAACACTTTAAAAAGACTGGCTAAACACAAAATGCTTATCAAATACTGGGGAAAAAAATACTTCTCAGACGAATTGGTCAAAGCACAAACAACTTTTTCCAATAGTAGTTCTTTGAAAAGCTATTTTGACAGAAATGCTAAAAATAAGCAGTTTTTGGCAGCTTGGCCGTACAGGCTTTTAAGGCTATTTTTATTGCTAGCTTCAAAACTATTGTCGGCCTAACTTTTTGTTGTAATTGTTATAATTGCTGGATTACAAGTGCGAAGAAATTAACTGCAATATACCCTTTACAGGAGAGGTGAAGAACATTCTTTCATTCTCAGACCAGTCAATCCCATCTTGAAGAGTTCCAACGGTCATAGTGGAAAAACTATTAGATCTTCACGAGTACATTCTAGAAGTGCATCATCAACATGGCAGCATCTTCCCATTATTGAGGAAAGAAATACTGGGTCACCTACTGATAAATATGCAGTTCTGGTATCATGTCGATGCAATTACACAGGTAGGTACTGTTTAAAAAGGAATTCCTTCTAGGTACATGTATCTGAAAACTATTTATGGGTTCTTACACTTTTTAAGTTCTCGGATCTTCTCTGGATACTTGTAGAATCAAAGTTATTCTTCAAGCAGCCAACAAGCTGGAGACCACGAATTTCGAGGGACCTTATGATCTCTGTTACTTCTGAAATGACAAAACAAACCCTTGGATCTTTTGAAGAAGGTGCTCAGCTTCCAGTACAGGTTGTACATGATATGAGAATAATTTTTACTTATCTAGGTGAAGGTTTAAACATCTTGAATGCTTATCTTATGTTCAATTTGTCAGGTCCTAACTCTTCAGGCATCAAACCTGACTTCACAAGATCTGACAATGACGGTGCTTGCTCCTGCTTCCTTTACTTCCCCACCTTCTGTGGTGTCATTGAGTACTTCACCGACATCACCAATGAGTCCCTTCATTTGTTCTTCTGATTTTACCGAGAGAGTGAGTATTGATAAGCAAATTAGTGCTGCTCAGAGCAATAGCTTGGTATCGGTAAATCAAGTACCGGAAGGGAAAAATCTTTCTCAATCAGTTTCATTTAGTGAGAGAGCCACTCCCATACCTGATGTGCTTCCAAGTGGCGATTCTGGTTGTACACATCTATGGTTGCAGAGCAGAGTTCCCTTAGGGTAATCATTTATTTGCAAATTATGTTTATTTCGCATTTTGGGTTTAATCTTACACCCCTTCGTGGTGGTTTCAGATGTGTGCCCGCTCAATCTACAGCAACCATCAAACTTGAAGTACTTCCCCTGACGGATGGTATAATCACACTTGATTCTTTACAGATTGATGTAAAGGAGAAAGGTATTAGCTGAGTTCAAATTGTTATACTTGTTTCCTGCCACTTTCATTATTTAAATATCCACATTGAGATGGAGGCAATGATTTGACATCAACCCCTGCCTTAGTTCCTTAAGCATATTTCACTTAAATATCAGAAATACCAGAAAGTTTGATAAGTATCATATTTTCCTTGGTTCCTTTCCCACTCTTGAATTATTACTCAAAAATTAGCGCAAGGTATGAATACGTGCCTTGACAATTGTGTTGGGTTTATTTGGATTGAAAGAACAGAGATGAGATTAGTTGAGAGGAAAATAAAGTAGGGAAAGAAAGGAAAAGAGTCCTTGAAATATTTAGTTTTGTGATAGGAAAACAGAGGATTGGATGACAATCCTTGAAATATTTAGAACTTATCGAGCTACGGTTTTGCCCCAATTTCTGGTGGGAAAAAAATTAAAACTTCTGTGGCTTCATTAATTATCTCAATCCATCTCTTTCATTCTTCTTCTATTTACACCCTTTTTGTGGGTTAGACTGCAAAAACCAGAGTAAGCCCTTGATATAATTAGATTTAATGCAGTTTGTGTTATCTTTTATGCACAACGGTACATTTGTGAACTAATTGAGTAATTTATGAGCAGACTATGAGTGAACCTTTCCTACGGTGCATGTGTCGTCTATAGTTTTTCAAAACATTCAGCAAAAATGTCCTTTTGTATGTGCTACTATTTGTTTGAGTCCAGAACAAGTTGAAAGTCAATGTAAGAGAATGAATTAACCGAAACAAATATTCTGCATTGGCAGGTGTGACATATGTTCCTGAGCATTCTCTGAAGATTAATGCAACTTCAAGCATTTCCACTGGAATTATCTGAGGTGACTATTTATAGTTTTCGGACGTCGTAAGTGGACAGAAAGATACTTATAGTGCTAGTGTCATACGTAGATGATATCGCGGGTTTGATGTAAATTTGAGGAGTCCCTTGGGTGTGTGATGGTTTTGTGTAGATTTATAAAATGCTAGCCTTTAGAATTGACAAACTAAAGGAGAGAATGGATTATGTGAAGGGATTGTGACTGTACCTTATTGTAGATGATGTTATGTTCAATTTGAAGTACCCAGCAGGGGGAAAAGTGAAAAGAAAATGGAAGACTATTATGTTTTTGTTTTAGAAGGTCCCTTTTCCAAAATATTTATTGATTGGCTGCTCCACCCTTAACCAGAGGTCTCGAGTTCGAGCCCTGGGTATGGAGAAAATTTTGTTGGGAACGTCACCCCCAAATGGGCCCTGCAGTGTGTGATTAGAATTTAATCGGACTCTAATGCGAGCCCCAGTATGGAGGAAAACTTCTTTTTTTTTAATTTCAAGAGGCTAATGCAATTTTTGGAGGTGTAATTTTAAAACTTATTTTTACTTAATTATGTAGTGATTGGATAATATTTTCCCTCATTTTAAAAGCTTACATCTACAAATAGTAAATTCAAGTTAATGGATTCCATTTCATATAATCACAATCAAATTAAATAACCTTACCACTTAATAGACCAAGTTCTTTAAGTACAATATTATAGAATTTAGCATGTCAATTAATTTAGAGGTATATTTTCGTAGTACATATTTAGCAATAATCAAGTGGACCTTTACTAGAAATTAAATTAAAATACCTATAGTCTTGCTTTACCAAACTACAAAGAAAAACTTTCAAAGTTACACATTAATTGTATCACATACTTACAAGGAATTAATATAATTGAAAAATTACTATTTTAAAAATAGATAGAAAAGATTAACATCATCCTTAAAATTTCATTCAAAATTCAATATTTTTAGTTCTTTCCATATAATCCACTTCACCACCCAAACAACAATAAAATACCCAATATAGTCCCACAAAAAGGAATTTTAGGAGGGTAGAGTGTACATAGATTTTATGATATTTACCTCATAGGTAGAGATGTTGTTTCCGATATACCCTCGACTCAATAAAAAAAAGTCCAAAAAAAGAAATAAGAAAGTACAAGAAACAATACTATAACAGAACAATATGATAGTCTAAGTACAAGAAACAATAGATAGTAATAAAAATCGAAAGACAAGAAACTACAAAAGTAATACTATGACTACTAGTGTGGACGAACAACAAACACGACACTCAATTACTTCCCATGCACATTTATTCATGCACTATAGTCTCATATATACCCCCACGTAAATCCCTATCAATTATTCAAGTAAAAGCAAAACATAAACCCTAGAAGAATTTCAAGATGTCTTATTCTACTACTAATTATTCTTCATGGAAATTCATGTACTTGATTCTCACACTATCTCCTATCTCTTGTTCTTGGCTATGCTTCTTCAGCACCGACGAAAACGACGATGAATTCAAAAGAGGAAGAAGTTTATAGACTATTTTCAGAACCATCTTCGAGATAATACGATGAAAAGAAAGAATTTCAAAAGAGTAATTTATTTCATATGCTACCAAAAGGGGTTCCTGTTCCTCATTCTGGACCATCACCTATTCACAATAATGATGATATCGACCTCTCTTATCCTTAATTAAAAGTGAATTAATTGCTTAATAAAGAATTATGTTATTATATAGTTTGATTTGGATGGTATTTCATATATCATCATATATATAATATTATATTATGGACTGATTGAAGAGCCTGTGTGATTATTCCTTGCAGTTGCGTTTTTTTAAGCTATGAATTAAAGGAACTATGCCGAATGAGGTGCTAATTTGAGTAAATTTTCAAACGAGTAAATCTATGATGTTTAGGACTTGTAGGTACGATAAATATTATTTATCCATATCCACTGTTTATAGTAATTGATAAAAATAAAATATGCATAAATTCACCATGATAAGTAATAATTATGTGTGTATATATATATTCACACATATCATGTGATTTTAATTGTTTCAAATATTTTGACCTATCTAGTATGTGGTCTGGTATGCTCTTTATTTGATGAGAAGCCCCCCATTTTTATAGTATTTGAAAATTCAGGTTCTTAATTGTTTTAACTCTTTTCTTTTGCTTTCTTATTTAGAGGGTTTTTCATGACTTCGATCCTCAGTAACTTCGAAAATATTTTTCATAATATATATATAGATAGATTGTTTTTGACGGACCTAACCACTTGTGAGATTAATTTAGAACTATTACATCTAATCTAATCCAACGTTATATATATGGGCCAAAAACTGAACTATTGACAAAAAATATTGGAAACTCTTTCTTGTTCTGCTTTTACATTACTACTAGAATTATCATGATCTTTTTCAATATTTGTGACCGAAAATTTTGACGATTATCATAACTTCTTCGATAGAAATTTGAGCAACACATTATGCTTCAAAATTGTTCCAAATCAACACCAAATTTGATATCCAGTTTTATAATAGAGTCCCAACAATTTTCAACTCAAACATTTTAAAAAAATATATTGTTTTGTTCTACAAACAAGCTCATAGTGTTTTCCCCCATTTTAAAGCTTACATTTACAAAATAGTAAATTCAAGTTAATGGATTCCATCTCATATAATCACAGTCAAATTTAATAAACTTAACACTTAACAGATCAAGTTCTTTAAGTACAATATTATAGAATATAGCATGTCAATTAATTTAGAGGTATATTTTCTAAGTACATATTTAGCAATAACCAATTGCACCTTTTACTAGAAAATTAAAATTCTTTTAGTATTGTTTTACCAAACTACAAAGCAAAAAATTCAAAGTTACACATTAATTATATTATATACGTATGAGGAACTAATATCCTCTAGATTGATATAATAAAAGAATTATTATTAAAAAATAGATAGAAAAGAGTTAACATCATCTTTAAATTTCATTCAAAATTCAATGTATATGTATAGTCCTTTCCATATGATCCACTTCACCACCCCAACAACAGCAACAACATACCCAATATAGTTTCACTAGAAGATCTTAGTCCTATCTCAGAGATAAAGATCAAGGTTTTTTCTGATAGACCTTCGATTCAAGGGAAAAAAATCAGAAAAGAAGAAATAATAGAAGTACAAATGTATAGTAACGAAACAATACTATAATAAAACAATGCGCTAGTTGATGTACAAGAAACAACAGATAGTAATAACAATCGAAGGACGAGAAACTACACAACTACTAGTAACAACAAACACGAAACTCCTTATAATACCCACTTTACCACATTTCTCAAAACCTTTTAATTACTTACTACGACTACTAGTATGGACGACAACAAGACACGACACTCCTACCCACTTCACCACATTTCTCAAAATCTTTTAATTACTTCCCATGCACTATAGTCTATATATATACCTCCACGTAAATCCCTAACAATTATTCAAAACATAAACCCTAGAAGATCAATTTAAATAAAAAACATATTCCCAATGGCTTATTCTACTACTAATTATTCTTCATGGAAATTCATGTACTTGATTCTCACACTATCTCTTGTTCTTGGCTATGCTTCTTCAGTGAGAATATCATCGACGACGAATTCAAAAGAGGAAGACGCTTATAGACTATTTTCAGAACCATCTCCGAGAAATTACGATGAAAAGAAGGAGTTTCTAAAGAGTAATTTGTTTCATATGCTACCAAAAGGGATTCCTATTCCTCCTTCTGGACCATCACCTAGGCACAATGGAGATGGTGACTTTTCTTATTATCCTTAAAAGTGAATTAATTGCTTAATAATAAAGAATAACTATGTTATAATCATATATATAGTTTGATTTGGATGGTATTTCATATCATGATAAATAATATATAGTATTATTATGGACTGATTGAAGAGCCTATGTGATTTAATTATATATAGTTTATTATTGAACAAATTAAGAAGCTTATTGATCTTGGTACTTACAATTGTGTTGAGTTTATATGCAAATATATGAAAATTCAAATTAATATGAAAGAACTATGTCTACTTTACCATCCTCCCTGCTGGCTGTATGGGCGGATTGTCCCTCGTTGTTGCATGTGTTCTTTTAAGCTATGAATTAAAGGAACAAATGTAGTTGAATTTTTCGGAGCAAAAACACTAATTTTTTTTACTTTGGTCACTAATTCAATCAAAATATTTGTGTGAATACTCCTGAATATTTTTCGGTGGAAAATTTTATTGGGAAAATAATGATCTTGTAATAGTGAACTAATGGCTTATCTAATTAGTTGGCACCAAGAGTGGAGTCAAATAGGACTAAGGAGTTCATCGGCAAAAATTTACATAATAATGATCTTATAGTAGTGAACTTTTCTTAAGAGGCTTTTTGTAAATATGATATAGAAGATCATTGATATCATCAAGTAGAACTTCCCTCAGATGTCACGTTTAATCACCTAAGTGTCTCCTATCAAAGACGATTCCATTCCCAGGGGTAAAACTTCAGACCTCAGGTTAAGGACGGAAGGATACTTCCACATAATTATGTGAAGTAGAGTTAAGTAATGCTAAATATAAGTAGTTATATCAAAAAAGAAGATGCCTTGGGGTGACGGGGTCACTTCTTGTTTTTTCCAGCAGAGGGTTTATCAAAAACAGTTTCTCTACACTATAGCCTCTTCAGACCCCGTTTTGTAGAATTATACTAAATATGTTATTGTTTTTAGACGGGCTCAGTATTTTTTATGTTCTTGCCTTTTTACACCAAACAAAAGAAAAGGTAGTCAAGCCCTTCCTCCCTCCCAATACACACACACCAAACAAAAGAAAAGAGAGTAAAACATTTTTTTTCTTTTGTTAATTGTTGTTGAACTACAAACTTTCTACGAAGACACATAAAGCCTCATGAATTTAGAGGACATTCTCTTATGCCACTCCCACTAAAGGCGGATTTAGGATATTGAAATTTCAGATTTATAGTATTTTGAGCTTCGATTTGATTTGTTTTGAGTTCGGTTCAGATGAGTCGATCAAATGAAATGATTTAATAACTATATCATTTTGAACAAAGCATAAAACTTTAATAGTGTCACGAATATCACTAAAAATATATTATTTATATCTGTTCTTGACGAGTTTTCATATTCTAAAGCTATTGACTCAATTCTCAAAAGTAGATAATTAGAACTAATTAAAACTCATAAAAAATCATAGTAAATAGAAGCAAGAATTAATAAAATTTGAAATATCAATAGAAAATCATAAAGGAGAAAAGTTGTCAACGAAAAATAAAGATAAAAAAGAAAAAATGAAGAAGAAAAAAAAAGGAAAAGAAAGAAAAAAAGAAGTAAACGAGAAAAAAAGAAACAGAAGAAAAAAGCATATGGAATCTCTTGTAATCTTGTTAAATGCAGAGAAAAAAAAATAGCATTCTCTTCCTTTTTTCTTTCCATATTCATTAATATATCCTCACCAATAATCGTTTGACTTTAATATTTTCAGTTTCATAACTTCACATCTTTCGACCAATATTTTTATAGATCGATGCAAGATATGATCAAACAATCACAAGTATGAAACGACCTTGATGTATTCATTTTCTAAAAAAAAATAAAACTTAGGTACGTACTTTTGAAATATATTTATAAAAAAACATATTTCATCTAATCTAGTCAAACATGCATGATCAATAAAAAAAGTTCCATTTTCATGATACTTCCCCATTTTCCCCATATAGAGTGAACATTTTAATTTTTACCATTCACTATAGTTGTCCAATTTTTTTTTGGCAATTAAAGGGAAACTCGCCATCGTTAATTCTTACGTGCGTATTAGGTAAATCAATGTTCGTTATTTTTCATGTGCATCTTGAGTAAATTTATTTTTATACAATAGTTCACATATCACATAAGAAATGCAAATCATATTATATAAGTTCGATATAACGAACTCGATTGAAACAGTATCACATGAAAGATATCCCCTTACATCTCTTTTTTTTCGAATACCACACTCACTACACCAAACTCAATCGATGGAGAAAGGATAAAATTTGACGTATGCATTAGAAGAAGAGCTAATTGGGCCTACTTAAGTTATAGTTTGAATTTGTAAAGAAAAATTAAACTAAGGTGTTATTTTTTTGTTCCTTTGACCAAATTAATATTGTAAATTTAGCCACGTTTCGATTATAATAACCCTCTATTTATAATCTCATGCTACTCATTTTACGTAATTAGCAGAATCAACGTTTTAAGAGATAAAATTGAGATACGTTTTACATTTTCGATTAAATTTGATATTCAATTTTTCAAATTAAATATTCATGAGATTTTTGTCTCACATCTCAGATGCAATTAGTATCGCGCTATGCTCCATTATATAGGTGATTTGTGATGAAGAAATGAATCTTGAGTTTAACTCAATTTCAAAAGTTCGCTCAGAAGGAGAAGAATATTATTCAGGATCATATTAATCGACGTGGGACATAAACAAACTAGTCTAATTTTTTCCTCAAATTTTAAAACATATTCAAGATGATTAATTGCACAAGAAGCCTTAATTAGTGGGCACTAAATAATGTTTATATGTAGCACCTTTGCAAATGATGGATTCCAACTTCATTTCTGACTAAAACCTTATATATATATATATACCCATGCACTACAATAAAAATAATTTTTAGCGGCAATAAATATACACATTAATAAAGAATGTTAAAACTTTTACGAGTATTAGTTAGTTATCATTGGATTCAATGTCGCTTGAGGCTTTAAGGACATTTACAAAGAGTGTTAATTGCCACTAAAAATACATATTTACCAGCAATTAAGTTATTGTCGTTAATAAATTGCCGCTGAAGATCATTTTTGATACCGTGATAGAAGCATTAATTTCGTCTATTTTGTTGACAACTATAAGGACAGATCATCATATATTAGTACTAAGTTGTCAATAATGTTAGGTTATTGTTGAAGATTATTACTGTTTGAAACTAAGACAAAAGTAATGGGAACATAAAAGAGTTGACAATTAGCCGCACCATTAAAACTATATGTGTCATGTGTCACATAATTAAATTAAATAAATAAGAATTTGAAGTGGCCATATATGTCACACATATTATAAAAAATAAAATAAAATAAAGGTCTTCTTGTTTTGATATTTGTTAGTTTTCTCACACTTTAAGATAACTTTATTAATTCTTTTCTTAAATTATCCTTATTTGTAGACACCCTTTAGGCTTTAGGTACTCATACTAATATTGACCTAATTAAAGATTATATATATATATACTTGTCTGAAGTCATCAAGACGAATATCATCTACAGTTGGAGAGAAGATTTTCTGGCAAATGACTGAAGATCGTAAATATGAAGGAGAATTGCTAATATGAAACAAAACGATTCAGGATACGGAGTTTTTATTCATGATGAATATCTGTATATAGCTTGTGAACGAGGGTAATGTTTAATATTTTCTATTGTGCCAAGAAAGAAAAAAAACAATATTGACCTAATTTAATAAGCTTATCAAGTACTGTACGGTTAATGATTTTATATTCTAGAATATTGACTACTTAGCTAATGGTTTGAATTTGTTGAAAGATGAGTTTATTTGGTAGGCCTTTAGATGCGTATTTGAGTTGATGATGTTAAAGAAAATTATGGTAGAGATTATTCGAAGAGTTTCTGCGAGATTGTTATTTAATATTTATCGTTATTTTTGTATTTCTTGTTAAAATAAGAGTGTTTCATTTGTTGTTACAAGCAAGATGAATGACATATTTTTTCTGAAATATAAGTTGATTCGTTTCATGATTATGATAGTTATGATAATCTGATATGCTTTAAGAGTGATCGAATAAAGACAAAATTTAAATATCAACACCAAAGTATTCCTTTAGAGCTTTTCTTTGATATTTTTTTTTAAAATTTTTTGTGAAAGTTACAGATTTAGTGAGTAGAAATAATATTTCAGTAAAATTATATCTTCAGATTAGTATATTCAATATTTCACTTCAAGATTAAATACTAAAAATTACTAATTTACAAATATTATAATAATAGTCTACTCCAAACCATCCGTTAATTTATATACTTATAAGTTATATCCCAACTTTTAAGCTAATACAAAATCAAATATAATATTAGTGGTGTAAAATGAACATATTAAGCTGAATTTGAGTGGATCAAAATGAGTTGAATTAATAAATGTCCTGATTATTAACTCGATTAAAAGGTTATTTCAATTGAAATTGACTAAAATACGAGTCATAATCAAATCCGTTCAATTTTTACTAAATTTTAATTGTTTTGTTTATTTTTTTAATAAAGTTTTAGTACTTAATAAACTAAAACATATCAAATAAAAAAAATTACAAATGTTTTAATAAGATTTCTCATAGATTAAATTGAATCATTTTTATGAACTGAAATGAACTAAGCTAATAAATAACGGGTCAATAACCAACCAAACTTAAATAGATTGATCGAGTTATGTTCTCGTGGACTAATTTTACCTACTTCGTATAATACTAACATTTGATGAGTTAGGGTTATTTTATCCAACACGGTACCTTTGGGATTTGGTTATCATTACTTCATATCGATTATCTATTTTTTAGGCATAATTAGCCACTTATTTTGAATATGAAAATCTTATCGTCAGAGTGACCTAGTAATTTTTTTGTTTTCTCCGGTAT
The DNA here is from genome assembly GCA_018342035.1 of Solanum appendiculatum. Taxonomy (NCBI): domain Eukaryota; kingdom Viridiplantae; phylum Streptophyta; class Magnoliopsida; order Solanales; family Solanaceae; genus Solanum; species Solanum appendiculatum. Next base: position 89,633 of record JAGDQO010000110.1, read on the forward strand.
TACTCGAACCCGAAATCTCTGGTTAAAGATGAAGGAGTATTTACCACTTTATCACAATTCTTGTTGGTGAGAGTGACCTAGTAACTATTGAAGGGAGTTGAATATCATCAGATTTCAGATTTATTTTCAATAAAAATAAAAATATTAGGTGAATTCTTCTCATTTGTCAAAGTTTTGATTGATATTTAATGTCTATGTCAAGGTGCATGCAAGCTAGACGCACACCATATTTACAAAATAAATAAAATAATAATAATAATAATAATAATAATAATAATTTGACTCTTGGTAAGAACTTGGATCCACAATCGTACGTTTTTAATTAAGATCGAAGGTGGAGAGTGTTTACTATTTAATTGTCGTATTTAAATTTGATTTGCTTGGTAAACGATAAAATTTTAAGGTATAATTTGCTTTGTCCTTTATTTTATTTTTTTAACGGATAAGTGACCTTATAATAATACTATGGCTTCTTATAATAATAAAAATAAAAAAGAATGATATTTGCAAGTTAAAAATTAGTTAAATTAGTCATTAGCGCTTACTCAAACACGATGTATGATTACGAGAATCATTGATTTAATCAACGTATTAATTAAATAAGATGAAATAATCTTAATTAAACAAGATCACGATATTATGTGATCTAATAATACCATTAGGCTTGGTAATCAACCGATTAATATTGAGAAAGTTGGAGAGGTCTAATATCTCCAAAAACATTTTTTTTTGAGGGGTATAGGAATAAATAATTAAATTCTTTCAAATGTATATAATTTATTAAAATCCTCAAAGAGAACATTTAAAAGAAAAAGAGTGTTTGATTGAGTATATAGAAATAGTACTATTAAATAGGATGTATAGATGATGTTGAGACTATGATAATAATATATTCGATGTAATTTTATTTGTTGAGAATAACTATGCTGACATTATTTTATTCAGTGTATTAAAATAACGGAAAAAGGGTAAAATTTGCCCTTATATTTTTAGGAAAATGTTATATTTGCATTTCGTCATACTACCTTTTAAATATATTTGTCCTTGTCATACAACTTTAGATATATATTTGTCCTTGGAGCGTTAAATCTTATATCTTCACTTTTATTATCTTACGTGACACTTATGTGACATGCCTACATGGATATATATATATATTTATTTATTCCACTTAAAATTTCCTTCAATTATACCAAATTCAATATTATATCCACCCATTTAACTCATAAGACATATATAGACTGCGTATAATATTGGATTTTATGGGTTAAATGGGCGGGTATAATATTGAATTTGTATAATAGAAGAAATTTTTTAAAGTGGAATCAATATATATATTCATGTAGGCATGCCACATAGGATAATAAAAGTGGGGATATAAGACTTAATGATCCAATGACAAATATGTGTCTAAAGTTGAATGACAGGAGTAAATATATCATAAAAATATGAAAAGACAAATATAACCATTTTCTAATAGTACAAGGACAAATATGACCCTTTTCCGTTAAAATAATACTATGTGTTACATAATTTTTAGAAAAAAAATATTTATTTAAAAAATAATAAAATTATGATTTGTCAAATATAAAAATAATAATGAATAAAATCTATAATAAAAACTAAAGATATTAGTATCAAATAAAAAATTATGTAATATCAAAATTACTAAATAAGAAATGTTTTGTAAATAATTTTTTTTCCCTAAAAATTATGTAACACGTATTATTTAATACATAAAATAAAATAATAAATCAAAGTAAGCAAAAAAAAATAGCACCTTCACAGTTGGCAAGCAGTAAATTGGCAAGTCAACAAGTGGGTCCCGCTCCCACTATTACTTTAGCACTACTATCAATATTTATAATGCAATAATATATTTTGTGTAGTTTTATACGTGAATAGAATGTATAATTTTTACATAGCAAGATAAAAGGATTATTTTTTATATAGATTACCGCCTCAAGAAATAACATTTTTATGTAGGTCGAAAAAAGAAATAAGAAAAAATGAAGAAGCCGTGACAAAATACCACAGAAAACATATCTAAGCAGTCCGAAGACAAAAAATCATGAATAGAATAACGTAATAAAATAATCAAAGTGCAAAAATAACAAATAGTACTATTATCGAAGGATTAAAAAAGTAGAATAATACTACGACTACTAGTATGAAAAGATAAGCGAGACATCACATTACTACCTACTAATTTACCATCCTAATTATATTCGTCTCCTTCATACCTTTCTATCTAAGATTGTGTGCTCAATAAGCTAATCAAACTACACCATGTCCCATCTAATCACCTCTCCCCGATACTTCTCTAATCTATCTAGTTTCACCTTTCATGAAACCATTAATAGTCATCATCTCACACTTCTACATTAAGACATTCTTGCATTTTCTCTTAATTTATCTGAATCATCTCAATATCGCTTTTCGCATCTGATCTTTCACTGAGGTTACTTATTAATTATGATAAATTAATATAATTCTATATATGCAACCGAATCTAAGTAAGTTTTCTTCTCAATATCTATACATTATTTTTCATATGATATTATACTTTTCAAAAGATATTATACTTTTCTAAATGTAATAATTTAATTTTAAATATTTTATTTGATCATAACCATAAAAAAATGATTGTATTTTATTTTAAATTATAAATTTAATTTATTTATTTTCGTAAATTCGATAGCAGATCAAATATCATCACATAAATTTGAACGAAGAAAAGCATACGTTACACGTCTTTAGCTCCTATCAATTACTAAATAATCCAATAAATATTTTTATAAGATAAGATGCTTTTCATGTAAAATATTTTTTAATAAAAAACATTTTATCTCATTCCAAAATACTCCTTAAATACCGTCAACTTCCACATGGGCATTCGGGCAGCTCAACATTCCTGACCGTATTTTCCGGTCATCTCGCTGATTTTGCTTTTCTCGGTCTTCGATTCTATTGCAAGAAAAAAAGGCAAAGAAGCGCCGATAATTCATAAGTTTTATTTTATTTTATTTATAGTTTCACTTTTACATTTTTCCAATTATTATTAAAATATATATTTTAAATTATTATTAATTTGTAAAATTAAGATAAAATTAATTATTATTTTTTTCATTTTACCTTTATTTTTTTTATTAAAGAGTTTTAAATAAGTTTTTTCATTATTAACTTTGATATTGATAAATACTGAACATGAATTTAGAGCGTATTAAAAAACGAACGCGTAAAAAAAAGAAAGCGAATAAGTAATATGAGACGGAATGGCTCAACAAGAATTTATAGCGTATTGAGAAAAGCAAATATGTAAAAGAAAAAATGGATAAGTAATATGAAACGGAACGACTGAACATGAATTTATAGCGTATTGAGAAAAGCGAATATGTAAAAGAGAAAATGAATAAGCAATATGAGACGGAACGATTGAATTTGAATTTAAAGCTTATTGAGAAAAACGGATATGTAAAAGAGAAAGTGGATAAGTAATATGAGACGGAAGGATGGAGTAATAACCTGCTTTTATTATAATATACCCCACACAAACATATATTCTATATTAGATATAAATATATACTATGGTGAAATATATATATATATATATTTATATATAAATAAAATATCATTTCTTTTACATTTTTCTTTTTTCCTTTTTTACTTTTTCCTGTTGTGAGAAGCCAAGAACTGGTCAGCACTCAGAATATTTGAGTCTTTTGTTGAGATTTCAATATCTTTGAGGGAGCAGACATTTTTGGGGGTTGCACTTTTTTGAAGTGGGATTATCTGATTCCAGCTTTGCTTCCACAGTGTTTGGTGCTTCCAAGTTTTCTGCTTTGTAAGGTCAAGACAACAAAGCATGTGATCTGAATCAAAGTTTAGCTCTTTTTTGAGTTTTTGAATGTCATATTTTCTTGATTTTTTCAGTTGGGTTTGAGCTATTTCATCTGTTTTTTGCTTTTATTCTTATGGGGTTGTTGAAATATTGAGTCTTGGAGAAGTGGGGTTGATATTTTTGGAATTTTATTTTGCCCCTTTGTGTATTTCCTTCTTTTGAGTGAATATAGGGAAGTGGGGTTCTGATTATTTGTTTGATTTTAGGGATTTTTGGTGATTTTAAGGTGAAGGGTAGAGAAAAGTTGACATTTTTTTGGAGTTGAGGAGGTTGATGAGGGTGGGTGGGAGGGAGGTGGGGTTGAAAGTTGGGTTCTTGGTGGGGTTTTCATGATATTTGAGTTTGATTTTAGGTATTGCAAAATATGGGATTAGGTGGTGATGATGTAAAGGGGGAGTCTTGGGATGTAGAGAAATCAAAGGGGAAGAAGAAGAAAGAGGTTGCTGAAGAGGAAACTGGATGTTGGACTAAGTTGTGGTTTATTGGTAGCTGTATTTCTTCAAGATCTAAAGTTGATAGCTCCATCAGTGGTATCAGCACTCACTGTGGTAACTCTTTGCTCACTTTGAATAAAAGTTGCATGAAAAATGTTATGATTTGAAAGTTTAATTGCCTTCTGTTCTTTGGATTCTTTGGAGAAATTTGCTTTATAGTCTTATTATGTCTAGTGTTTTGGTTATTGAAGTGTTAGTCTCTTGCTTTTATCTACTGAAATGCCTTATGAGATTGGTAAGTTGTTATGTAATCACTTGTTGATAAATAGAGGTGGAAAGTTGGCTTGCACATATTTCTTGTACCGGTTGTAGTTGATGATGTTAACTCAGAAGGGTAATAATGGGGGAACTCTAAAAAATTTCAAGATGGAGTCTGAATTTGGAAAATTGCTAGAGGCCTTTCCTGAGTAAAACTCAGAAACTTTTCTTAAACATCCATTTGCAAAGACACATTTTTTGTTAGGGTGATAATGTCAGTATTTGCATCAAAATGTTGGTGCAACTAAGCAGCTAAATCCTGTCGCTGTGGTTGGGTTTTCTTTACTTATATGTTCGTGTGTGGATGGCCTAATTCGATAGCCAAAGATTAAGAATTAACTTATATAATGTGAAGCTGAAAGAGCCACTAAATTTGTGATCACCTAAACAATACTGTTCTTTTATATACCATCCCCATCCTTATTCTCTGTGAATATGACTCTCTGGCATGGGTAGCAATTATCTCACAAATGAGAGAACTTTGAGCTGATTTTAGGGTTGATTAGCACCCTTCTTGTCTTAGTCCTTGGGTTTCTGTCTTTTGGTGTTCATGTGGGTCTTTCCAAGTCTAGTTGAACAATCATACAAAGAGAGAGAAGTTAGTGATTGCTAACGCTAGTTCACTGTATTAGGACAGTATTTTGGTTGCAATAGAAGTTAATATCTCCCCTTTTTAGGTTGCTTGCTTCAGTAATTCAAATTAGAAAAATTCTAGCATTAAAAAATGCAAATTTATTTGTGGATGTTAAATTGTTGAACTGTTGTCTTCTTATAATTATCACCTTATGAGCTTACTTTCGGGGTTGAGTTAGGTTCAAGGTCTGTTTTCTTATCATGGTATCAGCGCCACACCCTTCACCGTGTTTTCCCATGTTGGCACCCATTTATGTCCATGCTACAAAGTCCAGTTCTTGGCATTAGGGGGTTGTTATCTCTTTGTATGGTCTTATATAATATTCACCGAATGAGCTAGCTTTTAAGGTTGAGTTAGGTTCCATTTCCTTTTTTTATCACATGAACTATCTATTATTGATAGGAGAATCAACCAAATATTTTTACAAAATAACTATGCAGTTGAAGTCATAGATCTCTTGACATGACGATAACATATCAATAAATAATTGATGACATTGTGGACTTATTTTCTGCTGGAATACTTGCGCACTTGTAGCTCTTATTATGCCAATACTAGCATCGTGTATGCATTTTGCTTGTAGTTGCTTAAACCCTTTTCTTTTTGTAACTAACATTTTATTAATCACCAAGGACGAGAATTACAAAGGCATAGCAAAACTATCACAATTGCTATCTAATTGAAACTCAGAAACAACTAGCAGAAAAAAGCAATAAGCTATTAGAACAGAAGCTGTTGAATTTTTGCCCTGTTTTACCGTTTTGGTTTAGGCAACCATTTATAACTTCTTATCTTTTCATTTAAGATAAAATCTACATATGTTCTAACTTCTTGCATTGCTTTAGCAGAAAGTAAATCTACGAATGACACAAGCAAAGACCAACCTGTTGCACCAATTATCTCTTCTACGACTACCAGCAATGCAGAAAGTAATTCATCCACCTCCAAACTTGAAGAGGAGCTTAAAGTTTCTTCTCGGCTTCGAAAGTTCGCATTTAATGACTTGAAAATGGCAACAAGAAACTTCAGACCAGAGTCCCTTCTTGGTGAAGGGGGTTTTGGATGTGTCTTCAAGGGGTGGATCGAAGAGAATGGCACAGCACCTGTTAAACCAGGGACAGGACTTACTGTTGCTGTGAAAACACTAAATCATGATGGACTTCAGGGTCACAAAGAATGGCTGGTTTGCAGCTCTCTTCTTTTATTTATTAAATCTTAATTATGTTTTTATCTTCTTTTTCTTTTTTACTTTCATTTTTGTTTTGTATTAAGTGTTGTCCATTTGGCAGGCTGAAGTGAATTTCCTGGGTGATCTTGTTCATCCTAATTTGGTTAAACTGATTGGTTACTGCATTGAAGATGATCAGAGACTGTTAGTTTATGAATTTATGCCACGAGGAAGCTTGGAAAATCATCTGTTCAGGAGTATGTAACCGTCTCTTCATTTTTGTATTCTTGAATATATTTGCTACTGATCAGTCTTTGAAAAAGAAAAAAACATTGATAGTGGATCTTCGAGTTACATATGTTTTCCTTATACCGAGCATTTTTTTAATACACTAGCTAATCTTGCAAGGGTAAGTGGAAACACCAACTATTAACATGCATATTGCTGGCATCATCTGTTAGCGTTGCTTTAGTTCCATAAAGTCTCTCCTGTGGAATAGAACTTGGATTCTCTTTAAGCTCTATAGCTATTGTAGGATGCGATAAATTTATTTCCTTAATAGAAGATTTACTATGATGTAATGCAACTAAGCCTTGTAAATTTTGAAATCCAAATGGTGTATGGGATCTTCCCATAAGCAAGGCAACCATTGATGTGGAAATCAGATCATTACTCATTGTTTGTTCCCAGATTGAAGTGATGCAGGATTTGCATAAAAGTGTTAGTTGGGTTGTTAAATTTTCTTGCACATGTTAATGCCAGATTAAAGCCATGGGCAGCTCAAGGACCTATGGGATATATGATTTTAAGGAAGAAACTTTATATTTTGCCTTTGTTGTGTGCTTCTGGAAACTTATCTTTTCTGTTAGTGCTACATAACATTTGGTAGGTTTAATTACTACTTTTTCAAGACAGGCAGAAAACTGTCACGGTTGATTTAGTAGGATAAAGAAGCTTGATTGAAGATTTTTCTTGTTTTCTAGTGTGTCGTCCCATAAAATGGTAAAGAAATCTTTTACTGGGATTTACATGTTGCACTTTATGTAAGATCACCTATTGGATTTGGAGCATGCTTTTGCCATTTTGGACATGTCATGGACAATGCCTCACTCAATTTTGGATTTCTTATAGCTGGTCTAAATAGGAAGACTCACAAGCTTTAGAATACTATCCCTATCGTCATTTGGACAATTTTTGGATGGGAAAAAACAATAGAATTTTTGAAGGAAAACATAGCAACATACATAGCGTTAAACGAAATTGTATATCTTTGCTAGCTTTTTGGTGCAACATGACCATTGTAAATGAAGTAGATACAATGCTAGATATGATTTAGGCCTTGCAGACTTTTGTAATCTTTAATGCACCATCTTAGTGCTGTTTTTACATTTATAGCAACTGTCTCACTAATGTCATCGATTCCTATGATAACCTTCCAACAGGTTACAGCTCATAAACCTATTCATATGCCCAAAAGAGATGTGTTTTTCATGTAATATACTAATATATCTGTAGAAGTATTCGCATCTCTAACTTATTTTGTACACCTGACCCGCCAAAGAGATCTATTAATATTTTTTGTTATCGGAGATATCTGGCCTTTCAGGGAGGATTTATATAGTTGTTTCAACTACACGCTCTTGAATATGGCCATCCATCTTATGTTAATTGACCCAAGGTAGCACAATATTCAATTTGGGGATGTGATCAAGTGTTCTAAACCCTCAGTGGAGTAGGATCCTGGAGTGGTTTGAAGTGATTGTGCTGCTCTTTCTCTTGTTTTACTTTTTCTCTTTAAAACATTTTAATGGTGTATCAAGTCAAATGTGGTTCTTTAGAGTATTAACTGCGTGCAAACCAAGTACAAATAATGCTTAAATAGTGAGATGCACTAGAGGTTCCTCCTTTGAAATATGTTTCAGTTCTAACCGATAATCTTGATAAGTGATGATGTTTGTTGTATATAACTGAGCTCACAACTCCAGGTTCAACTTCTGTTCTTTTTTGGGGAGATAGTTTTACTTTGAACTCGGCCCTGAGCCCAGGCATCAAGATTCTCTACTATGCACAATACATAATGCACCGGCTTCAATTCCTATGTAGCCATGGGCTGGAAAGATGAAAGTGAAATTGTGGGGAGGGGATGGTGTTTCATGGGAAGATAAATGATATCATACTTATATTTCCTGGTTTCTCTTTTTCCGTGCTCGTTAGAATAACCAATAATTTTGCTTTTCCCCCCTTAAGAATGCTGTCTGAATAAGTTTAGTGATAGTGCACTACTCTTCTGAAATTTTAGTGCAAATCGTTATGTTAATATATTGTAATTTCTGCAGAAAATCTTTATGTTCATCATATTCTCTGCTAATAAAGCTTTTATGTGCAGGATCCATGCCTCTTCCTTGGTCTATCCGCATGAAGATTGCTCTGGGTGCTGCAAAAGGTCTTGCTTTTCTTCATGAGGAAGCAGAAAGACCAGTAATATACCGTGATTTCAAAACATCCAACATTCTACTAGACGCGGTATGTTTCAATACATTGGAAAAAAGAAAGCCCTTTCCCCTTTGAGTTTTTTTTTCTAAATACTCTTCTCTCAGGATTACAATGCCAAACTTTCTGATTTTGGTCTTGCTAAAGATGGTCCTGAGGGTGATAAGACACATGTTTCCACTCGTGTCATGGGAACGTATGGTTATGCAGCCCCAGAGTATGTGATGACAGGTACGGCTGAGATCTCGTAATTCCTACAATAGTTACCCTTATGGTTGACTCCAGTTTATCAATATTATATGTAGCACTTCAAGTCTAATCTAGTTGGAGACTATTCTGCTCGAAACACCAAACTGGCTTTGAATACCTTTCTGTACAACTCCATAACCTGAGTCACAGTTGAAGAATTTTCATTATGTTTGATGTTTGTTGACTAAAACTTTCATCGGATGGCTTATAAGTACCTCTCTTACTGATTGTAATTTATCCTACTCATTTGTCTCAGGGCATCTGACGTCAAAGAGTGACGTCTACAGTTTTGGTGTAGTTCTACTTGAAATGATAACAGGTAGGAGATCGATGGACAAGAACCGACCAAATGGGGAACACAACCTTGTTGAATGGGCTCGGCCTCATCTTGGTGAAAGAAGAAGGTTTTACAGATTGGTAGATCCTAGACTTGAAGGCCATTTTTCAATAAAAGGTGCTCAGAAAGCTGCACAGTTGGCCGCTCGTTGCCTTAGCCGTGATCCCAAAGCTAGGCCAATGATGAGTGAAGTGGTTGAAGCCTTGAAGCCATTACCAAATCTTAAAGACATGGCCAGCTCATCCTACTATTTCCAGACAATGCAAGCAGACCGAGTTGGATCAAGTCCAAGTACCAAAAATGGCGTTAGAACACAGGGATCGTTCTCGAGGAATGGACAACAACATCCTAGAAGTCTTTCAATCCCAAATGGTTCTCATGCTTCTCCATACCATCAGCAGTTTCATCAGAACTCACCAAAACCAAACGGCAAAACTTAGTGTTATTGGATTGACAAGTTATCTGTTTCTACCATTCTTTTCGTTTTCTCTCCAGCTATGAATATATTTCGTTGGCCGCCTCCCGTTTTGTCGTTGGATGAACTGGCAAAAGGGAAGGAGTGCACAATTAACTTAAGTTGTGATCTTTGAAAATGCTGAACTCCCACTTGAAAAGAATGCATTGTACGCGGAGCTCAAGTTCATGGAGTAAATATTTGTGTCGAATGTACCTCTTCCTCAGCTGATCTTCTCTAATATTCCTATTTTGATCTTGTTCCTCTTTTTAGTTGTGCAAATATAGCCGTCAGGGAATTATCCTTCCCGATAACGTTAAATTCGAGTTTAATGTTTGTTCATATATCATTCAACCTCACCGATAAATATAAGTTTGTTATCATATTTTTGAGATAACTAACTAACAAAATTTTAGATTTGTGATTTTAACATTTTGCTTAAGATCATTGAAAAAGTGGCCATTTTGGCTCCGAATTCTTCCGTTTTTGTTAGTAATAACGGGAAAAATGAGGGGTAATTTTGAAGTCACGGATTTGAACCATGAAATCAACCCTTAACCATTAATTCTTGTGTTGAGACACGTTGCCTACATTACACCCCTTAGGATGTGTAAACATGAGATGTTTCGAACACCAAACTTCTCTCTCACCATATATATATATATAGAGCTGTCAAAATGGGCTTGGCCCGTTACGCCGGCCCAACCCAACCCTTGAATTAAGTGGGATTGGGCTTAATTTTTTCAGCCCATTTAGGAACGAGGCTTTTTGGCCCAACCTCATTTGGCCTGTGAGCCTCAGATGCCAGCCCGTGAGCTGTGAATTTTAAAAATATTCAATATATATATATATTATTGAAGTTATTATAACTATGAATTTTTGACCTCTTCTACTTTTATTTTTATGCCTAATTTTTCATTTCTCCTTTGTTGTCTACTTGTCTTGTTTATGAAAAAAGTGATCATATAATGTTTTTTGCTCGGATGAATCTTATGAATGTTGTATCTTGATTATTATGTTGTTTTGTAAGTATCCACTGAAGTGTGTGTAATTTATGTATGTATTAATGTCGTGTTCATCAAACATCAACGTTCAATATTCTTTCTAAGAGATCTATGTTGTCCATTTTTTCGTTGAAGGGCCAACCCGTCCCAACCCGTGGCCCGCTATTTTACAGGCCCTTTAATTAAAAGGGTTAACCCGTCCTAACCCATTTAACTCTCTAGCCTGTTAGGGTAGGGTAGGGTTGAATTGGGTTGGACCAGCCCATTTTGACAGCTCTCTCTCTATATATATATATATATATTGTGCTTTTCAAGAATTGAATATTGTCAGAGAAAATCACAAGATGGATTGCATTGACAACTTTATTTTTGCTCTGACTATATCAATGTTGGTGTTTGATTAGTCCATCTATCTACTTATCATCCAAACTAATTTCTTGACATATCGGGTGTAATGCCAGAGGAAATTTGTGATAGTTACAGATAATAATACTTTCAGAACTACAATATCATTTTCCAACAGTTAATCTTGGAGTAGTCATCCAGCTGAACATGCCAAGAAATTAGCTTCACACAGTCGAAACATCCAACTTCTTAGCGCTTGCTCTCATGCAGCACTACGGGTTAACTGATCCTTGGATGTACTCTCAAATATCTTGTCAGCATTTCCAACTTCAAACCCGTCCCGCCTATGAAACTCCTCCACCTAAGAAAGTATCAAAATATAGTTGATCAAAAAGGCGCTTCATCGAAGTGCAAAAAGTCTGGTTACGTCCTAGCTACATCTTTTAACGTTACCATACGATCGAAAGAACCATAACCATATGGTTGAAAGTAGAGCATATGCATTTAAACTATGCAAAATGCAACACCGTGAATTCAGTTAAGTCCAAAGCATAGAACCTGAACCTCGAGACTACTTCGAATTAGGATGATATTATAATAAGCATGTATTCAAATCCAATCACAAAACATGATGTCTTTTTTTGTTTTTCAACTCAACAGACAAATGTTTTCCATTTTAAAGTTTAAGAATAAGTAGCATTTTATTCAATTGCATTGCCATATAAGTATTTGAACAGCCATAAAGGGTACATCCAATGTGTGGTGTCAAATGACCGTGCACTCATGAAACGGAGGTGGCAAATATTTTTCTTCTCGTCTACGATTATAAACAGGTGTTGGACCAGCCAAGTCCAAGTTATCGATTTATTGCTTTTACTACAGAGTAATATGCAAGAAAATGAGGGATAATTAGAACTAACCTTTTCTGTGGGTAAATCTTTATATTGCGGTAGTACAAGTCGCTCAGCAAATTCAATGTATGAACAAGGTACTGCTTCTGTAATGCCGTCTGAAAATTCGAAAGAGGTAGAATCTGCTACAGTTGAACTTTGCAGCAAAAAACCATCAGGGCTCACTGGAGAGAAAGAGAATAAATCAAAACTTCTTTGCAATATCCAGAGACCATTTAAAAAAGAACAGTTATCTCTTAAAAGAACAAGATTTCAAAATCAATAGATTCCCTCTGACAAAAATGAATTATATGACGTCAGTACATGTTCTGAATATTGAAAAATACGATGAGCAAATTTTGGAGGAGGAAATAAAAAAACTGGGGTAATAGAAGGTGGGAAAAACTTCCACCTCTGGTGGACTAAAATTTATCGAGTTTACGAGATCTTGGTTTCAGACAGTTGCTGGACTGTTCAATGCTGAACTTACTGAGAACACATCAAGTAATTAAAAGAGTAAACAAATAAGTGTACTTGAGTAGATTCTTATGATATGATGTAGCAACAGTTACACATACAATATTACTAATTGCAAGTTTACATAAAAGTTACGTTGTACTAACCCTTTAGAATACCCCCTTCAGAGTTCAAATTGAAACCATTTTCCTCGATAAATTGATTAAGATTTCTGATGCTTCTCAGATTTGATGCCAACCGATGGGTAGATATGGTAACATGATTCAATGCATATCCATTGACAAGCGTCCAGGCGGCATACTCGCTCTCCCTGGTAATTTCAACAATCACCACAGAAATAACAATTATTAATTTGACAATGCTGCTCATGAAAATTAGCATCTGACATATTTCAGTTGGTTGTGAAAAAGGAAGAAGGTACGAATTCTGCCAGAGATGTATAATATCATTCCTGCTCTATAGATGACACCAGTAAGCTACAATCTATTGAAATGTTACTATTCAATTTGATCCATGAGCTAGCTAGCACGGACATGAAGAATACAATATGAAATTAAAACTTGGAGGACAATGACCAGTACCTAGCCAGCAGTTGAAATTCCGAATATGAGGGTTTTTCCCATGTCAAAATCCCGAATGCACTTGCAAGTGCAGCATACTCTTTTCCACAGTGCGAGATGTCAGCGTACTTTTTGATTATTTCCTGCAAGAAAAAAATTAGTATCCGTGTAACTAAAAAGTTGACCATCTATGAGATTATTTAGAAGTGAAGTACTAGAGAAAAATTGGAGTTAGCTAGGATAAGCATGAAATTTCCTTCTCTACTTCTGAGAGGTTGAGACTTAGGCCTGCGGTGTCGCACTATGTCATATATATCAAATTTGAAGTTCGGAACATATTCAAGAACATTTAAAGCACGCTTGGTACCAAGTAAAAGCAATACCTCCACTGCAAAAGCTATCATCAAGGTGCCTTGAAACGATATCAGGACTACTAAAATCAGTGCAATTACAGAACTTTTTAAACTATACTCCCTTCCTTGGTTTTATATTAATCTAATATATCTGAGTAAAGTCTAATTTTAAAAAAGGGCACCCCGGTGCACTAAAGCTCCCGCTATACATGAGGTCGGGGGAAGGGCCGGACCACAAGGGTCTATTGTACGCAGCCTTACCCTGCATTTCTGCAAGAGACCGTTTCCAAGGCTTGAACCCGTGATCTCCTGGTCACATGGCAGCATCTTTACCAGTTACGTGAAGGCTCCCCTTCATCAAATTAAAGTCTAATATCTAAATAAATTGACACTTGAAAAGCAAAAGGGGTAAAAATTTTATGGGAAGTATCATACAGCAAAAGAACCAAACTTTTGAAATGTGAAATTCATCCATTAGACAAGAAATTGTTCTGTTAAAAGCATACAAAAAACTATTTAAAGCAACAAGCTGATGAAAAACCTGAGCTTCTGGACTAAGCTGATCGACAAGAAGTTCCGATATAAATATTCTTGGTAATGGCCCTTTAACCCCACTGCCACGACAGGAAGTTGAAACCTTTGGAGGAGAAAACCAGAAAGCTTTCAACTTCTTAGCAGGGAATCTCAACTCTTCTCGTCGTTCGTAACCAAAATCCAAGAAGAACTTTGACACAGAATCAATGCCATGACCATTTACCTGCAGTGATCAGCACCAAAAAAAATCTATAGTTATTAGTATGCTTACAAAAACAAAGTTTTTCCAGAGTTCCATCTCAAATCCTATAATTAAAGAAGAATTACCGTACCCCAAATGTCCTAAATGCAAAATGATCATAGCAAATTTGATCACCATCAGCAGAGCGAACGCGCTCCAAAATAGCCTTAGCAGTGGGGTTTTTATTCAAATATATCGCTTCCATGTTCGCCAATACACTCCTAAAGAATGATTCACTTCCCTGAATACTCAAATCCAAAAAATGTAGTCAATTAACACCACCCGAAAAAAGAAAAAAAAAAAACTAAATCCCATTAGAAGATGAAAGTAGTGTTGCAAACTCAAACTAACTAATTAATTCAACATGGTATTGGAGCAAACTGAGATTCCGGTCTTACAACCGGGACAAGATGACATCAATTGAGCAAACATATTACAGACCTAAAGACCACATGGATTGCTCGGACGATAAGCACCCTCCACTACGAGTCACCAAGGGAGCAAAAAGGCAGGAGGTACTCGAGTAAAAAATAAATATTACAGACCTAAAAAACTAAAATAAAGAAAAAGATTGTTCCTTTTTAACCGCTACAAGATGGAAAAAAACATAGAATCCCACATAGTAATGAAATTATACTATAATTAGCAACAACTAATCAATGATTATACAAAAAGGGTATGATGAAATTAAATGATATACCTGAAAAGCAGAATCTTGAATTACAGCTCCATCTTGAGCTTTAGAAGCAGATAACACTGAGAAACTCTGATTTTCCATTTGAGTCTTAGAGTTCAAAAAAGGGTTCTTGAATTTGTTAAAATGGCAAGAGGGGAAAGAAATGGATTTAGGAAAAATTGATGATTTGATTGAAGAAGAAGATGAATAAAGAGAAAACATGGACGATGGGGATTTGATCATTGATGCCATCTTATTTGGGGCTTATCAAGTGAAAAGAATGGTTCTTTTTTGTATAATACTCTCGTCTCAATTTATATGAATTAGTTTAACTAAATTTAAAAAAATTTAATTTAAAATATGTGATAGATATTTATGTGATTAGAAATTATTTTATCAAAGATAAATAAAATATTTTAAAATTAAATATAAAATATATTATAATTATTTTTAGACGGATTAAAAAGAAAAATAAATCAATATAAAATGAGATAGTGTTTTGTTGCGTAACGTTTTTTTTCATCAAGAAAATTGTTGGGACTCACTTACACGTGTCTTGGATTTGGATCAACACAAAATAAAAGTGATAAGAGAAAAGACTGCGGGTACATGATGTGGTGTTGACAGTGCAGATGTTGCTCCGTTTTTAATTAAAAGTCTCGAGTTTGATTAAACGTTGTTCCTTAAATGGGATTCTATTCGAATTAAGAATAGTCATACTCTAATATAGGTAGCAGATATCGGATAGGAAACTAAAAGAAAAGATTAATGAAAAGATATAGAAGTAATATATACACGTTTTATTTAATTTGTTTTTAATTGATATTTATGATCTTCAATTTTGAGTGAACACAAATAGGTAATTGAAAAAATAGATACACACATTTTATATGACAAATTGCATTGGATGCATAAGGCGAATCATGTAAGATTTGTTATATAAAATGTGTATATCTATTTGTTTAACTTTGTAATAGCTTAAAGGATCGTTTGATTGGAAATAAGTTATCGTTTATATGGATGACATATTTGTTATAAATTTATATACTAGTACAAGTAATATTCTTCCATTCCATTGATGTGCTAATGTTTGACAATGCTATTTTTAAGTTTGATTTTTCAGATGCAATTTATCAAAGTAAGAAAATATTTTTGTGTGGACCAGTCCAATAAATTAGGTCGATACATCCAAACACATTATTTTTCCTTAATTGTCCCCAACAAGATAGTTGAGTGAGTGAGTTGCATACGAAAATTAAAGGTCCAAGTTCAAATAATTTAGGTCCATTCTGAGAACTTGTAATTTATCTGTTTAAATTTTGATGGACAGATTTATTAGATGTTGATTTCCTTTTTATAGCAATATATAAGTTAATTGCGTGCAAATTTATCTATCGGCGAAATGCATTAATTTGAAATTGAGTCTAGTTGATATGATTGCCAATTCTTTTCTAAAAAAATAGTAATAAAAAGAAAATGTATCTTATATTTTGCCAAGTCCTCTCTAATATTGTTAAGAAATATAAAGCATGACTAGTACAACAATAAAAAACAAGGGAGTAATTTTTTATTTAATGACTATATAATTGATTTTCTTTAAAATTATAGTGATTTATTATTGAATATATTGCATTGAGAAACAATATTACAGTTTGACAACAAAAAATACATTAGTGTAATCTTACAAAAGTGAGGTCTATGAAGGATAAAGTGTACGCAAATCTTGTCACTCACTATCTTGGAGGTAGAGATGTTGTTTTTTATTGACCCTCAACTTAGGAAAAATACAGACCAAAGTTGTACATACAAATAAATACGAAAATGTGGAAAGTCATGACAAAATACTATAGATAACCTATCAAATTATCAAACAATAGTCATAATAAGATAAAACAATAATAGAAGTGCAAGAAACTCATAGATAATAACCAAACTCAAAGGACAAGAAACTACAAGAGTAATACCATGACTATTAGTATAGAAGAATAATCAAGACAACGCTCAACTATCTAACTAGCCTCCTATCCTAATTTGTGCCCTCCATAATCTTCTATATATCTAAGGTCATGTCTTTAGTAAGTTGAGATTGTGTCATGTCCTATCTAATCACCTATCCCTAATACTTCTTCATCCTACCTCTACTTCTCTTGAAACCATCCATAGCTAACCTCTTACACTTCCGCACTGAGGCATTCGTGTATCTCCTTTTCACATGCTCAAACCATTGCAACCTCGTTTTCCACATTTTGTCTTCTATCGAATTCACTCCTACCTCATCTCAAATATCTTCATTCCTAATCTTATCTATCTCTCTTAGTATGCATATACATGCATCTCATCATTCTCATCTCTGCAATTTTAAACGTGGTAGTTCTTGATTGGACAACACTTCGCTCCATACAACAAAATCGGTCTAGCCACCGCTTTATAGAACTTGACTTTGAGTTTTGGTAACACCTTCTTATCAAACATGACTTCGGATGTGAGCCTTCGATCCATTTCATCCATCTTACACCTATACGATGAGTGACATCATCATCAATATTCCCATTCCCTTGAATAATTTTCTGCATTTGTGTGCGTATCCATGTATTTTTTTTTTATCACATTAAACATTTAAATTTAAATTTGAAATAAATAATAAGTAGTGCATGCATCCTTCACCTGCTAGAACAATTAGAGAGCCTTTGAGGGCAATATCTACTTCTAATGTGTTTTTAGAATATGATGCCCCAAATGCACCTTGCTCCAAAATAGTTTTTGATATGAATATAATGAAATGCCCCTATTATCAAAAATAAAATAAAAAGAGTCGGGAACTTTTTGAATTAAGATCTAATCTTACGTTTTATCGTCTCTCTTATATATGCATGTTTTAATAATATACTATATAAACAAAGTCAAGAACTATAATATTCTGTATCTTCAAGTGAAATCACAAACATATTATTCTCCTCAAACTCCACTTATGAACATATGTTATGTTTATTATTTTAATGACATACCTTTATTGGAAAAGCCAATAAATAAGATATTTTATTAGATATTATTTTTCATAAAAAGACCACATAATTGTGTGTGACAGAGAAACTTTGAATATACTTAAAGCTACCTAGAAGTAGCATTATACTAGAATAGTACTCTCCGTATCCGATGGAATTGGAAAGTGCATCCCCTTTCGCACTGAGATGTAGCGGATGAGATTATTTCTCTCTTAATTAAATATTTCGTATTATGAATAATCTTTGATAGGAAACGCTTCTCCCCCGATGTGATCCTATGCGAAGCGAATTCCATTTTTTAAAAATCACGATAGATAATTTGAAACAGATGAAAACGACACTTTCATTGATTGAAACTTTTTTGATTTATTCTATGAAGGGAGAGTGTGGAATAGCTTATCGCTTTCCCCATTATTTGCATGGCAAGAGTTTTTCCTTGTTTGGCATTATATCCTACTCATTACATTTTTCTTTATTTGTACGGTATATTATTTAAATAGATTTTTCCTTTTATTTATTTGCTTTTAAAAAGTTAAAGAGATTCTCTTTTCAATCTTAATATTATTATCAAATATAATTTTCCAAATTAGATGAATTATTAAATTCAAATTTGAATTTGAATTTTGAAAGCATAGTAAATATCTAATTTAGTAAATAATTTAATTCATATTTTGTTTAAGGGAGTACAAAATGTATATTAAAAAAGTAAAAGTAATCTTTGAGAGTATTATTGTAATCAAAGACGTAATCAAGATTTTTAATGAATTAATTCTAATCAAAATTTCCTTTGATTACTGAATTTTGAATATAATAATTAAAACTTCTATTACTTTGGCTCCACCTTAATTGCAATAATCTTCTTTTCTTCTTAAATTTTTTTTGGAGGCTTTCGTCACTAATTGTATAGTTGAAGGTGCTTGATCACTAACACTAAAGATTATATATAGATTAATAAGTATTCTTTTATTTTTAATCAAAGTCTCGAGTGCAAAATTATTTTTAGTAAGAAGCATTTTATTCTCTAAAATGAAATTTTTTGGTACGTAAATACAAATCGAGTGGGAAAAAAAAGAAAATATTTTTGAACCGCAAGAACCGAATAATTATCCAGGACCTGATCTTTATATATGTCTGACAAACAATTTTTATTGCGTTCTCTCTTTTTTCTATGTTTTTCAGGTGAGATCTACTGATCGGAAAAAATGTCGACTGTTACAATAGAGCCTCTCGTCGGCAATTATCTCCGGCGAAGCCCAAAACAATATCCAAATCCGAAAAAAACCTCTCAATTTTCTCTAAATTACTCTCGGAGGCCACTCTCCGGTACCGCAACTTTGAGATTCTGCGATTATCGGCGTCGCCGGACGCTCCCTATCCGAGCTAGCTCCACCGATGCTGCGGTCATTGAGACGTCGGAACAGTCGGACGTCGTTTTTACGGAGACTTTCTCGTTGAAACGACCGGAAAGGGTAAATTATTGTATTTGATATTTTTTGGTGTGTATATGTGTTAACCTGGATATTCGTAGATCTGTGCATTGCGTGCTGTATTTTTTGCTTGAATATTCATTGGATCATTAGAAATGAATGATTTTTATAGGAATTAATGAGTATTTGGAGCTTGAAGAATTGAGTTTTTCGTGTTTCCCGCCATTTCTGGGAGGAATTTCCTTATTGTTAAATTATCTGAGCAGTTTTGGATTGTTTGTTGAGTATAAAATTGAACTCTGCATGATTGAGCGTCGTGTATTCTCTCTTGTTTCAAAAAATTTATCTGTGTTTGGACCAGTAATTAGCAACTATTCATTTTATTATTATGATGATGATTATTTTGATAACCATGGTGTCCGGGCAGTTTTTGTGCGCCTCGACTAATTCCACGGGATATTTGGAAGAAATTACCTAGTGTTTTTTGTCTCTGCTGGAATTGGAACTTGAGATCTCAACCCACTTCATTGACTACTAGGCCACACCTTGGTGCACAAATATTATATGTTCGCAAAATGGAGAAAAAGAAAGAAGATTGATCAAGCTTACAAAAGGAGAGAGAGAGTAACTGAAAATTTCGGCCTTCATTTTTTAGATGTGTAGTTTTGTTAAATATATTTGAATCTCCTCTGTTTTCTTTAATAAATATTTGTGCTTTGTGTAACTGTTATTTGGCGATCCCATTAGTGATATAGCAAAAGAATAAAGAGCCGTTGAGGAGTGATTGTCTTGTTTTGGTATTGCAGGCTGAAGGAAAGATATCCATCAGATTGGATAAGGGGAAGGATGAAGAGAATTGGCACCTCTCTGTGGGATGTAGTTTGCCGGGGAAATGGATTCTTCACTGGGGGGTCCATTATACAGATGACACTGGCAGGTTAGTGTGGTTTGAATATGGAAGTACTGCTATTTTCTTGTCCTTTGGAGGTAGGAATAACTAGGGGAACAGATTTTACAATATCATGTATAGAAAAGGAATTAGCTTTAATGTCAAGTTGTAGTCTTTAAGATGGGGAAAATAGCATTTTAGTTCTGGTTTGGAGATTTATACCTCGTGAAGTTGTGTGTAATAGTCATTGAATTCCTAATGACTGGATATATTGTTTCTAAAATTTATATTTTATTCTGGCAGTGAATGGGATCAACCTCCTCCAGAGATGCGACCGTCGGGTTCAATCGTCATAAAGGTGTCTACTACTATCCCTCTTGCTAGTTTGCCTCATCCCTTTTCTGTTAATATTTCTTCTTGAGTTTGGATATAATTGCTTCAATTTCAATTTCCATGAAGGTGTCTATTTCTTTCTCATATTTTTCTTTAAATGCGAATTTCATTGTCGTTACAGGATTACGCAATTGAAACTCCTTTGCAAGGAGAAACATTTCAAGAGGTGAAGATCGACATAAGTTCTAAGTGGTCTATTGCAGCTATAAATTTTGTGTTGAAGGTGAGTTTTCTGTGCTTAGATGTTTCAACTTCCTTCTGTATGTGTTATGCTGCTAACAACACATTCAACAAAAAGCATATTCATGTATGCTGCTGCTCTGATCAATTTAGTTTTCACTTTTTGGGTGGTGATGGTGCTTTGGTGTTGGTTTATTTTGATGATGCAGGATGAGGAAACCGGAGTTTGGTACCAGCACAGAGGGCGGGACTTCAAGATTCCTCTTGTTGACTGCCTTGACGATGATGCTAATATCGTTGGTGTTAAAAAGGAGTCGAACATATGGTCAGGTTGTCCAGGGTACTTTTTGTTGTGAAATGCATACCAAATATTCATATTTCTTGCCTCTCCCTTATATTCAAACTATGTCATCTCTTTCATGTTAACCTGACTGACTCTCTCCAGAGAAGAAAATGACTCAAATATGTAAGAAACATATCTTTTCTAACAATGAAGATTTTTCACCGAGGCTAAAGAAGGGTTGTATCTGTTTATGGAATATCTGTTGATGCACTACTGTACTGTTATGAATTTATGTGCTTACAAGCTATTTTGTATTATAATAGTTCGAATACTGTAATAGTTTCTAATCAAACCATTCCTCTGCTTAGCTGATATATCAGCATGTACTGAAAGATCCTTTATGTCTTATCTTGTTTGAGTAATTCTGTGACAAATTCAAGTTGTACTGAGAAAAGAAAGTGAAAGTTCAGTTGCTCTTCTTGCATTGCAGGATCTCTAGGGAAGCTGTCGAACATCCTCCTTCAGCCAGATCCTTCTAAAGGGGAATCAAGCAGCAATGACGGGTCTAGTGCGAAAAACAGGCGCCTTGAAGGGTTCTATGAGGAGCATGCCATAGTAAAAGAGACTCTTGTTGATAACATAGTTAATGTCTCTGTTAAGCAGTGTCCAGAGACTGCTAAGAATGTTTTGTGTATAGATACCGACTTACCTGGAAATGTAATTCTTCACTGGGGAATCTGCAAAGGTGATACTAAAATATGGGAACTTCCTGCAATGCCATATCCAGCGGAAACAGTAGTGTTCAAGAATAAGGCACTGCGGACTTTGCTGCAGGTACTTGCTTTTGGACTTACGAACTTCCAGTTCCATAGTTTTGTGGTTCAGTTGAGTCTACCAAGAGTTCATGCCTTAAATGTTAGCCAGTCAAAATGTTGTTTAAATCTTTTTTCATCAGCAGGTCATTGATTTTTTCCTGGCCTGCTATTGTAGATTAGTGATCATGGAAATCTCCAATCCTGGATTTTTACTAGTGTTTTGCGCTTGGAATCTTCATATATACTCCCTCCACCCAAGCTAGAAGTCTTAGTTTGATTTCATGTGTTTAGAGAACCGTTGAGCATGTTAAGTCTTTAGTATTTGTTAGGGTGGGTGGAACATATAGGCCTAATATGATGACTTTTTTGCTTCAGAGAATAGAGTAAAAGTTGTGTCAGCGAAGGAGACATCTTAAATTGGTCTACTATTTTAAAGAGTAAATCTTGGTCCTACATAACTTGTTCGATATCTCTAAACTATATTAAAGCTTTTCTGGACACAATGTTGGACAGTCCAAAAGAGGGAAATGCAACACCAACAACTACGCTGCAGTCCCAAACAAGTTGGGCTAGGATATATAAAAACTACCTCATCATGTCCCCCACTTTCTCAAGCAAACATTATACTCCAAAAGAGGGAAGTAGGACTACTTTTTTTGGGATAGAGGGAGGGAGCACTATTTTTCTTCCTTTTTTTCTCTTTCCATTGGTCACATGTTTAGTATTTCTTGGCCAGACAACTGCTTTTAATGTATTGGGTTCCTTGGGAATTGGAATTTGGCTCCCTACACCTTCTGCTTGAAAGTGGCATAGTAGTTCTGGACATCAAACAGGGCTTGTTTTTTGCAGTGTGTAAGCTTGTGTGTCTGTGATAGCTAGCATGTGCATATACAGAGAAACTAAACCTTCTCTTCTTCTTTAATAAATGAAGGGACATTATAGCCTTTCTATTTTAAGATTTTAATCTGTTGGTCCAATTTTACGTTAGTTGTCTGGTTCAGTTAAGTCTAGCAAGTTACATGCCTTTAATGTTAATATTCTAGTCATTGAAAGTGCCGTGTGAATTGATGTAAAGGAGTCACTCTAGGTTATTGATGCAATTTTGTAAGCACTATCTTGATCAAAATGCTTACTTATGAAAAGGAAACATGGAAGTGTCGTGTGGATCTGTTTCTGACCAGTAAGTCATTGGATTTTATCAGCCATGTTTTTCTAACCTGCTATTTTGATTAGTGGCTGTCATAACCTCCGATCACGGATTTTGTGAAGTGCTTAAAGCCTGGATCTTCATTGATACTCCTTCCATTCAAAATCAGTTGTCTTAGAGTAACTCAGTGTGTTAATTAAATGAGGTGCAAGATGTAAACTATTTAGCATTTCATGGGGGAATATGTGGGTGCGATATGTTAGACTTTTGTGGTTTAGAGATCAGAGTAGAGTAAACACTGTATTCTAAAGTGTAAAATGGGTTCCTACATGATTTTTAGAGTGCACAAACTATTAAAAGAACTGTAAAAGAACTTTTTTTCTTAAGAAAGTGGTCACAATTTTGGACGGTCTGAAAGGAATAAGACATTTTTTGGGTTTGGGGGGGGGGGGGGGGGACAGAGGGAGTGCTCTTTTGTTTTCTTTTCTTTTCCATTTGGCACTTGTTTATCCCTTTGATCTGCTATATTGCTTAACATTTTAGTTGCCACGGATAATGGAATCTTTGCCTTCTCTACGTCTACTTAGTGAAAATGGCTGAATATGTCTGGACATGAAATGGGGCTACTAGTTTCTTAAAATGTGCAAGTTTGTACTAGCACATATACATCAAAGCAACTAGTCTTCCTTTTCTTCTTTAATGAATAAAGAGACCTGTAGTGATCTAATAACTGGAGATTATATGAATCAACACATTTTTGGGGACGATTTTCTGATTTAGTAACAACCGAAAGAAATTGGATTACGAACTAGACAAATAACAGAATTAACGGGAAAATGGAAGTAAAATAACTGACACTCTAATGAAGACTACTGGAGCTGCATGAGAAATGGAAGAAGAACTCATAGAACTGCAGAATGAAGAATAGAAGAGAAGGAGAATGGAAGAAGAAGGCCATATGATTAGGAGTAGAGAGAATATACCATAGGTTCGTTGCCTGCTCCTTCTCTCTTGGTTGTTACATATAGCAACCAAAAGTGATAGTGAGATGGC
This sequence comes from Solanum appendiculatum, assembly GCA_018342035.1. Lineage (NCBI taxonomy): Eukaryota > Viridiplantae > Streptophyta > Magnoliopsida > Solanales > Solanaceae > Solanum > Solanum appendiculatum. The sequence continues at coordinate 113,887 of JAGDQO010000110.1, forward strand.
ACTATCTCAGCGTTTGGAGCTCATTAATCAACTCACAATCTCAGCCCTCTAAATGTTATTAATATAACTAAGATCAGCTCCTTCATCATTTATATACCAGATCATGACAGGACGTTTGGCCTCTTTTTTCCCAAGGTTTTAATCTGTTTGTTCATTTTATAAGAGGGGAATTCCTACTTGTAGTGAAAATGTAGAACAATTGTTTTTTTCTAGGGAAACTTAGAATCGAACTGCTATCAGTTGAATATTTAATGTGAATAGAGATGATGCTTGATGTTTGCATACCGTGATTAGAGAAGAAACAACAAGGAAGTAGCCGTTTGGGAACGTGAACATATTCTGAACTACTGTTTCTCACGGGGAGGCTCAAACATGACTTCATGAAAAGATAAGGCTAACCTGGGCAAATAAGTTTGCTACTGTCATCAAGAACTTAAAAGTTTGGAATCTTTTCCCTTCAACAACTGCTGTATTTTAGATTTGCCCTGATTTCCCATGATGGAAGGGCCTGACAGAGTGGTGCATGTGCATCTAGGATTCTTTTTTTTTTTTGAGAAGGTAACAATTTGTATTATAAGCCAGTACTTAGGTAGTACTGAAAACCCCTTTACAAAAAAGTCTGAAAATCTAAGAACATAAACAGCAAGCCTAGCATGATTCTAATACTTCTAGTATTGCTTCTGCATCTATAGGGGAGCTCTTTGTACACCAAAAACATAATAACAGAATACAATCTGTTTTGATCATTTGTAGGGATCTGCTTCTATCCTCAAAGCTTCTAGCATTCCTTTCTCTCCAAATGGTCCACCAGATGCATGCTGGAGTGGTCCTCCAATAACTTCTGTTCTTTGCCCCAATTCCTGCTCTTCCTCCCAACTTGAGAGAGTGTCAACAATCTTGCTAGGCATTGTCCATTGAATGCCTCTGAGATTGATGAAAATCTTCCACAGTTGATCAGTGATTTTGCAATGTAAGAACAAATGTCTAACTGTCTCAGCTGCTTCCCCACATAAACAAAAGTGTGTCACCAGAATGTTGTCTCTTTTCCTTAGATTTTCATGTGTTAGTACTGCCTCATTTGCTAGCAGCCAAGTGAAACATGCCACCTTAAGTGGAACTTTGGCTTTCCAGATTTGTCTCCAAGGCCAATTGAGGGTTAGTGGTGCCCTGTTTATGACCTTGTAACCTGAGCTCACTTTGTATCTTCCTTTGTTGTGCTCAGTCCACCATAGGAAATCCTCCCCTTCCTTCAAACCTTGAAATGATTCCAACCTTTTAAAGAACTCGACTAATCTATAGACTTCCCAGTCATTTAAATTCCTTCTAAGAGATAGATTCCATCCTTGGGGAGACCACATTTCAGCCACTGTTCTATCTTTATGTAGTGCTAAGTCAAAGATGTCTGGAAGATCTCTGAGAGACTACTATTACCAAGCCATCTATCTTTCCAGAATCCTGTCCTGATACCATTGTGTACTGTTATAGTAGTATGATTCCTTAGGAAAGGCCACCCATCTAGGATTCTTTTCAAATACTAGTTTATGTCTCCACAGTTAAATCTGCAACTTAGAATGGATCCACGTTTGAAACAAAGTTGCAATCCCATACTTGTGGGTCTCTTTCTCATTGGATTATCATCTTGTTCACTTTTCTTTTCTAGATTCTCTTTGGAAAATTTCTCAGTGTCCCAGAAAATTAAGTAACCATTTGTTTTTAAGACCAGCTATTTCTTTACATATTGATGATATATGCTCTTGTGACAGAGAAAAGAGGGAGGCAATGGTTCTTCAGGACTGTTTACTTTGGATGGAGGACTTTCTGGATTTGTTTTTGTGGTGAAGCTAGATGAAAATACGTGGTTGAATTGTAAGGGAGACGACTTTTATGTACCTCTGTCAAGTGGCACATTACATTTGGAGGAGAGAAAACAAAACGAGGAGTCAAATTCTTCCCAGATAGTCAATCGTTCGCCTGAGGAGAGCCAAGCAGGCTCTGTGTATACTGATGAAATTATAAAGGAGATAAGGAGTTTAGTGAGTGACATTTCTTCTGAAAAGAGCCGAAAGACAAAAAATAAGGAAACACAGGAAACCATTCTTCAAGAAATTGAGAAGCTTGCTGCGGAAGCTTATGGTATATTCAGAAGTTCAATCCCAACAATGCCAGAAATTGTTGTTTCTGAATCTGAGGTTGTACAACCTGACGTGAAAGTAACTTCAGGAACTGGTACAGGATTTGAGATTTTGTGCCAGGGTTTTAATTGGGAATCTCATAAATCTGGAAGATGGTACAAGGAGCTACATGAAAAAGCTGTAGAGTTATCTTCACTTGGATTCAGTGTGATCTGGTTACCTCCACCAACTGACTCAGTGTCACCAGAGGGATACATGCCTAGGGATTTATATAACTTAAATTCCAGGTATTATAATAAAAATTCTCTCCGTTTTCATTTTTGTTAGCGTAAATCATGCATTTTTGGTTTAATTTGTAGCGTAAGTCATGGATATCATATCTGCATTTATGAGATGAAGTTCTAAGTATCTCAAACAATTTCTAATTAGTTTTTTTCATTATAATTTAAAATAGGAGATGCACCAAATATCAGGAAGGGCAGTGTCATTTTAAGTTTTTTACTGATGAGAATTCAATGTCTCTTGGCTATTAGCTTCTTTATTTGGAGTTAAAATAGGGGATATGCCAACAATTAAGAAGGGCAACGTTGCTTGTACTTCGTCATTCCTCTTTCCCAATCTCTTCATTTTCTACTCGTTTGTTATGATTAAACATGCAAAATTAGTTGCCTCAAGAACATCTGTTTTGTTATTTTGTTTTTAACTGAAGCTGCTTTCTGCCTTTTTCTGCTTTCACGTAGACTCTTACTTGGTACATAATTTAGCATCTTATTTTATCCTTCATTTTGAACATTGATTGGAGAGAGTTCCTACTAGGTAAAATGAAACTTTCATGAAGCAAATTTATTGCTCTCTCGATTTGTGCTTCTCTATCTGTACTTGTTTAGTGTATCTCATTTTTGTGTGGTTTTCTGTATCTTTGTCAGATATGGTAGTTTTGATGAACTGAAAGTTACAGTAAAGAAATTCCATGAAGTGGGCATCAAGGTTCTTGGTGATGTTGTCTTAAATCATAGATGTGCAAGTGAACGGAATCAAAATGGTATATGGAATATCTTTGGTGGTCGGTTAAATTGGGATGAGCGTGCAGTTGTTGCAGATGATCCACATTTCCAGGTGTGTATTTTTCTCTTGATTTTTCCTTGCTGTTGTACTAGCAAAGGAAACTTTTTCAGTGATGCTTGTCTTTCACCAGAATATTAGAAATAATCACATATTCAGAGAGGACGCAAAGTAGCAATCTGGAATATTTGAGAATTTGCTTGTCCCCCACCGGATGAATAGTATACCCTTTCCTTACTTTGTTATTTGAAATCAATTGCAGTGAGATATTAATCCAGAGAAAAAAGTTTACATTAAAATATTTTTAATATGTCAAAACAAGTTAGGTTTTTCAAAGGGCTGTTGGAAAAGGTGAAAGGTCAATTGTCTCTATGTATTGCTCATTGTATGTGGCACTAATGATTTTGCTGGATCAGTTGGCACTTACTGGTGAGAGTAATTGAGATTCTTGCTCACACTAACATTATGGTTCTTTAGCCTTCTAATATGCTAACTAGAATCCATGTGCTCGATATATCATTTAGAACACATTCAGATCTTGAAAACTGAATGAGGCACTAAGAACACTATATGTGTGTATATATGTATATGGCTGTAGTAGGTTAGCATTGTTGCCATTTTTTATTTTCAAATATTTCATCTTAGTTACATTACTATCTCTTTCATAATAAGGATATCTTTGCTTTTTTACGCTAATACCAAACAGATCCTTGCTTCTCATGGTCCCTCTGTTCTTTCCTCTTTTTGCATTCCTCTCAATTTCGTTCTTCAGAAAAGCCTTCCTGTCAATCTCTTTCGTATTGTCTTCCCCATTTGATTTCCGGCATCTGCTTCCTTGTTTTCGTCTGCTATTTCTTTTTCTTTTTTCTTTTCCCTTTTCTTCTGGCTATAACTTCATCATTAGATCTGTGGTGCTATCCATTTAATATACCACCGTCGTACGGCGGAACTCCATTGGTACCACCAACACCAGCTTCAATTTCGGACTAGTAGTGGGAGCCCATGGCTGAACCTTTTGCTTTGTACATTTTTTAACATTCATTGCTTGCTGTAGTATTTGAAATAATCACAAATATGTGCAATTGGAAATGGTCCAAGACAGAAGAATGATTGATGTGGTTGCTATCATTGGATCATTGATGCTCAAAATTATCAAGTGTGCGAGAAATCTGAAAAGAAGAAGAGAGTAACTAAGGGGAAAGAGGCGAGAAAAAAAGAAAACTTAGAGGAAATAAGTAGGAGACTGTTTGCTCAAACATACAAAAAATAACCCTAAAATGATTTAATGGCAAAGGTAACTTTAAGGGAATATTTGCGAATTGAAAAAATTGAGACAATGCTAACCTACTATGGAAAAACCCATAAATATGGTTTAAACTCCTTGGGGATTGGGTGAAGCAGACAAGAGAGTCCAAAATCATCAGCTTTTACCCATTGGCTGTTGCCTTAGCTTCCTTCCAGAGTGCATTATGTAATTTCTATTTGTTTACTTCCAAAAGTAGATGGCGTAAGTGAGGAGGTACACTTTTCTATACTCTTTTGATTTTCATTTGTGCTTTTAAATTGGCTGGTTTACTCTTTAAAATATCTATTAATCACCAAAGCAATGTTCTGCAACTCCTTTACTATGGTTTAGCCAGAATAATTTGGACATTGTGGCTAGCATGACATTTCTGCTTCCCTTTCCCTTAATGAGATACGGACTGGTTTTACAAGATTTGTTGAACCAGATGTCTGAACTACCTTTTTTTTTCTTCAGGGAAGGGGCAACAAAAGTAGTGGAGATAATTTCCATGCTGCTCCTAACATTGATCATTCCCAGGAATTCGTGAGAAAGGATATCAGGGAATGGTTACTCTGGCTGAGGTTCAATTCTCTTTGCTTTGACCTATTGGTCTTCTTTTTTCCCTTTATTTTTTTCTGTTTATTCTCATTTGAAACATCTTTTGATGGTTAAATCAAGAGAATGTCATCCTTGTACTTGTAATGCCTTTCCTTTTAGCGACCTAGGTTCTTTAGCAATAACTAGATAGGCGTTATCAAAATAAATATCATTTAATGTCTGTCAATCCAGGGTTAAATTTTAGTTGACCAAGCATATTTAGAACTACATATTAAAATGCAAAGCATTTGAGCAAAAGTGGAGGTTCTCTGCTGTGTCTATGTCAAGAACATTAGTACAGGAAGCCAACTGAATACAGCTATCAGGTGATTCAGACAGGACTTCTGTTTTTTTTCGGAGATAGATGCATTCTGTGGCAAGAATAGGAAAGAGATGGTCGATGGAAATTGGCTAGTACTTAAAGATAAGACTCGAAATATACTGCTGTCACTCTGGAAGACATCAGATGTCATTTTCTAAAGAATTTCACCACGATCTCAAGGGGAAAAATTGGTTACTGAAGGCAGTTAAAATTGACATTGTGGTTGACAAAGGGACTGGATTACTTAGTCCACACTAGTGCTTTGATTCAAAATGCGAAAATTAAGTGAGGTTCAATGAGTATCCTTTATGAACATTTAAGCAAATACTTAATTGATAGTTGAAGATTCAATAACTGCTTTCTTTGCTGCACTATCCATTTCTTTGAAACAGAAAAACAGTCCAGCAGGTCTTACTTTAGTCACTTGCATATAGATACGAAATAGATTCTCATCCAGGTCTACTAGATGTTCTTGTTTTATCCCATCCACTCCTCTGAATTAACTGTCTTTGCATCGCACCCGCTCATAAAGAAGACAATGAAGTTGCACAACTGTTAAACTGCTAAGAAAGTGATATTTCTGCCTCATTGTATTAAGATGCTGTTTTCTTGCTATACAATACAATTAAGGTGTCTTGTCTTTCTATTTCCCATGTGGTACTCAAGAATGTCCCAACTTCAAAGGTCATCTTGTATCAAATTTTTATGATTATGCTGGTTTGGCAGGGAGGAGATCGGTTATGATGGATGGAGGCTTGATTTTGTTCGTGGGTTCTGGGGTGGTTATGTGAAGGATTACTTGGAAGCAACTGAACCTTACTTCGCTGTGGGTGAGTTTTGGGATTCCCTCGTTTATACTTATGGAGAGATGGATCACAATCAAGATGCGCATCGGCAGAGAATTATTGACTGGATTAATGCTACTAATGGAACTGCAGGAGCATTTGACGTGACAACAAAGGGAATTCTTCATTCTGTAAGTGTTTCAAACTTTACTCCTGGCACAGTGGATGCAATACTTGACCGACAGTACTTAATAAAAGGGAGGATTGGGAATCAGTTTTTCTAGTGTTAACAGCATTCTCTTTCAAATTCTATGTAATTAGGCAATTGAGAGATGTGAATACTGGCGACTATCGGATCAGAAGGGAAAACCTCCCGGCGTTGTTGGATGGTGGCCATCTCGTGCTGTTACCTTTATAGAGAATCATGATACAGGTTCTACACAGGTAAAATATGCTCTTTAGTTATCAGAGGACTGAAGAGGCTCCTCTTTTAATCTTGATCAATGATAAAAGGGCTTTTATGAGGAGGCAGATAGTTCAGAATATCCACTGGCCTGAACCAACTATATGCCTTTCTTGATCATTCAGTTAATTTATTACCTTTTCCCTGCTTAGTGTGGTTGGATCCCTCAAGCATGAGAGCTAAATGTACTCTTGAATCCTGGGAACTACGTACAAATGCAATTTACAGTTAGATATCATGATGAAATGTAACCCTTGTAGCGTCTCTATTGGCACTAGTGCATAGCTGTGACCACCAGTAGGAAGAATAATTCTCCTTGGAAATCAGTGAAGAAACTAGAATCCTAGTCCAGCCTAGTCGTCAGCTTTGATTTTCTTTGGTTTCTTTTCTCTTGATATTCCATAATTTGCTTGTCGATATCTAAATTGGCAAACATTCTAGCAAACACAAGGCTGTAAAATTCTTCAGCGTTTTTTTTGGTACAGAACATCTCTCTTAGGTTCCATTTGGACTCATTGACTTAAAATCCATGCATTTGAGCTGAAAAAGTGATTCCCATATGAACTAATGGGATAACTGTAAATTTTGAAATGGATTTTGTCTCCCAATTTAGGTAGCACTCCAAACTCTTCCATTGATGTTTTTCAAATCTTTCTTTACATTTTCACAAGTATTTAGAGTTTGTAGTTGCAAATTTAGAAGTCCTCAGCCAGTGCAATCAAATAAAAATGGAACCATTCTCTTTATTTTTTTGGGTTACATATCCTTAGTTTAGTTCCATATTCTTCTTTCTCTGCTGAACCTCTAGTCACATCTTTAGGGCTTGTCATATGATCTCCTCAATGGACTTGTAATTGATTGTTGTAATAACTGGTATCATGGAATAATACTAATCATAAGATCTGACTTGTTTTTCATCCTTATTATTCTTTTCTGTATCTTGGGCTTTTCCTTGAAGGGTCATTGGAGATTTCCTGGTGGGAAAGAGATGCAAGGTTATGCCTATATCCTGACTCACCCTGGAACCCCGTCAGTCTTCTTTGATCACATTTTCTCTGGTTACCGATCTGAAATAGGAAATCTTATATCACTCAGAAAGCGGAACAAGATCAGCTGTCGGAGTATGGTAAGTCTCAAAACCATGTTGAGCTGCAGGTTCTTTTTGACCTCTGAGGTTAATTTCAGCTTAATCTGAAAAGTTAAGTGGTTGGTTGATTTTGAATGAATAGGAAGGTGAGGAGGGGAACAAACATTCTTCATATTTCTTCAGTTAACATACTCATTTCCCCTATTTTCTGTTGTGACCAATCAACATGAAACCAACTCATTTTTAGAATTGCTCTATGATGATACAGTAAAAGGACCTCTTGAAAAACTAACAAATGTATATTATGCTTATATCTATCTATCTATATATATAACCACCCTTTTCAACCAAAAAAAAAACAAATGCATATTACATGCATGCATACATGGAACATTTGATGCATTTTTGGGAAGTATCAGGTTATAAGATTTTCATAAGGTGAAGAATTATATATCTTGAAGAAAGTACATCCGATTGTATTTTTGTTGATGAATTCGACACATTTATTCAAAATGTTAACAACAGTAGAACTGGTATTTGCCAGTTCAGCTGCAATCATTTCTCTCTCTGTACCCAGTTACTAATGATTCGTTAGTAATTTGAATACTTAAAGGCTCTCAAATGAGCTTTTTTGTTGTAAAATTCTGTATGGCCATTATCAAGATATATTTTCCTATTATGGATGCAGAACCAATCCTATTCCTAATTTGCTAAGCTTTCTGTCTGATCAGGTGGAAATAACAAAGGCCGAAAGGGATGTTTATGCAGCAGTTATTGATGATAAGCTGGCTGTTAAAATAGGACCAGGCCACTATGAGCCTCCAAGTGGGCATCAGAGATGGAAAATGGCTGCTGACGGTAACAATTACAAGGTTTGGGAATTGTCGTGAAAACAATCGCTTTGTTTCCCTGTACCAATATACTACTATTCGTAAACGTTTGGGGCTAGCATTGCAAATTTATTTGCCAAGTTACTGGAGATGGGAGGAGTTAATGTCGTAAAATGCCGTACTGCAGCGGATGTATCTAGTTTTGCTGCAACACAAATTTAAGTTGTTGGAGTAAAAATAGCAAGAGTATGAAAAATCTGGTAATAATTGCTGTTAATATTGTTGTATTTGGAGAAATCAGCATGTACACTATACATAGTCTGGTAAAAATTGTATATGATAGATACCACTACATTGTATTGCCTTTTCAGAAGATAAAGAGGGCAACTTATTCGCCATATTGGCGATACACTTCTTTTTTTTTTGTATAAATACTAGAATATACCTATTGATGTATTGTATTTGTATTACTATCAAACAATCGTTATGTAAACAATCGAGTTGCTGGTTCAGCTACTGAATAAAAAGCTCCAACCTTATTTGGGCAGAATTTGTAAAGATTTGAGATTTAGTATAGACATCACAGTCATGATTGATGACTGAATATGTTTTGTTTTAAAAGGATTTCCTAAAAGAAACTGAGGAAATAAAGATGCGAATCCAAGATCTAGAGTTGTGAGTTCAGAATGTATAATTAAACAAGAAGGGTCCAAAAGTTTATGTACAAATATTAAGCCTTTTTACCTCTAATATACGAAAATGATCAATTTTATCTTACTTTGTTGTACTATCAGTACAAAAATACCATGACATTACTCAAGTGGCTTGAATATAACCCTTCTCTGTTAGAGTTGTCCAAGGTAGATACTCAATCCCACGTGACACTACATTTTTGTGAAGTAGACACCACGCGATATGCCACTTCACTGCCCCGATTCATTTTACCCCCTCCTCTCCACCTCTTCTACCATCATTAGCACCACCATAGGAACCAAATGTGAAGAGAAGTTCAAGATTCAGAGGTGTTAGCAAGTGCTACTCATACATATTTAGATATTCCCTTTCAAAATGGTTGATTTAGAAGCAAATAATGATTCAATAAGTCTTAATAGTATGTACTAAAATGAAAAGGAGCCTATGAATTGGTGGAAGAAGAAATAGAGGGAAGGGGATAAAATGAATTGGGACGGCGAGGTGGCATGTCACGTATTGTCCATCTCACAAAATATAGTGTCACGTAGGATTGAGTGTCCACTTTTGAACAACTCTAACGGAGGAGGGTTATATTTTGAGTTACATCAAGATTCAAGGGTATTTTTTGTAGTGGTAATATAACGGATGATAAAATTGATTCTTTTCATGCAATATACGAGTAAATTTAACCGTATAGTAAAAGTGAACAGAATAAATACATTTATAAAAATAAAAAATCACCAAAAAAAAAAATGTTTAATATAATTATAAATTTCTTTTATTATTCAGTTAGAACAATAACCTAAATCCGGTTTTATTGTTTCCCATTTTATTAACATCCTTTGACTTTTTCTTTTGTAATAAATTCAAAAGTTAGTTAGAAAAACAGCTAATGACAACCTCAAATTATTATTTGGTCATCCTTTTTTCCCGCTAAAATTATGTCCCTATGTTAGTGTTATATATGTGTTTATTTACCATCATTTTATTCCCAAGCTCTGGGAACTCACCTGCAGTAAATAAAATAAAAACTACCAAATCTTGGGATTTTAACCCAAGGCTGCAGGTGGTAGCAGAAAAAAAGACAAACAAAATTCCAAAAAAAAAGAAAAAAAAGGAAAAAAAAAAGAAGAAAATTCTGCTACCATAAATGATGGCCTCTATTAGTTTTAATAATTCAGTTATTTTTCTGTTTTCCCTTTTATGTTTTGCTTCTATAATCCCAAAATTATATGCCAATATTGCTGATTTTGATCCTTATTTGGAAAAAAGAGCTGAAGAAGCCCTCCAATCTTCTCTTGCTGCTTATAATGAAAATCCTGAAGACGTCACTCAAAATTTCAACAAAGAAGTTGGAGAGTAAGTGCAAATTAAAATATCATTATTTAGGTCACGTTTGAATCACGGGGTTAGAATATTGAAATGAATCTTGTGTCTAATCAATCCCAAAAACTAGCTGATAAGGAGATGATTGTCTAAGATCATATAAGGAGACCGAACAATCCATCCACCACCAATGTGGGAATATCAAAAAACATAAAGTATATATTCCGATGATGTAGGGACATTTTGAATTGTTGAATAGAGCGTTCACTCTACCCTCCCCAGACCCCACTGGTAGGATGTTTATTGTTGTTTGTTGAATAGAGTGTCCACTCTGCATGGATTAGGCCTCCACGCATTTCATCCCCTAGCGCTTTTTGTTTACATCCATTAGTTTGTCAAAAGATCCTATTTTTAACATGAGTTATTGTGTAAATGTTGCAGAACAATTCTCAATGGCACAAGGAGGCATCTGAAGGAAGAAGATAAAGAGGATAAGAATGAGAAGGTTGACAAGGATGATAAGGAAGGTGATGAAAAGGTTGGTGGTTGCAAGGCATACAATCCTATTGACAAATGTTGGAGATGTGACAAAAACTGGGCTAATAACAGAAAGGCATTAGCAGATTGTGCTAGGGGATTTGGTCATGGTGTAACTGGTGGTAAAGAAGGTAGATTCTATGTTGTCACCGATCCCTCGGATAACAATGTAGAGGAACCTGTTCCTGGGACACTACGTCACGCTGTCATCCAAGAGGAGCCATTGTGGATCATCTTCGAGAAATCAATGATTATCAGGTTGAAACAAGAACTGATGATCAACAATGATAAGACAATTGATGGCAGAGGAGTCTCTGTTCATGTTGCATATGGAGCTGGACTAACCTTACAATTTGTGCACAATGTGATTGTCCACAACATTAGAGTTCATCACGTCCTTTCTAAGGATGGTGGTATGATTAGAGATTCTGTTAACCATATTGGTCTTAGGACAGTGAGTGATGGTGATGCTATTTCCCTTTTCGGTGCTAACCGTATCTGGATAGATCATTGTACTTTAACCAAGGGTGCTGATGGACTCGTCGATGCCATCATGGCTTCCACTGCTATCACCATTTCTAACTGCAAATTCAACCATCATAACGACGTAAGTTTTTCTCATCTCACATTTTCAGCTATGTTCATAAGCCAGACCTCAAAAGGGGGTTGTCGATGTGTTTAAGCTAATAACAAGAAATGAATATTCAGGTTATGCTTTTGGGAGCAAACGATGCCTTCCCTCAAGATAAAATCATGCAAGTTACAGTTGCATTCAATAGGTTCGGAAAGGGATGTATCCAGAGGATGCCAAGGTGCAGGTGGGGTTTCTTCCATGTTGTCAACAACGACTACGCCAAATGGGAAATGTATGCTATTGGTGGCACAGCTAATCCCACCATTATTAGCCAGGGTAACCGCTTCAAGGCTGCTGACAATCCCAACACTAAAGAGGTATATATGCTTAACATTCCAATCACATTTTCTTTTATAAAACTGGTGTCCGTGGGGTCAACTTGCACCCACCTCGACTATTTCACCAAATACCTGCTACCTCCAATCAGCACATATACCAGATAGTATATATATGTCTACCAAGGCTTTAAGCATATGTGACGGAATCACCTAACATTCTTATTCAATCACATTTTCTTTTGTAAAGGCGGTGTCCGTGGGTCAACTTGCACCCACCTGGACTATTTCACCAAATACCTGCTACCTCCAATCAGCACAGATACAAGATATATGAGACGATATCACCTAACTTTCTTGTTCAAACAATCACATTTTTTGATGTCATATTATATTGTAGCATAAGGCCAACGTAAACACACTTAAAACATCATTCTTGCCTTATTGCATTGTCAATTGCTAACATAAAGTATGCTAAAATGAAGGTGACAAACCGGAATGGCGCCCCAGAAGCTTTGTGGAGAAACTGGCAATGGAGATCCGAGGGTGATTTGTTCAAAAACGGAGCCTTCTTTAGGGAGTCTGGACCAGAAATCAAGAGCACTCCATTCACAGAACATACCACAATCCAGTTTGAGCCTGCTAAATATGTAGGCAGACTCACTCGCAAGGCTGGTGTAATCATGTGCAAGATTGGAAAAGCATGCTAGGCGATTTATATGTACATAATAACAACAATTATAATACATAAAACATATTGTACATTTCATTTTTGGGGTTGACATGGAGCTGAACATTTTTTTTTGGGGTTCTTTTACAGTAAGAGAAGAAGAAAATGGCTAAGACATCTATCTGTTTTCTCTGTTTTTTTCTACTTTTGATTTCTTTCTTCTTCCTGGCTGGTTTACTCTGTAGGGGAAACAGTGAGGAAGGGGGAGAAAAGGAAAAAAGTGGGTTCTCTAGAGCTCAAGTTTATTTTTTTGTAACAGAAGTTTTACTTAATGATTTCTAATAAATGTAAATTTCCCTGTTTGAATTTCAATATAGGCTACATGTCTCCCCCAAGAATGAAATTTATTGTAATACAACCTATTCTATTACTTAGTACTCCCTCCGTTTCAGTTTGTTTATCTGGTTTTGACTTAGCACGGAGTTCAGGAAAGTAAAGAAGACTTTTGAATCATGTGGTCCTAAACTAAAGATATGTAAAATGTACCAAAACGTCAATTAACCTTGTGGTCTTAAATAGACAAACAGATTGAAACGGAGGGAGTACATGTTTTCATGCAAAAATGACTCATGATATTTGTCACAGTTTTATATTCAAGTCAGATTTTTCCATAACCTTAGAGCAAATTGATCCAAAGTTTTCAACCGAACAAACGATTAGAACGAAGAACTATCAGAATTGAATGGGAGATCGATCACATGTACAAGCACAGAAGAAAAAAAAACAGAATATTGGATTAACGAGATATGTGAACAAAGTCGAAAACATCAGGGATTTCCTTACAAGGAACTATCTGCTTTTGGAGTTGTTTTTATGAAGACATGTCCTGGCATTGTGCCCTTTTCCTAAGCAGATGCTGCAGCTATAAGTTCTCTTTACTCGAGTCTTGATTGTTGCAACAACTTTAGTGTCGAATTCATTCTTTTGGTGGCATGTTCTTCTATTATGTCCACTTCTTTGGCACTTGCTGCAATGATGATTAACTTTCACTGTCTTTTTTGGTACAATTAAGCTCAACTTTAAGCAGGTTCTTCTGTTATGACCCTTTGTTCCACATAATCCACATCTATAATGTCTATCAGTTTTGTCTCGAATTTCTGGACAGTAGTTACTCCTATGCCCTTCCTGTCCACAATTTCTACAGTAAAATTTCACCCCTGCAATTAGAAAATGTCAGTAAGATGTAGCGGCAGAATATCAAGAATTATGTGCAGTATTTATGCTACAAACGCCAAATGGTGAACTCAACTTATTGTGACAAGTAAATGAAGGGAAACAAGAATAAAATCTTTCCATTGTTTTTTCTTTCTTTTTCTCTATGCCTAGCTCACGAAGAACGTAATCTAGCTTGCACGTATAGTTTGTTGTGTTGTACATTTGTGCAAATGATGCTAGTCAGGTAGTCCAATTGTATGGAGTCATTATAAAATGGTTTACACCAATCATTTTCTTTAGTGTAACAGTTCAAGACCCTTAAAGAAGCATTCAACGAGTGGCACTTGACATTTTTCATTACAGCTATGATATATCCAAAGAAGAAAGCAAAAACATCATTAATTTAAGCGTGACATGAGCAAAAACTTTATAGACCTTTCATGGATATGCTTCTCTTGCGGCGGTTATCTGGATCGCGGAAGTAACTTTTCATGGATTCTGAGGCACGTTTCCTAGCGGCAGGTGTCCCCTTTGCTTTCTGCACAATAAGTATCATGGCAAGAAGGTGAATGTAATATGAGCTTATGGATTAGACCGATGCATATCAAGCTATAGTTACACATAGATAGAGGTCAATCATTTAGATATGAAGTTGGCAAGTCAAACCTTAATAGCAGCTACTCTTTGTGCATGGAGTATCGGATCGCCATGGATAATCTTCATCCTCTTACTAAATAATCCAGTCTTGGCATTTAGGCTCTGCAATCATCCAACTAAACAAAAAAGATTATATTCAAGAATTGGCAAATCCACTCAAAATTTAAGATTTTGCATAAGGAACCAAAGATCATCCAAATGAAAGGTTCACTACATTGTCCAAACAATAATGGTGAAATCGAAACATCAAAACAAGAAAATCAAGTGACAAAACTTTGATTGAAGAGGGTGCTAACAGAAAAATGAATACTAACTTTTAGTGATCTGCTGATCTTCAAATTGACTTCTGTGTTGGGAGATTGGTAAACACGCTTGGTTTTTCTCTTCGCGTCAAGCTTTATGTCTAAGTCGTCCACTTCATCGTCTTCCTTTACTTTTAAAGGGGAACTGAAAAAGATCATGTAAATTTTTTATATAGCAAAGTTAACTAAGTTTCCAGAGAAATATTGCTTCTATAATATAAAATAGGAAGAAAGAATGATTATAACACAAGATGTCTAGTGCAGAATATAAAACAAAGGTTATTTAACTCCTTCGACTACATGAAACAGAATGTCATACTTAAGCTAAATGTGGCGATGCAAACATGTCGGTACATATTGAGAGTAGCACAATGATGAAACTTGATTATAGAGCAAACGTACATGCCAGATGTAATAATATTACAACGAGAACACGCGGCTTTGGTAAAATGGAATCTAACTGAAACTTGAGGTAGGAAATATTACCTTGATCGAGCTTTCTCCCAAGGCCGTTCATCAATAGACTCTTCCCAAATGACACAATCTCCACTACACTGATGACAAGTTATCATACCCTGCCGTACATGTAAGTTTGTAATAAGGACATAACTCTCATACAAATGAACATCACATAGATACTCCAATTACATATAAAATGTATATACAAGTAGTTTTAGAGCTCAATAAACATGATCTACAAAAGCAGTTACCTTTCCGTTACACAACGAACAATCTAAGTTGGATCTCTCTATTCCACATTCAGTACATGGAGTGTAGCCTCTTCCTCTGCAGCTTGGACAAGGCAATTCTCTTATATACTGGCCATTTGGGCCAAACCATGATCTCGGACTCGATGCACTAGAAATGACCTTCCTGGAAAATGATTAAAATACAGGTCAAAGATGGATAGTTAACTTGCTCAGGAGATAAATACGAGTAGATGCGTGAAAAGGGGCTTCTTATTATGAAGATGGGGTATATAGTTTGTGCTTCAATTATCAAAAATCCAGTCTATACAGTTTTCACTGTCTTATAGCAAGAAACGAATAAAAAATGTTGTTGTTTCAAGGACTATTTCAAGGAGCAAACTTCAACACTCTAAATTAAATATCCGCGCTCAAAAAAGAAGGTGATCACAATTCAGCACAAGACTTCCATTAGTAAGGCAAAATTACAGAAATATAACAGAGTAGATTTAAGGAAAACACAACAACAACAGTAACAACATACACAGTGTAATCCCACAACTTGTGTATGGAGAGGGTACGCAGACCTTACCCCCTACCTTGGGAGGTAGAGAGACCATTTCTGATAGACCCTCGTCTCAAGGAAAAACATATCAAAGCAGATAAAAAATAATAATAACGGAAGTGAAGAAATCATGACAAAGCATTCTGGAAAAAAAGAAGGAAAGAAGAACCGTAACTACAACAATATAGTGCGACAATCAAAGTACAAGGGACAGAAGATAGTAACAAAAATCGAAGCACAAGAAACTACATGAGAAATACTACGACTACCAGTATTAGAACAAAAAGAAAGAAAACATAAGGTCATTGACAAACTCTAAAAACTTAACAGAGAACACAAATAGAAACTCTACTGCAGCAACATAACATAGCCCATGATTTAACACAAGCAATTAAACAGAAAGAAAAGAACAAAGCTAAAACCTTGGCTGAAAATCAGCTGCAAGTCCAAAGAGCTCCTCTGAAGGATCATACATAGCCTATCAATACAACATGTGAAATGTAAGCCCTCTTATGATAATGTCTTCCAAGAAACAACAGGTTAATTTCACTAAGGTCATTTAACTATATCTACTATAAAAAGTTAAAATCACAAATGTCATACTAAATAGTTTAACTTTATTCAATATAACAGTCAAAATTTACTGCTAACACTAAGGGGATATCCGCATTAGGTATGCAAAATTTCTAATTTACAAAACAAACATAATATTAATTTTATACATGAATAACTTACTTCCTAACTATCTACCAAACATTGTATAACTTATGTAAAAATTAATACATAAATAAGTTACCTCTTTACGAGCCCCTAACAACAACAACAACATATCCACTGTAATCCCACTGGTAGTGTCCGGAAAGGATAGAATGTACGCTAACCTTATCCCATCTTTATGAGGCAGAGAAGTTGTTTCCGACTAACACTAAAGTCACAACTAAATTTTGTTGAACTTAACTCACTATTCACTAAACATTAGTCACAATTAAGTAAAGTTACTAAAGTTTACTCACTATACATTAGTGATTTACACTAACACTAAGTAAAGTTACAATCTTGTAACTATAGTGTAATCCTTTTTAGTGTGACGGAAAATAATTTTGTGACTTTAATTTTTTTAAAAAGGAAAAAACCTCAATACCTGATTTTGTTTGATGGGTGAGAGAGAATCATCATTATTAGTGAAAGAAGATAAAATAGGTAAATAAAAGAAGCTAAGTTTAGTTTTTGCAGGTGGCAATATCCAATAATGCAAATTCTTGTTACAATATCTCCATTGAGGCAACATTGATGAACATATTGTTGTTGACATTGTACATGGAGGAACAAAGATTTTCTTGAAATTGAAAGAGTAAAGGAGAAACTTAAAATGGAGATTTTTTTTTTTGATGTTTTAAGGAGTTGTGTGGATGAAGAGGAGACAGCAAGATATTATTGTTTTATGGATAATGGGAGAAATTACATAAATGGACCCCTTATATTTGAGATAAGTTCAAAGTAATCCATTAAGTATGTTTTAATGCAGTTCTGATCCTCTAAATTGGCTCAAGTATCATTTTTGGTCTAGTTGAATATTTAATAAACTTTGATTGTTGATTTAGGAGCCGTTTGGTTACTGGTTAGAGTTATGCAGGTATTAGTTATGCAGAGTTTAGTTATGCAGGTATTAGTTATGCAGGTATTAGTTATGCAGGGTTTAGTTATGCAGGTATTAATTATGCATGGTTTAGTTATGCAGGGTTTAATTATATAGGTATTAGTTATACATGATTTAGTTATGTACAAATTACAATACAGTAAACTAATTTTTATTTCTTAATTCCAAAAATGTTTAGCGAGCTAATATTTATTATATCCATTAAAATAAACAACTATCTTAATAACACATTAAAATTTAAATAAATGTCAATAGCTAAAAACACTAAAGTAAATAACAAATAACTAAAAGCAGTTAAGTAATTTGTATTGAATAGGATAAATAATTAAGTAAATAAGAAATAACTAAAAATATTATAATACATGTATTGGCCGTGCGTTGCAAAGAAACTAAGTAAAGAACTAATTACAATTAACCGGCACTATCTTATCGCCAAAGAAAATAATTAATAAAAAATAAAGCAAAGAAACTAAGTAAAGAACTAATTACAATTAACCTGCACTATCTTATCGCCAAAGAAAATAATTAATAAAAAATAAAGCAAAGAAACTAAGTAAAGAACTAATTACAATTAACCGGCACTATCTTATCGCCAAAGAAAATAATTAATAAAAATATAAGTAAAGAACTAATTACAATTAACCGGCACTAATTATCGCCAAAGAAAATAATTAATAAAAAATAAAGCAAAGAAACTAAAAATAATTAAGCAACTATCAAGACAAAAATAAATAGTAACTTTTTTAAAAGCACACATAATTAAAAAAAATTAAAAGTTAATTAATAAGGGTAAATATGTAAATATATTATTTAATCCATGTATAACAAATACCCACATAACTTATTCCACCTTCTACCCTGCATAAAATTATACATAGATTTCCTCATAAGGTATGTAAGTATAATTATGTGGATTCACTAAAACACAACCAAACATTGTATAAAACTAATGCAGGAATAATTTTTATACAACATTTTAAACTTACCAACCAAACACCGTATAAAATTAATACATAAATAACTTTTATACAATATTTAAAAACCTATCAACTAGGGGTGGGCATTCGGTTCTTCGGTTCGATTTTCTTAAATTTCGGTTCGGTGTTCGGTTTTGAAAAAATGTGCACCAAATACCAAACCAAAATATTTCGGTTCGGTTCGGTTCGGTTTTTTAAACTTCGGTTCGGTTTAATTCGGTGTTTTTAAAACGATTTTTCGGTGCAAGCAAATAAAAAATAAAGTGAAAATTAAATTATCAAAACGTTTAACTAAAGATAAAAGTTGAAAATTCGAAATAATCAATTAACATATTTAATAGTTAAAGTTTCCAACAAAGAACTAAAGAAGTTTTTTTTTCTCTTTCCGATTTTTTGTTTCAACAAACACTCTTTGTAATAGCAGCCAACAATTTAAACCAAGAATTCAACACTTGAAATTTAAAAGTTAAAACAATACAAAGTTAAAAATGCCTTAATATTCAACTTCATTCAAATAAAAAACAATAGGAGTCACAACTCACAAACACAAGTTACCAAGTATATAATTAATAAAATTAAAATATTATTTTAAATTTAGTTAATAAAATTTCGGTTTTTCGGTGCATCGAATTTTTCTTACCCTGACACCGAATACCGAACCGAAAAACCGAAATTCCAAAAAAAAAACACCGAAACCGAACCGAAAAACCGAATTAATTTGGTTCGGTTTGGTTTTTCGGTTTTCGATATTTATGTGAGTATTAGTTATGTAGAATTACAAAAATATAACCAAACATTGTATAAAACTAACACAAGGATAACTTTTATTCTATTTACAAACCAAACATGGTATAAAAATTAATACATGAATAACCAAGTTATTCATGTATTAACTTTGCCCTTATCCAGTAACCAAACGGCCCCTTAGTGATCAAATATTTAATAGACTGGATTTAACATGAACTCACATGTAGTGATGCAATTTTTGTGATTTATGATTATTTTTTGTGCAATTTTAAATATTTTGATGGAAGTGAGTCTGAGACCAAACTCCCGGTTTCATGATTGATTTTTTGATTGTGCGCTGGTGGATTATATTTGAACTTTGAATATAATGCAAATAAATAATAGTATGAAATATTTCTTGTAAATCAATTATCAAATTACTAGAGTTCTATATGTTACATTGTGTTTTAAAGTATAATAACATTTACTCATGAAAATATGATAAATATGTATCAATCCCTGTTTTACCCAATTTCTTTTTATCCATATATGAACGAATGCAGTTATTACCCATTTTATGTTGACATATTTCCAACTCACTTATACTTAACCAACTCGTTCATTTTGTCAACACTATCACATGATTTAGATAAACTTCACTTTAAAATGTATTTTTGAACTTCACTTTTAAATTACTTATATATCGAACACAAAAAACAGTAGAAAATTCACTTATTTTTCTAAAATCCATTTTTCGTGAAAAATATTTTCCGTCATACCAAACACATCTAAATCATTTGTTATATAAGTAAATCCAATTTATTGGATGTTAAATTTAGTTTCATTTCTATAAACACACATTCCCTCAAAATGTATGCTTAAACACCATTGAGAGAGCTTGCTCCAAGAAGAGGTCGTTCCAAATTCCACTTTCCATTCTTGGTTAAGCAAAATTCTTGTAAAAAGATTGAATCTTTGTTACCCCTTTTGCCTAAAATCTCTTGAAGCCATGTCCATCTTCTCTCTTTCTCTTTCCCCTACTTCAGGTTTTAGTCTTAACCTCCAAAACCCTACTAAAGCCTCCCCTTATCACTATCATTATTATCAACCTCTCTCTTTTTCCTCTTCCATTAATACAACAAAAAGCTTTTCTGGTTTGACCCACAAAGCAGTTTTGCCTAGAAATCTTTCTTTAACATGTCGCCATTCTGATTATTTTGAACCCCAACAGCAACAGCAACAACAGCAGCCACAGCAACCACAGGGTAAGCTCTGTTAAGTTCTTGGAAATGGGTTTTTTTGGTTAATGGCTTTGCATATTGGTTAGTATTTCCCATTTTATTTTCCTATTTTATGAATTAATTAAGCTAAAATTTGTAGCTATTACTGTGGATTGGTTTTGGGTGCTAGAGGTTTAAATGGTTTTTCCTGCAATGTGAAGTAGTGTTGCTTTAATTTCCCTAATTGCTTCATTTGTTGAATTCAAAATAGTGACTTTTTGCTTGATTTGTTGTGGTTGTTTATGGGTGCAGTTTATTTATGTGTATGATTTTTTGAGTTAAGTGTCAAAAACACACCTAAATATCTCGATTTTTTGAGTTTCAATATGAGTTTCATACCTGAACTATCACTGACTATTACATGAAGGATGGTGATATTTCAAGTGGGAAACTCGCACACTTGATAGTTGAGGTGTGTTTTGAACAGTGGTTCTGGATGAACCCACTGTGAATGGCTTGATATGCTCTGCCTATGAGGTCCTGTAGATTTGTTTTCTTTTAAGTGTTTGAAATGTTAAAGGAGAGGAGTACTTTTCAGTTTCTACCAGTTCTTGTCATCAACAAATGTTTTGGAAAATTTACCCACTTGTTAAATGTTGTCTGAAAAGAAAAATTGAAGTTTTTGTCTCTCTACTACCATGTGTTTTCGTCTTTCTAGTTTCTAGTATATTCTTTTAGAACACAAATAAGAGAAGACTTGGTATATTTGATCTAAATAATTAGTAATTACTTTGTCTGGTAAATTTATATTATTTTGAGCCATTTTATGGTATGGAAGAACTAAAAATGTCCTTGTTTTTTCAGGGGCATCTATGCCTAAGGTTTTTGTTGGATACTCAATATACAAAGGGAAGGCAGCTCTCACTGTCGAGCCTAGGTCACCAGAGTTCTCACCTTTAGATGTATGCTTCCTTATGTGTGTTGGTTGTTGCTCCTGTTTAATCTTTATTAGTCATTGAGTTGTAATGTAATGCTACTTTGGTGGTTCTAAATTATGGAGCAGTCAGGGGCCTTCAAGCTGTCAAAAGAGGGTATGGTGATGCTTCAATTTGCACCCGCTGCTGGTGTTCGTCAATATGATTGGAGTAGAAAGCAGGTAATCATTACCTTAATTCCTCTCTTTGCACAATGGCGAATACATTATCTATGTGCTTCTCTTATCCATGGATTGTGGTGAGAATAAGCTTTGTAAAAAATAACTAGATAGTAGATATGCAGTAGTGTTTGTGGTAGGCGTGTACGTGACACTTTTAGCTAACATAGTGTGTGTGCCATGTAGTCAGGCCATGATTTCTGCTCTACATCTGTTGATTTTGAAGTGCCATTCTCAGTATTTGTGTGTTTTCAGGTCTTCTCGTTGTCAGTGACTGAAATTGGATCTATTATCAGCCTTGGCGCAAAAGATTCATGTGAGTTTTTCCATGATCCAAACAAAGGAAGAAGGTAAAACCTACATCTTTTTGGGCGGTCATAAAACCTAGTACCCACTGTTCGGCAATTAGCTCCAGTTACCATCTATCGACCGTCCTGGTTATATTTCTTAATCTTAATGTATTTGTAGGCTAATACACTATTTTATAGCTTACCTTCTTTGAGATCAATATATTTAATTGATAGGGATCCTATCAGTGGGGAATTAATATGTATTATCATCAGTTTAAGTTCTAAGAAGGCATTTTATTTGTGTTTTACAGTGATGAAGGTAGAGTCAGGAAAGTGTTGAAGGTTGAGCCACTTCCAGATGGCTCTGGTCACTTCTTTAATCTCAGTAATTGCCTTCTTCCTTCATTCTATTACAGTGAAAATTGGACACTTATTTTTAAACTATAAAACATGAGCTTTCCATCCTAAATGAATGCAGGTGTTCAGAACAAGCTTATTAATTTGGACGAGAACATTTACATCCCGGTTTCAAAGGCAGAGTTCGCAGTTCTTGTCTCAGCATTCAATGTAAGATTAAGCTGGTCTCCCATTTTCGTTCTTGATATAGGGTCTTTGTTTGTTTTCTCACCTGTGTTGTATACCATTAATGCTAAAGAATGAATTTTGCCAAAGTTCATGCACATATATAACTAGCTGTTTATGCAGTGTAAAGGTTCAGTCCCTTTGATATTTGCCCAAACTCCCTAATCAGAAGTAGACCTCAAGTTGAGACCATTAGTATTGATAGCCCCATAGTTTGCTGTTGACATGGATGAGAAAGGATTAAGAAATGAGATTAGAAGCAACTTGTGAAAGCTTAAAACTTGGTTTTCGTAGTTGAGTCTCTTAGAATCTGCCTATTTAGGAAATTGCTTGCTGTTTTAGACCTTGCCTGTGGCTAGAATCCACTGCGGTGTACTTGTGCTTTGTTGTGAAAACCTGGGAAGTTAGGCGACTAGGTTTCTCCTGTTACTTTCTTGCATTTTGAAATAAAAGTATGCAGTGGAAGCTGAATCTTGTTTTTTGAAAAGTGCCTCATGTTATACTACAAGTTAAACCATCTTAAAACAAAGCTATCTACAAGGTGTCAAGTATAAATCAGGCCATATAAATCTTTGCCAACAACATCCCTTTGAGATTGTTTTTGGTGTTGTCATTTCAGATGGTTCCTTCTGGTTGATGCTTATTCTCGTCTTGCTTTCTAGCAGTATCACCTCTTCTAACATGTTTTCTGCTGAATTTGTGCAGTTTGTTATGCCATACCTTTTAGGTTGGCACACTGCCGTAAATTCCTTCAAGCCTGAAGACGCCAGTCGCTCAAACAATGCTAATCCAAGATCAGGTGCTGAACTTGAATGGAATCGATAGTTTTGGTGAAGCTACAGCACGTTGCCTGTACTATGATTGCGGGGGCAAGATGTTCTTTTGGCCCCTGGATCGACATTTTGTATGAACCCTCAGTGACTTGCACCCTCAAATGATTTAACAAGGAGTTCTAATCGGCGATATTAGTATTTACTCTCTTCTGGTAATACTGATTTGATGTAAGTTGTGTTGTGTTTAGATGTGTTTATTATGTAGCCCACATGGAAGTAGAAACTCATTATCCTGTTGAATGTGAAATCAGTCTAGTTTTTGTGAATGTATTTGGCTCTCTATGATCCTTTTATGTGCATATTGTTTCTTTGTTTCTCTTGTCAAGGCCATAACTTCAGTAAAAAAAATGTTTGAACTTTGGCCTTTCCAAAGTTACAACTTCAGTAAAAGTATTCGAAGTTTGCATTGGCAATCAAGTCAAATTTTGACAAGTAAATAGAAACGGAGGAGGTATAACATTAAACAAATAGACATTGGTATTCTTCAATAATTATGTGATTTGATGGTATAAAAATATGTTAATACGATGATTATATAAAAATTATACTTATGCTTGCATGGTATATACGATATAGTCCAAATATGTATAAAGATCATCCCCAATAGAAATATTGATGCGAATGACCCATACTTTTTAGATCGGGAATATCTTGCATAAAAAAAGTAGTGTATTGTTTAGTTTACCATATATAAGGGTAAAACGCTTCTTAACAAAAATGATTTCATACTCAAAAAAATTCTATTTCAAATTCTTCGATTAAGGATGAAATACCACTCTACCACATCTCTTCTCTTTAAATTAAATCTCTATATTGGACCTCCAATAACAGAAGAAGAAAAAAAAATATATATATATATAACACAATAATTGATGATGAAAGACACCAACTTTTTAACCTTGGGATGAAAGTCAAAAAATGAGAAAATGATTTGCATACTTCACGTTCTACAACTACTTTACATTATGACTTCATTGATTATTTTTTAAAGTGAAAATATACATTTGTTTTTTTGTCCCACCACGGGCCACGTCACTCAAGCATTATCTCCCGTATTTTCATCATAACTTTTGTATTACTGTTCCCTTACCTGTTATGATTTGCTTTAAAGATATAAGATCTGCGTAGACACCATTTCAGATTTCACTGAATATATTATTGTATCACTCAAGTATCATGGTTATTATTAGACGTAATTTATTTATTTTTAAAAAAAAATAGAAGTGTGATTTAGTTGAAATTAAGGATTAATTATACAAATAGATAACTTATAATACTACAATTAGTTGAAATATAGTGTAGGATCTACTAACTCATTGACCATGTACACTTCAAGTCGTCATATGTATAATTTTTTGTCTTTTTTCAATTAGGAAAAGTTGGACTTTATAGTATAACGGATTAAAATTAATCATTTAGGTTTACTTGCCCACCTAAGTAAATAAAAATATGAAGCAACTTTTACTTTTTTTTATATTAATAGTTGGATCCATGAGAACGAATAAGATAAGTGCAAATTGCAAATTGCAAATTGCCAATTTAGTTTTTATATGTGCAAATTGTTATTGCAATTTACACCGACCCCTCAATTAATTATTGATGAAAATCTTCATGAATCAAATTCTTTCTTTTTAAAAACAATTATATATATATATATCAAAAAAACATGTATATATAATATATCAAATAGAAATTCAAAGATTTTTGGTTTCATGTTCGAGTCTTGTGTATAGAGTCAGTCGCCTTTGTTAGAGAGCGTTTTGTTTTCTAATGTGAGACTTTTTGGCACAAATCTGGAGCCTCAATGCAAATATCACACATCGATTAAAAGATTTAAAATTTTTAAAAAATCAGAAAATGGTTCGAGTTTTGTGTATAGAGTCAGTTGCCTTTGTTAGAGAACGTTTTATTTTCTAATTTGAGACTTTTTGGCACAAATTTAAAGCCTCAATGCAGACATCGATTAAAAAAATTTTTTTAAAAAAAATCAGAAAATAATTGAGATATCGGACTTTTTACCTTTACTATGATTAATGGTTCCAAAAATAATCAAGTATAAAATATATGATTTTTTCATGTTTTGTAACACTCTTTTAGTCATAATTAGTCGTGACTTACAATAAAGTACACTAATAAATTAAATTAAATGTGCAAAGAATCTACATAACTAATGCAACAAAAGTAGGGGATTAATATTTAATCTCTTCTTCCTCTAGCTTCCTTGTCTACATTATTTCCTCACATAAGAAGTTTTTCCTGCAGAGTCAGCAAATCTTCAAAAAAATTTTAAATGAAATTTATATATTTGTAAACTACGTAAAAAGTATTATAAGTCATAATATTTGACAATCAAAAATATTTAAGAGATATATAAAAAATTTATGATAAAAATAAACTTATTTAAATCTCAAAATTTGAAAAGTGTCACATAAAATAATTTTTTAAAAATGTCATGCAGAGAGAAGTTTATAATAGAATTGTTTTGTTGAACCTTAAAAGTGAAGGAAAGGAGTTGAATGGGACCCATTGTAAGCATCATTTCATCTCACATAAACTGATGTAAGCAAAGGATATATTTGTCCGAGAATTTCAGAAAAATCATGAGAGCTGCAGCAAGTTGAATATGGGAAGCTGTAAAATAAAGTGAAACGACAAATGAACCCTTAAGCTTACATAGTAATTCCGGGAAGCACACACGTCGACCGAGACGTGTGTGCTTATTCCCTCTTATATATAAGTAGTAGATAGATATATATATATAAGAGAATCTTAGATCCGCCTATGTGGCTCTCTCACAAATCAGAATTCTTATTTAACCCTTCCTAAAAGTCACAAACTTACGGAAAAGTCACAACATTTCATAAAAGTCGTAACTCTTTAGAAAAGTAAGAATTCTTAATAAAAGTCAGAACTTTTCACAAAAGTCACAACTTAATCTTAGATCCGCCTATGTAACACCCTCACAGATCAGGATTCTTATTTAACTCTTCTTAAAAGTCACAACCTTACGATAAAGTCACAACTTTTAATAAAAGTCAGAACTCTTTAGAAAAGTCAAAGCTCTTCATAAAAATCATAACTTTTCATAAAAGTCACAAGTTTTCACAAAAAAGTCACAACTCTTAGAAGAAAGAATATACAAAGAAAATTGATTTTAATTGCAATGCAACATTACTACTCTTGTGTCTCTCACTTCATAACTCATAACGCTGCTTCATGAATACTCATTTAACGTATGTTATTTAATTTGTACTAACAAATACTTATAACAATAACGTTGCAGAAACATAAACAACAAAGTTTAAAACATGTACTCAAAAACAACAATTAATAAAATAAGCATAAATTAGTAGCTGTAAAAAAAAATACCAGGATCTGTAACAATAGAATGAAACAGAAAGGAAAAAAATTGAGGATAGTGTCCCCTAAATTAATAAAATTATTCCCCTCTAGTACCTGACGTTTAAAGGAATAGATCCTCTTAGGATAGAACGATTCTATTCACCAGTGTATTGATACAAAAATAATGGTGTCAGTGAGCCACTCAACAGGAGAAAAATACGTGAATATTTAATTGTGTGGAAGAAAAAGAAGTTCAGAATTTTAGTTGTTTTAAAATGAGAGGAAATCCTTCTATTTATAGACAACAAAGGGTAGTGTGAACAAATGTTTATTGTGCCTTATGGGAAAGGTCACAACTCTTTGGAAAAGTTGCAACCCTTCAGAAAGGTTACAATCCTTCGGAAAGGTCACAACCTTTCATAAGAGTCACAACTTTTCATAAAAGTCGCAACTCTTCATAAAAGTCGTAACTTTTTTTATAAAAGTCACAACTTTTCATGAAAGGCTAGTTTGAAAAATAAATAAATTAAAAGGGAATTCTGGTTTGTGGTGGCGACACGTAGGCAGGCCAAGGGTTCTCTTTTATATATATATATATATAGTGCACTTAGATTTTTAAATTTTTCAAAATAATAAGGGTTTTAACAAAGGGTTGTAATCAAATAATTTGTAAATCCTACTAAGTACTCTCTCTTTCTTTGTTCCTTTAATATATAAATAGTTTTTTAGCTATAAGTTTTGTAACTTCTCCCAATTTTTTTTTTTTTTTTTTTTTTTTAAATAATTGTTTTAACTTTGTTTCACTTCTTCCTTACAGCTTAATTTTAAACAGTAATCTTCTCTAACCACAAATTTTTCAAAATAATAAGGGTTTTAACAAAGGGTTGTAATCAAATAATTTGTAAATCCTACTAAGTACTCTCTCTTTCTTTGTTCCTTTAATATATAAATAGTTTTTTAGCTATAAGTTTTGTAACTTCTCCCAATTTTTTTATTTTTTTATTTTTAAATAATTGTTTTAACTTTGTTTCACTTCTTCCTTACAGCTTAATTTTAAACAGTAATCTTCTCTAACCACACCCCGGATAATGTCTTAACAGCACAACTGGCTTCAACAGACATTCAACAATTCCTAGGAATTTACAGGTTAGTCCATTGATACTGTTTAAAACTGTTTAGAGAACAGTATACTCCAAAGTTTTAACAATTATCACAGAAACAAAATAACAAACATATTTACTTGATTTCATAAACAAAACATAATATACATATAGGGAGATAAGTTACATAAACTTAAAGCTTGAACTACTTACATATCTTAGGAGAAAGAGATTTCCCGTTCGGGAGTCCCGGTTGAAAATAAAATTACTAAAAAATTTATACAAACTCACTCAAAATGAAACACTCTTTTTATTTTATTTTTTATTTTTTATATAACTTTTGAAACTAAAAACTTAAGATTTTTATAATATTGCTCTTTGAAGATTGTAGCTTGCTCTCTTTTTTCGCTCTCTATCTTTTTTCGTTCTGCTCTTCATTGTGAAATAAGCTGCTATTTATAGGGGTTAATGGACTTCAAATCCGGATTTCAAAACAAATAAAAGATACTTTAGCTTGCCGGGTGCGCTGTGGGGCCCCATCGTCACATGGCTATGTTTCCTTTATCTCTTTTGATTGAATGCCTTTTTATCTGTCCAACCTTTATTTGCAGTGCAGTCTGATGTCATTGCTTACGAATATTTCCAATATGTCTTATGTCTTCTTCATTATTGCAGTCTTATGTCATTGCTTACTACTCTTACATCATGTCTTACGTCTTTAGATCTGTATTCTTTCTTCAGGTATCCATATTGTGGAGTGCAATTGAGTCAAAACTCATTCCTGAATCATCGTCTTCGTTTGGGTCTTGAGCAAAATTATCCATTGCTGGATTGTATCCACTACTTTCTGAACTAACTGATTCTGGTTTTGGATTTTCTATAATAACTTCTTTAGTATGTTCTTTTAAAGCTTTATTTACAGCTTTTTGTATCATACCTTCTATTTTCTTCTGTCTAGTATTTTTTTTTATACATATTTCTTTTTTCTTTGTCTTTGAAAAATTCTCTACTTCTTGTCTTGGAGTTGAAGATGTCTCTGCTGTTTTAGATGTCTCTACTATTTGGAAACTCGCAGGGAGTATCCTTCCACTTTTTGGCAAAGTGTCAGCCATAAACGGATTTGATATATCTTTACCAGTTACCGTTTGAACTGGATTAGCTGTATCTCTATCCGTTACAGTGGATCTTTTTACATTCATTGGGGAATGTACACCCATCTTATCCATTTTTGAAGGAGATGGAGAACTCTGAGTATTTTTGTTGATCTGGTATAATTCTGAATATAAAGATTTCTCTCTTTCTTGGAGTATTTGGATTCTCTCTAATAACTGTTGTTTCTCTATTCTTAATTTATCATTCTCTTGATTAAGTCTCTTAAATCCTTCACTCATAGATGAGCAATGATCACAAAAAATTATTTTATTTGTATCCTTTTGAATATTATACTGAGGAATCTGACTAGTCTGAAAATATTGTTGTCTCAAACTTGGAGAAATAAAATAATTTGGGCCTAAATGTCCTTTAGCATAATCTAAGGCTTCATTGAAATTATTAAATCCTTTAAAAAGAGGTAAAATAAAATCTTTAATAACTTCTACTACTTCAGTCCATTCTTGGAAAATTCCAGGTTTATGACCCTTTATTACAACATAAAATTTAAATTTCTTATCTGTATTTTTATCAGTAAAATAAAAACTCAAAGCATTTATAACTGAAATAAAATAATTAATGTCTTTAGGACTTTTATTGTATGAAATCCATAAATTGTCTATTAAGCATTTTTGTGGTTTATCAACTCTTGTCTTATCATGTAATCTAAAACTTATATTACTTTGTGGATAAGAAATTAAATTGAAAGGTCCAAAATGAATTCTTTCAAAATTCTTGTCTTCCATATTTTTTAAAGGTTTATAATTAGTATTACCTAATAATGTCTTTAAATACATGTCTCTATAATAATTTTCTGAAGGAGATGATTCTTGTACTTTGTCTTTGCCTTTTCCAGTCTGCATTCTGAAATAAATTAAATTAATTAATCATTCTACTCAAATGATCTGCTAAATTATTATATGTTCCTTTTATATGTTCTAATTTAATATTATAAACAGAGGTGGCATCTAAAAAGTTTAACCATCTTCTTTTACTACTTTTCTTTTCATTAATTTTTTGATAAAACTTAACTATTGCCTCACAATCAGTTCTTATTAAAATTTCTGGTTTATTTAAAATATATAATTTAAAATTGTCTAAACCATAAATTACTGTTAAAATTTCTGCATCTATACTAGTTAAATTTCCTTTTTCTTTATACTTACCACTTTGATAAGCACAAATTCTTTCTTCTGATTTATTACTATATTTATTTGGTCTAGTTTTAAGGACAGCTCCCCATCCATTTAAACTTCCATCTGTTTCTAAAATTAAATAATCATTTTCTAAAGGTAAAACAAGATCTGGAATATTTTTAATCATTTCTTTTAATTTTTTAACTAATTTTATGTCTTCTATATTAAAAGTTTTTTGTCCTTTAGAACCAGTTTTAGAATATAATGGTCCTGCTACTTTACCTAAATCTTTAATAAAGTGTCTAGCATAATTTAATATTCCTAAGAATTTTTATAATTCTTTAGTCTTTTCTAGCTTATCTGGCATTTCTAAAATTTTCTTTGCTATATGTGGTTGCAAACTGATCTTTCCTTCTCCTATGGTTACTCCTAAAAATTTTATATGAGTCTTGCATAATTCCATTTTCTTTTTGCTAATTATTATTCCATTTTCTACAAATAATTTAAATACTTTTTGTAGATGTCCTAAATGTTCTTGTCTGTTTTTACTAAATACCAAAATATCATCTACATATACTAGTATAAAACTTTTGTATTCTCTAAATATATTATCCATTTTTCTCTGAAATATTGGAGGAGCCGTTTTTAATCCAAAAGGCATTACCAACCATTCGAAATGTCCTTCTGGACAAGTAAAAGCGGTCCATTCTATGCTTTCCTCTTCCATTTTTATTTGCCAATATCCAGATTTACAGTCAAATTTACTAAAAATATTATTATTTTGTATTCTATTTATTAATTCTGTTTTGTCTGGTAACTTATATCCATCCATTCTGGTATTATCATTCAGTCTTTTATAATTTATTACCATTCTAGCTTTTCCTCTAACTATTTCACTATGGTTTCTTACTATAAATGCTGCAGATCTATGCTTTGATTTAGATCTTCTTATTACACCTAAATTTAATAATTCTTTTATTTGTATCTCAAATTCTTGTAAATCTTGATTTGTTGATTCTATAGAGGCTGTCTTTACAATATATTCTGGATTTATTATATCTAATTTGCATTTTATTTTATTTGCTTCCCAATGTTTTAAGGGTTTTTCTCCTATTATTTCTAATTCATCTAAAATTTGTATTATTTTATCTAAATCTTTTTGATCTTTTATTATTCCTATTTTTTGTATTCCTCTTTTAAAATCATATAATTCTGTGTTTATTTCTATTAAGGTATATTCTTTTTCATTTTCTTCATTTTCTATTAATTCTATATCTTCATTTAAAGTTTCACAACTAATACATTTACAATCTTCTGTATTACATTTTTCTTTTTTATCTTTTGATTTAATGTATCTAAACTTGTTTTCTACAGGTGTAGTTACTACTGCTGTATTGGTGATATTCTTTGACAGAATTACTCCGTCTCTAGTTAATAAACAACTTCCATTATTATGTAATAGAAAGTCTAATCCTAGTACAAAATCTACCTTTATATTCAAGTCTCTTACCCATATTTTTTCTAATTTGTAAGTAGGTTTGTAGAAATCTGTGCAAGTATTTATAAAACTTATTGTTGCTTTACTTACATAATGTTTATATGTATTATAAGATCCATCCATTTGCATGGAAATTTGTGGACTTGATAATTCTTTTATTAAATTTGGTGGTATAACTTTCTTATTTATTATACTCTTTGTACATCCTGAATCTACTAGAGCTAAAGTTTCTAATTCATAGTCTTGAATTCTTATTCTTGCTAGAATTTTTATAGTACTTATCTTTTTATCTTCATTACATATTAAATTACTTGTATCACTTAAATCTGTTGTGTTTATTAATTCTTCTTCTGATTCTAATTGTTCTTGTTGTAATTCTTCTTCTATTTTTTCTTTCTTTTTATCTATTTTTTCTAATCTTTCTTCTAGAATTTCTATCCTTCTTTTTAAATTTCTTATTTCTTCTTCTAAATCTATCTTTTTTATTTTTCCAATTTCTAAAGGTTTTATTATTTTTGTTTGTTGTATTTGTATTGGTTCATTTACTAATTTTTCTAATTTCTCTATACATGGTATACATCCTTCTATATAGCATTTACTACATTTTGCTCTTCTATTCTTTTCTGGATACCAATGACATATATAACATTGATTACTGTCTAAACCTTTACCCTGTTCAAAATTATGTTCACAATTTAAAGATATATTTACCATATCTATATTTTCTTCTTCTTGTATATTTAAATTTTCTAATCCTATTTTATTTATAAAATTATCTTGTTCAGAATCAGAGGATTCTTTATTTTGTTCTTCGTTTATTTCCATACTTATAATTGAGTATATACTTTCATTATCTGACATATATTCATCTACATTAATTAAAGTTTCTTGAAAGTCTTCTATTAATTGAGCATTTCTTGTTCTACTATTATTTCTCTTTGGACAAGTATTAGCTAAATGTTCTTGACTTCCACAAGTAAAACATTCTAATTTATTTTTATAATTTCTGTTTGTATTATATTTTCTTACATGTCTATATTTATCTAAGTATGGTTTTCTTGCCATTGATTTTCTTAAATAATATTTTCTTCTTGGATAATAATTATTTTTATAATTTCTTTTATTTTTTCTATACCTTTTCTGATTATGTTCTTTATCATAATTCTGAGTTGTATATATACTTTTGCAGAAATTAGTCTCATTTTGTTTTAATTGTTTTTGTATTTGTATATTAGTACATTTTTCTTGTAGTATTGTCATAATATGTTGTATTCTTTGACCTATTGACCATTTACCTTCTGGATTTTGTATTACACCTTCTCTTTTATACCATTTTTCTTCTATTTCTCTTCCTAATGCTCCTGGTAATTTATTAAAAAGTTTCTTTCCTAAATTTGTATCAAAAGCATTTCCACTTATACTACAATAATAAAAATATTCATTTAAAAATTCTTTAATACTAAACCAATTACTTATACTTAATTGTTCTAATTTTATTACTGCATTTCTTTGTAAAGTTATTAAACCACTATTGGGGTCTTCTCCAGTTATTAAACTATGTATTTTATTTGTAAAATTATAAGGATTAACTCCCATATTTACCATTCCTTGAAATTCTTCAGGAAACTCTGTCCTATATGCTTCCCATAATCCTTTTGTGGATTCTCCTAAAAATGTTTCCATATATCTATACATAGTTTCTGCATCATTATCTTGATTAGTTTGTATATAGTCTGCAACTACTATACTTTTCCATAAATCTATTACTGAATTCCATAACTGAGGGTCATGTGCAGCTATATTAAGTATTTTTCCTTTATTTCCCCCTTCTTGAAGTCTTATAGGTTCTTCTATAGGTTGTCTTTTTCCTTTTGGTTTTAAATTTTCAGTTTGTATATCTGGATTTACTCTATATACTCTATACCTTGGTAAATTTCCAGTATTATTCTGTACTGATGGCATTTGGCTTGTTTTTTGGAAAGGACTTGAGCTACTTGAAGCACTTTCCATTAATTCTTTTATACTAATATTTGTTTCACTAATTATGGATTCTTCATCTTCTTCTTTTTGTTTTCTATATCCATAATTATCTTGTCTTAATCTACAAGTTTTAAAATGTTCTTCTACATTTTCAAATTTTATTTTTGATTTTTTACATCCTTTACATTTAAAAACTGTATTTTTATTATTACTATGTATCTATTGTGCCTTTTTTATAGATTCATCTACTTCAAAATCTTCTTATATATATATATATATTATTGTATTAATTTATATGATATAGTTTTGATAAATATAATTACATTTGAATAAATTGTATCATTTTTTGTTGTTTCATGTTTAATATCACACATTATCACTATAAATAATAAATTGAATAATATAATTTTAAGAATAGTAAAAAAAATATATAGCGATGTGATCACATCAAATTTATAACATATAAACACTTTGTAGAAGTGATATTTCTTTTCTTCTTCTTTTTTTGAGTTTTTTCTCCGATAAAGTCTTCATACAAAATATATAATTTGTACGTGAAATATTTCTTTAATCCTAGTAATTAACATAACTATCTAAAGTATTTCTTAATTAAGAAAATAACATAACTATCTAAAGTATTTCTTAATTTTGAAAAAATATCACAAAATATGAGATGAGTAATGATATTATACTAAACATTTAAAGATAAAAAAGATAAAATCACATAAAACAAATATTTTATTAATTAATAAATCATAATAAAAATGATCATAACTGAAAAATACTTTAAGTCATGTCAACTTAATTACCACCTATAAGTATTAAATACACAAATAATTAAAGTTAGTGTTTTTACTGTGTAATTAATCAATGTAAAACTAAAGAATAGATATCTAATATTATTATCATTCCTAATGTTGAAATCATTTCTTTTTGTTAGCATTAACATTTATTGAGGTTAATAATATGAACCCACGAGCTATAAAACTTATTCGATCATTCAAAATTTTAAGTCTAAGTTTGAAATAATACGTTGCTCAAAAGATAAAAATAACTATAAAAAGGTTTCACAAAATTCATGAATTACGTAAAATATTTATAAAATAATATACATATAATATCAAATTGATTTGACTCGATTTGATTTTTTTTAGTAAAAATCAAACCAAACTAATTATGATCAAATTTTTTTTCTTATCAACATCCAACTAAATCAAACCAAATCAAAAGTCGATTTTTTTTTCTGACTTAACTTAGATTATCAATTTGCAGTGATTTATCGATTTTCTTTGTACATTACTTAAAAGATGTGTATAAATCAAACTACTAGTCTCTTAAAGTATATATCCAAATAATAACCTAATCTTAAAAGATAGAGTCAAGAGATAAACATAAACAATAAAGACGTAGTTTTTTTCTTCTTTTTTTTTTTTTTGACAAAATGTAGAATTTATCAACCTCGTATCATATATCAAGCACTACATTAGGTTAGAAAATTGTAACAAATACATTAAAAATATATTAATTTTTTGTCATGTGAAAGACATAAAATTAAAGGGAGAAAATTATTTATTAAGTTTTCAACGACAATATAGTTTTAGGACTTCAACTTTCATAATAGTCCATATATCATGCATTGAACTAAATTGATTGACTCATCCAGCCAACCATATGTCCTTTGAACCTAATGCGCGATCCAGATTTCAACGCAGATTTTAGATATCGAGTGAAAAACTAAAAAAAATAATCAATCTTCCAGCTAATGGTGTGTTTGGTTTGGTATGAATAATTATGATAATAGTAGTAATTGTCTTAGGAATTAATATATTTTCATGATAAAGTCATCTTTTGAGATTTGATTATGTAAATGTTATGTAAGGAAAATATTTTCCACCAAGAGGAAACAAATGACTAATCTCACTTGCACGAAAATTATTTTCTTTACGACTAATATTCTAACTATTAATTCCATATTATTATTTGCTCCAAGTAGCACTCAACATTATTATTCATATATTCAATACTCAAAAATTTCATCAAAATACTATTCGATTAGCTAATATATTCGAAAAAATATATATTTACTAAACATATATTTATAAAGTCAAGAGCGATTCATCTGAGCTATTGAATTCGAATTCTGCTATGTCAATGCACAAAACAAGCACATAACGACTATATAATTTTTGATCGATCTATTATTGTTCAAAGTCGTAGAAAAGCTCATTTCAGGAGTGAAAGATAACCTGACTAATTGTTAGCTTAAAAAGATAGCTTACCAAATACGGAAAGACACACTTTTCTTTTTAGTCTGTTTTAAAAATAATGTCAGCTTTCTATAGTTGGAAACAATGTAACTTTAAAATTCCTCTTTTACATTTAATGAAATATATTATAATCATGCAAATCGTTCATAAGTGTTTTTAAGCCAGAAATTTCAAAAGTTTTTCTTTTTTTTCTTAAACTTATGTCACGTCAAACTGTAGCACATAAATTTAGACGGAAAAAATATATTTTTTAATGCTATTTATATGGGGGGAAAAGGACTTTTAAGAGACGCCATGCATGTAGTCAAGAAGAGGGGCTTGTTGATTTTGACGGAAATTAATAAGAGGTCGTTGGAGTGACGTCCATTTGTGTGTGAATTTTTCCATTAAGAGTGGTTGTTCAAAACAACCTTAGGATGGTGGCAAAGACCGAGACGAAGCTAAAATTTGAATTTTATAAGTTCTAAATTTTAGGATAGTAAAAATAAAAAAGATAGTTCGATGCATTCAACATTTCACGTTAATAGGGTCTGGAGCCGGGCCGTACCCTAATGGCCATGATGGTGACCACTGACCACTAGTGGTTGTACCTACGGTACGAACCTTTAATGATTTATAGATCACACGAAAAGAACTTTAGTGTTGTTATAAAGCTCCCCTTCTAAAGGAGAGATGCAACACAAGGACTTCTTAGTTTTGAATTTATGTTTTACTGTATATATTTAGTGAATTTCTTATAGAAATATAAAATTCAAACTAAAATAACCTAAACTTGATCAGACTGTACATAACCTTCTAACTCCGCTCCAGAATGGCAGCAAATAAAAATTTATCTTGTCTCTATCCAAAGCGTTGAAATTAGAATTTTTTTAAAAAAAATCAATTTTTCTATTTGAATTAATTTGCATGGATGATAAAGAAGAGAGTTGAAAAATTAGGTTAGTTGACTAGTTGACATATTATTTAGAGGGGCATGTGTAACATGCTTGTCAATGTTAACAACTCTAATTAGACTTTTATATTTTTTTTTTCATCTACCTTTTTTATAATTAAAAAAAAAATTATTGTTGCTCATGTCCTATAAGAAGACTTGTCCAAAGAGAAGAAAATCTTGCAGATGCAAAAAAAAAAAAGCAGATTAAACCATGCTAAGGAAAGATAGAGCAATAATTAATTCTACTATGAAGGTAAAAATATATTGAAATTTAATTATAAAGAGCTTTATTTTTCATAAAATTCTTCGTGTTTTAGTTCTTGTTATATGAATGATCGTCTTTATACAGTTAAATTTCTCTATAACAATCGTCCTCTATAATAACGTTTCATTATAATAGCTACTTTTTCTTTGAAATCGATTTTCTTGTTATATTGTAATATTATACGCTCTATGTAATAATATTTTATTATAGTAGCCTAAAAATATTTAGACCGTATAATTTTCAGTTGTTGTCACCACCATAATTTTTATGTTTCTTTTGTTGATAAGCATAAATTAAAGGATTAATTCATTACAAATTTGGTTCCAAAAAAAGCTCAAATAATTAATCGCAACCAATTTGTGTGGGTTTTAAGATCTTTGATCAACAATTCATCTTAATTAAGATTTTTATGAACTAAAGACTTTAATTTGCGACTGGATATCATAAGTAAGTGGTTTAATGATCTTGTTATTATGATCAAAAACTGAGATTTAACTCTTGCTTAACCTACAAGAAGAATCTGGTGTATAATCGTCCCAATTTATGTGACATTTTTCAGATTTCAAGAGTCAAACGAGTTTTACCTTGACCATGACTTTTTTTCATATATATGTCTTATAAATATTTTGAATTATCAATTGTTATGATTTATAGTACTGTTTGTACAGTCAAAATTAAAAGTTTCACTCTCGAGTCTCGAGTACAATGCAATGCCTATAACTAGTTTGAATATTCCCCATTGTAACTAATATAGTGCTAACTTGTGTGCATGTTTTTATTATGATCAGGATGAAGATAAGTTAAATTCAACAAAATGTGAGATATATGAAGCCAAAGAAGAAAATGAAAGGCTAAAGTGGATGTTATCTAAAATGATGAAGGATTATAAATCCTTACAAATGCATTTTCAAGGCATATCAACTCAAAAAAATTCCAAGAATATTATTGCAACAAGTAACAATATTCATGAAGAAAAAGAACAAGTGGAACTTGTTTCTTTGAGCCTAGGGAGAAGTGGTAGTACTTCAAGAGAGTTGATCAAGAAGGAATTATATGATGATCAAAATAAAAGTAATAAAAAGCATAGTAAAATAATATTTGATGGGCTTGAGCTGGGATTAGATTGTAAATTCACTCAAGAAAATAGCTTTGAGGAGCCACAGAAGGAGAATATAAATAATGAACTACCAGTATTGGCACAAAATTACCCTCCATCGAAAATGGATTATTGTGATGAAGAATTTTTGCAACAAATTCCTCAAAAGAAGGCTAGGGTATCTATAAGAGCTGTGTGTGGCACTACTACGGTAAGTTCAAGGGTTAACAGTCATAAACACATCTGAACTATTATATTTTCATGAGTTTTACCGTAATGATTCATTGTTCTATTTACTTACGTACCTAAGTTATCATTCAATTTGTATTAAAACACCTCGATAAAATAGATTTGAAAATGCAGATGAATGATGGATGTCAATGGAGAAAATATGGACAAAAAATAGCTAAAGGGAATCCATGCCCTAGGGCTTACTATCGTTGCACTGTCTCCCCATCATGCCCAGTCAGAAAACAGGTACTACTAGTTAGTAGTTCGATCAGTTGATTAGCTACTTGAACTTTTACGTTGTTGGTGAGCGTTCGATTTTTAACCTTGGAATTCCCTCCATCATTTTTCCTTCCCCTACCCCTATGTAATAATAATAAGAAGTAGAAAAGTACGATAACTTTTTTTTAATAATTAAATTTTTTTATACCGTCAGCATATATAGATCTTCCATTAGATAGAGGTGTATAATCATGAAATTGTCCATACAATTAATCTTTGGTTATCAAATTGGTTCATATTTTAAACATCCAACTTGAAATATATAATTTAAAGTTTGAATATTGAGAAGTTTTTCAAACTGCATAACTTTTTTATTTCAAGTTCCCAATCACAAAAAATCATCTATTTTTTCAAGTGAAATTCACGTCCAAACAAATAAAACGCCTATTTCTGACCCTTTCTTTTCATGTTTTGTGATCCACGATAGGTTCAAAGATGTTCTCAAGACATGTCCATTTTGACCACCACATACGAAGGAACACATAATCACCCCCTTCCATTTTCGGCAACCGCCATGGCTTCTACAACCTCTGCAGCAGCCTCTATGTTAAGATGCACATCAACATCACAACAATTTTTACCAAATGTTGATCAAAATCTTCAGGGAAAATTCAACTTTACCAATAATACTTCAAATAATAACTTATTATTAGCCACACATAATAATGCACCAACTTTTTACTTACCAAAAACTTCAATTTCTACTTCACAATCACATCCCGCAATTACTCTTGATTTCACTACAAACTCATCAAGTACTAGTAATTCTTCTTCATCCTTCAATTCCTACACTACATTGTGTAATAATTTCAAAAGTCAAATTGGACCTTCTTCATATCTTGGGAGGCCATGTTATTCTAATGAGCCCTTGATTACTTCCAAGAACAATCATAATATGACCGTTGAGTACAGTGGTGGAGTTAGAAATTCTTCTGAATGGATTCAAAAAAATGCAAAAGGGTCACACTTAGGATTTGATCATGTGACCTAAAATGAATTTTGGACTACTTTTTGTACATTAAAGTAGATCTTCTTTTATATTAAGGGGAATCAACAATGTATAGTACATATACAAGACTATTTGTTTTTATTTTATTTGTACAGTATAATTTTTCAACGAAAGAGATTTCTTTATCGACCGGGTTGGTCTTTATTGCTGCAATTTATTCAATAGTTTACTATGATTTGTGTTTGCGAAAGTGATATTTATGGAGAGAAGTCTAGCAACAATTGAATTAATGACATAGTATTCAGAATTGCTAAAACCTTTAGCGGTATTTATATAGAGTATTGGCTATAAATATTCATATTATAATATTTTCGCTAAATATAATATAGTGAAAATTATATTATTGCTGCAAAATCCTATATTTGTTGCAATATCTTGATATTCATAATTTCCATATAATGATATATAGGTGGTAGAACTTTATGAATATATGTAGCAAGAGATAAGCAGACAAAGGTATTCCAAAAAGGACACCTTTCTAACAACTGTATTTATATGGCACTGTTTCATTTTTAGTCTGTATTAAAAGGACATTTTCTATGTTTGGAAAAAAATTGAACTTTAAAACTTCCCATGTTGTTCGTAACGATCAAAAGACTCTTTTATAAACTTCATGCCTAATCAAACAGGTTCAATATCCTTTTAGCTCCTGTGAGGGATTTAGTTGTTCACGCTATTAGAAACAAAGGTTTTTCTTAACGTGAATCAGTGAGAAATTTGTGTTACAAAACATGATTTTCCCACTCATTTCTCTCCAAAACCAATTCATGGGGAAAATGCTTGGTGAGAAACAAATTCTCACTGAAATAGTGGCAAATTTTTTAAATTTTCCATATGATTTCTCACCGATTCAATCAAAATATACGTGGGAATAGGCCCTGAACATTATTGTCAGGATAGTAATGACTGAAGAGAAAGATACTTGGGAATACTTGATTACTCTGCTATTGTGTTCTTTGGGTGCTGGAGAATGCAGAGATAGAACCAGCAGCCTTATCAGCTAATTCAGCTGTTGTGGCTGGAACCGGTGTCGGTGCTCTTGGAGCACCAACGAGTGCAACAGCAGATTTTGCTGTTGCTGCAGCCACCGTGGTTGGCATGGCTGCTGAAAATGGAACAGGAAAGGCGAAGTTATACTTCAAGAAGTACCCTTTAAGTCAACAAAAGTAAATTGTTGTTTACTTAATTATGTCTTCAACTAGTTACTTATTTTGAAAATCATTGATGATGAAGTTGTTGGGGTGATTACACTCAGAGATGTCATCTCTTGCCTCATTTTATAATTTTATTACTAAGAAAGATACGTTTTATGTCTTCATTGAGTTGATGTAAACACCCGATGTAGATAAGTTTTTCGCGAGATCCCAGTCAAGATTCTCAACTTCCATGAAAATTTGCTTTGTATTGTAAACTTGAATACATTTTTGTGATGTAGAGAGCAAAAACATTTATTCAGTGAACTACTGAACTGTGCTATACAGGATGCATACAAATGACTAAACAAGAAGATATAACAATATAATGAAAGATCTCTTTTATCAGTAAAACTTATTATTAAGATTTCCACTTATTTTTCCACTGAGTTTCCCACTTTGGTTCCCACTGAGGTTTCCACTGTTGGTTGCTCCTTCTTGAACCTGAATTGAGTATTGCATATGCCAGAGAACATCTTCTACCGATGGCCGCCTGCTTGGTTCTTTTTCAAGGCAGGTTATTGCTATCTGGACCGTCGTTTTCAATGAGTCATATGCAAATGTACCTCGTATACAAGGATCTGTTAAATCTCGTAGCTTTGATGGTGATTCCGCTAAGGCAGTCTCCACCTGAATGTCATAAAAGGCAATATATAAGAAATGTGTGTTGTTTCATATCATGCAAGACATTTGTATTCGTGTGCATTCTTCTAATTCTTTATCACGTATCTCTTATTTCTCGAGTTGATTTCTCAGATGGTCACACATCTAATCGTTATTATTTCAGAAAGTCACTTTCTTTGTAAAAGAACATCCGAATCAAGAAGAAAGATGACTTTCTGAAATAATTACTATTAATTGAGTGACGATATGATATATTTCTATCGTTTGAGAGTTATTAGGATATTGTTATTGATACCTGAAGCTTAAGGTCTTCTGCTTCGCTTCGAGAGTTGATTGGTCTACCAATAATAACCTCTAGTAGAATAATTCCCAACTGATAAATGTCTTCCTTTTCTGCTTCTTTTGGACTGAATATGAAGTTTATATTAGCAGACTATTCAGAAATGATAGGAGGAAACAGAGAAAGTAAGATCAATGTAGCTGAAGAATAATACCTGGTAAATTGGTCTGGTCCAGCAAGAGGACTTTCCGAACCAACCTGCGAATGTTTTGGATGGTTAAAAACAAGATTTTCTCCAAGATTTACTTGTTGTCGGTTGTGATTTACTAGCATTACCTTAGGTGGCAACGATATATTGTAGCTGCTTATTCTAGCCGTAAGTGTCTCATCCAACAAAACATTCTCAAGCTTTATATCATTTCCGGTGACTCCTCCAGTGTGCAAATACTGAATTCCTTTTGCAATGCCCATTGTTATTCCCATTCTTTGTGGCCATTTCAATACATCCCTTTTCCTCCAATCTGCCAAAGAACGAATCCCGGAATATAAATTCAGCGCTTCATCGTTCCGAATGCAGAAAGTAATGACTACTAGATGGTAACTCAACTAACAGTCATTATCTCAGTTCCAATTCTTTTCAACAAAGAAAGAGACTTTCTGAGATAATAACGACTAGTTGAGTGACCATATGAGAGAAATCAACTCGTAATAACTTACCACTAAGATGATCCTTTAGTGATCCATTTACGACGTTTTCAAGCACAATAAATACGGTGCTAGCTGTATTTGGATGATCTTGGTAAGTAACAACACAATGTCCAAGTACACTGACTAAATG
The DNA here is from genome assembly GCA_018342035.1 of Solanum appendiculatum. Lineage (NCBI taxonomy): Eukaryota > Viridiplantae > Streptophyta > Magnoliopsida > Solanales > Solanaceae > Solanum > Solanum appendiculatum. The sequence continues at coordinate 156,669 of JAGDQO010000110.1, forward strand.
TCGATGCCTTAGCTTTGATATCATCTCCATGTGCTGCTGCAGAAGTTGAGGTGAATGCTTCTGCTTCAATTTCAGACATTTCACTAGGACCACTGATCCATCTCTAAGCCAACCTCTATATAGCTGCCATTAATAATAACATCAATCCCCATATCTCAAAAAAAAAATGTCGAAAACAAAAGTTTGTATTCACCAAGATTTATGAAAAGCATATCCATATTACTATTTTCGGTCCATATTATCTGCCGTTTAAGATTTTTGCACACCCCTTGATACAGAAATTTAATAGCCTTAATTATAAAAGTATTTGTCTAAACTACCCTTATCATTAATTATCATTCCACTAGTTGGAAGTTTGGAACAGTTAGGAGGAATTTGGAAAAAAGCTAATAAATGCTTTAGATTTTCTAAAATGTCAAGTGTTATTCAGGTTGACTTTTTGGGTCTAGACTGGAAGTATAGCAATATGAGTATCTACGGATGAGTAAACGTTTACTCATGTAGATTATGTATTTGACTAGATTGGAATCGTTCGGCGTCCAAAACGACGAATAATATGGACAGAATATAGTAATAAATATCAAAATTTTTTGCTATTTATAATGAATCAACATTTTTACCTGACCCTGAGAACCTTCTCCAACCAGATTAGTTGGATCAAAACTGTTTGTTGCTTCTTCCATTTCCTCTAAAGTGAAAACATGATATGGTGGAAGTCCTAATGATACCATCCTCATTGTCCTCCTTGCATTCCCTGATTAAATCAAGTTATGAATAAAATTTTCATAATGATGCACTATCACTATTCAAGATTCAACATCATACCCCGTGTAATTCCACAAGTGGGGTCTGGAGAGAATCGAGTGTACACAGACCTTACCCCTACCTTGGGAGGTAGAGAGGTTGTTTCCGATACACCCCTATCACTATTCAAGATTCAACAACAACATACACAGTGTGGGGTCGTGTACGCAAACCTTACCCCTACCTTGACAGGTAGAGAGACCGTTTCCAATAGACCCTAATCATTATTCAAGATTCACTAAGGAAATAATTACCTCCATCAGCAGTTTTGGAAAGGGTTGAATTCTTCTCAAAAGCAAAGCTGTCATTTTTATATCCTTGAACTCTATTTCTCACAACTTTCTTGACAATGAAAAAGATCAACAAACCAACTGCACCCACAACTACAACAATTCCAGCAATAAGTCCCAAAACAACACCAAGCTTAACTGTGGATTGTTCCTTCTCACCTCTAGTTCTAGGAAGGGGCTTAACAGCTATAGCTTGTTTCTCACAAAATGTATGTGGATGTTGAGACTTAGTACTAGTACTTGACAAACAATTCCAAACATTAATCACTGTCCTGTTTCTTGAACTTGATCCAAGACAAGCAGGCAACTTTCCCATCAATAAATTACTCGAAAAATCGACAAATTTAAGGTTGTTAGTACAAGACATACTAGCTGGAAGGGCACCACTAAGCTGATTCTTTGAAATACTAATAGACTGAATTGCTGGAAGTGAAAACAGAAAAGAAGGCATTGGACCAACAAGTTTGTTAGAAGACAAATCAAGATTTTGCAAATGAGTAAACTTGTTGAGTCCATTAGGTATTTCTGATCTAAAGAAATTGTTACTCAAATTGAGTAAAACAAGATGGTTGTTGTTATCTAAAGATGGAAACTTTGGTCCTAAATTATTGCCACTCAAATCCAACTCTTCAAGTATTTTTAACCCTTTCAGATCTGGTACACTTCCATTAAACAAATTTCTAGCCAAAACAAGAGATTTCAAGTTCTTGAAATTCACTATTGATGATGGAATCTCACCAAGAATGAAATTTGAACTTATATTAAGTACCTCAAGTGAATGTAGCCTACTAATCTTAGCAGGCAATGAACCCCACAAACCAAGAGACACCAAAGACAACTTTTTTAAAGTAGAAAGCTTAGTAACAACAGTGAAAAATGAATCAATTGAAAATTTCCCAGAAAGGGCTCGTGGAGAAGTGGATTTTAAAGATTCAAAAGGGGATTTTTTGTTACCAACAATTGTTAACTCAGTTATATGATTACCAGAACAAGTTATAACAAGAGAAGGAGATTGTGGGATGAAACAAAAATTTGTCCATTTATTCCATTCTTGAAGAACAGGTGGATTTTCAAGAAACTGTTGAATTTGGAAAAGGATTCTACTTTCTGCAGGAACTAACTGAGCAGATGACAATGGAACTAGAGAAAACAAGAACAAACCAAGAAACAAGAAACCCCTCATAGCTAAAAGACTCAAAATCCTAACAATCTTTTTGAGTTCACAAAAGAGTGAGCACTTTTTTGAAGTGAAATAATTCAAGAATCCACAATGGAGTGAGTAATGATAGATAGAGAAAAGGGATTTTAAATGATGAGATTAAATAATGGAGTACAGATGTGTTTGTCTGTAGCTAGTCTAGTTGTACAACTTTTGTGACAAGGATTCCATACCATTTCATCACACTTATGTAATATTTGGTAGAAAAGAATGTGCAGAGAGTGATACTGAGAGAAGTGAAAAAGAGTATAATTTTCATGGACTATTATTGAGTACCCAATATGTAATATCTATCTTGGGATTAATTATTTTGAGATCGTAATATTGTGGTAAGATAACAATCTTGAGATAACTTATTCCTCAACTAAAAGAGTCCGAACAAATTACTTTTGTTTTTATTACATTAGCTAAAAGATAATACATTTTTTGTCACAATTATATAAAGGTGCTTGACTGAAAATAGAGTAAATTTTAGAGAAAATTGAAAACTTTTCAAAAGTCATACAAATTTTGTGATGTAAATCATTTTATTAAGGATAAAATGAAAAACTTGAAGTTAAATTAAGAGCACATTTAAATGAGCTTATGACTTTTAGCTTATAAGCAATCAATTCAAACAGGCTCTAAGTACTAAGGGGCCGTTTGGTTACTGGATAAGGGCAAAGTTAATACATGAATAACTTGGTTATTCATGTATTAATTTTTATACCATGTTTGGTTTGTAAATAGAATAAAAGTTATCCTTGTGTTAGTTTTATACAATGTTTGGTTATATTTTTGTAATTCTACATAACTAATACTCACATAAATATCGAAAACCGAAAAACCGAACCGAACCAAATTAATTCGGTTTTTCGGTTCGGTTTCGGTGTTTTTTTTTTCGGAATTTCGATTTTTCGGCTCGGTATTCGGTGTCAGGGTAAGAAAAATTCGGTGCACCGAAAAATCAAAATTTTATTAACTAAATTTAAAATAATATTTTAATTTTATTAATTATATACTTGGTAACTTGTGTTTGTGAGTTGTGACTCCTATTGTTTTTTATTTGAATGAAGTTGAATATTAAGGCATTTTTAACTTTGTATTGTTTTAACTTTTAAATTTCAAGTGTTGAATTCTTGGTTTAAATTGTTGGCTGCTATTACAAAGAGTGTTTGTTGAAACAAAAAATCGGAAAGAGAAAAAAAAACTTCTTTAATTCTTTGTTGGATACTTTAACTATTAAATATGTTAATTGATTATTTCGAATTTTCAACTTTTATCTTTAGTTAAACGTTTTGATAATTTAATTTTCACTTTATTTTTTATTTGCTTGCACCGAAAAATCGTTTTAAAAACACCGAATTAAACCGAACCGAACCGAACCGATATTTTGGTTTGGTATTTGGTGCACATTTTTTCAAAACCGAACACCGAACCGAAATTTAAGAAAATCGAACCGAAGAACCGAATGCCCACCCCTAGTTGATAGGTTTTTAAATATTGTATAAAAGTTATTTATGTATTAATTTTATACGGTGTTTGGTTGGTAAGTTTAAAATGTTGTATAAAAATTATTCCTGCATTAGTTTTATACAATGTTTGGTTGTGTTTTAGTGAATCCACATAATTAATACTTACATAACTTATGAGGAAATCTATGTATAATTTTATGCAGGGTAGAAGGTGGAATAAGTTATGTGGGTATTAGTTATACATGGATTAAATAATATATTTACATATTTACCCTTATTAATTAACTTTTAATTTTTTTTAATTATGTGTGCTTTTAAAAAAGTTACTATTTATTTTTGTCTTGATAGTTGCTTAATTATTTTTAGTTTCTTTGCTTTATTTTTTATTAATTATTTTCTTTGGCGATAAGATAATGCCGGTTAATTGTAATTAGTTATTTACTTAGTTTCTTTGCTTTATTTTTTATTAATTATTTTCTTTGGCGATAAGATAGTGCCGGTTAATTGTAATTAGTTCTTTACTTAGTTTCTTTGCTTTATTTTTTATTAATTATTTTCTTTGGCGATAAGATAGTGCCGGTTAATTGTAATTAGTTCTTTACTTAGTTTCTTTGCAACGCACGGCCAATACATGTATTATAATATTTTTAGTTATTTCTTATTTACTTAATTACTTATCCTATTCAATACAAATTACTTAACTGCTTTTAGTTATTTGTTATTTACTTTAGTGTTTTTAGCTATTGACATTTATTTAAATTTTAATGTGTTATTAAGATAGTTGTTTATTTTAATGGATATAATAAATATTAGCTCGCTAAACATTTTTGGAATTAAGAAATAAAAATTAGTTTACTGTATTGTAATTTGTACATAACTAAATCATGTATAACTAATACCTATATAATTAAACCCTGCATAACTAAACCATGCATAATTAATACCTGCATAACTAAACCCTGCATAACTAATACCTGCATAACTAATACCTGCATAACTAAACCCTGCATAACTAATACCTGCATAACTAAACCCTGCATAACTAATACCTGCATAACTCTAACCAGTAACCAAACGGCTCCTAAATACATAAAGATATCATTCTTTCTTAAACTAATTAACTAAAAAAAAATAACACATTTTCGATGAATTCTATCATGTTTTGACAAATACATAAATCAAATGAATATTTGTCGAAAATATACATATTTCTAATTAAAATATTTGATAGAGCACCTACGAATGTGATCTAGTATCGAATAAAGTGAACGTAAAGTCTCAAATTTAAAATACAATAAAAGCAAAAATTCTAAGTCATTTTTCCTTATATATTCAAACCTTAGAAAGCAAAAATACTCTATACTCATACAACTAAAAAGTAACTATAAAATTAATCGAAATATGCGTAAACGATCCACACATTACAAATATCAAAAAGATGTGTGGAGAAAGGGGTTTAGAAAAGAAATAAATGAGGTGAGATGAAAGAAAGTGAAGTGTCAAGTGTGACATTAAGGTAACATGGTGTAGTTGTATCTGTCAGTCGGTGCCTTATGTACAAAACAATAAAGCCAAACCATTTTCCTGGTCCTCTGCTTAAGTATACAAGGCCTCTAAATTATTAAATTCCAACTTGTTTTGTATATAACATAAGATATTATTATTATTATTGAATCTTATATTATACATTTTTGCATGGATGTTAGTAAGTGACCATGCTAAAAGTCAAAAGTGGGCTCTGAAATCAAAACACTTCATATATTAATGTATTACTTACTTACAACTAGTATTCTACTTGTTTGTCTTGTTTATACTTAGAATTAAAGTTCTTTGACTTATGACTTAGCCTATTTTTATAAGGATTGTGATATGATGCATAAGATTTCTTCATCGTAATTAAATATCTCAAGTACAAGTATAATAAAGCATAATGCAAAGAATTGGATGAGAAGTTTACTGTTAATAGTTAGATTCAATTCACACATAAAATGAGATGACAATAAATTTTTTAGACAAATACTTCTCTCCAATTAAAACAATCAGAATGAGATTAATCAAAATCTTACTCTACGTAAATATATGAGTCTATTAATATTTGTATTATTATATAACATTTTAGTTTTAAAATTGAGTAAAAAAAGATCAAACGAACACTCGAGTTCAAACTTTGAAAGTTGAAACCATTAGCTAAGACATACCAACCTATGAACGACTCAAAAATAGATGAAAGATTCAAATATCTAAAATAGTTTTTAAAAAAAAGACTTAGTCAAAATTTGTTGTCACTATCCAAGGGTCCTAGTACAATCAATAATTCTTTGATAAAGAGATGTAGAATGGTAGCTACCATTAATTGAAACCAATTGATCCAAACACCCTCCTTTGCCTAAAACACATCATTATTATGAATTTATGATATGCAAATATTCCTTTTTTGACAGAAATTAAATATGGATTTAATTGGAGCTTGAATAAATGCTCCTCTAACTACATGATTAATGCAAAATATATTTATTTTCAAACTCTAAATCAGTAATTATTATGGTAGGTTGACAATCACTATAAACTTTGCAATCGTCAAGAACATTTGAATAGAGAGATTCATCATACCCTACATACAATTGATTCAAAGGCGGAGCTGGGTGTGGTTTATGGGTTCGGACGAACCCACTAGTTTTTCCGTAGATTCTATATATGTATTAGGAAATAAATAAATATATATGTATATTAACTTGTGAACCCCCTAACAAAGTTGATTGACAGCTTATGTTTTGCAATATTTTCTCTTTGTCCTAAAATTTAGAACCCCCAAACTCTCCGCCTCTGATTATTGATTAATACTGAAATTTAGAATAAAATATAAAAAAGACACATTTTTATATTTAGTAATAATTTAATTTTAAAATATTCATTTTATTCTAACTTAGATGAGTTATAGTCACATAAACATCTATGATTTGTTTTCAGTCACAAGTTTCAAAAGTCATCTTTTTTTCATTTTTAAATTTCATATCAAGTCAAACAATATCACATAAATTGAAATGGAGGGATCTATTCACAACATTATAATTTCAGCCCTAGCTAACTATTAAGACTCCCAACTTAAAAAATAATTTCAACTGTTGACTAACTTAAAAGACGATAAAAATTATGAATTTCATGAACTTTAGAGGTGAAATTTTTCATGAATTTGAAGTTCATCTTTCCTTCTTGATTTCACCTTCGATATTGGATATTTACATTAAAGTCTGATTAGTTCAAATTCTCACCCTATAAAATTTCATTCGAGAGAAAATACTCTCAATCAAAAAACTTCAAATTTAATCTAGCCCAACGCAAAAATTGAACAACGAGTGAAAACTAAAATACAATAAAATAAAATATCTTCAAAGATGATGAAAAATAATTGTACTCAATTAGGATTTTTTATATTAGACAAGGGAAGCGGGTCCCTGGGATAGGGGTCGGGTCGGATCGGGCCATGCCCATTAAAGAGTTTTTATGACACCACAAAAAAATGTTTTTTTTTTAATCATTAAATTTAGGAAAAATACGACAAAGGACAAAAGTAAATAATCATTTGATAATAAACTTCAATTCCAAAAATCATATCTTTCTACCAAGATGCACAATGAATGCTTTTGTAGTCACCTAGTTAAATATTAGTAATTCCACATCCAAAAAATAATTAAATATTTATTGATACCATATAATATAATAAAATTGGATTTCTCTTGTTTAAGGAGGAAAACTTTCATCCATTTCATCACTAATGAGTCTAATCAGATGTCACGTGAAAGCTAATAATTGTAAATTTTGATAATGATAAATTAGATAACAAAGAAAATTATACTAAAAAAATATAATATTTAATATGATTTGATCAAGTAACCAATATATTATAAAATTTAATGTAAAATATATTAAATCAAGAGAGAAAAAGAACTTTAATTCATAGAAGTCAAAAGATTTCCTCTAAAGAAGAAATAAAGAAATTTATATTTTTCTTTAAAAAATATAAAAATAATTATGATAATACTTTGATTATCTTTCAAGAAAAAAAAGAAAAAGTCAAATATAATTTTTAAAAATCAAAATAAAACTCTAACAAAGATTTGATTTTATGGTCCACTATAAATATTATTTTAACTATATAATTATTTTAATTATATAATCATTTTCATACGAGATTAGTTAAAAAAAACCATATGAACTCTATATAAATAAAACATAGATAATCTTTTCTTCATTCGGATTAGGTGGGCCAGTAATTAACGGAAAACGATGATTAAGAGAGAAAAAAAAGATATTGTAGCTATTTTCTGAATAATGAATAAATCATTTGAATATTCAAACTTTTGCATAGTGGACAAATAAAAATAAATAAGTTTTAAAGTATTCGCTATAAGATTTAAGTTTAATGTTTATTTGAGGCGTAATATTACGGCCTTGGACTTCTACTAAGTACATCGTGCGGCGCTTGACAATTTGCTCATGAACTTCTTACACTTAAGCTTGTAAAATCGTGAAAAATGCGTGCACGAGTTGTCAAATATTGCACGATGTGCTTAGTAAAAGTGTAAAGTTGTGACAGTAAGCGCAAAAAACTTTTTAAAATATTTAGAGTGAAAATTACTTAATAACTTAAAAGTAAACTTACAGTAAATTTTCAATTGTTTATTCTAGTATTACATCCAATATGACTTTACAAACAATTTATTATTTATTTATTTATTTTAAAAAAGAGATAAGTCACATTTAATATTGGATATTTTGGTGTTTGTGTCGGTGTAGTTTGACGTTTTATTCCTACCTAATCTTTTCATCTTGTTTTATGGCATTTAGCAAATATAATAATTTTCTTTTTGTTGAGTAATTAAGACGGAATATATATTATTTCCAAAAATAACAAAACAAAAAGACAAGTACTGTACTCACTGTATTATTACCGTTCTTTTAATGCATCTCTATGTATTTTTTATTTTTTTCTTCAATTTTGTATTTTAATACGTTTAGGGGTCGTTTGGTACAAAGATTAATAACGCAGAGATTAGTAATGCAGGAATTAATAATGCAGGGATTAGTAATACATGGTTTATTTTTATCAAGTGTTTGGTTCATTGTTTCTCACCTCATCTTGTGTTTGGACTAAAACTTTTTAAAAAGTTTCTTTCCAGTTATATCCTTGAATTATTATGTAATTGGGTCAAGGTAGATAATTGTCGGACAATATTATTTTTTTATGGCCGTCTAACTAGCTATGAGAAGAACAATTTTGTTCTCATGTTTGCTTCTTTTTTTTTCACTTGAATTATTTGAGGATAAATAATTATCATCTTAATAAATTGATCACTCACAAAATGTTAATTTTCAATTTAAAAAAGATAAACCATCTACTTTTAAAATCGAAAAGACAGTCAACAATGGTAAAATTGAATAAACCATCTACATTTACACATAAAAATTGCAAGTTATAATTTTAATATGTAAGTAATTTCTTAAATTGTTCAAAATACAAATAATTAGAATACCATATATATATATATATATAATATAGTATAGTATAATCAATGAACGAAGGCTCGCACATCTTTATTGCCAAGTCTAGCTCGTTAAATACTTAGCTTCATATCACATGAGAATGGTTGTTGGGTTATTCCATAATACATTCAATTAAGATCGCAAACGTCATGTGATATATTTACCTTTTTAGTTTTTAATTTGTAAATGTTAAATAACTCACATTTCAAATTTGTATTAATTGTATTGGATTTATTTAGTAACAAAGAAACTCTTTCTAAATAATTTGTAAGCTAATTTATTTAAATAAATTTACTAGTACAAATATAAAACATAAAATCAAGAAAATAAACAAAATAATTAAAATGATTTGAGGGATATTTTTGTCTTTACATAGACTTATCCCATGGTATTATATCCTATGTATTACTAATACCTCCAAATGGAAGGTATTAGTAATGCATCCTATAATACCATGTAGGATGTATAACTAATCCATGGATTAGTTATACATAAGACCAAATTCCTACCAAACATAGTACTAAATAATACCATACATAATACATGGACTATTTCTTCTAATGCAGCCTACCAAACGGCCCCTTAGAGGTTATCATATGTTCCGTATTCATAATTCATTTTTACTTGTCTACTTTTTTTCCTATTTTACACGTAAGATTAATTATTTATTATCCAGATCATTTCTCAACAGTTAAGACTATATTGTGATAAAAATATTTATATTAATCATTATTTTTATGAGACGTGTAAAATCTAAAATGAACAAGTAAAAATGAATGAAAAATATATTTTTATCCACTTGGAAGAACTTTTGATATCTTAGAAAAATTGGACTCAAGAATAATTTGTCATTTGCATTTTAAATGCAATTTGTCATTTTTCTCCGAATTGATTGAGAGATGTATGATGATGTGGATGTAAACTCTTCATTTTTATAAAGTTTTAAATTCTTAAAGTGAATTTTATGATAATATCTTAAAGTTTTATACGTAAAATTTAAAATTTCATGATAGTATTATTTTTCAGTTATTTCAAATCTTGTTAGTATTTATCTCTAATCACCCATAGATTCCTTCGATTAGAAAAATTATTTGTTTATATTGGTTAGTAACTTACTAAAGTCACTTTTTTATGTGTATATTTTTTATTGTAAATAAATCATGGGAATCTTTGGTTAGTTGAAAGTATGGATTATTTATTTGTTCCTATATTAATTATTATCTTTGTTATTATGATCACAAGGAGGACAAAATTAGTATTAGTTGTTTCTTATAAGTCAAAATGCTACTTCTCCATTGGATAAAAAGAAAAAAAACAAGCTTAATTAAAGTTTTAAAAAATCATATTTAGGATGAAGGAAGCAAAAGGGAATCATTGAAAATTGAACTTAAGTTTGTAGTGGACACAACTAATTTGGATTCACGTTAGAAAGTCTCACTTTGAAAGATAAAACGCTTCCTATCAAAGACAATTTCATACCTTCAAGCATGCATCTGATTAATATATAATGGAAGAGTACTTAATTACTTTGAATTAACTTGAATGATCGAATTAAAGAGTAAAAAAAGCGCTTGACTGAACAACTCTTGATTGAATTGAAGAAGGCACACCTAGTTCAAAGGTTGTGTCACTGCAACTTGAGATCTTATAGACTCTTTTTAATACCATATTTAGAGAAAAATTAAACGAAACATTCTAAACATGTTATCTTACCTGAAATTCAACTATTGATCTCTACACTCTAATTACTGATAAATTCCTTCAATTATATTAATTAATATTCACATTTATATACATTTTAAATTTTGAAATAGATAACGAATCTCTTAGATTTATGATGTATTCTTAATAATTTATGAAAATCATTTACAAGTTGTGATTGAATAATATTTTATTTCTTTCATATATCTTAGTCAGAATGATCCAAGAAGGAATAAAACAACATTAGCTGTTTTTAGGACATAAAAGTCAAAAAAGCCAAATATAAATCGAATAAATATCCCTCCAAAAGTGTAAATTCCTTTATTTTTTTCTTATTAGAATAAAACAACTTTTCAATACCAATGACCAATATTTCAACTTCAAATTTATAAGATAAGTATTAGAATTTATTTTTAGGTTACTTATCAATATGTACATGTTACAAATTATTTTTAATACAATGGTAATATGTATATATAATCTATCTATATATACTGATATTATATAAATAGTGTATAATCGTGTATAGATGATGTATAACTATGTATCAAAGATGTATATACATTAATATGCTTTATTTATACAATAAACTATACATTGCATACCAATTTGTTTTCTACCCCAACCAACTCAAATCTCCTATAAACAATCTCAAAATTTAGATATGAGCTTTTCTCAATGTTTTGAATCTTTTGATTTGTTATTCACTCGAAACCATTCATGTTTGCAGCATGTCGATTTTTAAAGTCGAGCTTTGTACATGGAAGAAGAAAAGGAAGGAAGAATGAAAGCTAAGTAACGAAAAAAATAAGGAAGTAGAAGAAGGAAAACAACCATTAATGGCTACAAGAAGACCAAAGAAGGAAAAAAAAGAATAGGAGAAGAAAAGAAGGCATCAAAATGCACTTCACGTGCAATAACATTGGCTGATTGACCATTTTACGTAATAAGTGATAATTGGATTATTTTGGATAAAGAATTTTAACTAAATTGAATTCATTTATAAAACTTCAACTTTGTTTTCAAATACAACATTAAGTTTCAGTATTGGGCCAAAATAATGGGACCTCAATCATTTGGACCAGGATTTGATGTTCTAGTTAAACCAAATGGAAATTTTACAATAATAGCCCTAGCGGATCGAATTTATTGTTTACTTTTTAATTACTTAATATACATAAATTATACATAACTTAACACATATTATACATATATCATATATTCAAAGACTTTATTATTTAAGCGATTAGGTTGACCACAAGAAAATTAGTTTAAATCCTATAGCTTAGGCTATACAGAGAGAAAAGGGAAAGTTATACAGTGTGAAATAACGATTAAAGTCCACTAATTATTCGTTTAGTAATACTTTTAAATTATTACAAAAAGCTACATTTGCTATTAGGGGAATAAATAAGGGGAAATTACGCGAATAAGCAAATATATATTAGTTAATTAGCTAACATAGCTATAGTTTCCATTAATTACTACTCGCAGCTTAATTTTAGCTATAATTACGTCGCCTCTCTCCTCTCTTCCTCTCTTTGGCCTCTCTCCTCTTTTATACATATACAAATACAAATTATACATATACAATTATATGAGAGATATACAAATACAATTAGTCTCTCTCCACTCTCTGCCCTCTCTCGCTCGCCTCTCTCCTCCCTCTCCCAATCTCGCTCGTCAAATATACAAATACATATGTATACCAGTTATATATATGCAATTATTATACAGATACTAATCGACATATATACATATACAATTCGATAGATATACATATACAATTTGCCTCTCTCCTCTCTCCCCCCTCTCCGAATCTCGCTCGTCAAATATATAAATACTATGTATACCAGTTACACATATACATTTATCTAACAGATATACATATTCAATTCGACATATATACATATACAATTCGCTTCTCTCCACTCTCTACCCTCCTCGCTCGCCTCTCTCCTCCCTCTAACATGTAGCTATGAATTGTAATTAGCAAACTATAGCTATGGAACGTAATTAAATTTATTTTAGTGGCTATTTACGAAATTTCCTCTATAAATAATATTATAGAAATTTCATAAACTACCGTAGTTTGGAGCAAAATTACCATTTGTAGTACAATTTTGATTTAGAAGTCGTGATGTATCTGTTTGCTCAATAGGACTATATACATGAATACAGTCACAATTGTTACTAACTTGTATTCATTCACTCTAATAACGGCATTAATGCATACAATCTTGACAAATATAATCACATAGATTACATACGTTGACTTAATTTCAATGTATCAACAGATACCATCACAATAGATTATAAGACTCGGCTCAACAAACTCTATTCTCTATTCGAATGATAAATACATATCATATGTTTGCCCGGTCCGGTAAGAAAATTCCCCTAAAGAAAACACCAATAACATTCACTTTTTTGGCATTTTGGATAATTTCAAATACCTTGAAAACTGAAACAAACAAACAAAAAAAAAATACACAGAGACTACAGAGAGACGGTACCAAATTTCCAGGTGTTCTAAAAAAAACAAACTTTACCCTGCTTGTTGTTGAGTGCCGTTTGTCTCTCTACTCTCTTCTTCTTGGAGATGAAAAAATGGTGAAGAATTCTCTCTCTTCATAACTTCATAATTATCTATTAACTCTTTTTTCAGATCTTTCAGTAAATAAAGTTTGATTCTTTAGCTGTTTTTTTGGGTTTTATGTACTTTTTTTCTTGACCCTTTTCATTTTTGCACTTCTTTTTGCTAAATTCATTTTTATTTCTTGCAGTTAAACAAGGGTTTTTGTTAAAGTTACAATCTTTGCTCTGTTTGAGGTAAGTTGTAGATCCAATGTACTTCAGATTTTCATTTATAATGTTGGATTCTTGAGCTTACTCTGAAGCTAATGGAGAATACTGACTGCATTTTTTTTTTGTAAAATAGTTAATGTTAGATGTTACTAGTAATGTTTGTTACTTATATGTGCAAAGTTTAATCTGTGTATACTCAACTGTTTCAACATTGTTGCATTTGGGGCTCTGATTTTATTGGAAATTGTATTTCCTGGAAGACTATGTTGCTTGGACTCTCCAAAAATGTTGCTTACCCGTGTCAGATTCTCCCAAAATAGTGTATTTTTGGAGTATCTGACATGCAACCTTCAATGTTTTTGAAGAGTCTGAGCAACATAGCTGAAAGATGTAGCTGGAGTGCTTTGGTGGTAGGGTTTTGTGCTGGGGGGCATTACATTTCTTCATATATCATATATGGTTACACTTGCTGAATAAGATAGAAGTATCACCTTGTTGGTTTCTTGTTTATTCATTTCTATTGGGTTTTTCATTGATACACTATAAGAAAACATTATACTTCTAAAGTATCGGCAGAGCTGAAGTGATATATTAATGAAGTAACAAAGGGAATATGGAAGTATGTGTTTTGTGAATGCTGGAAATAGTTTTTTTTTTTTTTTGAGTGATAACTTTTCAACTAGAAGGATCTTGCGTATCAAGAGCAGACAAAGCTTAGACATGGCATGTGTCCTCATATAATCTGATTGGAGCGAGATGTGGTAGTTCTTCAGAAATTGACTGATGCTTCTGGCAGAATCGTCTTTTAATTGACAGCTCATAAGCTTTTCTTTGGGGGAAGGGAAGGCCTTCTAATTTGACAGAGTAGTTTTAAATCTCAAACTTTTGTCGTGCTACGTATCGTCTCCCAGGTTTTGGCATGGGTTGGCAGGGAGTGGGAAGGAGAATGATGCTTTGAATTTGGTAGAAAGTACTAGGTTTTTTTTTATGAGTGGTCTTACATATCCCAGCATATGAACTATGAGTCTATTTACAGTCCCATATTTAGAAAAATGAAACTTTTTAACTGTTGCAATGGGAATCTGTCTCTGCCTCTCATCAGTAAATTGGATTTCTGAAATCCTGCCTAATCAAACTATGGTTAAGAAGTTCAGAGTTTGAGATATATAGTTCCCTGGATAACTATTACATAAAGTGTTATATGCATGCCAAAAATAAAAAAGGTTATTACATAAAGTGGTATCTTCGCTTGAGCACAAAATCCGATTCCTGATCCCACTGTTCCAGCTGGAAGTTTGAGCTGCTTTGTTGCAAGTCAAACAGTGCTCACCAAAGTGATCTGTAGATGTAGTTTTGAACTGGCGAGGCAAGTAAGGAAGATAATTTCAAAGAACAAGATAATTTCAAAGAACTTATTGTCCAATGTGTTATAGGTGATACCAGCCTTAGAGTAAGTAAAGCTTTCCCTTCTCCACTCCCAAACCACAAAAGAGGAAAGGGAACACAACTAGAAGTGAATCCAGAATTTTAAATCTACGGGTTCAATCTTTAAGATTTTTAGTATTGAACCCATTGCTGTTTTAAAATTATGCGTTCAGACCTATTTATTACTATTTTAGTAAACTTATACACATAAATTTACTCTCCACGTCAAAGTAATGGGTTCAGATGAACTCAGTGTCTGCATGCTTGCTGCATCCGCCCCTGAACACAATGTTAGAGGAAGGATGTTTCTCTATTACACTCATCGAGTTTGCGAAGCATCTAATTCTCTTCTCTTCTGGAAGAGATCCTTTGCAGAATCCCATTGGATAGGTGTTGAATTCATGAATCTTACATGAGAGAATATCACTTGAGATGGTTTGGTCATGTCCGTGTCGATCTCTAGATGCACCAGTTTGTATGTGTGACCACAGTTAGTGAAGATGTTAAAAGGTGACGAGGTAGACTCACATCAAATGGAAAGAAGTTGTCTGGAAAACCTAGAATCTCTTGGAATCCATGCACGCTTAGCGAATGATAGGGCACAATGGAAGAAAAGATGTCTATATATGTTTTAGTCATGTTACTATGTTTACTTAACGTCCTATGCTTTCAAAGAGCATTTTAGATAAAATATATGGAGAACTGCTACTACTATTTATATATTTATTTATTTTATTTTGTATTTTGTTGGCTTGAGATGAATTTAAATGGAGAAACATGGTCAGTGAAAATTCATATAATCAACCCAACTTGTTGGGGACTGAGGCGTAGTTGTTGCTTTTCTTCTTTTATTTGTAGGTATGTCGATAAACCTACTAGGCTTAAGGCTCTAGATCCTTGAAAAATAGGATATATTGACAATCGATCATCTTTATTTCACTAAATTCATTTTGACCATAAAATCTCTTTTAATTCACTAAATTGATCACTGATAGTAGGCTTTGTGTTGGAATTCTAGACTTTTGTTATGCAACTTCACTTTTATATATGCAGAACCACTATTGTGATTTAGTTTCGGAAAAGAACCCATAAATAAACATTTCAACCCCATCAGTGGATTATATTACATCAATGGCTACTTACTGCTGCAAGTTTGCATGTGCTTACCTGATATAGAGCTCTTTTGAACCTTCCAGGCTTATTATTCACAAGGTTCTTACGTTGTGGGCATCAAACTTATTACTATGGGAAAATCTCCTGGAAAGTGGCTCAGGTCATTGCTGCCAGGGAAGAAGTCTTCCAAATCTGGCACATCAAAGGTAGGAGATACGATCCAATTTTGTTTTGAATTAAATTATCCCTCTGGTTCTGCCTTTTGCTCATATCTGCCTGCTTCATAGTAAAGTGGATTTATCCATGTATCCTTTTGACTTGTCAAGAGTTGAAAACTAGTTTTGTTACTGCGAAATTGCTACTAGTTTTAATATTTAGTGTATTCACAAGTTACTAGCTAACTTTTTACTACTTATGGAATAAGAGGTTAAGGTTTATACTGAGAAATGTAAAATTGTTGCCATTAGAATTTTCCTCATCTTATCCAAAACAATAAAATAAAAATTGTTGCCCTTAGAACCTTTGCATGGCGGAACCCAAGGTAGTACTTTTTGGGGAAGTGGACATTCGTTTTAGGCAAGCCATAAGGCGAGCTGTCTAATTACTTTGATGAATGACATTCATGAAAATGAACCTTGTCTTCTGCCCTAATGTCAATACCTTTGGTCGCTGGCCATGAAAACAATATTATCGTCACAATACAATAAACTTGAACAGGGCAACTTGTAAAGGATATATTTCTTTGAGAACAATTTTCCACCAGCATTACTTGTTCATGCAGCTTATCCTTATTTCCCGTGTGGGATTTATTTTATTCATATTATTTCTAGTAAGTTATTTTAATCTCTGTTTCTTTCTTTAAAGAAATCTTCAAATGAGAAAGCATCTGTAATTTGCACCAACGCGGCATTGTCTGGTTCGTCTGTCCATCTGCCATTGATATCTGAGCCAGTTGCTGGTAATGCTGGTGGAATAAAAGAAGACTTGAACTTTGAGAAAGGAGGGGTCACTGATGAGGTGATTCTCCCTTCTATGGAGCGAGATGGAGACGAACAAAATACATGTCTTACCTTACCCGAGGATACTGAGAAAATGAGGCTTGAGCAAGCTGCTACAAAGGCACAAGCTATTGTTAGGGGTTATCTGGTAATTACTCTACCCATTTAGATTTACTGGTGTCTTAAAGTATTTTTGGTTTTTTTGTGTTCTTTATTACAATTTTGATACTGAATTATGTTTGTTTGTTTTCGTGTCTTCTAGCTTTTGATGTCTTTCCCCTTCCACTTCAATATTGTGGCAGCGAGTTACTTTCACAGCTTTTAATTCTACTATGCTCGTTTCTTGTGGTTAGTGAATGTACGAGCTGACTTCATTTGTATTGTTCTTTCAGCAACATATATGAATAGGTTTTGATTTTCTGTTAAAATGATTAGAGACAAGTGTTAGATGTTAAGAGACGG
Organism: Solanum appendiculatum; assembly: GCA_018342035.1. NCBI lineage: Eukaryota > Viridiplantae > Streptophyta > Magnoliopsida > Solanales > Solanaceae > Solanum > Solanum appendiculatum. Next base: position 174,484 of record JAGDQO010000110.1, read on the forward strand.
GAAGTTGTAGCATGTGCTAGTTTTTCTCATAGTTTAATCTAAACAAGACATGCAACTGTCCATGTTTGTTTAGTAGGGTTTGTCTATATAAACTATTCTTTTGCACAAAGGTGCGGAATGCCGGAGGAATTCTGAAAATTTTACAAGATTATATTATAAAGTTGTTAACAACTTCCTAAGAAGGGAAGTTATGCTACATTAGAATTGCTAGGAAACGGTCTCTTCTGAGTCATAAATCTTGGAAAATGACTATCATCAGCAAGCTCTTATACTACCAACAAAATGGGTTCACCAGTGGCTCCAAAGTCACTTTGAATCGACGTGTTGGTAACATTTGGATTCTTGCAACCCCTTGAAGGTCTTGATGGTTTTCTTTCATTATGTTCAATGAATTGTCTTTGAATAGTTCTTTTTGGATGAGATGCATTTTAGACTTTATTTTTTTTGATAAAGGTAACTAGATGCATTTTAGACTTTATGTGACTGATAGTTTAACCTTTCTCTGTTCATGTGTTTCCTTAGTTTTGCAAATGATTTGAGTGTTACGTAAGGACTTGACTACTTAAATCTGACATGATCTTGCTACCTTTGATGTTTAAGAACATTTTCTATACAATTGGCTGAATTCTAATTTAACTTGAACATTTAACCTGTACTAATGCCGATATGGTCTCTCTGAAGGCTCGCCGAGCATTTCTTAGGCTCAAGGGGACCATAAGGCTACAAGCTGCAGTACGTGGCCATCTGGTCAGAAGGCAGGCTGTTGCTACATTATACTGTATACATGGCATTGTCAAGCTTCAAGCACATGTCCGTGGCCAGATTATTAGACGTTCCAGTATTGGCTGTGAAGTGATAACCAAACAAGGACTTGGTCAACAGGTAAACTACCAAATTGACTTTTTATAATTTATTACTCCCTATGTCCCAATTTATGTGAAGGTGTTTGATAGAATGACTTTTGGCATTCGTGTCTAAACGAGCCTGAGAAATATATGCAGCTATAAATCATTTCATCAAGGGTAAAATGGGAATTTTAAATTATATTGTTACTAAATATAAAAATGTCATTCTTTTCGGGATTGACTAAAAAGGAAAGTGTCACATAAATTGGGACAGAGGGAGTACTATCTAGGGGGTGGGGATATTGCATAACTTTGATCCCTTATCACATGGTGAACGATGAGGGGCTCACACCATGTGAGCTACCCTCCAACACAGTCAAAATGACTTATTGTTATCAAGGCTTATTGTGATTGGAAATTACATCTAGGAATCCAAGTTTCGTAGACTATATGCTGCTAAGGGTGTTCAATGTACCCTTTTTTTCTTAACTGTTCTGCTATGACTTGCTCAATGGTTTATACCTTTTTATGGTCCTTTTCATCATTAGGACGCTAAACAATTGGATTGTCAGAGAACTAATGCATCCAAACTAGCAAGGGAGCTATCCAAGAATGAATTCACTACAAAGGTACACATCTGACTTCTCGCCATTTTTTCTTACTGAGGGTTTTTTTCATACTGTTCCTGCATTGTCTGGACCTAGAGGGAAGAATATGCCCATAGGACAAGTGTTATACCTAAATAACCAAAAGCAGTTACCCAGATATTGAAGTTATGCATACATGAAAACTCCCCTTACTGCTAAAATTATTTTTTTAGGTTTTGAAGCATTAAGTGCAAAAGAATGTCTAGTTCGAATTTGAAAGAACTAACTTTTCTCATTTTTACTGGTTGTTGTTACTATAGTTGATTGATCCATTGATTGAACAATCTTTTCATATGGTATATTTCAGCTACTTGCTTCATCACCTTCTGTAATGCCTCTACACCTCCATTATGGTCCAGAGGAACCAAATTCTAGTCAGGAATGGCTAGTCCGTTGGACTATATCACAGATTTGGCAACCACAACCTAAACCGGAAACACTTTCGAGAAAAAAACATCAAAATGTTAAAGCAGACATTGCTACATCAAAGCACAGTGTAAGGAAAGTACATTCTAGAAAAATGCAGAATGGTTCAAATCATTCCACTTCTTCGGGATCAGAAAAGAAGAAATCAAGTCATTTGGTAAACTCTGTTCTTCAGAATCCAGGAAGTGAGATTAAGAAGGTAAAACATAGTTTAAAGAAAACGTCCAGCCCTTTGTTGGAAAAACCTGTTCAGTCTGAGGTTGACACCGAGCGAAAAAGGCAAAGTCATGACAAATCATCAAGCATGACATCTGATGAACCATTGAAAAATTCAGAAGGGACAGTTGAAAATTCTACTAATGTGGCCCCACCTCAAGAAACGCTAGTGGTGGATGATACTATCACTCATTTGGATATCCTTTCTGTATCTGATACTCATCAAAAATCAACTACTGATGCTGCGGATCAGAAGTCGATCACTGATAACAGAGAGGATGATACTCCTGTTGCTAATGAGGATTCTTGTACCAACCATGATAATAATGAAGGAAATGAGAGCAACAAGGTTAACAGAAGAGTTTCTTTACCTGCGAAGCATGATGTCGATGCAAGTACGCCAACGACAAGAAAGGTGCCCAGCTACATGGCTCCAACCAAGTCTGCTAAAGCTAAGCTGAAAGAGCAAGCCTCACCAAGGTTTGGGCAAGATGTGGCTGATAAGAATGCCGTAACCAGACGTCATTCTTTGCCGTCCCCTATGAATGGAAAGCTGAGTTCATCACCATCACCACGGGTACAGAGGCTGGTCCAAGCTAGTGCAAAAGAAGGAATCAAGATCGATAGATCTTTATCGTCTTCAAGGGATGGTACTGGTGAGTATTAAAGTGCCAACTTGTTCTCTTCGTTCGTTTCAATATGTTTGTCTTAGTGTGATTAGACACGGAGTTTTGAAACAGTTGAAGTAGTTCACTCTGTGGAGTATGAATATTAAAACATACAAATAAGACCCATTATGCATTAATTTCAAAAGATAGAAAAATTGCCAGACCAAAAACATTTGGTCCTAGGTTCTATCAAGAGATTACTGCATGTCTTGGGAACCCATATACAATGCTTCTACTTGACGTTACGCATGTAACTTTTGCCTTTATCATTTCAGATAAGATGACTCGAGCAGAATGGAAGCGGTAACTCTGCAAGAATCTCAGATGTTGCCGGAAAGTAGTACCCGGAGATCAATCACTGACAGAACAAAACTTCATTATGTCCATATTCCTACTTTTGATGTTAGACAGGAACTAAATTATAAGGTATAGATGGTTTGCCTTTTGTTGTCTTTTCATTTTTGCTTGGGAAATATTGCAAGAGTTTGTACTTGCTATACTTTAGATATAAGTTTGTCTTGTTAAGGCTTTAGGCAGGTTGAGTTGATATAGAATGTGTGTTTTTGAGGCAAAATCTATCTGTATGTTCAGTTAATGTTTGCTTATGCAAAAACACTAATACAGTCAAGTTATAGTGTTCTTACTTATCCTTCAACATGACTCGAAATCTTTACCATAGTTTTAACTTGTGATAGTAAGCTAATTATAAAGTAACGAAGTATTATCTAATTAACATAGATCTAAATGTTAATTCTTTCACTAAAACAAAAGTACCCTTTTTCAATCACCTAAGAAGTTCTCTCATATAATTTTTGTGGGTCGAATCAAGTGGGGTCGGTCAATAAAATAAGAGCTTCAAATGACTACCATTTTATTTCTTAAAAATTCGCTTAAAATAAAAATTCTATATCAACAAAATTTAATGAAAAATTATTTAAATTGTTTAGGTGACGTTCTAGATGAAATATAAAAAATTTGGTGACTTCTGAGTTGCAATGAATTTTTTTTTTTAAAATAATTATATTTAAAACTTACATGATAACTATTACTAAACCAAAATTTAAGTAGGTTTAATTACAGTAAAACACCTAAATCATTTTCAGAGAAATTTTAGGATTAAAACATCTATAAATTCCTAAACCACTTAACAATCTTTTATCAAGTTAATTAATTTACAGTGGAGACTTTTGTTTATGAAGAGTCTAAATTGCAATACTCCTTTGGTTGGTCTAAAATAAAACCCAAAAATTCCAAAAATTCCCAAAATCGTCGTCCTACGTTAGAATTAATCAAAATTTTGTTGATTTGCAAAACCGAACATCTTTGGCGTAATCTTTCTGGTAAAAATAGGACAAGTCGTAAACGTCCACGAACCTCAACGTCTATCTCAATGGAATCTCAAGATTTTGAGAATTCAGAAAAGACTTCTCTAGCTATATATGACGAGTTAAAAAATTGTCAATTTCCAGTCTTTGAGTGTAAAGTGATTGTTGATGAGTTGATCGAATTGGCACTTAAATATATCCATCGTTCTGTGCTGGTTGATGATCGTTACGTGTTGAAACTTGGTGTTAAGATTAATATGTTGCACAAGTACAAGCAAATAAAGGACAATTATGCAAAAAATATTCCTAATAAGAGTTGCAATTTATGTGAAGATGTTTTTAGAGGATCTTCAATTATAAAAATGTCATGTAAGCATATGTTTCATTTTAAATGTATGAAAAAATGGTTAGATAGGAATATTGGTTGCCCTACTTGTACTCCTATCAATAATTGCAAACCCTAATTAGGTTTAGGTGCCTTTTTAAAAATTTGAGTTTATTGGTTTGATAAATGAACATTTTATTTTTACTATTGCTTGTACATATATATGTTTTTTTTATTTGTATTTTCTGTTAGATTGATTGTTATGAGTATTGGTTAATATTTTGGACTTATGGGGGCGTTGGTTGTATTATATTAATTATGGAAAAGGGTTAAAAAAAACTTTAAAACTATGCGAAATTGAATAAAAATATAGGAAAAAAAAGTTCTCTCTCTTTTATTCTTTTTAAAATATAATAAAAAGATTATTTTAAAAAGAAATTAAAAGAAACATTCTGCATTAGGAGGAGAATTTTTCGACAAAAACAGTGACAAAAACTATTTTAAAAAGAAACTAGTAAACAAAACAGAATCTATAACAAAAACAAAAAATAATATTGACAAGAAGAAAATCGAGCCAATTGATGGCGTAAGGAAATTATTCCGTCTAAGTATCCGAGATTAAAGGAATATATTCTCTCAGGATAGATAGATTTTACTCACTACAATGTGTTAGCGAACCACCCAAAGGTGGCAAAGTACACTAGAATACTAAATTTTGTTGTGCAGAAAAAGAAGAAGTTTAGAAATTTCGTAGTTAAAAAATGAGAAACCCCTCTATTTATAGACAACAAAGGATAGTGTAAACATATGCTTATTGTGCCTTATCGGAAATATCACAACCCTTTGGAAAATTCACAATCCTTCGGAAAAGTCACAACCTTTTCGAAAAATCACAATCGTTGGGAAAAGTCACAACCTTTCGTAAAGTCGCAACTCTTCAGAAAAGCCACAACTCTTCATAAAAGTCTCAACTCTTCATTTTTCATTCCCCTCTTAACAATCTTTTATCAAGTTAATTTACCATGGAGATTTTTGCTTATGAAGACTCTAATTTGTATTACACCTTAGGGTGGCCTGAAAACCCCCCCATAAATTCCCATCATTCTTTTGCATTTGAATTAGTAGTAATTCAATTCATTTGTGAAATCGGACATCTTTACTATGATATTTCTGGTAAACAATACAAACACGAATGTCCACCAATCTCAACATGTTTCACTATGGAATCTCAAGATTTCAAGAATCCAGAAAAGACTCATCAAGCCATACACGACCAGTTAAGAAATTGTCAATTTCCATTGATCTTCGAATGCAAAGTGATCGTTGATGAGTTGATCGAATTGGCACATAAATATAGTCATTGTTCCGTGCTCGTTGATGATGGTTACGTGTTGGGACTTGGTGTTAAGATTGATATGTCACACATATACAAGCAAATAAATGAGAATGATATAAGTAATGTCATGGCACAAAAATTGCAAAATATGTGAAGAAGACATTTTTGGAGGATCCTCAATTATAAAGATGTCATGCAAACATATGCTTCACTTAAATTGTATGAAAAAATTGTTTGATAGGAACAATGGTTGCCCAACTTGTACTCCTATCAATAATGGAGAATCCTAAGTTATAAATTGTCTAAATAAAATTTTATGGTAAGTCTTAAGTGTCCTTTTTCATTTGAATTTATTGGATTGATAAATGTAACATTTTACTTTTACTGTTGATTGTACATATGTAGGGTAAAAAAAATAATACATTGAAACTATGTGATATTGAACAAAAATGTTCACTATTAATAATTTGGTTAAAGAATATTCCTGTTATTAATAATCTGACTCAAGAAGACGACTTTCTGATCAGATTCGTCATGTGCTTCAGATATGAAGAATTTAGCTATACGAAAGATGAAAAAAAAAACAAAATCCCCCTCTTTCTTCAGAACTTGGACTCAATCCACATACGTTGATTGAACCTTCATGTCAATATAGTGGCTAGATGAAGGATAAGAATCAAAAGGAATAAAATTACTATTTTACTTCTATATATACACTTTTCCCCCCTAATGCTTGAATCAATTCAAAATTTGTAACTTCACTAATTCATTAAAATCCCCAATCGAAATATTTTTAAGCTAGGATATATTTTGCTAGAATATTCCTTCATTTATATGACCACAATAAATCCCCTATACATTGTTTCAATATTCAACCTCTTTAATTTCTAATAAAGTGTTTCATTTAAACACTTTTAATTTAAATTTCTAAAATAAAAATAAAAATTTATGCGTATATTTTTATTCATCTATTAGATAGTTAAGTAAATTGCCATATAAAACATGTCTATCTCCTAAAACGTAAATATAGGCATCAACCTCAAATAGAAAATGTCTGAAGTATAATATGACTTATTGAGATGAATATATATAATTAAAATAAATAACACATTTTATGTGATTAATATAACTATAAATTGAATTCGTTTTACTCAAATACACATAAATCGCACTCGTCGAATGCGATTTATGAGTATACGAATAAAACACATTCTTTATCTCACAATGCCCCTTTGAGTTATATGTATCATGATTACCACAAAAGGTATATAGATTTTTCTGGTCACTTGTTACAAAATGTGATTCCATTTCTTGAATTCAACACACAATTGTGACTAGGTTCAACCTGACCAAAATTCATTTTTTACCTCTTAAATTTTTAGTGTCAGAAAGGATATTAATTACTATCTTAAGTAGGCGTTTAATCATAGGTGGGGTGTTCGTGGTTCGGTTTGGATCGGTTATTGGTTAAAACCAAAATAAAACCAATCTAGTCGGTTTTTTAAATTTCTAAAACCAAATCAAACCAAACGAAAAAAATAACCGTCGGTTTGGTTATTGTTAGTTTGGTTCGGTTTGGTTCAGTTTTTCTGGTTTTTTCGGTTTGAAAGTAATAAAATTTTTGAGGACATACGTATCTTAATAGACACAAACACCTAGTACATGAACAATCCACATGAAAGCTATTGTCGGTTTAATTAACAATTAAGCAATACTAGAGTTATTATTACATGAACAAAGTGATTCAATTAATAGAAAATATGACTATCTTATGTGAGGTAGGTTAGGTAAAGACTAAAGTAAATGATTTTGGTGGACTTGGACTTAGAATTGTAATAGTTGGGCTAAAATTTAAGTGTTGGGCTAGAGAAAATGATAAAGTTAAAGACTTGAGTTAATTAAAATTTAACAAAATATTTAATTATATTTTATTTATGAATGATATATAAATAGTTATAAAATTTATATATCTAATTTATCGGTTCGGTTTTGTTATTTTTGCGGTTGTTTTTTAGTAAAACCAAAACCAAACCAAATAGTATCGATTTTTAAAATTTAAAACCAAACCTAACCAAACCAAACCAAACCAAATATTAATTTTTTCATCGGTTTGATTTTTTAACCGTAACCATGAACAGCCCTAATCATAGGATTTGAAAGCCTGGTTTCACGTTTTGATTTTAAATCAGTGTTATTTTATGAAATTTGTACAAAGATTTAACTTCAACTTTAAATCATGTGGGCTGATCTTATCAAAGCATAGTTAGTTATGACTATTCTAGACTGTATTCAGCAAGTGGATTCGCATGTATCCCAGATACATGTGAATCACACCACCAGATACATGCAGATATATGTATCTAGTATGCTTCACATGTATCTGGGATACATGACTATCTAGCTCACCTCCCTCCCCATCTTGCTTTCCTCTCTCCCTATTTTAGTGTATCTAGTAGCAGAATTACATGTATCTAGGTGTATCTTCCTCAATTTTTGACAGAAAACTTTTAATTAGTTGTAAGATACGTAATTATTTGAAAATATAGATAGAATTAATATATATGGTATGAATGTATGTCTAATAAATTAGTTTTTCCGGTAATCGTGCAAATTCAAAACTGAATTAGAGCGGAGGAGTAATTATGAATACAAGAAATATTCCTTGCAACAAACAGTAGTCTCATAATGCCAATTGCTAAGAATATAGTCCTTGAGATTTTAATATTGAATCTAAATGGTCTTCTAATATTCTTTTTAAGCTCCCCCCCCCCCCCCCCCACGCACCAACAATTTATAAAAAGATCTAGAAGAATTCTCTGGTCTTACATGTCAAAGCTTTTAGCTACCAAAATAAAAGGGAGAACATTCCATGCACAAATAAAATTGACTCATGAACGTTATATTTTTTGTTCACGCCTTTTTATTTTATTATCAATCATAAAGCAAATTGGACAAGATATCTGGAATATATCTTTATAAAAATATACACCCCCTCCATCGCACAAGAGTCAAAGTATTTAAAAATCGCGATGTGGATTTGTATATGATTCTTTAAATTTATTTAAAATAAATTTGACATATATAGAAAAATTCTGAAAAATCGTATAATAATAGTAGAATTAAAGAGAATAATTACTTTAAAAATATAAATTATCAGGACCAGATGTAGTATACAAATGAAAAACTACTAAATTAAACAAATTTTAAATATCATAGGTTAAAACTTTATGACATGAAAAGAAAAAAAGGAAAAAGTATAATATGAGATGAAAAGACAAGGATCTGGGAGAAGGAATTACTTTTTTCCTGATAATGTTCTCAAACTTTAATAGTACCCATATTTGTAGCCACATTCAATATAGTCTCACCCCATATCACAGTTCAAACCCCACTTTCACATTAGGGATGGAATTTTCTTATAAAAACAATGTTATAAATAGGAATGTATGTTGTAACAACATTAAACCAACAAGTAGAAATGCAAGAGTACTACTAGCTAATTGGAGATGATGAACAAAAATGGTTTTCAAGTCTATCAAGGTGTTCCCTAGAGTTCCCTTGACCGCTTCATTAGGGTTTACTTAGTTGTTTGATGCCCTGCTGAAGTGTTTGGGGGAACTACCGGGCTCACTTTGAAATTTACACAAATGAATAGAAGTGCAAGAGTACTAGTTGTAGATGATGAACACAATGGCTCACGCATAATCTATCAAGATGTTCCCTAGAGTTCCCTTGACAGCTTCATGAGGGCTTACTTCGATGTTAGAAGCCTTGCTGAAGTGTTTGGGGGAACTCCTGGGTTCACTTTGAAAATTACACAAACAAGTAGAAGTGCAATAGTACTAGCCAGAGATGATGAATACAATGGTTCAAGTATAAATCTATCAAGGTGTTCCCTAGAGTTCCCTTGATCACTTCATGAGGGCTTAATTACTTCGTTGTTAGTAGCCCTGCTGAAGTGTTTGGGGGAACTCCCGGGTTCACTTTGAAAATTACAAAAATAAGTAGAAGTGCAAGAGTACTAGCTAGAGATGATGAACACAATGGTTGAAGCGTTAGTATTTCCATATATGTTATGAAGATTCGACATTAGTTTTCATATGTTTAATGTTATGAAGATTCAACGTTAATAAAAACGAGTGAACAAAGGATAATATAATATATAGTTAGTTTCATAGTATCCTCATCCGACTTCTAACACTTAATTAGAAAACATTGTATCATCTGAGTCTTTTTTACCTTTTTAGAATTGGAATAATAAGCATTCATCAATGTATTCGTCTCTTGAAATAAATTCAACTACTCTAATTTCAACATTGCTTTAACTAGGGATTACACTCGCAATCGAGATACCTATAACTAGTAGATCATCAGACACAAAACTTGAAGTCATAGATATCTCTTCACAATTATATCCACCATATTTTCTTTACTTTGAACTTTTCAAGCCGTAGAAATTCGAGCTATACTCATTGTTATTTCTAGTTGTCTTTGAAATTTTGATGATTTCGGAATCTAGTGAGGGACCAGATTCAAGGAGAGACTGAAAGTGTCCGTACAATGAAAAAGATAGCTGGCTAAAGCTGCAACTCTGTGACACCTGTTGTGGTTGGTGCCTGTCCTTTGCAGTGCCAGACTCTCAGCCAAGAGTTTGTGTCCATCCATAAAACGTCTACTCCATATTGACACAAACAAGTTTTTACAAAATCAGAACTTCAGAAAGCAAAAGCCTCTGTTTCAAAGAAATATTTCTCAAGAACAACAGAGGACCTGATAGAGTTATCATTGTTCTTAGCTATTGCTAGGTTATATTTCAGTGTTTAATCTTGTGAGATCTATTCCTAAGCTATAAAGGGAGTAGATCAATTCTCATTCTTTGTTTTGTTTTTCCAAAGTTTAGCTATGTTTGAATCGTGAAGTCTATATTGGCTAGAGTTAGCTAATGTAGTGAGCAATGTGTTGCTTAGTTCTTGTTTGGTAACAGAGTTACGTTGTTACAGCAAGGGGAAGGGATTAATAGGATAATTCCTAGATTACTGGATTCTGTACTATGAATCTATTTTGAGTAGAATAGAGTTTAATTGAAAATCCTGTAAGAACAGATCATGATTTTCTCCTCCCTTGAGCAAGGGGGTTTCACGTAAAAAACAGTGTTCGATTTTTTTTGTTATTTATCTTCCTCACTGTTATTCTGTTGTCCATTGATTGTTAGTGATCGCATACATTCTATCACTCATAGTAAGAACAAAAATGCACAATAAAAGATATCCAAAAAATCAGAAAAAAAAACTAAAAAACTCATACCTATTGAACTGATTTGGATATAATTGTGCTAAATTTGATGGATTAGTTAAGGGGTGTCAAATGGGCGGATTGGGTTGAAATTGAAAATACTAAAACGGGTTGAAATAGAAATTGGGTTGGGTCTTGACCCGCCTAAGTTTACTTTGGGCTCAAATGGGTTGGGCTTAAAACGGGTTGGGTCTTGACCCGCCCAATTTGACCGACTTACCCACTTAATCTCAATAATTTTAATATATTGTTATTTAAGTTTTATAACCACAATTTGAATTCAAACACAAGAAATTTTTTAAAAAGAAGTTACAAATTGATAGATAAATCCTTAAAGATATAAAATAGATAGTAATTCATACCTTCAATATATGAACATACATTACATCAAAGCAAATAAAGAGTCTTAAAACGGGTTGAAATTGGAGATTAAATTGGGTTCAATTGAGGATTCTCTTAAAATGGATTAAGGCTTGAATGGGTTGAGATTGAACCAAATTCAAATTATCTTGAGCCCAACCCTTAAAATTCTGGACGGATTGGGCGGGTTACCTAGAGTTGGGCTCATTTTTGACACCCCTAGATTAGTTTGATGGTTTGACACTTAGTTTAATTTTTCCTTTTATCAGTTTGGATAAAAACGACGTAGTACTTGAAATATAATTTTTTCAATTGGATCCTGACAAATTCAGATTCTCGTTATGTAGAGCCTCATTTAGGTGGGGAGTGGGGGGAGCATCTCTTATTAAGGATGTTTCCATACCTAGGACCAAGGGTGTCAAAAGAATATGAATAATCGACCGAACCTAACCGAACCGAACCGAACCGATTTATGTTATTTTTTCAATAAAACGTTGGACTTTTATTTGAGTGTATAACTGTCCTGAACAATTGGGATGGTGTTTTTAATTTATGAAAAAAACCAAAAAATTCTCGAACCGAACCGAATAACCTTACATGTATGTAAATATATTTTATATATTAACAATATGTTAAATTTAATATATAAATATATTTTATAACATTTTTCAAATATAAATATAATTTAGGTTTTAGGCCTTTGGTGACTAGATGACTTTGGCTCTTTGCTCTTTAATTAGTCTTTACTTAATTAGGTTTAAAATTAAAAGATACAGTAATAGATACTCTATCAAACAATACAACGAAACCTATGCAAACACTCCTATTAAATGTTTAAGATCAAACAATATTGTTACAAGGTTTTAAATTCTTATCTTCTTGGTGAAGAATTAAAGTGTTTCTTCAAGAATATATTTGCAAAAGAAAATTTTTAATTCTAATATATTTTGAGGTTATATTTTAAAAGAAAAAAAATCGAAAATTAACCAAACTATACCGATACCGAAGAGAAACCGATATGATTGGGATGGTTTAAAAAATCTAATTTTGGTTATGTATTATAAAATACCCGAAAAATTGGAATGGTACAATTTAAAAAAAATAACCGATTGAACCGTACTATTGACACCGCTACCTAGGATAAACCTCTACTTAAGGGAGGAGTAGCCTCATGCACGGCACCCAGGTGCTGCTATGGTCTTAATTATAGTGGAAGCTTTTTTGTTTATATTTTCCACGTTTTACTTTTCTTTTTCAATTTTCAGATATGGGTAACTATTTTAAATTAAAAAATGATGTTATTAATTGTTTTTTTTTATTTTTGTATTGAGTAACGTCTGGAACCAAATCGAGTGCATTAACATCATAGACATAGGAAAATAAATTATTATGAAAATAAAATAAAGAGAGTCCGTAGTAATTCATGAAATTATGAGGTAAATAGCACAAACTTAAGCCTCCAAACTTTCCTTCTTCAATTTAGATAATTATGCTTAATTATCTTGATACATAGGATTAGTTTGTATAAAAGTTATAAATCTTTTATAATATCTATGAATATTTATCTGAAAATGTTAATAGATACCTCCAAAAAAGAAAGAAATTTTTTGATCTAAACCATCTTAGCCTAAGTAAACTTTAAACATGACTCAACATTGATCCGTTTATTAATTCAGTTCATCTCAACGCTTCCAACTTTAGCTCAAATCATTCATTTGCCACCTCTCAGGGATAATGCCAAACCCCCAATCATCACAGGAGGTGAAAGTCTCAGTAGTTAGATTAATTAGAAAAAAAACTTAAATATATGTATTAACAATTAAATTCATTATCCAAATATCATAGGACAAAAAAGGGAAAATATACAATTTGGTATATATAAAAGGACAAGGATCTTGAGAAGGAATTCCATCTTTATTTTATTCTCAAACTTTAATATTACTCGTCTTTACAGCCAGATTCAATACATGCATTTGGTGCATTATATTTACTTAATAATTTTGTTTGTTATATTTTTTAAAGTTTGAATCAAAGTTACTCTATTTAATCTTCGCGAAAACGTAAAAACATTTTTGGTGATTTAATAGATATGTAAGAGCATTTAATGAATTTGTTAGTAAAAATACATGTTTTTTAAAAAATAATTGAGTTCAGCTGAACTCATATCGAGCTTTTATGTCCGCTTGTGAAGATGAGTATACATTTATTATTTATTTTATATTTGCAACATGACACCCAAAATGAGTATCCATACTCTCTTTCTTGGCCAGCCAAGCATGAAAGTTTTCGTTTTTATAAATAATAAATGATGGTGAGATTAGAACTCATGACCTTTGCTTGCTCTCGTAATATATTAAATGACCTTTATAGTTCATGTGCAAATTCCTCTTCAATGCCATTTCACTTACTTTTTGCTCTATATTATTTTGGACTATTTTTTTTCCTGAGCTGAGGGTCTATCGGAAATACTGTTAGTGATAAAAATCTGAGTGCATTCTATCCTCTTCAAACCTAACTTTGTAGAATTATACTGAATATGTTATTGTTATTGTCTTTTTGAACTCTGGAAAAGAAATATTCCTTGGTACATATAGGCTTAGAATATACTTATTGAGGTTATAATATTGAACCTGGCCTATATTGTTATCCAAGTGAAGGCAAAAATTTATTCCAATATAAAAAGGGAAAACATTCCATGCACAAATAAGATTGACTCAACGTTATAGTTTTTGTTGATACCTTTCTGTTTTACCAATCGCAAAGCAAATTGGACAACATCTAGAATAACTTTATAAATATATACCCCCTCCTTTTCACAAGAGTCAAAGTAATTAAAAATCTCATTGTGAATTATTACATGATTCTTTAAATTTATTTAATTAAAAGAAATTTGACATGCTTAAAAAATTATATTAATTAATAGTAAGAATTAGCCAGTGAATCAATTATTTCCAGCAAATTGATGCATGATTTAATTTATGCACAATTAATATCAATTTAAAACCTTAGGTATGAGAATTATGCAAGTGAAACCATCACTTAAACATGAACACATGTAAAGAAAAAAAAAGGAAAAGGTACAATATGGGATGAAAGGAAAAAGGTCTAGAAAAGGAATTACTTTTTTTCTGATATTCTCAAAACTTTAATACTACCCATATTTGTAGCCAGATTCAACAAAATGTCACCACATATCCAAATTCAAACCCCACTTTCATATCTTGCATGGAATTTGCTTACCAACCCTATATAAATAGGAGTGTATGTTGTAACAAGATTAAACAAACAAGTGGAAGTCATGCAAGAGTACAAGTTGGAGATGATGAACAAAAGTGGTTCTCAAGTCTATTAAGGTGTTCCCGAGAGTTCCCTTGACCACTTCATGAGGGTTTAAGCACTTCGTTGTTTGATGCCCTGCTGAAGTGTTTGGGGGAACTCCCGGGTTTACTTCAAAATTTACACAAACAAGTAGAAGTGGAAGAGTACTAATGGGAGATGATGAATGCAATGATTCATTTCTATATCTATCAAGGTGTTCTCGAGAGTTCCCTTGACCACTTCATGGGGGATTAATATCTTCATTTTGATGCCCTGCTGAAGTGTTTGGGGGAACTCCCGGGTTCACTTTGAAGTTTACACAAACAAGTAAAACTGCAAGAGTAGTAGAGGTAGATGATGAATGCAATGATTCATGGCTATATCTATTAAGGTGTTCTCGAGAGTTCCCTCGACCACTTCATGAGGGCTTAGTTACTTCATTTCGAATGTCTTGCTGAAGTGATTGGGGGAACTCCCGGGTTCACTTTGAACTTTACACAAACAAGTAGAGGTGCAAGAGTGCAAGTTGGAAATGTTGAATGCAAAGGTGAGAGTACGTTCCCTTGATCAGGAGGGATTAATACTTCATTTTGTATGTCCGGTTGGAGTGTTCAGAAACTTCCGAGTTCACTCTGAAGTTTACACAAACAAGTAAAAGTGCAATAGTACTAGTGGTAAATGATAAAAGCAATTATTCATGCTACATCTATCAAGGTGTTCTCGAGGGTTTCCTTGACCATTTCATCATGAGGGATTGTTTTCTTCGTTTTTGATGTCCTGTTGAAGTGTTTGGGGGAACTCACGGATTCACTTTGAAGTTTACACTAACAGTAAAAGTGCATGGGTACTAGCGGGAAATGATAAATGTCATGAATCATGCTATATCTGCAAAGGTGTTCCAGAGAGTTCCCTGGACCACTTAATGAGGGATTAATTTCTTCTTTTTGATGTCCTATTGAAGTGTTTCAGGAATTCCCAGGCTCACTTCGAAGTTTACATAAACAAGTAAAAGTGCATAAGTACTAGCAGGAAATGATAAATGCAATGATTCATGGCTGCATCTATCAAGGTGCTCCTGAGAGTTCCCTTGACCACTTCATGAGGGCTTAATTGCTTCATTTTTAATGCCCTGCTGAAGTGTTTGGGGGAACTCCTAGGTTAACTTTGAAATTTACACAAACAGATAGAAGTGCAATATTCAAGCTAGAAATGATGAATTGAATGATTCATGTCTACATCTATCAAGGAGATCCTAAGAGTTTCCTTGACCACTTCATGAGGGTTTAATAACTTTATTTTTAGTACCCTGCTGAAGTGTTTGGGGGAACTCCCGGGTTTACTTTGATATTTACACAAACAATTAGAAGTGTAAGAGTACAAGCTAGAAATGATGAATGCAATGATTCATGTCTACATCTATTAAGGTGTTCTTGAGAGTTTCCTTGACCACTTCACAAGGGTTTAATTACTTCATTTTTAATGCCCTACTGAAGTGTTTGAGGGAACTCCTAGGTTCATT
This sequence comes from Solanum appendiculatum, assembly GCA_018342035.1. Lineage (NCBI taxonomy): Eukaryota > Viridiplantae > Streptophyta > Magnoliopsida > Solanales > Solanaceae > Solanum > Solanum appendiculatum. The sequence continues at coordinate 190,761 of JAGDQO010000110.1, forward strand.
TTGAAATCTACACAAATAAGTAGAAGTGCAAGAGTACAAGATGGAAAGTGGAAATGATGAATGCAATGATTCATGTCTACAACTATCAAGGTGATCCCAAGAGTTCCCTTGACCACTTCATGAGGGATTAATTACTTCATTTTTAATGTCCTGCCGAAGTGTTTGGGGGAGCTCCCGCGTTTACTTTGAGATTTACACAAACAAGTAGAAGTGCAAGAGCACAAGCTAGAAATGAAGAATGCAATGATTCATGTCTACACCTATTAAGGTATCTTAAGAGTTCCCTTGATCACTTTATAGGGGTTTAATTACTTCATTTTTAATGCCCTACTGAAGTGTTTGAGGGAACTCCTGGTTCATTTTGAAATCTACACAAATAAGTAGAAGTGCAAGAGTACAAGCTGGAAAGTGAAAATGATGATTGCAATGGTTCATGTCTACAACTATCAAGGTGATCCCAAGAGTTCCCTTGACCACATCATGAGGGATTAATTACTTCATTTTTAGTGCCCTGCTGAATTGTTTGGGGGAACTCCCTAGTTCACTTTGAAATTTACACAAACAAGTAGAAGTGTAAGAGTACAAGCTGGAAAGTGGGAATGATGAATGCAATGATTCATGTCTAAATCTATCAAGGTGATCCCGAGAGTTTCCTTGACCACTTCATGAGGGATTAATTACTTTATTTTTAATGCCCTGCTGAAGTGTTTGGGGGAACTCCCCGGTTCACTTTGAAATTTACACAAACAAGTAGAAATGTAAGAGTAAAATCTGGAAAGTGGGAATGATGAATGCAATGATTCATGTCTAAATCTATCAAGGTGATCCCGAGAGTTTCCTTTGACCACATTCATTACTTAATTTTTTGATGTCCTATTGATGTGTTTGGGGAACTCCCGGGTTCAAAGTACACAAATAAGTAAATGTGCAGGAGTACTAATGGGAGATGATTGCATAGATGATGAAGGCAATGATTCATGTCCACATCTATCAAGGTGTTTTGAGAGTTTCCTTGGCCATTTCATAAGCTGAGATTAATTTCGTCCTTGTTTGAAGCTCTATTGAAGTTTTAGGGGACTCCCAGGTTCACTTTGAAATATACACAAATAAGTAGAAGTGCAAGAGTATTAATTTAAGTTGGTGGAACTACATGATCGAAAATTAAGTACACCAAAAATGATATTTAGCGGTAATTAATTACCGGCATTAACTTAATTGCCGCTAAATATTATTTTAGAGGCAATTAACACTCTTTGTAAATGTCCCTAAAGTTCATAGGAACATTGGATCCAATGAAAATTAACTAATGACGATAAAGGCTTTAGGTTTCTTTGTTAAATGTGTATATTTATTGTAACTAAAATTTATCAATAGAGGAATCATCATTCATCCCACCAACGTAAGGATAAAAGGATGACAATGTTTTTGAAAGAGATTTCTCAAGAAGTTGTGACACGTTGGAAGGATCATAGGACTTGTCATTGTTTTTTTTTTTTGGGTAAAAAAAATGCAATAGGAATATTCATATGAAGTAGTTGATCTAACGAAGGAAAGTTTGTGAGATCTTAGAAGAGGGAAAGTGAGATTAGAGGGTTTGATAATCTTCTTGGAAATCAAAGAAATAAGTGATGATGAAGCCATTATTGGAATTTAATTTGAGCTATTGATTACCAAATAGTAGTATTATTACCTTATATAAAGTTTAAAATTACTATTCCCTCCGTTCACTTTTACTTGTCACATTTTGGCTTGTCATGCCCATTAAGAAAATAATAATTGATATAGATATTTTACCAAAACTATCCCTATCAAATGATGTTTAATATTAAGTCTTGAAAAATGACTTGAAGAAAGAGTATTTAATGCTGAGGGTAAACATGGAAAATATAATTATATTTTCTTGATATGTCAAAAGTGACAAGTAAAAATGAAAATCTAGTTCAGAAAAAAGCGATAAGTAAAAGTGAACGGTGGGAGTATTTAATAATAGCCAAACAAAAAGACCAGAGTGGCTACTATTTAATTAGAGTGACTTCCCATTAATTAGTATATCGTATTACTAGAGTCTTTGTTTATTAATCCACTGCACAGACCCTTACAGATTTGAGGCGTTAGAGGTTGTTACTCTGTGTGCAACTCGAAGGCGCTGAAGTTCGACGTAAAGCTTTCTGATTGTTAAGTTATAATAGGACTGAGTAACATCCAATAACTTCAATCCTTTTGATTTGCACACTAAAGTGGCTTAAGTAACCCTCGAGAACAGTATGTAGTATATGTTTGCTATCCTTTTCTAGATTAATATTTTTTTCATGTTTTTTTTGTTTCTGGACTATTATATATGTATTATGTAGTGTTTTCAGGACTATTGAATTATATTATATACTATTTTTGTAATATAATGCAGTGATATATAAATAGTCAATAAAAATTATTTGAGTTTTTTCGTCTTTAATCATTTTTCGGAGCACTCTAACAAAAACTTGGACATAATTCTTATGGCGTGGTTCAATTAAGCATCTAACACATGTTAAAGTGTTCTGATCAAACACTTACGACTAAAAATTTTCAGAAGAACCTATTACGTAAAATAAGTTTATTATATAAAATATGTCTACTTTAACTATAAATATCAATATCAATTAAAGCATGCATGTGATTTAACATTTTACTAGGGCTAATACATAATTAGTGTCAAATATAAATATTTTATCTTGTGTTCAAATTCTCAATAGAAATAAGTCATAATTCAAGTGTTTAAATAAATTTTATTCGAGTTAAAAGAATCGTTAATGTATTCAACCAAAATATTATCTTAATTCAACTTAATTGTGTATATTATAGGTATTTTGCCAACAAAAATATGTCTAGACTAATCATATTCAATGTGCTAAAGATTAAAATTTTTGTTTTGTTTTTATTCAAATCATGATATACTCTATCTATTTTATTTATGTGACATTCTTTTTTTACTAGCCCTTTTTGAGTGAAAGGAAGCATATCCTAAAACATCATAACTATTCGTCAAATAATGATTTTTATGGTTTGATTTATTATGATTTGACCAGATTCATATTTATAACTATTCGTCAAATAATAATTTCTATGATTTGATTTCTTATGATTTGACCAGATTCATATTTATCACTTTATCACTATTCGTCAAATAATGACTTTTATAATTTTATTTCTTATGATTTGACCAGATTGATATTTATCACTTTGGTAAATAACAATGATTACTTAATTAAAATAAGGTAAATAATTTAAAATGACACAAATAATAAGGCAAGAAAATTTATGGCAAGTGGTACAAAAAAAATTATATATATATTAGACAAGTTTATTGCTAAAATTAAACTTGTTTCATTAAGAATTTTATTTTATTTAAAAATATCACAATGAATATTACGAAAATGATGTCATGCCTCCTAACAGAAGAAATAATGGAGATATTGATCGAGATTCCAACAAAATGATTATATACCTTCTAAGAAAGAAAATAATGGAGATGGTGAGGAAGATAATGACGATGTTGGTGATTTTGATTATGTGTCCTAACAAAGATAATAGTGGAGATGATAAGGATGATGTCGATGATGATAATGATGGTGATGGTGATATAACGATGATGGAGATTCTAGAGATGATGATTATGATGATGAAGCACATAATCATCTCCTAAATCTCCATCATCGTTATTATCATCGTCATCATCACCATTGTCATCGTTATCATCCGTATTGTATTTATCATTATTTTTTTAGGAGGCACAAAATCTGGATCTCCATCATCGTCATCATCTTCGTCATTATCTACATTATTTCCTTTGTGAGGAGGCATATAATCATACCCCTAGAACCCTTATCTTCATCTTTATCATTTCTTCTACTTGAAAGTGTAAACAAATAATATCTATTAATCTTTCTCATCACTAAAATCATCATGTTTCTTGTACAAATAATCATTATACTTGTCATGAATCAGTTGTATCTATATCATTAGCCAAATTAATTTTATACAAAGATAATTATCTCTATAAAATTAACTATTATTATTCAGAACTATGGTCATTTACTCTATTTCTAATCTAGAAAAAAAATTATATCTCAAAATCTATAAGATCTAGAATTGCAAAAGTCGTTGCACCTTCAATAGGAAAAAAATAAAGGAAAAATGTAGATTATAAGAATTTTGAAAAAATTTTTTGCACAACACTGGTTAATTACACAATTGGCTAATATAGTTCGTTTATTTTGCTAAACTTTGTGTTAAACAAAATAAGATAAACAAATTAAAATTGAAAGAATATTAAATTTCAGATAACTACTGAATAAGCTTAGTCATCTACCTAATATAATTAATTTTCTTCAATTTTGTTTTAATGATTCTTACTTGAGCTTGTATTAAAATTTCAACTAGATTTAGAATTGCTATCTATTCCTAATAAAAATTTAATTCTTTGTTTTGCAGTATTACCATTAAAAAAATTCCAATCATGAGAACTTATCTTGCAAATTGAATTAAGAATCATATACACTTAAAAAAAAAAGCCTTATTTTTTAATGATTTATATCTTATGGTGTACTTTAGTACTTTTGTCTCTTCTATATTTTGCTATCGGTCAATTTTATTGATTTCACATATTTCAATTTATATCACTTAATTACTTAGTACTCTATCTCTTTTTATGTGGTGCGGAAACAGGCCTAAAGCAGATAACAGACACTAGGTGAAAAAATAATAATAATATCATTTTAGGCTCATTTTGACACCTCTAACTAGTTTACATATTGGGTGTTTGAGAACATGCTCAAAAGATCTTACAAAATTGTGAGTCATAAGTGTCTAATATAAATATTTTATTATGTATTTACGTGCTCAATTATAATAAATTATAATTTAAGTGTCTAAATGAAATTTATTGTAAAATTTAAAGGATTGAATTACATAATGAGATCTCGCCCCACACCTTTTTTTTTAATAGAAAAAATAAATTAGTTTATGAGAAGCATATTCTACACACCATACCTCTTAGTCAAATAATGATTTTTATGATTTGATTTCTTATGATTTGACCAGATTTATATTTATTACTTTGATAACTAACTAAGATTACTTTGTTAAAATAAGGTAAATAACTTTAAATGAGACTACTAATAAGGCAAGAAAATTTATGGCTAGTGGTTGGTAGGCCACATCAGGACCACATGGAAATAATGAGAACATAGACAAAAAATTTATATATATATTACATAGATTTATTGCTATATTAAACTTGTTATGCTATTTAGAAATATTATGATGATAATAATGAAGAGGATGAAGAAGTTAATGACGAAGTTGGTGACTCTGATTATGTGTCCTAACAAAAATAATAAAGGAAATGATGAGGATGATGGCGAAGATGATAACGATGATGATAAAGATGATGATAACGATGATGAAGATTATCGAGATGATGATAATGATAATAATGCTCATAATCATCTCTTAGATCTCTATCATTGTTATTATCATTGTCATCACCGTTATTGTTGTCGTTATCAACCGCATTGTTTTCATCATTATTTTTGTTAGGAGGCACATAATCTGGATCACCATCATCTTCCTCATCATCTACATTATTTCCTTTGTGAGGAAGCATATAATCATTCCGCTAGAATCTTTATCATCATCTCTATCATTTCTTCTATTTAAAAGTGTAAAATAATAATATCCATTATCCGTTAATTTTTTCCATCACTAAAATCATCAACTTGAAGTGTGTACGGGAACTCTCGGGCTAACTTTGAAATTTACACAAACGAATAGAAGTGTAAGAGTATTTGTTGTAGATGATGAACTCAATGTCTCACGTATAATCTATCAAAGTGTTCCCTAGAGTTCCGTTGACCGCTTCATGAGGGCTTACTTTGATGTTAGAAGCCTTGCTGAAGTGTTTGGGGGAACTCCCGGGTTCACTTTGAAAATTACACAAATAAGTAGAAGTGCAAGAGTACTAGCTAGAGATGATGAACACAATGGTTGAAGCGTTAGTATTTCCATATATGTTATGAAGATTCAACATTAGTTTTCATATGTTTAATGTTATGAAGATTCAACGTTAATAAAAACGAGTGAATAAAGGATACTATAATATATAGTTAGTTTCATAGCATCCTCATCCAACTTCTAACACTTAATTAGAAAACATTGTATCATCTGAGCCTTTTTTACCTTTTTAGAATTGGAATAATAAGCATTCATCAGTGCATTCGTCTCTTGAAATAAATTCAACTACTTTAATTTCAACATTGCTTTAACTAGGGATTACACTCGCAATCGAGATAACTTTCACTAGTAGATCATCAGGCACAAGACTTGAAGTCATAGATATCTCTTCACAATTATATCCACCATATTTTTTTTACTTTGAACTTTCCAAGCCGTACAAATTCAAGCTATACTCATTGTTATTTCTAGTTGTCTTTGAAATTTTGATGATTTCGGAATCTAGTGAGGGACCAGATTCAAGGAGAGACTGAAAGTGTCCGTACAATGAAAAAGATAGCAGGCTAAAGCTGCAACTCTGCGACACCTGCTGTGGTTGGTGCGTGTCCTTTGCAGTGCAAGACTCTCAGCCAAGAGTTTGTGTCCATCCATAAAACGTCTACTCCACATTGACACAAACAAGTTTTTACAAAATCAGAACTTCAGAAAGCAAAAGCCTCTGTTTCAAAGAAATATTTCTCAAGAACAACAGAGGACCTGATAGAGTTATCATTGTTCTTAGTTATTGCTAGGGTCATATTTCAGTGTTTAATCTTGTGAGATCTATTCCTAAACTATAAAGGAAGTAGACCAATTCTTATTCTTTGTTTTATTTTTCCAAAGTTTAGCTATGTTGGAATCGTGAAGTCTATATTGGCTAGAGTTAGCTAATGTAGTGAGCAACGTGTTGCTTCGTTCTTGTTTGGTAATAGAGTTACGTTGTCACAGCAAGGGGAAGGGATTAGTAGGATAATTCCTAGGTTACTGGATTCTGTAAGATGAATCTGAGCTCTATTTTTAGTAGAATGGAGTTTAGTTGAAAATCACTATTATAGACACACTGTATTTTAAAAGAAAAAAATCAAAAATTAACCAAACTATACCGATACCGAAGAGAAACCGATATGATTGGGATGATTTAAAAAATCTAATTTTGGTTATGTATTATAAAATACCCGATAAATTGGAATGGTACAATTTTAAAAAAACAATCGATTGAACCGTACTATTGACACCCCTACCTAGGATAAACCTCTACTTAAGGGAGGAGTAGCCTCATGCACGGCAACCAGGTGCTGCTATGGTCTTAATTATAGTTGAAGCTTTTTTGTTTATATTTTCCACGTTTTACTTTTCTTTTTCAATTTTCAGATATGGGTAACTATTTTAAATTAAAAAATGATGTTATTAATTGTTTTTTTATATTTTTGTATTGAGTAACGTCTGGAACCAAATCGAGTGCATTAACATCATAGACATAGGAAAATAAATTATTATGAAAATAAAATAAAGAGAGTCCGTAGTAATTCATGAAATTATGTTTTTTATTTGTTAATACTTTGCCACGTAAATAAACAGAAACATTCTTCTCAAACTTTCCTTCTTCAATTTAGATAATTATGCTTAATTATCTTGATACATAGGATTAGTTTGTATAAAAGTTATAAATCTTTTATAATATCTATGAATATTTATCTGAAAATGTTAATAGATACCTCCAAAAAAGAAAGAAATTTTTTGATCTTAACCATCTTAGCCTAAGTAAACTTTAAACATGACTCAACATTGATCCATTTATTAATTCAATTCGTCTCAACGCTTCCAACTTTAGCTCAAATCATTCATTTGCCACCTCTCAGGGATAATGCCAAACCCCCAATCATCACAGGAGGTGAAAGTCCCAGTAATTAGATTAATTAGAAAAAAAACTTAAATATATGTATTAACAATTAAATTCATTATCCAAATATCATAAGGAAAAAAGAGAAAATATACAATATGGTATATATAAAAGGACAAGGCTCTTGAGAAGGAATTCCATCTTTATTTTATTCTCAAACTTTAATATTACCCGTCTTTACAGCCAGATTCAATACATGCATTTGATGCATTATATTTACTTAATAATTTTTTTTGATATATTTTTTAAAGTTTGAATCAAAGTTACTTTATTTAATCTTTGCGAAAACGTAAAAACATTTTTGGAAATTTAATAGATACGTAAGAGCATTTAATGAATTTGTTAATAAAAATACACATTTTAAAAAAAGAAATTGAGTTCAGCTGAACTCATATCGAGCTTCTATGTCCGCTTGTGAAGATGAGTATACATTTATTATTTATTTTATATTTGCAACATGAACCCCCAAGATGAGTATCCATACTCTCTTTCTTGGCCAGCCAAGTATGAAAATTTTCGTTTTTATAAATAATAAATGATGGTGAGAATAGAACTCATGACCTTTGCTTGCTCTCGTAATATATTAAATGACCTTTATAGTTCATGTGCAAATTCCTCTTCAATGCCATTTCACTTACTTTTTGCTCTATATTATTTTGGACTATTTTTTTTCCTGAGCTGAGGGTCTATCGGAAATACTGTTATTGATAAAAATCTGAGTTCATTCTATCCTCTTCAAACCTAACTTTGTACAATTATACTGAATATGTTATTGTTGTCGTCTTTTTGAACTCTGGAAAAGAAATATTCCTTGGTACATATAGGCTTAGAATATACTTCTTGAGGTTATAATATTGAACCTGGCCAATATTGTTATCCAAGTGCAGGCAAAAATTTATTCCAAAATAAAAAGGGAAAACATTCCATGCACAAATAAGATTGACTCAACGTTATAGTTTTTGTTGATACCTTTCTGTTTTACCAATCGCAAAGCAAATTGGACAACATCTAGAATAACTTTATAAATATATACCTCCTCCTTTTCACAAGAGTCAAAGTAATTAAAAATCTCATTGTGAATTATTACATGATTCTTTAAATTTATTTAATTAAAAGAAATTTGACATGCTTAAAAAATTATATTAATTAATTGTAAGAATTAGCCAGTGAATCCATTATTTCCAGCAAATTGATGCAAGATTTAATTTATGCACAATTAATATCAATTTAAAACCTTAGGTATGAGAATTATGCAAGTGAAACCATCACTTCAATTTTAACACATGTAAAGAAAAAAAAGGAAAAGGTACAATATGGGATGAAAGGAAAAAGGTCTAGAAAAGGAATTATTTTTTTCTGATATTCTCAAACTTTAATACTACCCATATTTGTACCCAGATTCAACAAAATGTCACCACATATCCAAATTCAAACCCCACTTTCATATCTTGCATGGAATTTGCTTACCAACACAATATAAATAGGAGTGTATGTTGTAACAAGATTAAACAAACAAGTGGAAGTCATGCAAGAGTATAAGTTGGAGATGATGAACAAAAATGGTTCTCAAGTCTATTAAGGTGTTCCCGAGAGTTCCCTTGACCACTTCATGAGGGTTTAAATACTTCGTTGTTTGATGCCTTGCTGAAGTGTTTGGGGGAACTCCCGGGTTTACTTTAAAATTTACACAAACAAGTAGAAGTGGAAGAGTACTAATGGGAGATGATGAATGCAATGATTCATTTCTATATCTATCAAGGTGTTCTCGAGAGTTCCCTTGACCACTTCATGGGGGATTAATATCTTCATTTTTTATGCCCTGCTGAAGTGTTTGGGGGGAACTCCCGGGTTCACTTTGAAGTTTACACAAACAAGTAAAACTGCAAGAGTAGTAGAGGTAGATGATGAATGCAATGATTTATGCCTATATCTATTAAGGTGTTCTCGAGAGTTCCCTTGACCACTTCATGAGGGCTTAGTTACTTCATTTCGAATGTCCTGCTGAAGTGTTTGGGGGAACTCCCTGGTTCACTTTGAACTTTACACAAACAAGTAGAGGTGCAAGAGTGCAAGCTGGAAATGTTGAATGCAAAGGTGAGAGTACGTTCCCTTGATCAGGAGGGATTAATACTTCATTTTGTATGTCCGGTTGGAGTGTTCAGAAACTTCAGAGTTCACTCTGAAGTTTACACAAACAAGTAAAAGTGCAAGAGTACTAGTGGTAAATGATAAAAGCAATTATTCATGCTACATCTATCAAGGTGTTCTCGAGGGTTTCCTTGACCATTTCATCATGAGGGATTGTTTTCTTCGTTTTTGATGTCCTGTTGAAGTGTTTGGGGGAACTCACGGAGTCACTTTGAAGTTTACACTAACAGTAAAAGTGCATTGGTACTAGCGGGAAATGATAAATGTCATGAATCATGCTATATCTACAAAGGTGTTCCAGAGAGTTCCCTTGACCACTTAATGAGGGATTAATTTTTTCTTTTTGATGTCATGTTGAAGTGTTTCAGGAATTCCCAGGCTCACTTCGAAGTTTACATAAACAAGTAAAAGTGCATAAGTACTTGCAGGAAATGATAAATGCAATGATTCATGGCTGCATCTATCAAGGTGCTCCTGAGAGTTCCCTTGACCACTTCATGAGGGCTTAATTGCTTCACTTTTAATGCCCTGCTGAAGTGTTTGGGGGAACTCCTAGGTTAACTTTGAAATTTACACAAACAGATAGAAGTGCAATATTCAAGCTAGAAATGATGAATTGAATGATTCATGTCTACATCAATCAAGGTGATCCTAAGAGTTTCCTTGACCACTTCATGAGGGTTTAATAACTTTATTTTTAGTACCCTGCTGAAGTGTTTGGGGGAACTCTCGAGTTTACTTTGATATTTACACAAACAATTAGAAGTGTAAGAGTACAACCTAGAAATGATGAATGCAATGATTCATGTCTACATCTATTAAGGTGTTCTTGAGAGTTTCCTTGACCACTTCACAAGGGTTTAATTACTTCATTTTTAATGCCCTACTGAAGTGTTTGAGGGAACTCCTAGGTTCATTTTGAAATCTACACAAATAAGTAGAAGTGCAAGAGTACAAGATGGAAAGTGGAAATGATGAATGCAATGATTCATGTCTACAACTATCAAGGTGATCCCAAGAGTTCCCTTGACCACTTCATGAGGGATTAATTACTTCATTTTTAATGTCCTGCCGAAGTGTTTGGGGGAACTCCCGCGTTTACTTTGAAATTTACACAAACAAGTAGAAGTGCAAGAGCACAAGCTAGAAATGAAGAATGCAATGCTTCACGTCTACAACTATTAAGATATCTTAAGAGTTCCCTTGACCACTTCATAGGGATTTAATTACTTCATTTTTAATGCCCTACTGAAGTGTTTGAGGGAACTCCTGGTTCATTTTGAAATCTACACAAATAAGTAGAAGTGCAAGAGTACAAGCTGGAAAGTGGAAATGATGATTGCAATGGTTCATGTCTACAACTATCAAGGTGATCCAAAGAGTTCCCTTGACCACTTCATGAGGGATTAATTACTTCATTTTTAGTACCCTACTGAAGTGTTTGGGGGAACTCCCGAGTTCACTTTGAAATTTACACAAACAAGTAGAAGTGTAAGAGTACAAGCTGGAAAGTGGGAATAATGAATGCAATGATTCATGTCTACAACTATCAAGGTGATCCCAAAAGTTCCCTTGACCACTTCATGAGGGATTAATTATTTTATTTTTAATGCCCTGCTGAAGTGTTTGGGGGAACTCCCCGGTTCATATTTATCATCGAAGCTAAAAGCTTCACATGAATTTTTTTCTAATTCGCTTTAATTTGTTATTGTTACTTCTTTGTATTTAGTTATTAATATCGCAATATTCAACTTCTAATAACCAAATTAATCAACAAGTTAAAAGTTAAGACGACGTATGCCCTTGACTTCATAAATTTAACTCTACCATTTTCCACTTCACTAAAATAAAACAATACATTATAGAATAGAGGAATCATCATTCAACTCCCGTGTTACTACAATCAATAGAGGAATCATCATTCATCCCACCAACGTAAGGATAAAAGGATGACAATGTTTTAGAAAGAGATTTCTCAAGAAGTTGTGACACGTTGGAAGGATCATAGGACTTGTCATTGTTTTTTTTTGGGTAAAAAAAATGCAATAGGAATATTCATATGAAGTAAATATAATTATCTTTTCTTGATATGTCAAAAGTGACAAATAAATATGAAAATCTAGTTCAGAAAAAAGCGATAAGTAAAAGTGAATGGTGGGAGTATTTAAATAATAGCCAAACAAAGAGACCAGAGTGGCTACTATTTAATTAGAGTGACTTCCCATTAATTAGTATATCGTATTACTAGAGTCTTTGTTCATTAATCCACTGCACCGACCCTTACAGATTTGAGGCGTTAGAGGTTGTTACTCTGTGTGCAACTCGAAGTGGCTGAAGTTCGAGTTAAAGCTTTCTGATTGTTAAGTTATAATAGGACTGAGTAACATCCAATAGCTTCAATCCTTTTGATTTGCACACTAAAGTGGCTTAAGTAACCCTCGAGAACAGTATGTAGTATTTGTTTGCTATCCTATTCTAGATTAATATTTTTTTCCAGTTTTTTTTGTTTCTGGACTATTATATATATATATATATTATGTAGTGTTTTCATGACTATTGAATAATATTATATACTATTTTTGTAATATAATGCAGTGATATATTAATAGTCAATAAAAAATATTTGAGTTTTTTCGTCTTTAATCATTTTTCGGAGCACTCTAACAAAAACTTTGACATAATTCTTATGGCGTGGTTCAATTAAGCATCTAACACGTGTTAAAGTGTTCTAATCAAACACTTTCGACTTAAAATTTTCAGAAGCACCTATTACGTAAAATAAGTTAATTATATAAAATATGTCTACTTTAACTATAAATATCAATATCAATTAAAACATGCATGTGATTTAACATTTTACTAGGGCTAATACATAATTAGTGTCAAATATAGATATTTTATCATGTGTTCAGATTCTCAATAGAAATAAGTCATAATTCATGTGTTTAAATAAATTTTATTCGAGTTAAAAGAATCGTTAATGTATTCAACCAAAATATTATTTTAATTCAACTTAATTGTGTATATTATAACTACATTTTGCAGACATAAGTAAATTAATAAATACATTATAAGAACTAGCCAACGTGCCTCTTTTTTTAATAGAAAAAATGTATTAGTGAGTGACATGAATATTCTAACTACTCATCAAATAATGATTTTTATGATTTAACAAGAGTCATATACAACACTTTGGTATCTAATTAAGATTAGTTAGTTAAAATAAATAAGGTTAAAAAATATATTTTAAAATGAGATCTAATAAGGCAAGAAAAATTATGGCAAGCCATTGTTAGGCCACATCAGAATTACATAGGCAACAATCCCAAATATCGACTCATATAAATATGAAAGCAATTGATTTTGCCAACAAAAATACGTCTAGACTAATCATATTCAAGGTGCTAAAGATTAAAAAATTTGTTTGTTTTTCTTCAAATCATGATATACTCGATCTATTTTATTTATGTGACATTATTTTTTTACTAGCCCTTTTTGAGTGAAAAGAAGCATATCCTAAAACATCATAACTATTCGTCAAATAATGATTTTTATGGTTTGATTTATTATGATTTGACCAGATTCATATTTATAACTATTCGTCAAATAATAATATTTATGATTTGACCATATTCATATTTATCACTTTATTACTATTCATCAAATAATGACTTTTATAATTTTATTTCTTATGATTTGACCAGATTGATATTTATCACTTTGGTAAATAACAATGATTACTTGATTAAAATAAGGTAAATAATTTAAAATGACACTAATAATAAGGCAAGAAAATTTATGGCAAGTGGTACAAATTTTTTTTATATATATATTAGACAGGTTTATTGCTAGAATTAAACTTGTTTCATTAAGAATTTTATTTTATTTAAAAATATCACAATGAATATTACGAAAATGATGCCGTGCCTCCTAACAGAAGAAATAATGGAGATATTGATCGAGATTCCAACAAAATGATTATATACCTTCTAACAAAGAAAATAATGGAGATGGTGAGGAAGATAATGACGATGTTTGTGATTTTGATTATGTGTCCTAACAAAGATAATAGTGGAGATGATAAGAATGATGTCGATGATGATAATGATGGTGATGGTGATATAACGATGATGGAGATTCTAGAGATGATGATTATGATGATGAAGCATATAATCATCTCCTGAATCTCCATCATCGTTATTATCATCGTCATCATCACCATTGTCATCGTTATCATCCGTATTGTATTTATCATTATTTTTTTAGGAGGCACAAAATCGAGATCTCCATCATCGTCATCATCTTCGTCATTATCTACATTATTTCCTTTGTGAGGAGGCATATAATCATACCCCTAGAACCTTTATCATCATTTTTATAATTTCTTCTATTCGAAAGTGTAAACAAATAATATCTATTAGTATTTCTCATCACTAAAATCATCATGTTTCTTGTACAAATAATCATTATACTTTTCATGAATCAGTTGTATATATATCATTAGCAAAATTAATTTTATAAAAAGATAATTATCTCTATAACATTAACTATTATTATTCAGAACTATGGTCATTTACTCTATTTCTAATCTAGAAAAAAAATTATAGCTCAAAATCTATAAGATCTAGAATTGCAAGTCATTGCACCTTCAATATGAAAAAAAAATAAAGGAAAAATGTAGATTATAAGAATTTTGAAAAAAGAATTGCACAACACTGGTTAATTACACAATTGGCTAATATAGTTCATTTATTTTGTTAAACTTTGTGTTAAACAAAATAAGATAAACAAATTAAAATTGAAAGAATATTAAATTTCAGATAACTACTGAATAAGCTTAGTCATCTACCTAATATAATTAATTTTCTTCAATTTTGTCTTAATGTTTCTTACTTGAGCTTATATTAAAATTTCAACTAGATTTAGAATTGCTATCTATTCCTAATAAAAATTTAATTATTTGTTTTGCAATATTACCATTAAAAAAATTCCAATTATGAAAACTTATCTTCCGACTTGAGTTAAGAATCATATACACTTAAAATAAAAGCCTTATTTTTTTAATGATTTATATCTTATGGTGTACTTTAGTACTTTTATCTCTTCTATATTTTGCTATCGATTTATTTTATTGATTTCACATATTTTAATTTATATCACTTAATTACTTAGTACTCTATACACTTAAAAAAAAAGCCTTATTTTTTTAATGATTTATATCTTATGGTGTACTTTTGTACTTTTATCTCTTCTATATTTTGCTATCGGTCTATTTTATTGATTGCACATATTTTAATTTATATCACTTAATTACTTAGTACTCTATCTCTTTTTATGTGGCGCGAAAACAGGTGTAAAGCAGATAACAGACACTAGATGAAAAAATAATAATAATAATATCAAATTAAAAAATAATTATATAGAAGACAACTAATTAAACACATGTTGAAATTTCAAAAAATTAAAATAAAAAATAGAAAAACAAAAACCCTAAAAACTAATAAAACCTAGGTAGGATGGGGTTGCATGTATGGCAACTAATTCTAACCAACTTTTCATGTAATTGATGGAACTATAAAGTTGGGTAAATTGAATAAGATTTTAGTATTTGTTTAAGAACTACTGTTAGTTATCATTTACTATATTAATGTTTTTCATGTTTTCATTTTTAGCATTATTATGTAATATGATGTAATGATATATAAATACTGAATAAAAATGTTCTGAACTTTTTTGCCTTTAATTAAAAACACTACTAAAAATCATTATTTTTTTTATTGAAATTTTCCACTAGAAAATATTTAGTAGCTATTTTTATAAATATTTTGATTAACTCATGAGAAAATAAAAAATAATAGTGTTTTCTTACGAAAAATAGGAAACTTTCCAATAGTTCAGTGAGAATCCTTTTTTTTCACCATGCATTTTTCTAATGAACTGAATATGTACAAAAAAAAATAGAAGAAAAAATCATGTTTTATATTTACAGATTCTATTTTTTATCTGCCAAATTCATAAAAAATATATCTTTTGAACTCGCCCCACACAAAATAATCTTAATAGCTAGTGTTTATGATTAACAAATAACTGCAAAAGAACCAAATATTTATTATACCTATCGAAGGATTTAGGTTGTAGATTTCTATGTACAAAGTGAAAGAAATAACTGAGTTGCCAATTTTAACTTTAAAAATTTTGTATATCAAGATGAAATTGGTGTAATTTAATGAGTCAGTTAGTAAATTTGTTTTAAGAACACTTTCTGCTAGTAATTAAAGTGACATTTAAAGACACTTCTTCTATGTTTAAACACTTATTTATTAAAAAAATAAAAATCATATTTCAATTCAAAAACATTAGTATGGGAATATTAATTAATTTTGTGCTACAATAACTCCTTAGATTTATAGATTTTATTTTAGCACTCAAATAATGACGTTTCAATTAAACATCTGAACATATGATAAAGTGTTTTTTATTAGACATTTATGATTTATATTAAAAAACTTTTTAGAAGTGTTTATTACGTAAATAAGTTAATCACAATAAATAGGTCTTCGTCTTTAGCTATACATATCAATATCCATTGAAACATGCATGTGATTTTACGATTTGTTGGGTCTAATGTGTATAATTGATAGTTGTGATATATTTTAAATTGTTAACTAGTTTTAGGGATGTCAAATGGATGGGTTGGGTTGAAATTGGCGATATTAAAATGGGTTGAAATAGAAATCGGGTTGGGTCCTGACCCGCCCAGGGCTCAAATAGGCTAAAAAATGGATTGAGTCTTGACTCGTCTAAATTGACCCGCTTGATCTCAATAATTTTAACATATTGTTATTTAAGTTTTATAACCACAATTTCAATTTCAACTCAAGAAAATTAAAAAGAAGAAGTTACAAATGGATAAATAAATCCTAAAAGATATAAAATATATAGTAATTCATGTCTTCAATATAGGAACATACATTACATCAATGCAAATAAAGAGTCTTAAAACTCGTTGAAATCGAAGATTAAATTGGGCTCAATTGAAGATTTTTTTAAAAAATGGACTAAGGCATGAATGGGTTGAGATTGAACCCAATTCAAATTATCTTGAGCCCCAAACCCATAAAATTCTGGACTGATTGAACATGTTACCTATATTTGGGCTCGTTTTGACACCTCTAACTAGTTTACATATTGGGTGTTTGAGAACATGCTCAAAAGATATTACAAAATTGTGAGTCAAAAGTGTCTAATATAAATATTTTATTATGTATTTACGTGCTCAATTATAATAAATTATAATTTAAGTGTCTAAATGAAATTTATTGTAAAATTTAAAGGATTGAATTACATAATGAGATCTCGCCCCACACCTTTTTTTTAATAGAAAAAATAAATTAGTTTATGAGAAGCATATTCTACACACCATAACTCTTAGTCAAATAATGATTTTTATGAATTAATTTCTTATGATTTGACCAGATTTATATTTATTACTTTGATAACTAACTAAGATTACTTTGTTAAAATAAGGTAAATAACTTTAAATGAGACTACTAATAAGGCAAGAAAATTTATGGGTAGTGGTTGGTAGGTTACATCAGGACCACATGGAAATAATGAGAACATAGACAAAAAATTTATATATATATTACATAAATTTATTGCTATACTAAACTTGTTTTGCTATTTAGAAATATTATGATGATAATAATGAAGAGGATGAATATGTTATTGACGAAGTTGGTGACTCTGATTATGTGTCTTACAAAAAATAATAAAGGAAATGATGAGGATGATGGCGAAGATGATAACGATGATGATAAAGATGATGATAACGATGATGAAGATTTTCGAGATGATGATAATGATAATAAAGCTCATAATCATCTCTTAGATCTCTATCATTGTTATTATCATTGTCATCACCGTTATTGTAGTCGTTATCAACCGCATTGTTTTCATCATTATTTTTGTTAGGAGGCACATAATCTGGATCACCATCATCTTCCTCATCATCTACATTATTTCCTTTGTGAGGAAGCATATAATCATCCCGCTAGAATCTTTATCATCATCTCTATCATTTCTTCTGTTTAAAAGTGTAAAATAATAATATCTATTATCCGTTAATTTTTTCCATCACTAAAATCATCAACTTGAAGTATTTGGGGGAACTCCTGGGCTCACTTTGAAATTTACACAAACGAATAGAAGTGTAAGAGTATTAGTTGTAGATGATGAACTCAATGTCTCACGTATAATCTATCAAAGCGTCGCCTAGAGTTCCCTTGACCGCTTCATGAGGGCTTACTTTGATGTTAGAAGCCTTGCTGAAGTGTTTGGGGAAACTCCCGGGTTCTCTTTGAAAAGTCGAAACTCTTCAAAAAAGCTACAAGTCTTCAGGAATGTCACAGCTTTTCTATTTCCATTCATACCTTATAAAACCCAACAATTTCAACTTAGAATAACCTTTAATTTGTTAACTACAATACCAAGTCAGAAAACGTACATATTAACTATTACTAAACCGAGTTTAATTAGGTTTAATTATAGTAAAACACTTAAATGATAAATGTAACATTTTACTTTTATTGTTGATTTACATATGTAGGGTAAAAAAAAAATACTTTGAAACTATGTGATATTGAAATAAAATGTTTGCTATTAATAATTTGGTTAAAAGATGTCCCTGCTATTAATAATCTGATTCAAGAAGACGACTTTCTAATAAGATTCTTCATGTGCTTCAGATATGAAGAATTTAATCGTAAAAAAGATGAAAAAATAAAGACCCCCTCTTTCTCCGGAACTTCTCAATC
Source organism: Solanum appendiculatum (assembly GCA_018342035.1). Classification (NCBI taxonomy): domain Eukaryota; kingdom Viridiplantae; phylum Streptophyta; class Magnoliopsida; order Solanales; family Solanaceae; genus Solanum; species Solanum appendiculatum. The sequence continues at coordinate 209,655 of JAGDQO010000110.1, forward strand.
CACTCCCTTGCTTGAATCTTCAGGCCAATATAGTGGCTAAGTGAAGGATGAGAATCGAAAGGAACAAAATTACTAGTTTACCTTTCTATAATAGATTTATCTACTAAACACTTTTTCCCCAAAATGCTTGAATCAATTCAAAATTTGTAACTTCACTAATTCATTAAAATCCCCTATATATTAGATAGTTAAGTTAATTGCCACATAAAATATGTCTATCACCTATAATTATAGGCATCAACCTCAAATAGAAAATGTCTGCAAATAGTATGACTTATTGAGATGAATATATACAATTAAAGTAAATAACATATCTTATATGGTTAATAATATGCGTTTTACTTAAATACACATAAATCGCACTGTTGAATGCGATTTATGTGCATTTGAGCGATTTATGTGTACCTTGTTTGATTCTTTATCTCACAATGCCCCTTCGAGTTATTTGTATTATGATGACCACAAAAGGTGTATAGATTTTGTGGTCACTTGTTACAAAATGTGATTCCATTTCTTGAATTCAACACACAATTGTGACTAGGTTCAACCTGACCAAAAATGCATTTACCTCTTAAATTGTTGGTGTCAGAAAGGATATTAATTACTATCTTAAGTAGGCGTTTAATCATAGGATTTGGAAGCCTGATTTTAAGTCAGTGTTTGTTTATGAAATCTGTACAAAGGTTTAACTTCAACTTTAAATCACGTGGGATGATCTTATCAAAGCCTAGTTACTAATCACTATTATAGACACACTGTATCTAAGTGGATCCACATGTCTTCGTTTTCCTCCCATCTCGCTCATCACTCTCCTATGTATCTGGTATCCCAGATACATGCGAATCACACCAGATACTTACAAATATATGTATCTAGTGTGCTTCACATGTATCCGGAATACATGACTTTCTAGCTCGATCGCCTCCCTTCCCATCTCGCTCTCCCTATTTTAGTGTATCCAGTAGTAGAAATACATGTATCTAGGTGTAGCTTTCTCAATTTTTGGTAGAAAATTCTTAATTAGTGGTAAGATACGTAATTATTTGAAAGTATAGATAAAATTTGTACATATGGTATGAATGTAAGTCTAATAAAGTAGTTTTCCTAGTAATCATTTCCTCAGTAGATCTAAATTAAAACTAAACATCAACTATTGTATAAAATACTCATATTAATTATTATTTCTTAAGAGACGTGCAAAGTCCAAATTGAATAAAAATGGAGGGGTAATTATGAATCAAGAAATATTCCTTGGAACAAACAATTTTAATATATTGTTATTTAAGTTTTATAACCACAATCTGAATTCAAACTCAAGAAAATTTTTAAATAGAAGTTACAAATTTATAGATAAATCCTAAAAGATATAAAATAGATAGTAATTCATAACTTCAATATATGAACATACATTACATCACTGCAAATAAAGAGTCTTAAAACGGGTTGAAATTGGAGATTAAATTGGGCTCAATTGAGGATTCTCTTAAAATGGATTAAGGCTTGAATGGGTTGAGATTGAATCCAATTCAAATTATCTTGAGCCCAACCCTTAAAATTCTGGACGGGTTGGGCGGGTACCTAGAGTTGGGCTCATTTTTGACATCCCTAGATTAGTTTGATGGGTTGACACTTTGTTTAATTTTTCCTTTTATCTGTTTGGATAAAAACGACGTAGTACTTGAAATATAATTTTTTCAATTGGATCCTGACAAATTCAGATTTTCGTTATGTAGAGCCTCATTTGGGTGGGGAGTGGGGGGAGCATCTCTTATTAAGGATGTATCCATACCTAGGACCAGGGGTGTCAAAAGAATATGAAAAATCGACCGAACCTAACTGAACCAAACCGAACCGAACCGATTTTTGTTATTTTTTCAATAAAACGTTGGACTTTTATTTAAGTGTATAACTGTCTTGAACAATTGGGATGGTCTTTTTAATTTATGAAAAAAACCAAAAAATTCTCATGAAAATTTTCATTTTTATAAATAATAAATGATGGTGAGATGAGAACTCATGACATTTTCTTGCTCTCGTAATATATTAAATGACCTTTATAGTTCATGTGCAAATTCCTCTTCAATGCCATTTCACTTACTTTTTTCTCTATATTATTTTGGACTATTTTTTTTCCTGAGCTGAGGGTCTATCGGAAATACTGTTAGTGATAAAAATCTGAGTGCATTCTATCCTCTTCAAACCTAACTTTGTAGAATTATGCTGAATATGTTATTGTTGTCGTCTTTTTGAACTCTGGAAAAGAAATCTTCCTTGGTACATATAGGCTTAGAATATACTTCTTGAGGTTATAATATTGAACCTGGCCTATATTGTTATCCAAGTGAAGGCAAAAATTTATTCCAAAATAAAAAGGGAAAACATTCCATGCACAAATAAGATTGACTCAACGTTATATTTTTTGTTGATACCTTTCTATTTTACCAATCGTAAAGCAAATTGGACAACATCTGGAATAACTTTATAAAATATATACCCCCTCCTTTTCACAAGAGTAAAAGTATTTAAAAATCTCATTGTGAATTATTACATGATTCTTTAAATTTATTTAATTAAAAGAAATTTGACATGCATAAAAAATTATATTAATTAATAGTAAGAATTACCCAGTGAATCCATTATTTCCAGCAAATTGATGCAAGATTTAATTTGTGCACAATTAATATCAAGTTAAAACCTTTTATTATGTAAAAAGGAAAAAGTACAATATGGGATGAAAGGACAAAGGTCTAGAAAAGGAATTACTTTTTTTCTGATATTCTCAAACTTTAATATTACCCATATTTGTAGCCAGATTCAACAAAATGTCACCACATATCCAATTTGATGCCCTGCTGAAGTGTTTGGGGGAACTCCCGAGTTTACTTTAAAATTTACACAAACAAGTAGAAGTGGAAGAGTATTAATGGGAGATGATGAATGCAATGATTCATTTCTATATCTATCAAGGTGTTCTCGAGAGTTCCCTTGACCACTTCATGGGGGATTAATATCTTCATTTTTGATGCCCTGCTGAAGTGTTTGGGGGAACTCCCGGGTTCACTTTGAAGTTTACACAAACAAGTAGAAGTGTAAGAGTACAAGCTGGAAAGTGGGAATGATGAATGCAATGATTCATGTCTACAACTATCAAGGTGATCCCAAAAGTTCCCTTGACCACTTCATGAGGGATTAATTACTTTATTTTTAATGCCCTGCTGAAGTGTTTGGGGGAACTCCCCGTGTAATGACCCGAAAGGTAATTTTTAGAAATTTTCATAAAAATTACCGTTTTACTCCTCCTAGTAGTTGCCTCGAGTCATTTCTTGATCAGTCGGTGAAGTTGGTTTGAGAATTCTGAACTAGCCATTTAATTACGGTTTTTAATTTATGGGTATTTATTAAATAATTAATTTTTTATTTATTGGTGGTTAATGGGCCAAGTCTATAATTTATTTAATATCCTTTTAGACTTAGTATAAGGAGAACAATAAATTAGAGCTTAAAGGGATATAAAATTACTTTCTTTTATTTTGAGTCTTCGCACTAAACTGCTTCGGCGTTGACCACCAGAAGTCAGGTAAACCTAATCTACGCTTCAAATTTCGTTTACATATAATTGCCTCTTGGTGGATGTATAATTAGTGCTTGGTGGATTGATAACAAATTATAAATTTAGTGGTGGGTTGAAAAAGAGACTAGAATTGGAAAATTGCTCTGTGCTGTAATATGATGTAATGATATATAAATAGTGAATAAAAATGTTCTGAACTTTTTTGCCTTTAATTAAAAACACTACTAAAAATCATTATTTTTTTTATTGAAATTTTCCACTAGAAAATATTTAGTAGCTATTTTTATAAATATTTTGATTAAATCGTGAGAAAATAAAAAATAATAGTGTTTTCTTACGAAAAATAGGAAACTTTCCAATAGTTCAGTGAGAATCCTTTTTTTTCACCATGCATTTTTCTAATGAACTGATTCTATACAAAAAAAAAATAGATGAAAAAATCATGTTTTATATTTACTCATTCTATTTTTTTTATCTGCCAAATTCATAAAAAATATTTCTTTTGAACTCGCCCCACACAAAATAATCTTAATAGCTAGTGTTTATGATTAACAAATAACTGCGAAAGAACCAAATGTACAAAGTGAAAGAAATAACTCAGTTGCCAATTTTAACTTTAAAAATTTTGTATATCAAGAAGAAATTGGTGTAATATAATGAGTCAGTTAGTAAATTTGTTTTAAGAACACTTTCTGCTAGTAATTAAAGTGACATCTAAAGACACTTCTTCTATGTTTAAACACTTATTTATTAAAAAAATAAAAATCATATTTCAATTCAAAAACACTAGTATGGGAATATTAATTAATTTTGTTCTACAATAACTCCTTAGGTTTATAGATGTTATTTTAGCACTCAAATAATGACGTTTCAATTAAACATCTGAACATATGATAAAGTGTTTTTTATTAGACATTTATGATTTATATTAAAAAACTTTTTAGAAGTGTTTATTACGTAAATAAGTTAATCACAATAAATAGGTCTTCGTCTTTAGCTATACATATCAATATCCATTGAAACATGCATGTGATTTTACGATTTGTTGGGTCTAATGTGTATAATTGATAGTTGTGATATATTTTAAATTGTTAACTAGTTTTAGGGATGTCAAATGGATGGGTTGGGTTGAAATTGGCGATATTAAAATGGGTTGAAATAGAAATCGGGTTGGGTCCTGACCCGCCCAGGGCTCAAATAGGCTAAAAAATGGATTGGGTCTTGACTCGTCCAAATTGACCCGCTTGATCTCAATAATTTTAACATGTTATTTAAGTTTTATAACCACAATTTCAATTTCAACTCAAGAAAATTAAAAAGAAGAAGCTACAAATGGATAAATAAATCCTAAAAGTTATAAAATAGATAGTAATTCATGTCTTCAATATAGGAACATACATTACATCAATGCAAATAAAGAGTCTTAAAGCTCATTGAAATCGAAGATTAAATTGGGCTCAATTGAAGATTTTTTTTTAAAATGGACTAAGGCATGACTGGGTTGAGATTGAACCAAATTCAAATTATCTTGAGCCCCAAACCCATAAAATTCTGGACGGATTGAACATGTTACCTATATTTGGGCTCGTTTTGACACGTCTAACTAGTTTACATATTGGGTGTTTGAGAACATGCTCAAAAGATCTTACAAAATTGTGAGTCAGAAGTGTATAATATAAATATTTTATTATGTATTTACGTGCTCAATTATAATAAATTATAGTTTAAGTGTCTAAATGAAATTTATTGTAAAATTTAAAGGATTGAATTACATAATGAGATCTCGCCCCACACCTTTTTTTTAATAGAAAAAATAAATTAGTTTATGAGAAGCATATTCTACACACCATAACTCTTAGTCAAATAATGATTTTTATGATTTGATTTTTTATGATTTGACCAGATTTATATTTATTACTTTGATAACTAACTAAGATTACTTTGTTAATATAAGGTAAATAACTTTAAATGAGACTATTAATAAGGCAAGAAAATTTATGGCTAGTGGTTGGTAGGCCACATCAGGACCACATGGAAATAATAAGAACATAGACAAAAAATTTATATATATATTACATAGATTTATTGCTATATTAAACTTTTTCTGCTATTTAGAAATATTATGATGATAATAATGAAGAGGATGAAGAAGTTAATGACGAAGTTGGTGACTCTGATTATGTGTCTTACAAAAAATAATAAAGGAAATGATGAGGATGATGGCGAAGATGATAACGATGATGATAAAGATGATGATAACGATGATGAAGATTCTCGAGATAATGATAATGATAATAAAGCTCATAATCATCTCTTAGATCTCTATTATTGTTATTATCATTGTCATCACCGTTATTGTCGTTGTTATCAACCACATTGTTTTCACCATTATTTTTGTTAGGAGGCACATAATCTGGATCACCATCATCTTCCTCATCATCTACATTATTTCCTTTGTGAGGAAGCATATAATCATCCCGCTAGAATCTTTATCATCATCTCTATCATTTCTTCTGTTTAAAAGTGTAAAATAATAATATCTATTATCCGTTAATTTTTTCCATCACTAAAATCATCAACTTGAAGAGTTTGGGGGAACTCCCGGGCTCACTTTGAAATTTACACAAATGAATAGAAGTGTAAGAGTATTGGTTGTAGATGATGAACTCAATGTCTCACGTATAATCTATCAAAGTGTTCCCTAGAGTTCCCTTGACCGGTTCATGAGGGCTTACTTTGATGTTAGAAGCCTTGCTGAAGTGTTTGGGGAAACTCCCGGGTTAACTTAGAAAAGTCGCAACTCTTCAAAAAAGCTACAACTTTTCAGGAAAGTCACAGTTTTTCTATTTCCATTCATACCTTATAAAACCCAACAATTTCAACTTAGAATAACCTTTAATTTGTTAACTACAATACCAAGTCAGAAAACGTATATGTTAACTATTACTAAACCGAGTTTAATTAGGTTTAATTATAGTAAAACACTTAAATGATAAATGTAACATTTTACTTTTATTGTTGATTTACATATGTAGGGTAAAGAAAAAATACTTCGAAACTATGTGATATTGAAATAAAATGTTTGCTATTAATAATTTGGTTAAAAGATGTCCCTGCTATTAATAATCTGACTCAAGAAGTCGACTTTCTAATAAGATTCTTCCTGTGCTTCAAATATGAAGAATTTAATCGTAAAAAAGATGAAAAAATAAAGACCCCCTCTTTCTCCGGAACTTCTCAATCCACTCCCTTGCTTGAATCTTCAGGCCAATATAGTGGCTAAGTGAAGGATGAGAATCAAAAGGAACAAAATTACTAGTTTACCTTTCTATAATAGATTTATCTACTAAACACTTTTTCCCCAAAATGCTTGAATCAATTCAAAATTTGTATCTTCACTAATTTATTAAAATCCCCTATATATTAGATAGTTAAGTTAATTGTCACATAAAATATGTCTATCACCTATAATTATAGGCATCAACCTCAAATAGAAAATGTCTACAGTATAGTATGACTTATTGAGATGAATATATACAATTAAAGTAAATAACATATCTTATATGGTTAATATTATGCGTTTTACTTAAATACACATAAATCGCACTGGTTGAATGAGATTTATGTGCATTTGAGCTATTTATGTGTACCTTGTTTGATTCTTTATCTCACAATGCCCCTTTGAGTTATTTGTATCATGATGACCACAAAAGGTGTATAGATTTTGTGGTCACTTGTTACAAAATGTGATTCCATTTCTTGAATTCAACACACAATTGTGACTAGGTTCAACATGACCAAAAATGCATTTACCTCTTAAATTTTTGGTGTCAGAAAGGATATTAATTACTATCTTAAGTAGGCGTTTAATCATAGGATTTGGAAGCCTGATTTTAAGTTTTGATTTTAAATCAGTGTTTGTGTATGAAATCTGTACAAAGGTTTAACTTCAACTTTAAATCACGTGGGATGATCTTATCAAAGCCTAGTTACTAATCACTATTATAGACACACTGTATCTAAGTGGATCCACATGTATCTGGGATACATAGACAAATCTCGCTCGCCTCCTTCGTTTTCCTCCCATCTCGCTCACCGCTCTCCTATGTATCTGGTATCCCAGATACATGCGAATCTGTCACGACCCAAAAATGGACGGGATGGCACTCGTCTTATCCCACCAAGACAAGTCAGCCTAAAACCCAACTAATGCAATAAATGCGGAAGTAAAACCAGAAAAAAAGACTAACACCATTTAATAATGCGGAATACAAAGTCAACTTATTAAAACCCCCAAAATCTGGTTGTCACGTGCACAAGCCTCTAATGTATTACAATAGATTTGAAAGAAAACACAAGTCTCAAATGACATTGTTTCTAGAATAGAACAAGATCATATATAAGGAGTAAGAAGGTCTGCTGAGATGACAATCAGCTACCTCACAAATCTCCATAGGAAGCCTCGGACAAGAAAATAAGAGAGGGTATCATGAAGATCCGGGCTCATAACCTACAAAAAATTGTAGAAGCAAGGGGTGAGTACCAAACCACACAGTACTCAGCAAGCAAACTTCTAAACACAAGCTAAGGGTATGGAATACGGGTACTCCTTACACCCCAACCAAACCTCCACAACTACAACCTGCATAAAAACCAGCCCAACCTATTAGTTCACAATTTACATAGCACATAGTTCAACCATATCACTTCAACAATTACAGATCAGCAACACACAAGATAAAGTTCACCAATCACAAGTTCCACAGAAAAGTACTCATAAGTTCACAAATGATAAAGATGCACAATGCAATGTCAAGTATAGTGATACATGTCTGGCCTAACGATACACACCCGCTGTCTCTCAGTCCGGGACCCATGGGGGACATATCTGTCCATGCATCCGTTGCGGCGTGCGACACGACCCTCGATAATGAAATCCGTCGCGGCGTGCAACACGTCCCTCGATAATGAAATCTGTCGCGGCGTGCGACACGTCCCTCGATAATAAAATTCGTCGCGGCGTGCGACACGACCCTCGAATCATAGTATCCGTCGCGGCGCGCGACACGTCCCTCGAATCGTAATATCTGTCGCGGCGCGCGACACGTCCCTCGAAATGGTACATCCTCTTTAATTTCTTATTCTTTCTCAATTAACATAACACTTGTCACAACCATGTCTCAGAACCAATGCAAATAACATGTTCACATAAATAATGAGGAGATGACCATTTTCATAACAATGCACACTTCACAACAACACAATCGTGATACAACATCAACAATGAATCAATAAGCCTTTCAAACCATTCCCAACACATCACACACCAATAATTAATCACATTGCCTTTTATTGTCCCTTTTTCATCATTAAAATTATTCAATATGGACAAGTCAACCCATCACCAAGTCCCACTACTCCCCAACACATACCACAAGGAAATACACGAATTCTATACACTTAACAAGGGTTGAGAAATCCACTTGCCTCAAATAATTGAACAAATCACCTCAGGACTTGAGCCTTTCCCTTTCGTTGTGCTTCCAAATCAATGCAATCTATTCAAATAAATCATCACAATAAGATTTCAAAACTAACAACACCCATATTACTATATGTCTAGCCTATACCCAAAAGTCACCCAAATCTATAATCAAGTTCCTAATCTTGCTGCCAATTAACATGTCAAGTCTCATATTTCCCCAAAATTCAAGCCTAGGGTTAAGTCTTTATCCCTCCGATTGACATAATTATAATAGTATTCATATAATACAATACACCTAATATTTAATTATATAAACCAATATCTCAAAATTTGAATCAAATTTATAATACTATACGAAAAACTTCAACCACAGAAAAGGACGAAGATATGTACACGTACAGGAGCTAAACTTTATCTCAAAATTGGTTGATTATATAATCTTGCGTAATCATTACCTATGATTGGTCAGATTGTCATATTAGTTGCCTTTACATTAGTCTTCTACTCATTCTCCCCATGCAATTTGAATGAAAACTAACTGACGGTAGGAGGCATACCATTAACATCTAATTCAATCAACATATACATATATATAACATATATTGATCCATTCCTCAATTGTAAACATTGGAATCATTAGCCAATGATTGTCATTCGTTTCTTGTCCCCCCACCAAATTTCCATTAATTACTTGCATTAACTCTACTGTTCTCTTTTCCCACACATTAATAATACAGAATAATTGTGATATAACTTCATTCATGTTTCACAAATATATAACTTTGGGCGAGATTATACCTGAGGCACTCGATCATCCTTTGGTTGTCGTCCAGGTTCTCGTTAACTATTATTTCTTTTTGTATGAAAGGGAAATTATAACCCTAAAATATAAAACCTACTAACCCTCATTTATTTTTATACATAGGTCTAGTGGTAGGGTATTAAATAAGTTATGGACTTGACCCATTACCCATCAACTATATGAATTGATTATTTAATCAATACCCATCAATTAAATAACCGTAGTTATCGAATAGTTCAAAATTCCCAAATCAACTTTACCAACTAATTAAAAATGACTCGAGACAATTATCGGGAGGGGTAAAAATAAAAATTTTATGAAAGTTTTCAAAAATGACCTTCCGAGTCATTACAGAATCACACCAGATACATACAAATATATGTATCTAGTGTGCTTCACATGTATCCGGAATACATGACTTTCTAGCTCGATCGCCTCCCTCCCCATCTCGCTCTCCCTATTTTAGTGTATCTAGTAGTAGAAATACATGTATCTAGGTGTAGCTTTCTCAATTTTTGGTAGAAAATTCTTAATTAGTGGTAAGATACGTAATTATTTGAAAGTATAGATAAAATTAGTACATATGGTATGAATGTAAGTCTAATAAAGTAGTTTTCCTGGTAATCATTTCCCCAGTAGATCTAAATTAAAACTAAACATCAACTATTGTATAAAATACTCATATTAATTATTATTTCTTAAGAGACGTGCAAAGTCCAAACTGGATAAAAACGAAGGGGTAATTATGAATAAAAAAATATTCCTTGGAACAAACAAAGGGCTCATAATGCTAAGAATATACTCCTTGAGAATTGAGATTTTAATATTGAACCTGGTCTGCATTGTTATCCAAGTGAAGGCAAATATAAATATAAATGGTCTTCTATTATTATTTTTAATAAAAAGAATTCTCTGATCTTACATGTCTAAACTTTTAGCTACTAAGATAAAAGAACATTCCATGCACAAATAAAATTGACTCATGAACAATATATTTTGTGTTGACATGACCTTTTTATTTTATCAAAATCATAAAGCAAATTGGACAAGATATCTAGAATATCTTTATAAAAATATACACCCCCTCCGTCGTACAGGAGTCAAAGTATTTAAAAATCGCGACGTGAATTTGTATATGATTTTTTTAAATATATTTAAAAGAAATTTGACATATATAAAAAATTCTAAAAAATCGTATAATAATAGTCGAATTAAAGAAAATACTAATTTTAAAAAGAAAAAGGCTCAAATATGCCATCGAACTTTGAAAAAAGGCTCATCTATGCCATCATTTAAAAGTTTGGCTCATTTATGTCAATTTTGTTTGAGAAAAGGCTCATCCATGCCATTATTTGTTACTGAAATGGCATAGATGAGCCAAACTTTTAACGGATGGCATAGATGAACCTTTTTCTCAAAGTTCGATAGTATATTTGAACCTTTTCCATTTTTAAAATATAAATTATAAGGACCAGATAGTAGTATACAAATGAAAAACTACTAAATTAAACAAATGTTAAATATCACAAGTTAAACCTTTGGTATAAGAATTAGCTAGTGAAGCCATCACCCAAATTTTAATACATGAAAAGAAAAAAGGGAAAAAGCACAATATGAGATAAAAAGACAAGGATCTGAAGAAGGAATTGCTTTTTTTTTTTCCTGATATTCTCAAACTTTAATATTACCCATATTTGTAGCCACATTCAATATAGTGTCACCCCATATCCTAGTTTAAAGCCCACTTTCACATTTGGCATGGAATTTTCTTACAAAAACAATGTTATAAATAGGAATGTATGTTGTAACAACATTAAACAAACAAGTAGAAAAACAAGAGTACTACTAGTTGAAGATGATGAACAAAAATGGTTTTCAAGTCTATCAAGGTGTTCCCTAGAGTTCCCTTGACCGCTTCATTAGGGTTTACTTTGTTGTTTGATGTCCTGCTGAAGTGTTTGGGGGAACTCCCGGGCTCACTTTGAAATTTTCACAAACGAATAGAAGTGCAAGATGATGAACACAATGGCTCACGCATAATCTATCAAGGTGTTCCCTAGAGTTCCCTTGACCGCTTCATGAGGGCTTACTAATTAATTTGTTGTTTGAAGCCTTGCTGAAGTGTTTGGGGAACTCCTGGGTTCACTTTGAAAATTACACAAACAAGTAGAAGTGCAAGAGTACTAGCTAGAGATGATGAATACAATGGTTCAAGTATAAATCTATCAAGGTGTTCCCTAGAGTTCCCTTGATCACTTCATGAGGGCTTAATTACTTCATTGTTAGAAGCCCTGCTGAAGTGTTTGGGGGAACTCTCGGGTTCACTTTGAAAATTACACAAATAAGTAGAAGTGCAAGAGTACTAGCTAGTGATGATGAACACAATGGTTGAAGCGTTAGTATTTCCGTATATGCTATGAAGATTCGACATTAGTTTTCATATGTTTAATGTTATGAAGATTCAACGTTAATAAAAACGAGTGAATAAAGGATAATATAATATATAGTTAGTTTCATAGTATCCTCATCAGACTTCTAACACTTAATTAGAAAACATTGTATCATCTGAGCCTTTTTTACCTTTTTAGAATTGGAATAATAAGCATTCATCAATGTATTCGTCTCTTGAAATAAATTCAACTACTCTAATTTCAACATTGCTTTAACTAGGGATTACACTCGCAATCGAGATAACTATAACTAGTAGATCATCAGACATAAAACTTGAAGTCATAGATATCTCTTCACAATTATATCCACCATATTTTCTTTACTTTGAACTTTCCAAGCCATAGAAATTCGAGCTATACTCATTGTTATTTCTAGTTGTCTTTGAAATTTTGATGATTTCGGAATCTAGTGTGGGACCAGATTCAAGAAGAGACTGAAAGTGTCAGTACAATGAAAAAGATAGCTGGCTAAAGTTGCAACTCTGCGACACCTGTTGTGGTTGGTGCGTGTCCTTTGTAGTGCCAGACTCTCAGCCAAGAGTTCGTGTCCATCCATAAAACGTTTACTCCACATTGACACAAACAAGTTTTTACAAAATCAGAACTTCAGAAAGCAAAAGCCTCTGTTTCAAAGAAATATTTCTCAAGAACAATAGAGGACTTGATAGAGTTATAATTGTTCTTAGTTATTGCTAGGTTATATTTCAGTGTTTAATCTTGTGAGATCTATTCCAAAGCTATAAAGGAAGTAGATCAATTCTCATTCTTTGTTTTGTTTTTCCAAAGTTTAGCAATGTTGGAATCGTGAAGTCAATATTGGCTAGAGTTAGCTAATGTAGTGAGCAACGTGTTGCTTAGTTCTTGTTTGGTAACAGAGTTACGTGTTTACAGCAAGGGGAAGGGATTAGTAGGATAATTCCTAGATTACGAATTCTATAATATGAATCTGAGCTCCATTTTGAGTAAAATGGAGTTTAGTTGAAAATCCTGTAAGAACATATCATGATTTTCTCCTCCCTTGAGCAAGGGGGTTTCACGTAAAAAACTGTGTTTGATTTTTTTTTTGTTATTTATCTTCCTCACTGTTATTCTGTTGTCCATTGATTGTTAAGTGATCGCATACATTCTATCACTCATAGAAAGAACAAAAATGCACAATAAAAGATATCTAAAAAATCAGAAAAAAAAAAACTAAAAAACTTATACCTATTGAACTGATTTGGATATAATTGTGCTAAATTTGATGGATTATTTAAGGGGTGTCAAATGGGCGGATTCGGTTGAAATTGAAAATACTAAAACGGGTTGAAATTGAAATTGGGTTGGGTCTTGACCCTCCCAAATTTACTTTGGGCTCAAATGGATTGGGCTTAAAACGGGTTGGGTCTTGACCCGCCCAATTTGACCCACTTAATCTTAATAATTTTAATATATTGTTATTTAAGTTTTATAACCACAATTTGAATTCAAACTCAAGAAAAATTTTAAATAGAAGTTACAAATTGATAGATATCTCCTAAAAGATATAAAATAGATAGTAATTCATACCTTCAATATATGAACATACATTACATCAATGCAAATAAAGAGTCTTAAAACAGGTTGAAATTAGAGATAAAATTGGGCTCAATTGAGGATTCTCTTAAAATGGATTAAGGCTTGAATGGGTTGAGATTGAACCCAATTCAAATTATCTTGAGCCCAACCCTTAAAATTCTGGACGGGTTGGGCGGGTTACCTAGAGTTGTGCTCATTTTTGACACTCCTAGATTAGTTTGATGGGTTGACACTTTGTTTAATTTTTCCTTTTATCTGTTTGGATAAAAACGACGTAGTACTTGAATTATAATTTTTTCAATTGGAACTTAACAAATTCAGATTCTCGTTATGTAGAGCCTCATTTGGGTGGGGAGTGGGGGGAGCATCTCTTATTAAGGATGTTTTCATACCTAGGACCAGGGGTGTCAAAAGAATATGAAAAATCGACCGAATCTAACCGAACCGATTTATGTTATTTTTTCAATAAAACGTTGGACTTTTATTTAAGTGTATAACTGTCCTGAACAATTGGGATGGTGTTTTTAATTTATGAAAAAAACCAAAAAATTCTCGAACCGAACCGAATAACCTTACCTGTATGTAATTATATTTTATATATTAACAATATGTTAAATTTAATATATAAATATATTTTATAACATTTTTCAAATATAAATATAACTTAGGTTTTAGGCCTTTGGTGACTAGATGACTTTGGCTCTTTGCTCTTTAATTAGTCTTTACTTAATTAGGTTTAAAATTAAAAGGTACAATAATAGATACTCTATCAAACAATACAACGAAACCTATGCAAACACTCCTTTTAAATGTTTAAGATCAAACAATATGGCTACAAGGTTTTAAATTCTTATCTTCTTGGTGAAGAATTAAAGTGTTTCTTCAAGAATATATTTGCGAAAGAAATTTTTTAATTGTAATATATTTTGAGGTTATATTTTAAAAGAAAAAAAATTGAAAATTAACCAAACTATGCCGATACCGAAGAGAAACCGATATGATTGGGATGGTTTAAAAAATCTAATTTTGGTTATGTATTATAAAATACCCGAAAAATTAGAATGGTACAATTTTTAAAAAATAACCGATTGAACAATACTATTGACACCCCTACCTAGGATAAACCTCTACTTAAGGGAGGAGTAGCCTCATGCACTGCACCCTGGTGCTGCTATGGTCTTAATTATAGTGGAAGCTTTTTTGTTTATATTTTCCACGTTTTACTTTTCTTTTTCAATTTTCAGATCTGGGTAACTATTTTAAATTAAAAAATGATGTTATTAATTGTTTTTTTTTATTTTTGTATTGAGTAACGTCTGGAACCAAATCGAGTGCATTAACATTATAGACATAGGAAAATAAATTATTATGAAAATAAAATAAAGAGAGTCCGTTGTAATTCATGAAATGATGAGGTAAATAGCACAAACTTAAGCCTCCAAAGTTTTTTATTTGATACTTTGCCACGTAAATAAACAGAAACATTCTTCTCAAACTTTCCTTCTTCAATTTAGATAATTATGCTTAATTATCTTGATACATAGGATTAGTTTGTATAAAAGTTATAAATCTTTTATAATATCTATGAATATTTATCTGAAAATATTTGGTTGAAAATGTTAATAGATACCCCCAAAAAACAAAGAAAATTTTTTGGCGAGCTAGGTTATGACCCATTAATATTTCGATCCGCTCATTTTGGTCTAAACCATCTTAGCCTAAGTAAACCTTAAACATGACTCAACATTGATCCGTTTATTAATTCAGTTCGTCTCAACGCTTTCAACTTTAGCTCAAATCATTCATTTGCCACCTCTCAGGGATAATGTCAAACCCCCAATCATCACAGGAGGTGAAAGTCTCAGTAATTAGATTAATTAGAAAAAAAACTTAAATATATGTATTAACAATTAAATTCATTATCCAAATATCATAGGGAAAAAAGGGAAAATATACAATATGGTATATATAAAAGGACAAGGATCTTGAGAAGGAATTCCATCTTTATTTTATTCTCAAACTTTAATATTACCCGTCTTTACAGCCAGATTCAATACATGCATTTGATGCATTATATTTACTTAATAATTTTGTTTGATATATTTTTTAAAGTTTGAATCAAAATTACTCTATTTAATCTTCGCGAAAACGTAAAAACATTTTTGGTGATTTAATAGATATGTAAGAGCATTTAATGAATTTATTAATAAAAATACACGTTTTAAAAAAAATAATTGAGTTCAGCTGAACTCATATCGAGCTTCTATGTCCGCTTTTGAAGATGAGTATACATTTATTATTTATTTTATATTTGCAACATGACCCCCAAAATGAGTATCCATACTCTCTTTCTTGGCCAGCCAAGCATGAAAATTTTCGTTTTTATAAATAATAAATGATGGTGAGATTAGAACTCATGACCTTTTCTTGCTCTCGTAATATATTAAATGACCTTTATAGTTCATGTGCAAATTCCTCTTCAATGCCATTTCACTTACTTTTTTCTCTATATTATTTGGACTATTTTTTTTCCTGAGCTGAGGGTCTATCGGAAATACTGTTAGTGATAAAAATTTGAGTGCATTCTATCATCTTCAAACCTAACTTTGTAGAATTATACTGAATATGTTATTGTTGTTGTCTTTTTGAACTCTGGAAAAGAAATATTCCTTGGTACATATAGGCTTAGAATATACTTCTTGAGGTTATAATATTGAACCTGGCCTATATTGTTATCCAAGTGAAGGCAAAAAAAATTTCCAAAATAAAAAGGGAAAACATTTCTTGCACAAATAAGATTTTCTGTTCATACCTTCTATTTTACCAATCATAAAGCAAATTGGACAACATCTAGAATAACTTTATAAATATATACCCCCTCCTTTATACAAGAGTCAAAGTATTTAAAAATGTCCTTGTGAATTATTACATGATTCTTTAAATTAATTTAAAAGAAATTTGACATGCATAGAAAATTATATTAATTAATAGTAAGAATTAGCCAGTGAATCTATTATTTCCAGCAAATTGATGCAAGATTTAATTTGTACATAATTAATATCAAGTTAAAACCTTAGGTATGAGAATTATGCAAGTGAAACCATCACTTAAACTTAAACACATGTAAAGAAAAAAAAGGAAAAGGTACAATATGGGATGAAAGGAAAAATGTCTAGAAAAGGAATTACTTTTTTTCTGATATTCTCAAACTTTAATATTATCCATATTTGTAGCCAGATTCAACAAAATGTCATCACACATCCAAGTTCAAATCCCACTTTCATATCTTGCATGGAATTTGCTTACCAACAGAATATAAATAGGAGTGTATGTTGTAACAAGATTAAACAAACAAGTGGAAGTCATGCAAGAGTACAAGTTGGAGATGATGAACAAAAACGGTTCTCAAGTCTATTAAGGTGTTCCCGAGAGTTCCCTTGACCACTTTATGAAGGTTTAAATACTTCGTTGTTTGATGCCCTGCTAAAGTGTTTGGGGAAACTCCCGGGTTTACTTTAAAATTTACACAAACAAGTAGAAGTGGAAGAGTTCTAATGGTAGATGATGAATGCAATGATTCATTTCTATTTCTATCAAGGTGTTCTTGAGAGTTCCCTTGACCACTTCATGGGGGATTAATATCTTCATTTTTGATGCCCTGCTGAAGTGTTTGGGGGAACTCCCGGGTTCACTTTGAAGTTTACACAAACAAGTAAAACTGCAAGAGTAGTAGAGGTAGATGATGAATGCAATGATTCATGGCTATATCTATTAAGGTGTTCTCGAGAGTTCCCTTGACCACTTCATGAGGGCTTAGTTACTTCATTTCGAATGTCCTGCTGAAGTGTTTGGGGGAACTCCCGGGTTCACTTTGAACTTTACACAAACAAGTAGAGGTGCAAGAGTGCAAGCTGGAAATGTTGAATGCAAAGGTGAGAGTACGTTCCCTTGATCAGGAGGGATTATTACTTCATTTTTTATGTCATGTTGGAGTGTTCGGAAACTTCCGAGTTCACTCTGAAGTTTACACAAACAAGTAAAAGTTCAAGAGTACTAGTGGTAAATGATAAATGCAATGATTCATGCTACATCTATCAAGGTGTTCTCGAGGGTTCCCTTGACCATTTCATCATGAGGGATTGTTTTCTTCGTTTTTGATGTCCTGTTGAAATGTTTGGGGGAACTCCCGGATTCACTTTGAAGTTTACACTAACAGTAAAAGTGCATGGGTACTAGCGGGAAATGATAAATCTCATGAATGATGCTATATCTACAAAGGTGTTCCAGAGAGTTCCCTTGACCACATAATGAGGGATTAATTTCTTCTTTTTGATGTCCTGTTGAAGTGTTTCAGGAATTCCCAGGCTCACTTCGAAGTTTACATAAACAAGTAAAATTGCATAAGTAATAGCAGGAAATGATAAATGCAATGATTCATGGCTACATCTATCAAGGTGCTCCTGAGAGTTCCCTTGACCACTTCATGAGGGCTTAATTGCTTCATTTTTAATGCCCTGCTGAAGTGCTTGGGGGAACTCCTAGGTTAACTTTAAAATTTACATAAATAGATAGAAGTGCAATATTCAAGCTAGAAATGATGAATTGAATGATTCATGTCTACATCTATCAAGGTGATCCTAAGAGTTTCCTTGACCACTTCATGTGGGTTTAATAACTTTATTTTTAGTACCCTGCTGAAGTGTTTGGGGGAACTCTCGGGTTTACTTTGATATTTACACAAACAATTAGAAGTGTAAGAGTACAAGCTAGAAATGATGAATGCAATGATTCATGTCTACATCTATTAAGGTGTTCTTGAGAGTTTCCTTGACCACTTCACAAGGGTTTAATTACTTCATTTTTAATGCCCTACTGAAGTGTTTGAGGGAACTCCTGGTTCATTTTGAAATCTACACAAATAAGTAGAAGTGCAAGAGTACAAGCTGGAAAGTGGAAATGATGATTGCAATGGTTTATGTCTACAACTATCAAGGTGATCCCAAGAGTTCCCTTGACCACTTCATGAGGGATTAATTACTTCATTTTTAGTGCCCTGCTGAAGTGTTTGGGGGAACTCCCGAGTTCACTTTGAAATTTACACAAACAAGTAGAAGTGTAAGAGTACAAGACCATACTTGTCGTTAAAGTTAGGATATATATGTTGAATCGTTACTGCCAACAGGAAGAAGGGTTGTCATTAATTAATGAGAGTAATTATAATTTAATAATGAGTGACACTAGAATTAAAGATTACAAGCCATATGTTGGTATAATTTGAATAAAGTTAAGTTACAAACTATTTATTTTTGTAGCATTCACGTGATTATTGATGGGCAAGTTCAAGACCAGACCTTGATTGGATTTATGGTGTATGCCACTGGTTTCGTAACCAATGGCTCCAATTCGTAATGTTACTATTTTATTATCATATTAAGTGTATTGTATTATTTGAATACCATTAAAGTTAGGATAGTTGGAGGAATTAAAACTTATCCTTAGTCTTGAACTTTAGGAAGTTGATTATAAATGTAGGTGAGTTTTGGGTCTAGGCTAGACATATAGTAATATGGGTGTCTATAGACTTGTTAACTTACAAATTATGCATACTTGATAGATTGGAAACGTTCGGAAGCATTGAGGAAAGAAAAAGCATTAGAGAAGTAGCTTGCTTGACTTCGATTCTTCGGTTGAGGTAAGTTATGGTCTATTCTATGTGATAGATAGACTCTTAATAGTGATTGATAGTCATTGAGTGATATTGTGAAATTGTCTATGTACTTGGTTGTTGTGGTTTGGATGATTCATGTGTTGTTGTGATTGGTCTGTAATCCCAAGACCGCGAAATATATAATCTTAAACTTGTTTTATTAAAGTGATGCCTTGAATAAAGAAGGCTTAATGAAATATTGATAAGGAAGTGGAAAGAGATGATAAATAATGACAAATGAATTAATGATGTAATTGGATCAGGTATCACGTTCCGACACGGTATTAATGGATTGGGTGTCACGTTCCGACACGATATTAATGGATCGGGTGTCACGTTCCGACACGGTCTTATTGGATCGGGTGTCACGTTCCGACACGGTCTTATTGGATCGGGTGTCACGTTCCGACACGGTATTAATGGATCGGGTGTCACGTTCCGACACGGTCTTATTGGATCGGATGTCACGTTCCGACATGGTCTTATTGGATCGGGTGTCACGTTTCGACTCGGTGTTATTGGATCGGGTGTCACGTTTCGACACGGTGTTATTGGATCGGGTGTCACGTTCTGACACAGTGTTATTGGATCGGGTGTCACGTTCCGACACGGAGTTATTGGATAGGGTGTCACGTTCCGACACAGTAACATTAAAGAGAAACATTTTGAATTAACTTAATGTACTCAATCTCAAAAAACTCATTTCCCAAAAGAGCATGGTGTGGAGGCCTGAGTCCTCATGTGTGTTCTTGATATTGTTGACTGATTGTGTACTTGATTCAGTGTTGTTGTCGCTTGTTCATGTGATTTGTTGCTTGCCACCTGCTACGTGCTATAGTTGATTTTATACTATTACTTTATGCACATTGTTGCTTCCAATTGCACACGCAAGTGTACGTGGTCGCAGAAGTAATAAGTGGCTCTTTAAGAACCGGAATATCGAACCCACAGAGACTTGTCAATTAACTATTTACTAAATTATACTACTCTAATTATTTATTTAAGAGTGTCAAAAGAAATAAAAGAATGCAAGAATTAAATACTAAGATTAACTTACAGTGATTGGGACAATTCTAGGGCTGCAGCATGCATAGGGTTTCATGTATCGCATCTCATGTAATGAATTAACTAAGGTTATCAAATTACTGATTTACAGGGTTGATTTTATGATCATGATCTCTCGACCTCTAATCGCCTACTCCAACTAGCTGTCTAACTACTTCGTTGAGCGGGGATAGGCAGTCCTAATTGGCGAGCATTTATATTTCATCCTGTTTCGTAACCAAGCGAGGTGTTCGTCCGGGCGTCACTCCTGAACACGAATCTAAACAAAGTTAGAACAAGCTCTTTGCAATCTCTTGGTCTATCTACCTCTTTATCTCTCGAGTCCAAGAATAGACAATAGATTTATTTCTATGGTGATCAAACATGAAATACTAAAACAAGAATACAAAAGTAATTTAAACGATAACCAACATTAATTCAAAACAATCGATGTTCAATAATTACCCATAGCCGCAGCCCCAGAACAAGGGTCTTTAGCTACTAATACCTAAGAAAAAGAAGAAGAAAAGAACCCTAAAAGTATTGACAATTTTTCCTTCCACAATCTCTTCCTCAAAAAGTCTCCCCCCCCCTAAATAATTATTTCTATGGACTATTTATAGATGTAGAAAACCCTGAATAAAATAACTGAGTCTAAAACAAATTAGGAACCCAAAACCAAAACGGAATTGGATTCCTACGTGAAACTGTGCCGCCTCAAACTTTCCATATATATAAATATTAATATAATATTCAATTTAATCTATTAAGCTGCCTGCTTGATTTTCCTTCTTCAATCTTTCATAATTAATTCATTTTAGCTCCAAACTTCTTCAACTTTGTACCAATTTAATCCTACAAATAAAATACACTATTTAGCACAATCCATAAAATTCATGCTCAAAAAGGACAAATATAAATAATAAATATGAGGCAATTAATGATAAGAAAATATATTTTTTTGCCTCAGATCACATATTAGTTTCTATTTTGAGTCGGCCAATGATATCTACTTAGTACATGTTGCCCTGTACTGATCCCTACTTGTGTTTCCTTCGTTTTCCTTTTGTGGAGTGCAGCGAGTGTACTACAAACATCGACTCACCTTCAGCTCTAGTCCGTCTCCAGCACATCAGAATTCAGGGTGAGTTATTCCATCTAGCTCGTGTTGGATTCTCTCTCGGTCATGGCATGACGTCCTTAGCTTTCGAGCATACATTGTCCTATTTATTTATTTTGATATCTTTAATACTCTTAGACTTGATATTTTTAGAATAGATGTCCTCGATGTGATGACTTTCAGGTTTTGGGGATAATATGTAATAAACTCTAAAGGTTTCTTTTATTGTTTACTTTAAGTTGTGAGCTTCCGCATTAGGGTTGTATTTTGTTGTTGAACAATTAATATACGTTGGGGTTAGGATTCGTTGGTTCGCCCACTTAGGAGGTTAAGTGTGGGTGCCACTCATGACTTGTTTTGGATCGTGATAGTTACTCTGTGTGCAACTTGAAGGCGCTGAAGTTCGACGTAAAGCTTTCTGATTGTTAAGTTATAATAGGACTGAGTAACATCCAATAGCTTCAATCCTTTTGATTTGCACACTAAAGTGGCTTAAGTAACCCTCGAGAACAGTATGTAGTATTTGTTTCCTATCCTTTTCTAGATTAATATTTTTTTCATGTTTTTTTTGTTTCTGGACTATTATATATATATATATATATATATATATATTATGTAGTGTTTTCATGACTATTGAATAATATTATATACTGTTTTTGTAATATAATGCAGTGATATATAAATAGTCAATAAAAATTATTTGAGTATTTTCGTCTTTAATCATTTTTCGGAGCACTCTAACAAAAACTTTGACATAATTCTTATGGCGTGGTTCAATTAAGCATCTAACACATGTTAAAGTGTTCTGATCAAACACTTTCGACTTAAAATTTTCAGAAGCACCTATTACGTAAAATAAGTTAATTATATAAAATATGTGTACTTTAACTATAAATATCAATATCAATTAAAACATGCATGTGATTTAACATTTTACTAGGGCTAATACATAATTAGTGTCAAATATAAATATTTTATCATGTGTTCAGATTCTCAATAGAAATAAGCCATAATTCAAGTGATTAAATAAATTTTATTCGAGTTAAAAGAATCGTTAATGTATTCAACCAAAATATTATTTTAATTCAACTTAATTGTGTATATTATAACTACATTTTGCAGACATAAGTAAATTAATAAATACATTATAAGAACTAGCCAACATGCCTCTTTTTTTAATAAAAAAAATGTATTAGTGAGTGACATGAATATTCTAACTACTCATCAAATAATGATTTTTGTGATTTAACAAGAGTCATATACAACACTTTGGTATCTAATTAAGATTAGTTAGTTAAAATAAATAAGGTAAAAAAAAAATTAAAATGAGATCTAATAAGGCAAGAAAAATTATGGCAAGCCATTGTTAGGCCACATCAGAATTACATAGGCAACAATCCCAAATATCGACTCATATAAATATGAGAGCAATTGATTTTGCCAACAAAAATACGTCTAGACTAATCATATTCAAGGTGCTAAAGATTAAAAAAATTGTTTTGTTTTTCTTCAAATCATGATATACTCGATCTATTTTATTTATGTGACATTATTTTTTTACTAGCCCTTTTTGAGTGAAAAGAAGCATATCCTAAAACATCATATCTATTCGTCAAATAATGATTTTTATGGTTTGATTTATTATGATTTGACCAGATTCATATTTATAACTATTCGTCAAATAATAATTTTTATGATTTGATTTCTTATGATTTGACCAGATTCATATTTATCACTTTATCACTATTCGTCAAATAATGACTTTTATAATTTTATTTCTTATGATTTGACCATATTAATATTTATCACTTTGGTAAATAACAATGATTACTTAATTAAAATAAGGTAAATAATTTAAAATGACACTAATAATAAGGCAAGAAAATTTATGGCAAGTGGTACAAAAAAATTTATATATATATTGGACAGGTTTATTGATAGAATTAAACTTGTTTCATTAAGAATTTTATTTTATTTAAAAATATAATAATGAATATTACGAAAATGATGTCATGCCTCCTAACAGAAGAAATAATGGAGATATTGATCGAGATTCCAGCAAAATGATTATATACCTTCTAACAAAGAAAGCAATGGAGATGGTGAGGAAGATAATGACGATGTTTTTGATTTTGATTATGTGTCCTAACAAAGATAATAGTGGAGATGATATTGATGATGTCGATGATGATAATGATGGTGATGGTGATATAACGATGATGGAGATTCTAGAGATCATGATTATGATGATGAAGCATATAATCATCTCCTAAATCTCCACCATCGTTATTATCATCGTCATCATCACCACTGTCATCGTTATCATCCGTATTGTATTTATCATTATTTTTTTAGGAGGCACAAAATCTGGATCACCATCATCGTCATCATCTTCGTCATTAACTACATTATTTCCTTTGTGAGGAGGCATATAATCATACCCCTAGAACCTTTATCATCATTTTTATCATTTCTTCTATTCGAAAGTGTAAACAAATAATATCTATTAATATTTCTCATCACTAAAATCATCATGTTTCTTGTACAAATAATCATTATACTTGTCATGAATCAGTTGTATCTATATCATTAGCCAAATTAATTTTATAAAAAGATAATATCTCTATAACATTAACTGTTATTATTCAGAACTATGGTCATTTACTCTATTTCTAATCTAGAAAAAAAATTATAGCTCAAAATCTATAAGATCTAGAATTGCAAAAGTCATTGCACCTTCAATATGAAAAAAAATAAAGGAAAAATGTAGATTATAAAAATTTTGAAAAAAGAATTGCACAACAATGGTTAATTACACAATTGGCTAATATAGTTCATTTATTTTGGTAAACTTTGTGTTAAACAAAATAAGATAAACAAATTAAAATTGAAAGAATATTAAATTTCAGATAACTACTAAATAAGCTTAGTCATCTACCTAATATAATTAATTTTCTTCAATTTTGTCTTAACGTTTCTTACTTGAGCTTATATTAAAATTTCAACTAGATTTAGAATTGCTATCTATTCCTAATAAAAATTTAATTCTTTGTTTTGCAATATTACCATTAAAAAAATTCCAATCATGAGAACTTATCTTCCGAATTGAGTTAAGAATCATATACACTTAAAAAAAAAGCCTTATTTTTTTAATGATTTACATCTTATGGTGTACTTTAGTACTTTTATCTCTTCTATATTTTGCTATCGGTCTATTTTATTGATTTCACATATTTTAATTATATCACTTAATTACTTAGTACTCTATCTCTTTTTATGTGGCGCGGAAACAGGCCTAAAGAAGATAACAGACACTAGGTGAAAAAATAATAATAATATCAAATTAAAAAATAATTATATAGAAGACAACTAATTAAACACATGTTGAAATTTAAAAAAAATTAAAATCAAAAATAGAAAAACAAAAACCCTAAAAACTAATAAAACCTAGGTAGGATGGGGTTGCATGTAGGGCAACTAATTCTAACCAACTTTTCATGTAATTGATGGAACTATAAAGTTGGGTAAATTGAATAAGATTTTAGTATTTGTTTAAGAACTACTGTTAGTTATCATTTACTATATTAATGTTTTTCATTTTTTCATTTTTAGCATTATTATGTAATATGATTTAATGATATATAAATAGTGAATAAAAATGTTCTGAACTTTTTTTCCTTTAATTAAAAACACTACTAAAAATCATTATTTTTTTAATTGAAATTTTCCACTAGAAAATATTTAGTAGCTATTTTTATAAATATTTTGATTAACTCATGAGAAAATAAAAAATAATAGTGTTTTCTTACGAAAAATAGGAAACTTTCCAATAATTCAGTGAGAATCCTTTTTTTTCACCATGCATTTTTCTAATGAACTGATTCTATACAAAAAAAAAATAGATGAAAAAATCATGTTTTATACAGATTCTATTTTTTTTATCTGCCAAATTCATAAAAAATATATCTTTTGAACTCGCCCCACACAAAATAATCTTAATAGCTAGTGTTTATGATTAACAAATAACTGCGAAAGAACCAAATATTTATTATACCTATCGAAGGATTTAGGTTGTAGATTTCTATGTACAAAGTGAAATAAATAACTGAGTTGCCAATTTTAACTTTAAAAATTTTGTATATCAAGATGAAATTGGTGTAATTTCATGAGTCAGTTAGTAAATTTGTTTTAAGAACACTTTTTGCTAGTAATTAAAGTGACATCTAAAGACACTTCTTCTATGTTTAAACACTTATTTATTAAAAAAATAAAAATCATATTTCAACTCAAAAACACTAGTAAGGGAATATTAATTAATTTTGTGCTACAATAACTCCTTATATTTATAGATTTTATTTTAGCACTCAAATAATAACGTGTTTCAATTAAACATCTGAACATATGAAAAAGTGTTTATCTTAGACATTTACGATTTATATTATAAAACTTTTTAGAAGTGTTTATTACGTAAATAAGTTAATCACAATAAATAGGTCTTCGTCTATACATATCAATATCCATTGAAACATGCATGTGATTTTACGATTTATTGGGATTAATGTGTATAATTGATAGATGTGATATATTTTAAATTGTTAACTAGTTTTAGGGATGTCAAATTGTCACGACCCAAAAATGGACGTGATGGCACTCGTCTTATCCCACCAAGACAAGTCAGCCTAAAACCCAACTAATACAATAAATGCGGAAGTAAAACCAGAAAAAAGAGACTAACACCATCTAATAATGTGGAATACAAAGTCAACTTATTAAAACCCCCAAAATCTGGTTGTCACGTGCAGGAGCCTCTAATGTATTACAATGGATTTGAAAGAAAACACAAGTCTCAAATGACATTGTTTCTAGAATAGAACAAGATCATAAATAAGGAGTAAGAAGGTCTGCTGAGATGACAATCAGCTACCTCACAAATCTCCATAGGAAGCCTCGGACAAGAAAATAAGAGAGGGTATCATGAAGATCCGGGCTCATAACCTACAAAAAATTGTAGAAGCAAAGGGTGAGTACCAAACCACACGGTACTCAGCAAGCAAACTTCTAAACACAAGCTAAGGGTATGGAATATGGGTACTCCTTACACCCCAACCAAACCTCCACAACTACAACCTGCATAAAAACCAGCCCAACCTAATAGTTCACAATTTACATAGCACATAGTTCAACCATATCACTTCAACAATTACAGATCAGCAACACACAAGATAAAGTTCACCAATCACAAGTTCCACAGAAAAATACTCATAAGCTCACAAATGATAAAGATGCACAATGCAATGAAATGCAATGTCAAGTATAGTGATGCATGTCTGACCTAACGATACACACCCGCTGTCTCTCAGTCCGGGACCCATGGGGGACATATCTGTCCATGCATCCGTCGCGGCGTGCGACACGACCCTCGATAATGAAATCCGTCGCGGCGTGTGACACGTCCCTCGATAATAAAATTCGTCGCGGCGTGCGACACGACCCTCGAATCATAGTATCCGTCGCGGCGCGCGACACGTCCCTCGAAAATGGTACATCCTCTTTAATTTCTTATTCTTTCTCAATTCACATAACACTTGTCACAACCATGTCTCAGAACCAATGCAAATAACATGTTCACATAAATAATGAGGAGATGACCATTTTCATAACAATGCACACTTCACAACAACACAATCGTGATACAACATCAACAATGAATCAATAAGCCTTTCAAACCATTCTCAACACATCACACACCAATAATTAATCACATTGCCTTTTATTACCTCTTTTTCATCATTAAAATTATTCAATATGGACAAGTCAACCCATCACCAAGTTCCATTACTCCCCAACACATACCACAAGGAAATACACGAATTCTATACACTTAACAAGGGTTGAGAAATTCACTTGCCTCAAATAATTGAACAATCACTTCGGTACTTGAGCCTTTCCCTTTTGTTGAGCTTCCAACTCAATGCAATCTAATCAAGTAAATAATCACAATAAGATTTTGAAACTAACAACACTCATATTACTATAGGTCTAGCCTAGACCCAAAAACGCACCTTAAATCTATAATCAAGTTCTTAAATCTCAAGTCTAGGGTTAAGTCTCAATTTCTTCAAATATCATAAGTCTAATGGTATTCACAAAATATAATACACATAATATTTAATTAACTATCTCAATATACCAAAACTTGAATTATAATGTGACAATAATAATAGAATTAGCCAATCACTAACCATTACTAAAAACCAAAATCTTAAAATTTCCAGAATACATATGCACCATGCATATTCTGTAACTTCAACGCTAAAAGAATGAAACAAAAACAAGTATCCAATATGAGAACTCAACCACCTGCATGTAATCACTATTTACCATCAATTCAATCACTATAACTACTTAACCCACAGAGCTATTTTCCAATTCTAGTCTCATTTTCAACTCACCACTAAATTTATAATTTGTTATCAATCCACCAAGCACTAATTATACATCCACCAAGAGTCAATTATATGTAAACGAAATTTGAAGCGTAGATTAGGTTTACTTGACTTCTGGTGGTCGACGCCGAAGCAGTTTAGTGCGAAGACTCAGAATAAAAGAAAGTAATTTTATATCCCTTTAAGCTCTAATTTATTGTTCTCCTTATACTAAGTCTAAAAGGATATTAAATAAATTATAGACTTGGCCCATTAACCACCAATAAATAAAAATTAATTATTTAATAAATACCCATAAATTAAAAACCGTAATTAAATGGCTAGTTCAGAATTCTCAAACCAACTCCACCGACTGATCAAGAAATGACTCGAGGCAACTACTAGGAGGAGTAAAACGGTAATTTTTATGAAAATTTCTAAAAATGACCTTCTGGGTCATTACATTATCCACCACTAAAAACTATGTTCGTCCTCGAACATAAGAAAGAAGAAGGAAGAATAACCGACGTTTCCAAAAGTTTGAGGTATGATATTTCATAGTCAATATTCATCTCTCTAATTGAGCTCCTATTTAAGACGAATCCATCTAGATCAACTACTAAGAACTGAACTTTCGAATTGAAATTTGGCAGATCTACAAATCAAGAGTGATTACAAGCCACAGACTAACCCATGAACTCAATCTGAATCGAAATCCTCTGCACAACAACACACCCACCAGAACGAATCCTTTCTCACATAACCACGAGAGAAGTCTAAACCAATACCGGTTAAAACCAAGGGTGAGCCTGAATCAACCACCAAACCCTCATAATGTTCAAACCATCACAGATTTTATCAAGATTCCCTTCTCACAACATAGTCTTTTCACGAGTTAAGTTATAAAAATTCTGATCTTTAGACATCGAGTACTCATCACTAGAGAATCAAATTTATCTAACTCAAAGAAGGAAATGATCAAGTAACCACCTAGAGAGCAATACACCCAAGCATACTGAACCAGTAACAACACTGTCAAAAATCTAGATCGATAGTTGTGATTGTCGACAACTCTTAAGAGTGACAGAATTAGACCAAATGGCCCCCCATATTCAATCACACAGCCAAAACGTGACCTCGGCGATGAGACGGATATTAAAATTGTTCGACAACTATAACTATCCATGGTAGCTCTTTTATAAATTCTCATAAGTAACGTTGTGCGTGCAAAATCACTAGTATACTTCAACTATCTTAAACAACACCAAATCTGTCATAACTGAAATGACCAAGTCTGTCCAAAGATACTACCTTACAATGAGGACAATCGCAGGATCGGTACACCCGATCCACCACAAGGAATTCACTCATAGATGTGGAAACATATGTGGCATAGGCAGCGAATCATACTCTAAGTAATGTCCAGCACGAAGAAGGTGGTCACCTAAGAATATACGGAACCAAGGTCGAATAACATAAGATACTCATTCCATAGTGCCCATATCAAACATTTCCATTCATCTGACTCTATTTCTTTGATTTTTAGCCACCCACAATCAACCAGTCTAGTGCTTATTACAATCGTACACATACTCGATTATAAAACTTTACATACTTCTCACAATACTCCACAGAAGCCAAGAATCCTAATACTAACAAAACATTATAACCACACCAGTCATTTACCCTACTCTCAAACCATCACTAGTATCAAAGTCTGTTTAGCAAACACATTGTCGCCTCTAAAAATTTCAAACTATGACTCCCTCTCTTTCCATTTAAGCATTTCTTGACATATATGATTCACACCCAAGACTGATAGCATTAATTCCAAATCTATAAGTACTTTCCCATCGAGGTACAACAATTGAATCACACCCAATGTCAACTTCACCTGATCATCCACATACCAAGTTTCAACTACCATTCTAAACCATCACATACCTCATGCCAAAACTCAGAGAAATCCGTAGTCACTCCAATAATTCTATATACTATAAGCTCAGAATCCTTATTTACCATCCAGTGTCTATGTAACACATCACATCAGTCTGTGTAGTCCCATTTAAAAAAGTAGTTTCAATCCCCTCCCAAAAAAAATCATCAATAAATATGTCCATACCGTAGCGCATCCATAAATCACCTACCATAATTTAAATAATCTAACTCCTCATAACAACGCAAAATCTTCCACACATCTTTGTTTGTCACCCAAATCAAAATTCAATCTTCATAAAAGTCACTTATAAACCCCTAGTAAGTCTGTGCCAAACTAGCTCACATCGCATAGTCATTTTTAAACTCAAAGGTGAGAAACCTTACTACCTCCAACTTTGAACCAAGGATCTATACGAGATGTCTTATTCTTTCACCTTTCTTATATTCTTCCCGTGACACGAATTTCAAATACCTTGAACTCTTCAATACACCAGACTCTTGTTCTTTTCGATAGCTCGCTTACCAATCTTATCCTTTGACAACCAACCCATGACATTTTACCTTATCCTCTAAATCAAACCATAAGTGAAACCCTTCCTTAAGTCCTTTGACAATCAAAAGCAACAAACTTTACAACTCAAACAATGCACAAGTCCTTCAAAATGCTCAATACTCGACGCGATCGATCGATCATTTTTTTTTTACCTTACCAATTCATACCTTGATAAAACATACTACCACAAACGTAAACTTACAATGGAAGACTTAAATTCAGATTCCAACTGTACCAGTTACCAAACTCTAAATCACAAAAGAACTTATCACCACACTCAAGCCTAACGTCTATGTACTTCTTTCTCAAATCTTATCCAACAGCTTTTAACCCATATGAATGACACATAACACTATCACCATAACCAGAAGAAAAAAAATTGAACCACGTGTCTCACAACTCAATTCTCCACTATCTAAATATACATCCTTGGCCCTTTCAATTAGAGTAAATATCATTGTTCTTACCTCCTTCTGAAGGGTAAACTATATTCTACTAATGTTTTTTCCATTTATGACTCTAGCTCCTTTCAATTCTATTCGAATGGTGTCTCAACACATCCTACAACTTTTCATATGACCACACTACTCACCAAATAATAGCAAACCATAATTTTAGATATTCGCAAATCGTCATTACAATATAAAAATTTATTCAACCAACAATCCTTATCATATAATTGCATCTCAATCACAATCCATCGCAAACTCTTATTACCATCATGCTCATTCAGCCATTGTCATTATCTATAAGTCAACCTTATCAGCGACATAACACCTTAAACCCAATTATACCAACCAAATTCAAAGGACTAACCCAAATTTTATACGTGCTTTCTTACTAAAATCCTGAATTACCTTCACACATGTATACTCATTAGGACTTCCTCTACCCATAAGCTTGTCATTTCATTATCAATTTATTCCCTGGGAGCTTACGATGAAATCACCTATCCTCATTTAGAATTCTCAAGATACACTTCCCAACCTAAACGCTTTAATACCGTACCAAAGATCCACCACTAAAAGCTTCCTTACAAACAATGCTTAACTCAACCGTTCGTAATAACAAACTAGTTGGTTTCTCAAATGTGAATGCAACATCGAATCTCATTATATGAACATGTGACACAACTGATAACCATTAAGTAGTGAGTATTCACACTTGACAATCGACGTATTCGTTTCCATATACCACTAGTACCACATCATGAAAGTCCATTAAATCCACCGCTGAAACACATCTTATCTACCGAGAAGATCGTACCCAAATAGCCCACACATTTCTTCTAATTGAATAGCTATAAAATATTATCAAATTTGTTCTGTCTCTAGCCCAAGCGATATGCATCCTTTCATAGATCAGGTTGATAGCAAAAGTAACACACTCCCTAACTTTAACTAACTAGGCATTGGTACCATTGTAGTAGTCATATCATGACCCTCTTGGATATACACTCAATAAGTAAAATCGTAGTAGAAATTCTGACCTCAATTGGCTTAACATCATTCTCATCAAATCTGATGACACTTTGCTAACTATAGTTTCCAAAGTTACAGGGTCTATTATCTAGTTGTCCCTTTAATCATTTCACTTCTTTAGTCAAACCACTCTAGATTTCTCCTTTACCGCACAAGTACTGTTCCCTCTCTTGGGTAACTAGCCTTACTCAACCCCTTCGAATGGCTAAACATTCTGAATCTGGCCATACATCATTTTCATAAGTCTATCACTTTAACGTTAATATCATATCTTACATAAAACCCACACAACACTGACTACTCGCATAAAGAACCACGCACGAGTCATCACTACAAGTGAGAGAGAATGGGATGAAGCGATAACAATCAGACCGGACCAAGAACGCACGAAAGAGATTCACAACAAGTGAAGATTATTCCTAAAAGTCACTATAGCCTCTCGAAGATAAGTACAGATGTCTCCGTACCGATCCTCGAGACTCTACTTAGACTCAGCTTGTATACACGTGAGACCTATGAACCTGGGGCTCTGATACCATTTTGTCACGACCCAAAAATGGACGTGATGGCACTCGTCTTATCCCACCAAGACAAGTCAGCCTAAAACCCAACTAATACAATAAATGCGGAAGTAAAACTAGAAAAAAGAGACTAACACCATCTAATAATGCGGAATACAAAGTCAACTTATTAAAACCCCCAAAATCTGGTTGTCACGTGCAGGAGCCTCTAATGTATTACAATGGATTTGAAAGAAAACACAAGTCTCAAATGACATTGTTTCTAGAATAGAACAAGATCATAAATAAGGAGTAAGAAGGTCTGCTGAGATGGCAATCAGCTACCTCACAAATCTCCATAGGAAGCCTCGAACAAGAAAATAAGAGAGGGTATCATGAAGATCCGGTCTCATAACCTACAAAAAGTTATAGAAGCAAGGGGTGAGTACCAAACCACACGGTACTCAGCAAGCAAACTTCCAAACACAAGCTAAGGGTATGGAATACGGGTACTCCTTACACCCCAACCAAACCTCCACAACTACAACCTGCATAAAAACCAGCCCAACCTAATAGTTCACAATTTACATATCACATAGTTCAACCATATCACTTCAACAATTACAGATCAGCAACACACAAGATAAAGTTCACCAATCACAAGTTCCACAGAAAAGTACTCATAAGTTCACAAATGATAAAGATGCACAATGCAATGTCAAGTATAGTGATGCATGTCTGACCTAATGATACACACCCGCTGTCTCTCAGTCCGGGACCCATGGGGGACATATCTGTCCATGCATCCGTCGCGGCGTGCGACACGACTCTCGATAATGAAATCCGTCGCGGCGTGCGACACGTCCCTCGATAATAAAATTCGTCGCGGCGTGCGACACGACCCTCGAATCATAATATCCGTTGCGACGCGCTACACGTCCCTCGAAATGGTACATCCTTTTTAATTTCTTATTCTTTCTCAATTAACATAACACTTGTCACAACCATGTCTTAGAACCAATGCAAATAACATGTTCACATAAATAATGAGGAGATGACCATTTTCATAACAATGCACACTTCACAACAACACAATCGTGATACAACATCAACAATGAATCAATAAGCCTTTCAAACCATTATCAACACATCACACACCAATAATTAATCACATTGCCTTTTATTACCCATTTTCATCATTAAAATTATTCAATATGGGCAAGTCAACCCATCACCAAGTTCCATTACTCCCCAACACATACCACAAGAAAATATACGAATTCTATACACTTAACAAGGGTTGAGAAATTCACTTGCCTCAAATAATTAAACAATCACTTCGGTACTTGAGCCTTTCCCTTTTGTTGAGCTTCCAACTCAATGCAACCAAATCAAGTAAATAATCACAATAAGATTTCGAAACTAACAACACTCATATTACTATAGGTCTAGCCTAGACCCAAAAACTCACCTTAAATCTATAATCAAGTTCTTAAAACTCAAGTCTAGGGTTAAGTCTCAATTTCTTCAAATATCATAAGTCTAATGGTATTCACAAAATATAATACACATAATATTTAATTAACTATCTCAATATACCAAAACTTGAATTATAATGTGACAATAATAAAAGAATTAGCCAATCACTAACCATTACTAAAAACCAAAATCTTAAAATTTCCTGAATGCATATGCACCATGCATATTCTGTAACTTCAACGCTAAAAGAATGAAACAAAAACAAGTATCCAATATGAGAACTCAACCACCTGCATGTAATCACTATTTACCATCAATTCAATCACTATAACTACTTAACCCATCAAAATATATCAACTCACGTTGCACAGAGCAGTTTTCCAATTCTAGTCTCTTTTTCAACTCACCATTAAATTTATAATTTGTTATCAATCCACCAAGCACTAATTATACATCCACCAAGAGTCAATTATATGTAAACGAAATTTGAAGCGTAGATTAGGTTTACCTGACTTCTGGTGGTCGACGCCAAAGCAGTTTAGTGCGAAGACTCAGAATAAAAGAAAGTAATTTTATATCCCTTTAAGCTCTAATTTATTGTTCTCCTTATACTAAGTCTAAAAGGATATTAAATAAATTATAGACTTGGCCCATTAACCACCAATAAATAAAAATTAATTATTTAATAAATACCCATAAATTAAAAACCGTAATTAAATGGCTAGTTCAGAATTCTCAAACCAACTCCACCGACTGATCAAGAAATGACTCGAGGCAACTACTAGGTGGAGTAAAACGGTAATTTATATTAAAATTTCTAAAAATGACCTTCTGGGTCATTACACAAATGGACGGGTTGGGTTGAAATTAGCGATATTAAAATGGGTTGAAATAGAAATTGGGTTGGGTCCTGACCCGCCCAGGGCTCAAATAGGCTAAAAAATGGATTGGGTCTTGACTCGTCTAAATTGACCCGCTTGATCTCAATAATTTTAACATATTGTTATTTAAGTTTTATGACCACAATTTCAATTTCAACTCAAGAAAATTAAAAAGAAGAAGTTACAAATGGATAAATAAATCCTAAAAGATATAAAATAGATAGTAATTCATGTCTTCAATATAGGAACATACATTACATCAATGCAAATAAAGAGTCTTAAAACTCGTTGAAATCGAAGATTAAATTGGGCTCAATTGAAGATTTTTTTTAAAAATGGACCAAGGCATGAATGGGTTGAGATTGAATCCAATTCAAATTATCTTGAGCCCCAAACCCATAAAATTCTGGACGGATTGAACATGTTACCTATATTTGGGCTCGTTTTGACACCTCTAACTAGTTTACATATTGGGTGTTTGAGAACATGCTCAAAAGATCTTACAAAATTGTGAGTCAGAAGTGTCTAATATAAATATTTTATTATGCATTTACGTGCTCAATTATAATAAATTATAATTTAAGTGTCTAAATGAAATTTATTGTAAAATTTAAAGGATTGAATTACTTAATGGGATCTCGCCCCACACCTTTTTTTTAATAGAAAAAATAAATTAGTTTATGAGAAGCATATTCTACACACCATAACTCTTAGTCAAATAATGATTTTTATGATTTGATTTCTAATGATTTGACCAGATTTATATTTATTACTTTGATAACTAACTAAGATTACTTTGTTAATATAAGGTAAATAACTTTAAATGAGACTACTAATGAGGCAAGAAAATTTATGGCTAGTGGTTGGTAGGCCACATCAGGACCACATGGAAATAATGAGAACATAGACAAAAAATTTATATATATATTACATAGATTTATTACTATATTAAACTTGTTCTGCTATTTAGAAATATTATGATGATAATAATGAAAAGGATGAAGAAGTTAATGACGAAGTTGGTGACTCTGATTATGTGTCCTAACAAAAAGAATAAAGGAAATGATGAGGATGATGGCGAAGATGATAACGATGATGATAAAGATGATGATAACCATGATGAAGATTCTCAAGACGATGATAATGATAATAAAGCTCATAATCATCTCTTAGATCTCTATCATTGTTATTATCATTGTCATCACCGTTATTGTAGTCGTTATCAACCGCATTGTTTTCATCATTATTTTTGTTAGGAGGCACATAATTTGGATCACCATCATCTTCCTCATCATCTACATTATTTCCTTTGTGAGGAAGCATATAATTATCCTGCTAGAATCTTTATCATCATCTCTATCATTTCTTCTGTTCAAAAGTGTAAAATAATAATATCCATTATCCGTTAATTTTTTCCATCACTAAAATCATCAACTTGAAGTGTTTGGGGGAACTCCCGGGCTCACTTTGAAATTTACACAAATGAATAGAAGTGTAAGAGTATTGGTTATAGATGATGAACTCAATGTCTCACGTATAATCTATCAAAGTGTTCCCTAGAGTTCCCTTGACCACTTCATGAGGGCTTACTTTGATGTTAGAAGCCTTGCTGAAGTGTTTGGGGGAACTCCCGGGTTCACTCTGAAAATTACTCAAATATGTAGAAGTGCAAGAGTACTAGCTAGACATGATGAACACAATGGTTGAAGCGTTAGTATTTCCATTTATGTTATGAAGATTCGACATTAGTTTTCATATGTTTAATGTTATGAAGATTCAACGTTAATAAAAACAAGTGAATAAAGGATAATATAATATATAGTTAGTTTCATAGTATCCTCATCCGACTTCTAACACTTAATTAGAAAACATTGTATCATCTGAGCCTTTTTTACCTTTTTAGAATTGGAATAATAAGTATTCATCAATGTATTCGTCTCTTGAAATAAATTCAACTACTCTAATTTCAACATTGCTTTAACTAGGGATTACACACGCAATCGAGATAACTTTAACTAGTAGATCATCAGGCACAAGACTTGTAGTCATAGATATCTCTTTACAATTATATCCACCTTATTTTTTTTACTTTGAACTTTCCAAGCCGTAGAAATTCGAGCTATACTCATCGTTATTTCTAGTTGTCTTTGAAATTTTGATGATTTCGGAATCTAGTGAGGGACCAGATTCAAGGAGAGACTTAAAGTGTCCGTACAATGAAAAAGATAGCTGTCTAAAGCTGCAACTCTGCGACACCTGCTGTGGTTGGTGCGTGTCCTTTGCAGTGCCAGACTCTCAGCCAAGAGTTTGTGTCCATCCATAAAACGTCTACTCCACATTGACACAAACAAGTTTTTACAAAATCAGAACTTCAGATAGCAAAAGCCTCTGTTTAAAAGAAATATTTCTCAAGAACAACAGAGGACCTGATAGAGTTATCATTGTTCTTAGTTATTGCTAGGGTTATATTTCAGTGTTTAATCTTGTGAGATCTATTCCTAAACTATAAAGGAAGTAGATCAATTATTTTTCTTGGTTTAATTTTTCCAAAGTTTAGCTATGTTGGAATTGTGAAGTCTATATTGGCTAGAGTTAGCTAATGTAGTGAGCAACGTGTTGCTTAGTTCTTGTTTGGTAACAGAGTTACGTTGTCACATCAAGGGGAAGGGATTAGTAGGATAATTCCTAGGTTACTGGATTCTGTAATATGAATCTGAGCTCTATTTTGAGTAAAATGGAGTTTAGTTGAAAATCCTGTAAGAACAGATCATGGTTTTCTCCTCCCTTGAGCAAAGGGGGTTTCACGTAAAAACTGTGTTTGATTTTTTTTTGTTATTTATCTTCCTTACTGTTATTCCATTGTCCATTGATTGTTAGTAATCGCATACATTCTATCACTCATAGAAAGAACAAAAATGCACAATAAAAGATATCCAAAAAATCAGAAGAAAAAAAAAACAAAAAAACTTATACCTATTGAATTGATTTGGATATAATTGTGCTAAATTTGATGGATTAGTTAAGGGGTGTCAAATGGGCGGATTGGGTTGAAATTGAAAATAATAAAACGGATTGAATTAGAAATTGGGTTGGGTCTTGACTCGTCCAGGTTTACTTTGGGCTCAAATGGGTTGGGCTTAAAACGGGTTGGGTCTTGACCCGCCCAATTTGACCCACTTAATCTCAATAATTTTAATATATTGTTATTTAAGTTTTATAACCACAATTTGAATTCCAACTCAAGAAAATTTTAAAAAAGAAGTTACAAATTGGTAGATAAATCCTAAAAGATATAAAATAGATAGTAATTCATACCTTCAATATAGGATCATACATTACATCAATGCAAATAAAGAGTCTTAAAACGGGTTGAAATTGGAGATTAAATTGGGCTCAATTGAGGATTCTCTTAAAATGGATTAAGGCTTGAATGGGTTGAGATTGAACCCAATTCAAACTATCTTGAGCCCAACCCTGAAAATTCTAGACGGGTTGGGCGGGTTAACTAGAGTTGGGCTCATTTTTGACACTCCTAGATTAGTTTGATGGGTTGACACTTTATTTAATTTTTCCTTTTATCTGTTTGGATAAAAACAACGTAGTACTTGAAATATAATTTTTTCAATTGGAACCTGACAAATTCAGATTCTCGTTATGTAGAGCCTCATTTGGGTGGGGAGTGGAGGGGGGGGGGGGGCATCTCCTATTAAGGATGTTCTCATACCTAGGACCAGGGGTGTCAAAAGAATATGAAAAATCGACCGAACCTAACCGAACCAAACCGAACCGATTTATGTTATTTTTTCAATAAAATGTTGGACTTTTATTTAAGTGTATAACCGTCCCGAACAATTGGGATGGTCTTTTTAATTTATGAAAAAAATCAAAAAATTCTCAAACCGAACCGAATAACCTTACCTGTATGTAAAAATATTTTATATATTAACAATATGTTAAATTTAATATATAAATATATTTTATAACATTTTTCAAATATAAATATAACTTAGGTCTTAGGCCTCTGGTGACTAGATGACTTTGGTTCTTTTCTCTTTAATTAGTCTTTACTTAATTAGTTTTAAAATTAAAAGATATTGTAATAGATACTCTATCAAACAATACAATGAAACCTATGCAAACACTCCTATTAAATGTTTAAGATCAAACAATATGGCTACAAAGTTTTAAATTCTTATCTTCTTGGTGAAGAATTAAAGTGTTTCTTCAAGAATATATTTGCGAAAGAAATTTTTTAATAGTAGTATATTTTGAGGTTATATTTTTTTTAAAAAAAATAAAAAATTAACCAAACTATACCGATACCGCAGAGAAACCGATATGATTGGGATGGTTTAAAAAATCTAATTTTGATTATGTATTATAAAATACCCGAAAAATTGGAATGGTACAATTTTTTAAAAATAACCAATTGAACCGTACTATTAACACCCCTACCTAGGATTAGGGCGGTTCGTGGTTCGGTTTGGATTGGTTATTGATTAAAACCAAAACCAAACCAATCTAGTCGGTTTTTAAATTTCTAAAACCAAACCAAACCAAACGAAAAAAATAACCGTCGGATTGGTTCGGTTTGGTTCGGTTTTTCTAGTTTTTTCGGTTTGAAAGTAATTTTTTTTTTTGAGGACATATGTATCTCGATAGGAACAGCCACACAGACACCTAAGACATGAACAATCCACATGAAATATATTGTCGGTTCAATTAAGCAATACTAGAGTTATTATTACACGAACAAAGTGATTCAATTAAGAGAAAGTGTGACTATCTTATATGAGGTAGGGTAGGTAACTACTAAAGTAATTAATTTTGATGAACTTGGACTTAGGATTGTAATAGTTGGGCTAAAATTTATGTGTTGGGCTTGAGAAATGGTAAAGTTAAAGACTTAAGTTAATTAAAAGTAAACAAAATATTTATATTTTATTTATGAATAATATATAAATAATTATAAAATTTATATATATAATTTATCGGTTCGGTTTGGTTATTTTTGCGGTTGTTTTTTTGTTAAACCAAAACCAAACCAAATAGTATCGGTTTTCAAAATTTAAAACCAAACCAAACCAAATATCGGTTTTTTTAATCGGTTTGGTTCGGATTGCGGTTCGGTTTGGTTTTTTAACCATAACCATGAACAGCCCTACCTAGGATAAACCTCTACTTAAGGGAGGAGTAAATTCCTGGGGAGTTATACATTTGTGTATTGATAAGACCGTTAACTATTTCTTGAAGCTCAATCTCTCCCCCGGATGAACCATATAGCCAAATGAAATTCATAGGATATATATGAGTAATTCAAAGGAGAAATAGAAATATTTGACACCAATACATAGAAAAAGGGCTGAAGAAACCAGTCCATGACTTGACATCAGGTGCTGCTATGGTCTTAATTATAGTGGAAGCTTTTTTGTTTATATTTTCCAAGTTTTACTTTTCTTTTTCAATTTCCAGATATGGGTAACTATTTTTAATTAAAAAATGATGTTATTAATTGTTTTTTTTATTTTTGTATTGAGTTACATCTGGAACCAAATCGAGTGCATTAACATCATAGACATAGGAAAATAAATTATTATTGCTGGGGAATAAGACGACATGATATTTGTAGTTTTGATGATTGACAAAGTGTTTTTATATTTGACAAAGTCCACTATGATGCATTGCTAGGGAACTAGAGAACATTATGTTTGTAGTTTTGATGATTGACAAAGTAACCTATGATGCATTGTTTATCATCATCAAAAAGGGGGAAATTATTGGGAAGTAGGAGAACATATAAGTAGTTTTGATGATTGATAAAGTGAACCTGGTTCACTACTTGTTATCTTATGTGTACTCTATCAGGTGAACCAGGTCCTCATACGTGAATGCGAACAACCTGTACAAATATGGGAGTTTGCGGCAAAGAAGACCTGTAATAAAGTTTAAAAATAAACGAGTGAAAGTATAAATAAAGAAATAATCGAAGAACCAGACAATGTGAACCTGGTTCACAATCCAGCAGTAGAACCAACACGGAAAAGAAGTGCAGAAGACTCTTTATAGGAAAAGGAAAGCTCCTAAATAAGGAAAAGAAGTGCAGGAGACTTCTTATGGGAAAAGGAAAGAAGTTAAAGAAGGAAAATAATAAAAGAAGACGTTTCCTAGGCAGTTAAGGAAGGTGGCAAACAAGTTCTACAAGGAAAATGATTAGTTTTATATAAATTCTTTCCTTGTTGAAGTCGGCTAAGGATCTGTCAACTCTATATAAAGATAAGGTTGGAGAAAGAGAAAATCGGCGCCTGCAATCACAATTGACAGAATTTTCTAGCAAAAGCAGAGCGGCACCTATTGCATATTCACGAAGGTCGTCATCTTGAGAGCAATAGCCATTGGAGCAAAACTGCAGGACTTCGTCAAAGCAACACTGGAACCAGGTTCATGAGTTGTGTTCGAGTCTGAACTAGTTGATTTGTTCTACGTTTATTATTGAGTTGTAATAATTCCTAGGTTGGAGAACAAGAAGTGAGTTTGACTTCTTGGAGGGTTGAGAGAATTGTTCAAGAAATGGGTTTGGCTTCTTGAAGGGTTGAGAGAATTGTTCAAGAAGTAGGTTTGGCTTCTTGGAGGGTTGAGATAGTTGTTCGAGAATTGAGTTTGGATTCTTGAAGGGTAGAGTCGACGATTATAGTTAATCGTTGTAGAGATAGAGGTGTTAGAGTTAGTTCATTGATTATTGAGTTATAATCTTGAATTAAATAATAAAACAGAGGTGAAGTTTTCCCTTCCTAGAGAGAGGAAGGTTTTTTCGATAAAATCTTTATTTTATTGTGCAGTCTATTTACTGAGGCAAACGTACAAGAACCTGGTTCTTGCATAAGGGGCAAGGTTTCTTCAATTATGAAAATAAAATAAAGAGAGTACGTTGTAACTCATGAAATGATGAGGTAAATAGCACAAACTTAAGCCTCCAAAGTTTTTTATTTGTTAATACTTTGCCACGTAAATAAACAGACACATTCTCCTTAAACTTTCCTTCTTCAATTTAGATAATAATGCTTAATTATCTTGATACATAGGATTAGTTTGTATAAAAGTTATAAATCTTTTATAATATCTATGAATATTTATCTGAAAATAATTGGTTGAAAATGTTAATAGATACCTCCAAAAAAGAAAGAATTTTTTTTGGCGAGCTAAGTTATGACCCATTAATATTTCGATCCGCTCATTTTGATCTAAACCATCTTAGCCTAAGTAAACTTTAAACATGACTCAACATTGATCCGTTTATTAGTTCAGTTTGTCTCAACGCTTCCAACTTTAGCTCAAATCGTTCATTTACCACCTCTCAGGGATAATACCAAACCCCCAATCATCACAGGAGGTGAAAATCTCAGTAATTAGATAAATTAGAAAAAAAACTTAAATATATGTATTAACAATTAAATTCATTATCCAAATATCATAGGAAAAAAAGGGAAAATATGCAATATGGTATATATAAAAGGACAAGGATCTTGAGAAGGAATTCCATCTTTATTTTATTCTCAAACTTTAATATTTCCCGTCTTTACAGCCAGATTCAATACATACATTTGATGCATTACATTTACTTAATAATTTTGTTTGATATACTTTTAAAAGTTTGAATCAAAGTTACTCTATTTAATCTTCGCGAAAATGTAAAAACATTTTTGGTGATTTAATAGATATGTAAGAGCATTTAATGAATTTGTTAATAAAAATACACGTTTTAAAAAAAATAATTGAGTTCAGCAAAGCTCATATCGAGCTTCTATGTCCGCTTGTGAAGATGAGTATACATTTATTATTTATTTTATATTTGCAACATGCCCCCAAAATGAGTATCCATACTCTCTTTCTTGGCAAGCCAAGCATGAAAATTTTCGTTTTTATAAATAATAAATGATGGTGAGATTAGAACTCATGACCTTTGCTTGCTCTCGTAATTTTTTAAATGACCTTTATAGTTCATGTGCAAATTCCTCTTCAATGCCATTTCACTTACTTTTTTCTCTATATTATTTGGACTATTTTTTTTCCTGAGCTGAGGGTCTATCGGAAATACTGTTAGTGATAAAAATCTGAGTGCATTCTATCATCTTCAAACCTAACTTTGTAGAATTATACTGAATATGTTATTGTTGTTGTCTTTTTGAACTCTGGAAAAGAAATATTCCTTGGTACATATAGGCTTAGAATATACTTCTTGAGGTTATAATATTGAACCTGGCCTATATTGTTATCCAAGTGAAGGCAAAAATTTATTCCAAAATAAAAAGGGAAAACATTCCATGCACAAATAAGATTTTCTGTTGATACCTTCTATTTTACCAATCATAAAGCAAATTGGACAACATCTAGAATAACTTTATAAATATATACCCCCTCCTTTACACAAGAGTCAAAGTATTTAAAAATCTCCTTGTGAATTATTGCATGATTCTTTAAATTAATTTAAAAGAAATTTGACAGGCATAGAAAATTATATTAATTAATAGTAAGAATTAGCCAGTGAATCTATTATTTCCAGCAAATTGATGCAAGATTTAATTTGTACATAATTAATATCAAGTTAAAACTTTAGGTATGAGAATTATGCAAGTGAAACCATCACTTAAACTTAAACACATGTAAAGAAAAAAAAGGAAAAGGTACAATATGGGATGAAAGGAAAAAGGTCTAGAAAAGGAATTACTTTTTTTCTGATATTCTCAAGCCATAATATTACCCATATTTGTAGCCAGATTCAACAAAATGTCACCACACATCCAAGTTCAAACCCCACTTTCATATCTTGCATGGAATTTGCTTACCAACAGAATATAAATAGGAGTGTATGTTGTAACAAGATTAAACAAACAAGTGGAAGTCATGCAAGAGTACAAGTTGGAGATGATGAACAAAAACGGTTCTCAAGTCTATTAAGGTGTTCCCGAGAGTTCCCTTGAACACTTTATGAGGGTTTAAATACTTCGTTGTTTGATGCCCTGCTGAAGTGTTTGGGGGAACTCTCGGGTTTACTTTAAAATTTACACAAACAAGTAGAAGTGGATGAGTACTAATGGGAGATGATGAATGCAATGATTCATTTCTATATCTATCAAGGTGTTCTTGAGAATTACCTTGACCACTTCATGGGGGATTAATAGCTTCATTTTTTATGCCCTGCTGAAGTGTTTGGGGGAACTCCCGGGTTCACTTTGAAGTTTACACAAACAAGTAAAACTCAAGAGTAGTAGAGGTAGATAATGAATGCAATGATTCATGGCTATATCTATTAAGGTGTTCTCGAGAGATCCCTTGACCACTTCATGAGGACTTAGTTACTTCATTTTGAATGTCATGCTGAAGTGTTTGGGGGAACTCCTGGGTTCACTTTGAACTTTACACAAACAAGTAGAGGTGCAAGAGTGCAAGTTGGAAATGTTGAATGCAAAGGTGAGAGTACGTTCCCTTGATCAGGAGGGATTATTGCTTCATTTTTTATGTCCTGTTGGAGTATTCGGAAACTTCCGAGTTCACTCTAAAGTTTACACAAACAAGTAAAAGTGAAAGAGTACTAGTGGTAAATGATAAATGCAATGATTCATGCTACATCTATCAAGGTGTTCTCGAGGGTTCCCTTGACCATTTCATCATGAGGGATTGTTTTCTTCGTTTTGATGTCCTGTTGAAGTGTTTGGGGGAACTCCCGGATTCACTTTGAAGTTTACACTAACAGTAAAAGTGCATGGGTACTAGCGGGAAATGATAAATGT
This sequence comes from Solanum appendiculatum, assembly GCA_018342035.1. NCBI lineage: Eukaryota > Viridiplantae > Streptophyta > Magnoliopsida > Solanales > Solanaceae > Solanum > Solanum appendiculatum. Next base: position 254,433 of record JAGDQO010000110.1, read on the forward strand.
CATGAATCATGCTATATCGACAAAGGTGTTCTAGAGAGTTCCCTTGACCACTTAATGAGGGATTAATTTCTTCTTTTTGATGTCCTGTTGAAGTGTTTCAGGAATTCCCAGGCTCACTTCGAAGTTTACATAAACAAGTAAAATTGCATAAGTACTAGCAAGAAATGATAAATGCAATGATTCATGGCTACATCTATCAAGGTGCTCCTGAGAGTTCTCTTGACCACTTCATGAGGGTTTAATTGCTACATTTTTAATGCCCTGCTGAAGTGCTTGGGGGAACTCCTAGGTTAACTTTGAAATTTACACAAACAGATAAAAGTGCAATATTCAAGCTAGAAATGATGAATTGAATGATTCATGTCTACATCTATCAAGGTGATCCTAAGAGTTTCCTTGACCACTTCATGAGGGTTTAATAACTTTATTTTTAGTACCCTGCTAAAGTGTTTGGGGGAACTCTCGGGTTTACTTTGATATTTACACAAACAATTAGAAGTGTAAGAGTACAAGCTATAAATGATGAATGCAATGATTCACGTCTACATCTATTAAGGTGTTCTTGAGAGTTTCCTTGACCACTTCACAAGGGTTTAATTACTTCATTTTTAATGCCCTACTGAAGTTTTTGAGGGAACTCCTGGGTTCACTTTGAAATCTACACAAATAAGTAGAAGTGCAGGAGTACAAGCTGGAAAGTGGAAATGATGAATGCAATGTTTCATGTCTACAACTATCAAGGTGATCCCAAGAGTTCCCTTGACCACTTCATGAGGGATTAATTACTTCATTTTTAATGTCCTGCCAAAGTGTTTGGGGAAACTCCCGGGTTTACTTTGAGATTTACACAAACAAGTAGAAGTGCAAGAGCACAAGCTAGAAATGAAGAATGCAATGATTCATGTCTACGTCTATTAAGGTATCTTAAGAGTTCCCTTGACCACTTCATAGGGTTTTAACTACTTCATTTTTAATGCCCTACTGAAGTGTTTGAGGGAACTCCTGGTTCATTTTGAAATCTACACAAATAAGTAGAAGTGCAAGAGTACAAGCTGGAAAGTGGAAATGATGATTGCAATGGTTCATGTCTACAACTATCAAGGTGATCCCAAGAGTTCCCTTGACCACTTCATGAGGGATTAATTACTTCATTTTTAGTGCCCTGCTGAAGTGTTTGGGGGAACTCCCGAGTTCACTTTGAAATTTACACAAACAAGTAGAAGTGTAAGAGTACAAGCTTGAAAGTGGGAATGATGAATGCAATGATTCATGTCTACAACTATCAAGGTGATCCCAAAAGTTCCCTTGACCACTTCATGAGGGATTAATTACTTTATTTTTAATGCCCCGCGGAAGTGTTTGAGGGAACTCCCCGGTTCACTTTGAAATTTACACAAACAAGTAGAAATGTAAGAGTAAAAGCTTGAAAGTGGGAATGATGAATGCAATGATTCATGTCTACATCTATCAAGGTGATCCCGAGAGTTTCCTTTGACCACATTCATTACTTCATTTTTTTGATGTCCTATTGATGTGTTTAGGGAACTCCCGGGTTCAATTTGAAATATAGTACACAAATAAGTAAATGTGCAGGAGTACTAATGGGAGATGATTGCATAGATGATGAATGCAATGATTCATGTCCACATCTATCAAGGTGTTTCGAGAGTTTCCTTGACCATTTCATAAGCTGAGATTAATTACGTCCTTGTTTGAAGATCTATAGAAGTTTTGGGGGACTCCCAGGTTCACTTTTAAATTTACACAAATAAGTAGAAGTGCAAGAGTATTAATTTAAGTTGGTGGAACTACATGATCGAAAATTAACTACACCAAAAATGATCTTTAGCGGTAATTAATTACCGGCATTAACTTAGTTGCCGCTAAATATTATTTTAGAGACAATTAACACTCTTTGTAAATGTCCCTAAAGTTCATAGGGACATTGGATCCAATGGAAATTAACTAATGCCGATAAGGCTTTAGCTTTCTTTGTTAAATGTGTATATTTATTGTAACTAAAAGTTATTTTTGTTATAGTGAAAGACCCTTCCTATGATTATCTGGGAACTATGGAAGTTGAATAAAACCAACGTCAAAGTAACAAATGATTGAAGTTGTATCCATCAAAAATATGGAGGAGGTAACTAGAGAATCGTGATGATGTCAAACATATACTCAGAGAAGTCTGACCTCAGCAAGTCTCTAGAGTCATCGGTTTGATTTGTAACCGTGTGAGTAAGAGCTCGTGACCCGAGGATGAGGAAAAGGATTAATGTCTCGATAACGTGGCCAAAAGGACAAACATGCTAGATATTATTGTACAAATAATCTGAGCACAACCAAGGAATATTGGCTGACACCTTTAACGATATTTCCATGTGGACAATACCGATTGATCTTAGTACTTTAGGGCTCGAGTGAAGCCTTTTTATTGGCTTATGCTTTATCCTTATAACTTATAATCAATATCTTTCACACATGTATGGCTGACACCTATGATTTTTTTTCTAATTCGCTTTAATTTGTTATTGTTACTTCTTTGTATTTAGTTATTAATATCGCAATATTCAACTTCTATTAACCAAATTAATCAACAAGTTAAAAGTTAAGACGACGTATGTCCTTGACTTCATAAATTTAACTCTACCATTTTCCACTTCACAAAAATAAAACAATACATTATAGAATTGAGGAATCATCATTCAACTCCCGTGTTATTACAATCAATAGAGGAATCAATAGAGGAATCATAGGAATCAATAGAGGAATCATAAAAAAAATGCTATAGGAATATTCATATGAAGTAGTTGATCTAACGAAGGAAAGTTTGTGAGATCTTAGAAGAGGGAAAGTGAGATTAGAGGGTTTGATAATCTTCTTGGAAATCATAGAAATAAGTGATGATGAAGCCATTATTGGAATTTAATTTGAGCTATTGATTACCAAATAGTAGTATTATTACCTTATATAAAGTTTAAAATTACTACTCCCACCGTTCACTTTTACTTGTCACATTTTGACTTGGCATGCCCATTAAGAAAATAATTATTGATATAGATATTTTACCAAAACTATCCCTATCAAATGATGTTTAATATTAAGTCTTGAAAATGACTTGATGAAAGAGTATTTAATGTTGAGGGTAAACATGAAAAAATATAATTGTCTTTTCTTGATATGTCAAAAGTGACAAGTAAAAATGAAAATCTAGTTAAGAAAAAAACGATAAGTAGAAGTGAACGGTGGGAGTATTTAAATAATAGCCAAACAAAGAGACCAGAGTGGCTACTATTTAATTAGAGTGACTTCCCATTAATTAATATATCGTATTACTAGAGTCTTTGTTTATTAATCCACTGCACCGACCCTTACAGATTTGAGGCGTTGGAGGTGGTTACTGTAACGACCCATTAGGTCGTTTTGAGTACTAGAGCTTCTTATTTCATAAAATTCTCTTCGATAGATTCTAAATGGGTATTCTGGACTATTCGTAACTACCATTATATAATTAATGGGGTAATTTTTATAATTAAGTTAGTTGGTAGTTAAAGAAAATAACGTTAAAATTAGTAGTGTGTTACTTTCACCACTTCTATAATTAGTTTTTTATAATAATTAGGGTAGCAAATAATCTGTATAAGAAAGAAAATTTAGCGAGAACCAATACATGCGCCGTATCTATCTGGGAAGAGCGACATCCAGGTAATGCCTTGAATCTCCATGACCGTAGCTAATAGTAGGGGTGAGAAATTATTACTATTATATATGTTGGGCGGGTAAAAATGAAGTGAAAGAATTGTTTATTGTTATTATTAATATATATATATATATATATATATATATATATATATATATATATGTTGAATCGTTACTGCCAACAGGAAGAAGGATTGTCATTAATTAATGAGAGTAATTATAATTTAATAATGAGTGACGCTAGAATTAAAGATTACAAGCCATATGTTGGTATAATTTGAATAAAGTCAAGTTACAAACTATTTTTTTTTGTAGCATTCACGTGATTATTGATGGGCAAGTTCAAGACCAGACCTTGATTGGATTCATGGTGTATGCCACTAGTTTCGTAACCAGTGGCTCCAATTCGTAATGTTACTATTTTATTATCATATTAAGTGTATCGTATTATTTGAAAACCATTAAAGTTAGGATAGTTGGAGGAATTAAAACTTATCCTTAGTCTTGAACTTTAGGAAGTTGATTATAAATGTAGGTGAGTTTTGGGTCTAGGCTAGACATATAGTAATATGGATGTCTATAGACTCGTTAACTTACAAATTATGCATACTTGATAGATTGGAAACGTTCGGAAGCATTGAGGAAAGGAAAAGCATTAGAGAAGTAGCTTGCTTGACTTCGATTCTTCGGTTGAGGTAGGTTATGGTTTATTTTATATGATGGATAGACTCTTAATAGTGATTGATAGTCATTGAGTGATATTGTGAAATTTTCTATGTACTTGGTTGTTGTGGTTCTGATGATTCATGTGTTGTTGTAATTGGTCTGTAATCCCAAGACCGCGAAATATATAATCTTAAACTTGTTTTATTAAAGTAATGCCTTGAATAAAGAAGGCTTAATGAAATATTGATAAGGAAGTGGAAAGAGATGATAAATAATGACAAATGAATTAACGATGTAATTGGATCGGGTGTCACGTTCCGACACGGTATTAATGGATCGGGTGTCACGTTCCGACACGGTATTAATGGATCGGGTGTCACATTCCGACACGGTATTAATGGATCGGGTGTCACGTTCCGACACGGTCTTATTGGATCGGGTGTCACGTTCTGACACGGTCTTATTGGATCGGGTGTCACGTTCCGACACGGTCTTATTGGATCGGGTGTCACGTTCCGACACGGTCTTATTGGATCTGGTGTCACGTTCCGACACGGTGTTATTGGATCGGGTGTCACGTTCCGACGCGGTGTTATTGGATCGGGTGTCACGTTCCAACACAGTATCATTAAAGAAAAACATTTTGAATTAAATTAATGTACTAAATCTCAAAGAACTCATTTCCCAAAAGAGCATGGTGTGGAGGCTTGAGTCCTCATGTGTGTTCTTGATATTGTTGACTAATTGCGTACTTGATTCAGTGTTGTTATCACTTGTTCATGTGATTTGTTGCTTGCCACCTTCTACGTGCTATAGTTGATTTTATACTATTACTTTATGCATATCAGTTTCTATTTTGAGTCGGCCGATGATACCTACTCATTACATGTTGCCCTGTACTGATCCCTACTTGTGTTTCTTTCGTTTTCCTTTTGTGGAGTGCAGCGAGTGTACCACATACATCGACTCGCCCTCAGCTCTAGTCCGTCTCCAGCACATCAGAATTCAGGGTGAGTTATTCCATCTAGCTCGTGTTGAATTCTCTCTCGGTCATGGCATGATGTCCTTAGCTTTCGGACATACATTGTCCTATTTATTTATTTTGATATCTTTAATACTCTTAGACTTGATATTTTGAGAATAGATGTCCTTGATGTGATGACTTTCAGGTTTTGGGGATAATATGTAATAAACTCTAAAGGTTTCTTTTATTGTTTACTTTAAGTTGTGAGCTTCCGCATTATGGTTGTATTTTGTTGTTGAACAATTAATATACGTTGGGGTTTGGATTCGTTGGTTTGCCACTTAGGAGGTTAAGTGTGGGTGCCACTCATGACTTGTTTTGGGTCGTGACAGTTACTCTGTGTGCAACTCGAAGGCGCTGAAGTTCGAAGTGAAGCTTTCTGATTATTAAGTTATAATAGGACTGAGTAACATCCAATAGCTTCAATCCTTTTGATTTGCACACTAAAGTGGCTTAAGTAACCCTCGAGAACAGTATGTAGTATTTGTTTGCTATCCTTTTCTAGATTAATATTTTTTTCATGTTTTTTTTGTTTCTGGACTATTATATATATATTATGTAGTGTTTTCATGACTATTGAATAATATTATATACTATTTTTGTAATATAATGCAGTGATATATTAAAAGTCAATAAAAATTATTTGAGTTTTTTCATCTTTAATCATTTTTCGGAGAACTCTAACAAAAACTTTGACATAATTCTTATGGCGTGGTTCAATTAAGCATCTAACACATGTTAAAGTGTTTTGATCAAACACTTTCGAGCTAAAATTTTCAGAAGCACCTATTACGTAAAATAAGTTAATTACGTAAAATATGTGTACTTTAACAATAAATATCAATATCAAATTAAAACATGCATGTGATTTAACATTTTACTAGTGTCACGACCCAAAATCACATGTCGTGATGGCACTTATGTTCCCAACCGATAGGTAAGCCAACCCAATAAGTAGAGCAAACAAATATCTTACATACTAAGTCTTTTAAATAAAAATACGGAAAACTGAAATATCACCCCAAGATTTAGTGTCATAAGTACAAGAGCTTCTAAACTACGATGCAAGTCTAGAACTAAATGACAACTTTAGACGTAAGGAATATTCTGTCTGAAGCTCACCACAACTCCAAGATAACACAACTCAACTCTGAAAGCTCCACGAAATGCCCTCGAGTTCAAAATCCAATCTGCACCACAAAAGAGTGCAGCAAGTGTAGTATGAGTACGAAACCACGTGTACCCAGTATATCTCATAGACCGACAACGAAGAAGTAGTGACAGGAGTATATAAGAAAATAATCCTTTAATTTTACAAGTCCATATTATACTTATCAACCAAGTCTTCATCAAATAGGGATAGTCAAATGCCACGTAATGTCCAACCACCAATAAAGCACATAATCAAATAAAAATAAAGGATGTAATGTGATGCAATGCAATGTGATGCTATGAAATGATATTCCTCAAATGCCAAGTACTCTCTCAACCGTATATACACGATACTACTCGGAAATACATCGAGAGTTCGTGACCCATGGGGGACTCGCGAGGTCCATATACCGACACGGACGATCTCCACGTGTCTGTGCGGACGATCTCAACACACCATCATAAAATCAAATAACTTTCGCACGGACGATCTCCACGTGCCCAAATTATAATCATAACATCTCACAATCCCCAGCACGGACGATCTCCACGTGCCCAACTTATCATCATAACTCGATCTCAACACGGACGATCTCCACGTGTTAGACCTTTACTCATACTCAATCTCATGTCAATGCATGTTCACAATATGATATAAAATAAAGGGCATAATGAAGCATCTCAATAAATCAAATGTCACTTGGACATAAAATCACCGCAATTATCACAAATATACGGGTTCAATAAAGAAACACAACCACACAAAATAAACCAAGTCGCTAATACATCAGCTAATGCCCATATGCTTTGGAATTCTTAGATTACAATCTATCATACTATAGTAATAAACTTTCCCTTTAATAACACCAGTACTCGTACCAATGCCCGTCACACCATTGGTACGAGACCCCCATCTTTCGCCCTTACCCATTTTCTATTCCATTTTTAATCTTAAATTTGAAAACGTCCCTCATCGAAGTCTAGTAAGTCTTAACATACCTTAAATGCCGAACACGTGTCACGAATCCTCAAGATTTTGCCTTTCCCTTTCGTAAAGCTTCAGAATGTTTCCAATCTATCAAATAGGCAATATTCGTAAGTAATTGAGTCCATAGACACCCATATTACTATATATCTCGCCTAGACCCAAAACTCACCCTAATATATAATTAAATTCATAATCTTTGTGTCAACTAATATGCCAAGTCTCATGTTTTCCTAAATTTCAAGCCTAGGGTTAAGTCTCAACTCTTCCAAATATCATAAATCTAATGATATTCATATAATACAATGCAACAAAAAAAAAATTGTTTACCTATATCCATATATTAAAACTTCTGTTATAAAGTAATAACTATTAGAAAATCCCAATGCTAAAATCAATATTACATGCCCTGTAACCTTAGCAATAACGGAATATATTACATGACCAAAAATTTTATTATAATTAAAATATTAAGTACTATATTTAATCCAATTTCACCAGAATAGACCAATCAAAATCTAATTATGTTATGCTCAATAATATTCCTATGCCCAGAATTCAATTTTTGCACTGTCCTTAATTGCCAATGATTATTTTTCCCTACCAAACAATTCTCTTTTACCCCTAATGCATAACAATTAATCATTACACTAACCTATCACTGATTTGTTAGCAATAACACTTACCATCTAATTCTAACCCATAAACCATACAAAATCTCTAACCAGACAACACATACATAAACGACAATATAATTAGCCTTAAATATTTTTCTTGTACCTGGCAAATTTCGTGTTGGTTCTGTTAATGCGGTGATATCCTTCGTCGTGTGCAGATATAAGTCTTAGTGGGTTGTGGCGTGACAAAGAATTATTAACCCTCAATAAATCTTAATTCTCTTTACATGGGCCAAGTCACTTGGGTATTAAATAAACTAGGACTTAGCCCATTATCTACCAATTAAATTAATTATTTAAAATTTACCCGCTAATTAAATAACTTTAGCTAAATCAATAGTAAAAGTTCTCATTAAAATTTTACCGAAAGAGTCTTTTATGAAAGAAAGAGATTTACTACTTTAAACGACCTAACGGGTCGTTACAAGCTAATACATAATTAGTGTCAAATATAAATATTTTATCATGTGTTCAGATTCTCAATAGAAATAAGTCATAATTCAAGTTTTTAAATAAATTTTATTCGAGTTAAAAGAATCGTTAATGTATTCAACAAAAATATTATTTTAATTCAACTTAATTGTGTATATTATAACTACATTTTGCAGACATAAGTAAATTAATAAATACATTATAAGAACTAGCCAACATGCCTCTTTTTTTAATAGAAAAAATGTATTAGTGAGTGACATGAATATTCTAACTACTCATCAAATAATGATTTTTATGATTTAACAAGAGTCATATACAACACTTTGGTATCTAATTAAGATTAGTTAGTTAAAATAAATAAGGTAAAAAAAATTTTTTAAAATGAGATCTAATAAGGCAAGAAAAATTATGGCAAGCCATTTTTAGGCCACATTAGAATTACTTAGGCAACAATCCCAAAAGTGTTGTATATGAAAGCAATTGATTTTGCCAACAAAAACATGTCTAGACTAATCATATTCAAGGTGCTAAAGATTAAAAAATTTGTTTTATTTTTCTTCAAATCATGATATACTCGATATATTTTATTTATGTGACATTATTTTTTTACTAGCCCTTTTTGAGTGAAAAGAAGCATATCCTAAAACATCGTAACTATTCGTCAAATAATGATTTTTATGGTTTGATTTATTATGATTTGACAAGATTCATATTTATAACTGTTCGTCAAATAATAATTTTTATGATTTGACCAGATTAATATTTATCACTTTATCACTATTCGTCAAATAATGACTTTTATAATTTTATTTCTTATGATTTGACCAGATTGATATTTATCACTTTGGTAAATAACAATGATTACTTAATTAAAATAAGGTAAATAATTTAAAATGACACTAATAATAAGGCAAGAAAATTTATGCCAAGTGGTACAAAAAAATTTATATATATAGTAGACAAGTTTATTGCTAAAATTAAACTTGTTTCATTAAGAATTTTATTTTATTTAAAAATATCACAATGAATATTACGAAAATGATGTCATGCCTCCTAACAGAAGAAATAATGGAGATATTGATCGAGATTCCAACAAAATGATTATATACCTTCTAACAAAGAAAATAATGGAGATGGTGAGGAAGATAATGACGATGTTGGTGATTTTGATTATGTGTCCTAACAAAGATAATAGTGGAGATGATAAGGATGATGTCGATGATGATAATGATGGTGATGGTGATATAACAATGATGGAGATTCTAGAGATGATGATTATGATGATGAAGCATACAATCATCTCCTAAATCTCCATCATTGTTATTATCATCGTCATCATCACCATTCTCATCGCTATCCTCCATATTGTATTTATCATCATTTTTTTAGGAGGCACAAAATCTGGATCTCCATCATCGTCATCATCTTCGTCATTATCTACATTATTTCCTTTGTGAGGAGGCATATAATCATACCCCTAGAACCTTTATCATCATCTTTATCATTTCTTCTATTCGAAAGTGTAAACAAATAATATCTATTAATCTTTCTCATCACTAAAATCATCATGTTTCTTGTACAAATAATCATTATACTTGTCATGAATCAGTTGTATCTATATCATTAGCCAAATTAATTTTATAAAAAGATAATTATCTCTATAAAATTAACTATTATTATTCAGAACTATGGTCATTTACTTTATTTCTAATCTAGAAAAAAAATTATATCTCAAAATCTATAAGATCTAGAATTGCAAAAGCCGTTGCACCTTCAATAGGAAAAAAATAAAGGAAAAATGTAGATTATAAGAATTTTGAAAAAAAAATTGCACAACACTGGTTAATTACACAATTGGCTAATATAGTTCATTTATTTTGTTAAACTTTGTGTTAAACAAAACAAGATAAGCAAATTAAAATTGAAAGAATATTAAATTTCAGATAACTACTGAATAAGCTTAGTCATCTACCTAATATAATTAATTTTCTTCAATTTTGTCCTAATGATTCTTACTTGAGCTTGTATTAAAATTACAACTAAATTTTGAATTGCTATCTATTCCTAATAAAAATTTAATTCTTTGTTTTGCAATATTACCATTAAAAAAATTCCAATCATGAGACTTATCTTCCAAATTGAGTTAAGAATCATATACACTTCAAAAAAAAAAAGAGCCTTATTTTTTAAATGATTTATATCTTATGGTGTACTTTAGTACTTTTATCTCTTCTATATTTTGCTATTGGTCTATTTTATTAATTTCACATATCACTTAATTACTTAGTACTTTATCTCTTTTTATGTAGCGCGGAAACAGGCCTAAAGCAGATAACAGACACTAGGTGAAAAAATAATAATAATATCAAATTAAAAAATAATTATATAGAAGACAACTAATTAAACACATGTTGAAATTTATAAAAAAATTAAAATCAAAAATAGAAAAACAAAAACCCTAAAAACTAATAAAACCTAGGTAGGATGGGGTTGCATGTAGGGCAACCAATTCTAACCAACTTTTCATGTAATTGATGGAACTATAAAGTTGGGTAAATTGAATAAGATTTTAGTATTTGTTTAAGAACTACTGTTAGTTATCATTTACTATATTAATGTTTTTCATGTTTTCATTTTTAGCATTATTATGTAATAGACTCCTAACAGACAAATTTCATAAAAAATGCCCCCAATTGTAATATGATGTAATGATATATAAATAGTGAATAAAAATGTTTTGAACTTTTTTGCCTTTAATTAAAAACACTACTAAACCTCATTATTTTTTTATTGAAATTTTCCACTAGAAAATATTTAGTAGCTATTTTTATAAATATTTTGATTAAATCGTGAGAAAATAAAAAATAATAGTGTTTTCATACGAAAAATAGGAAACTTTCCAATCGTTCAGTGAGAATCTTTTTTTTTTCACCATCCATTTTTCAAATGAACTTATTCTGTAAAAAAAAATAGATGAAAAAATCATGTTTTATATTTACAGATTCTATTTTTTTTATCTGCCAAATTCATAAAAAATATATCTTTTGAACTCGCCCCACACAAAATAATCTTAATAGCTAGTGTTTATGATTAACAAATAACTGCGAAAGAACCAAATATTTATTATACCTATCGAAGGATTTAGGTTGTAGATTTCTATGTACAAAGTGAAAGAAATAACTGAGTTGCCAATTTTAACTTTAAAAATTTTGTATATCAAGAAGAAATTGGTGTAATTTAATGAGTCAGTTAGTAAATTTCTTTTAAGAACACTTTCTGCTAGTAATTAAAGTGACATCTAAAGACACTTCTTCTATGTTTAAACACTTATTTATTAAAAACACTAGTATGGGAATATTAATTAATTTTGTGCTACAATAACTCCTTAGATTTATAGATTTTATTTTAGCACTCAAATAATGACGTGTTTCAATTAAACATCTGAACATATGATAAAGTGTTTATCTTAGACATTTACGATTTATATTATAAAACTTTTTAGAAGTGTTTATTACGTAAATAAGTTAATCACAATAAATAGGTCTTCGTCATTAGCTATACATATCAATATCCTTTGAAACATGCATGTGATTATACGATTTATAGGGATTAATGTGTATAATTGATAGATATGATATATTTTAAATTGTTAACTAGTTTTAGGGATGTCAAATGGACGGGTTGGGTTGAAATTGGTGATATTAAAATGGGTTGAAATAGAAATTAGGTTGGGTCCTGACCCGCCCAGGGCTCAAATAGGCTAAAAATGGATTGGGTCTTGACTCGTCCAAATTGACCCACTTGATCTCAATAATTTTAACATATTGTTATTTAAGTTTTATAACCACAATTTCAATTTCAACTCAAGAAAATTAAAAAGAAGAAGTTACAAATGGATAAATAAATCCTAAAAGATATAAAATAGATAGTAATTCATTTCTTCAATATAGGAACATACATTACATCAATGCAAACAAAGAGTCTTAAAACTCGTTGAAATCGAAGATTAAATTGGGCTCAATTGAAGATTTAAAAAAAAATAGACTAAGGCATGAATGGGTTGAGATTGAACCCAATTCAAATTATCTTGAGCCCCAACCCATAAAATACTAGACGGATTGAACATGTTACCTATATTTGGGCTCGTTTTGACACCTCTAACTAGTTTACATATTGGGTGTTTGAGAACATGCTCAAAAGATCTTACAAAATTGTGAGTCAGAAGTGTCTAATATAAATATTTTATTATGTATTTACGTGCTCAATTATAATAAATTATAATTTAAGTGTCTAAATGAAATTTATTGTAAAATTTAAAGGATTGAATTACATAATGAGATCTCGCCCCACACCTTTTTTTTTAATAGAAAAAATAAATTAGTTTATGAGAAGCATATTCTACACACCATAACTCTTAGTCAAATAATGATTTTTATGATTTGATTTCTTATGATTTGACCAGATTTATATTTATTACTTTGATAACTAACTAAGATTACTTTGTTAAAATAAGGTAAATAACTTTAAATGAGACTACTAACAAGGCAAGAAAATTTATGGCTAGTGGTTGGTAGGTGTCACGACCCAAAATCACATGTCGTGATGGCACCTATGTTCCGAACCGATAGGTAAGCCAACCCAATAAGTAGAGTAAACAAATATCTTACATACTAAGTCTTTTAAATAAAAATACGGAAAACTGAAATATCACCCCAAGATTTAGTGTCATAAGTACAAGAGCTTCTAACCTACGATGCAAGTCTAGAACTAAATGACAACTTTAGACGTAAGGAATATTCTGTCTGAAGCTCACCACAACTCCAAGATAACACAACTCAACTCTGAAAGCTCCACGAAATGCCCTCGAATTCAAAATCCAATATGCACCACAAAGAGTGCAGCAAGTGTAGTATGAGTACGAAACCACGTGTACCCAGCATATCTCATAGACCGACAACGAAGAAGTAGTGACAGGAGTATATAAGAAAATAATCCTTTAATTTTACAAGTCCATATTATACTTATCAACCAAGTCTTCATCAAATAGGGATAGTCAAATGCCACGTAATGTCCAACCACCAATAAAGCACATAATCAAATAAAAATAAAGGATGTAATGTGATGCAATGCAATGTGACACTATGAAATGATATTCCTCAAATGCCAAGTACTCTCTCAACCGTATATACACGATACTACTCGGAAATACATCAAGAGTTCGTGACCCATGGGGGACTCGCGAGGTGCATATACCGACACGGACGATCTCCACGTGTCTGTGCGGACGATCTCAACGCACCATCATAAAATCAATAATTTTCGCACGGACGATCTCCACGTGCCCAAATTATAATCATAACATCTCACAATCCCCAGCACGGACGATCTCCACGTGCCCAACTTATAATCATAACTCGATCTTAACACGGACGATCTCCACGTGTTAGACCTTTACTCATACTCAATCGCATGTCCATGCATGTTCACAATATGATATAAAATAAAGGGGATAATGAAGCATCTCAATAAATCAAATGTCACTTGGACATATAATCACCGCAATTATCACAAATATACGGGTTCAATAAAGAAACACAACCATACAAAATAAACCAAGTCACTAATACATAAGCTAATGCCCATATGCTTTGGCATTCTCAGATTACAATCTATCATACTATAGTTATGAACTTTCCCTTTAATAACACCAGTACTCGTACCAATGCCCGTCACACCATTGGTACGAGACCCCATCTTTCGCCCTTACCCATTGTCTATTCCATTTTTAATCTTAAATTAGAAAACGTCCCTCAACTAAGTCTAGTAAGTCTTAAAATACCTTGAATGCCGAACACGTGTCACGATTCCTCAAGATTTTGCCTTTCCTTTCCGTAAAGCTTCATAATGTTCCCAATCTACCAAATATGCAACATTCGTCAACGAGTGAGTCCATAGACACCCGTATTACTATAGGCCTAGCCTAGATCCAAAACTCACTCTAATCTATAATTAAATTTATAAAACTTAGTGCTAACTAAATATGCCAAGTCTCATATTCATATTTATTAAGCCTAGGGTTAAGTCTCAATTTCTCCAAGTATCATACAAATTTAATGGTATTCCTTTAATAAAGAACACCTAATATTTAATTAGGTCTGTCAATATTTTAGAACTTTAATAATAATGTGGTACCATATTTTAACTTTCAACGAGAATGAAATAAAATGTGCATGTAGTAGCCAATCTGTACGTCCATTAATTAGTTAATATCTAACCCTCACTTAATTCCCCAATGATTACCCCTAATTTCTGTACAATGATTGCCCCTCATTATTGTACAATGATTACATGCACTAGCCATAAACACATTTTTCCATCCAAGAAACGATATACAATATTTCAATTTCCAATTCTTCTTGATTCAAACCATCTCCTTGTTTTTCTTTTTCTTTTACAATCAACTAGAATAATAAAAAAATAAAGTGATAATATATGCACCAATATATCGATTAAGGCATGGTTAATGCTTACCTGTTGTACTTCGTCGCCATCTGATTGTGCCGAGGTTATGGGAGCCGTCTTCCGTCTGAGGTTTTCTTTTCTTTTAATAAAAGCATGATCTAAAATAATATAGGGTATTAACTTAAATTATATTATATATGGACTTGGCCCATTAACCACCATCTAAATTAATTATTTTAAATTACTCATCAATTAAATAACTATAGTTAAACGAATAGTCCGAGATTCCCATAAAAAAATTACAGAAAGGGTCTTTTATGAAGGAGAGAAGAATAGTTCTCAAAATGACCTAACGGGTCATTACAATATCCACCACTAAAAACCATGTTCGTCCTCGAACATAAAGAAGAAAAGGAAGAATACCTAACTTTACCGAAATCCTGTGTTATGATCCTCCTGAGTTGGTATTCATCTCACCAAGTAAGTTTCACCTTAAGACAATTCCATTAAGATCAACTACTAAGAACTGGATTTTCGAATCAAACTTTGGTAGATTTACAAATCAGGAGTGATTAACAAGTCACAAACTAACCCATGAACCCAATCTGAGCCGAAATACACTGGACCATAACACAATCATCAAGACAAATCTTTTCTCATATAACCACGATTATATTTTGAATCAATACCGGCTACAATTAGAAGTGAACCTAAACCAACCACCACACACTCATAATGCACAAACCATCATAGATCTTATCAAGATTCCCTTCTCACAACTTGATCCTTCCACGAGCTTAATTAAGTTATAAAAATCCGATCTTTAGACATTAGGTACTCATCAAGAGAGAATCAAATTTATCTAACCCAAAGAAGGAAATGATCGAGTAACCACCTAGCGAACGGTACACCCAAGCATACAAAACCTCTAATAATACTATCAGAAAGGCTAGATGAGTACTCGTGATTGTAGACAACTCTTAAGAACGGTATAACTAGACCCAGTGATCTCCTCATTCAATCACACATAGCCAAAATGTGACCTCGATGACGAGACAAATATAAAGACTATCGAATAACTGAAAATACTCTTGTTTTTATAAGTTCTCATAAGCAAAGTTGTCCGTGTAGAACCACTAGTATACTTCAACTATCCCAAACAACACCAAATCTATCATAACTGAAATGACCAAATCTGCCCAAGGATGCCACTCTACCGTGAGGACAATCACAGGATCGGTACACCCGATCCACCACTAGAAATTCACCAATAGATGTGGAAACATACGTGGCATAGGCAGTGAATCATACTCTAAATAATATCCAGCACGAAGAAGGTGGTCACATAAGAATATACGGAACCAAGATCGAATAACATAAGATACTCATTTCGTAGTGCTCATATCAAACATTTTCATTCATCTGACTCTATTTCCTTGATTTTTAGCCACCCACAATCAACCAGTCTAGTGCTTATTACAATCGTACACATACTCAATTTATAAAACTTCACATACTTCTCACAATACTCCACTGAAGCCAAGACTCCTAATACTAACAAAAAATCATAACCACACCGGTCAATACCCTACTCTCAAATCATCACTAGTATCAAAGTCTTCTTATCAAACACATTGTCGCCTCTAAAAATTTCAAACTATGGCTCCCTCTCTTTCCATTTAAGCATTTCCTGACAGATACGAGTCACACCCAAGACTGATAGCACTAATTCCAAATCTATAAGTACTTTTCCATCGAGGTACAACAATTGAATCACACCCAATGTCAACTTCACACAATCATTCACATACCAAGTTTCAACTATTATTCAAACCATCATATAACTCATACCAATACTTAGAGAAATCCTTAGTCACTCCAATAATTCTATATATTATACGCTCATAACCTTTATTTACAATCCAATGTCTATGTAATGCATCATAATAATCTGTGTAGTCCCATCAACAGAGTAGTATCAATCAAACTCAAAATCCATGATAACCATGTAGAATTGTATCTTATCATGTTGTGCATCCATAAGTCACCTACCATAATTTGAGCAATCTAGTCCCACATAACAACACATAATCTTACACACATCATTGTTTTTCACCCAAATCAAAACCCGATATTCATAAAAGTTGCTAATAAATTCCTAGTAAGTCTGAGTCGAACCATTTCACACCTCATAGTCATATCTAAATTCAAAGACAAATTCATACAACCTTTAACTCCGAACCAAAGGTCTATACAAGAGGTCTTATTCCTTCACCTTTCTTAAATTATTTCCATAACACAATTTCAAATTCCTTAAACTCTCCAATATACTAGACTCTTGTTTCTTTCATTGACTCGCTTACCAATCTTATCCTTTGACCAACAACCCATAACATTCTATCTTATACTTTAAACGTAAACTTTAAGTGGAACCCTTCCTTAGGTCCTTTAACAATTGAAAGTGACAAACTTTATGACCCAAACCATGCACAAGTACTTCAAAATGCTCATACCGATGTGATCGATCATTTCTTACCTTACTAATTCATATTCTAACTAAAAATGCTACATGAACGCATGCTTACAATTAAAAACTTTAATTCTGAATCCAACTGTGTAACCCAATACTCTTAACTATCAACATTATCTCATACCTTGAAGATTTTTATGAATTCACGTATCTTAGCTTATCATTGATTGCCTTTCCATCGATCTTATCATATTCTTCGCTAAAATATCAATAGTACACTTCACCAAACTCGAAACCACCAAAAAAACTTATGACCACATGGGAATCAAACGTCTATAGACTCATTTCTGAAATCTTATCCAACGGTTTTTAACCAATCTGATGAACCCAAGAAACTATTACCATACCCCAAACAAAATAGATGAAACCACACATCTCTGAACCCAATTCTTAACCTTATAAAGATACATCTTTGGCCCTAACAATCAGATCATTGCTCTACGCCTTCTTTTGAAGGCTACACTACATCCTACTAATTCTTTCCATTTTTGACTCCAGCTTCTTTCAATTCTATTCAAGCGGTTTTTCAACACATCCTACAACTTTCCATACGACCAGGCTACTCACCAAATAAAAGCAAACCACAACTTTAAATACTTGCAGGTCGTCATTTCCACACAGAATTCGTTTAACAAAAAAAATTCTTATCTTATAGTTGCATCCTAATCATATTCTATCAAACTCTTATTACTATTATGATTGGTAGACATTACCATCATCACGAAGTCAACCTTATCATCAACGTGACATCTTAAACCAAGTCATACCAGCCAAATATGACTAACTCAATTTTTTATGCACTTTCTTACTAAAATCCTCAATTTCCTTCACATAAGTATATTCATGGGGACTTCCTTTACTCATAAGTTTGTTATTCCGAAATCGATCCACTCCCTTGGAGCTTATGATGAAATCACCAGTCCTAATTAGAATCATCGAGATACACTCCACAATCTAAACGTATTAATATTGTACCAAAGATCCACCACTAAAAGCTTCCTTATAAACAATGATTAACCCAAGCATCCGTAATGACAAGTTAGTTAGTTTCTCAAATGTGAATGCAACATCGAATCTCATTATATGAGCATGTGATACAACTGATAACTCCTTAAGTAGTTAGTATTCACACTTGACAATCGACGTATCCATTTCCATATACCACTAGTACTACACTGTGAAAGTCCGTTAGATCCACAACTAGAACACATCATACCTATCGAGAAGATAATATCCAAATAGCCCACACATTTCTACCAATTGAATAGCTATAAAATATTATCAAATTTGTTCTGTCTCTAGCCCAAGCGATATGCATCCTTTCATAGATCAGGTTGATAGCAAAAGTAACACACTCCCTAACTTTAACTAACTAGGCATTGGTACCGTTGTAGTAGTCATATCATGACCCTCTTGGATATACACTCAATATGTAAAATCGTAGTAGAAATACTGACCTCAATTGGCTTAACACCATTCTCATCAAATCTGATGACACTTTGCTAACTATAGTTTCCAAAGTTACAGGGTCCATTATCTAGTTGTCCCTTTAATCATTTCACTTCTTTTGTCAAACCACTCTAGATTTCTCCTATACCGCACAAGTATTGTTCCCTCTGATTGGTAACTAGCCTTACTCAACCCCTTCGAATGGCTAAACATTCTGAATCTAGCAAGACATCATTTTCATAAGTCTATCACTTTAACGTTAATATCATATCTTACATAAAACCCACACGACACCGACTACTCGCATAAAGAACCACACACGAGTCATCACTACAAGTGAGAGAGGGAATCAAATCAGACCAAGGACGCACGATAGAGATACAAGAAATGAAGAATTTTCCTAAAAGTCACCATAGTCTCTCGAAGATAAGTAACGGACGTCTCCGCACCGATCCGCAAGACTATACTAGACTCAGCTCATGTATTCGTGAGACCGATGAACCTAGGGCTCTGATACCAATTTGTCACGACCCAAAATCACATGTCGTGATGGCACCTATGTTCCCAACCGATAGGTAAGCCAACCCAATAAGTAGAGTAAACAAATATCTTACATACTAAGTCTTTTAAATAAAAATACGGAAAACTGAAATATCACCCCAAGATTTAGTGTCATAAGTACAAGAGCTTCTAACCTACGATGCAAGTCTAGAACTAAATAACAACTTTAGACATAAGGAATATTCTGTCTGAAGCTCACCACAACTCCAAGATAACACAACTCAACTCTGAAAGCTCCACGAAATGCCCTCGAATTCAAAATCCAATCTGCACCACAAAGAGTGCAGCAAGTGTAGTATGAGTACGAAACCACGTGTACCCAGCATATCTCATAGACCGACAACGAAGAAGTAGTGACAGGAGTATATAAGAAAATAATCCTTTAATTTTACAAGTCCATATTATACTTATCAACCAAGTCTTCATCAAATAGGGATAGTCAAATGCCACGTAATGTCCAACCACCAATAAAGCACATAATCAAATAAAAATAAAGGATGTAATGTGATGCAATGCAATGTGACACTATGAAATGATATTCCTCAAATGCCAAGTACTCTCTCAACCGTATATACACGATACTACTCGGAAATACATCGAGAGTTCGTGACCCATGGGGGACTCGCGAGGTGCATATACCGACACGGACGATCTCCACGTGTCTGTGCGGACGATCTCAACGCACCATCATAAAATCAATAATTTTCGCACGGACGATCTCCACGTGCCCAAATTATAATCATAACATCTCACAATCCCCAGCACGGACGATCTCCACGTGCCCAACTTATAATCATAACTCGATCTTAACACGGACGATCTCCATGTGTTAGACCTTTACTCATACTCAATCTCATGTCCATGCATGTTCACAATATGATATAAAATAAAGGGGATAATGAAGCATCTCAATAAATCAAATGTCACTTGGACATATAATCACCGCAATTATCACAAATATACGGGTTCAATAAAGAAACACAACCATACAAAATAAACCAAGTCACTAATACATAAGCTAATGCCCATATGCTTTGGCATTCTCAGATTACAATCTATCATACTATAGTTATGAACTTTCCCTTTAATAACACCAGTACTCGTACCAATGCCCGTCACACCATTGGTACGAGACCCCATCTTTCGCCCTTACCCATTGTCTATTCCATTTTTAATCTTAAATTAGAAAACGTCCCTCAACTAAGTCTAGTAAGTCTTAAAATACCTTGAATGCCGAACACGTGTCACGATTCCTCAAGATTTTGCCTTTCCTTTCCGTAAAGCTTCATAATGTTCCCAATCTACCAAATATGCAACATTCGTCAACGAGTGAGTCCATAGACACCCGTATTACTATAGGCCTAGCCTAGATCCAAAACTCACTCTAATCTATAATTAAATTTATAAAACTTAGTGCTAACTAAATATGCCAAGTCTCATATTCATATTTATTAAGCCTAGGGTTAAGTCTCAATTTCTCCAAGTATCATACAAATTTAATGGTATTCCTTTAATAAAGAACACCTAATATTTAATTAGGTCTGTCAATATTTTAGAACTTTAATAATAATGTGGTACCATATTTTAACTTTCAACGAGAATGAAATAAAATGTGCATGTAGTAGCCAATCTGTACGTCCATTAATTAGTTAATATCTAACCCTCACTTAATTCCCCAATGATTACCCCTAATTTCTGTACAATGATTGCCCCTCATTATTGTACAATGATTACATGCACTAGCCATAAACACATTTTTCCATCCAAGAAACGATATACAATATTTCAATTTCCAATTCTTCTTGATTCAAACCATCTCCTTGTTTTTCTTTTTCTTTTACAATCAACTAGAATAATAAAAAAATAAAGTGATAATATATGCACCAATATATCGATTAAGGCATGGTTAATGCTTACCTGTTGTACTTCGTCGCCATCTGATTGTGCCGAGGTTATGGGAGCCGTCTTCCGTCTGAGGTTTTCTTTTCTTTTAATAAAAGCATGATCTAAAATAATATAGGGTATTAACTTAAATTATATTATATATGGACTTGGCCCATTAACCACCATCTAAATTAATTATTTTAAATTACTCATCAATTAAATAACTATAGTTAAACGAATAGTCCGAGATTCCCATAAAAAATTACAGAAAGGGTCTTTTATGAAGGAGAGAAGAATAGTTCTCAAAATGACCTAACGGGTCATTACAGTAGGCCACATCAGGACCACATGGAAATAATGAGAACATAGACAAAAAATTTATATATATATTACATAGATTTATTGCTATATTAAACTTGTTATGCTATTTAGAAATATTATGATGATAATAATGAAGAGGATGAAGAAGTTAATGACGAAGTTGGTGACTCTGATTATTTGTCCTAACAAAAACAATAAAGGAAATGATGAGGATGATGGCGAAGATGATAATGATGATGATAAAGATGATGAAGATTCTCGAGATGATGATAATGATAATAAAGCTCATAATCATCTCTTAGATCTCTATCATTGTTATTATCATTGTCATCACCGTTATTGTCGTCGTTATCAACCGCATTGTTTTCATCATTATTTTCGTTAGGAGGCACATAATCTGGATCACCATCATCTTCCTCATCATCTACATTATTTCCTTTGAGAGGAAGCATATAATCATCCCGCTATAATCTTTATCATCATCTCTATCATTTCTTCTGTTTAAAAGTGTAAAATAATAATATCCATTATCCGTTAATTTTTTCCATCACTAAAATCATCAACTTGAAGTGTTTGGGGAAACTGCCGGACTCACTTTGAAATTTTCACAAAGATGATGAACACAATGGCTCACGCATAATTTATCAAGGTGTTTCCTAGAGTTCCCTTGACTGCTTCATGAGGGCTTACTAATTAATTTGTGGTTTGAAGCCTTGCTGAAGTGTTTGGGGGAACACCTGGGTTCACTTTGAAAATTACACAAACAAGTAGAAGGGCAAGAGTACTAGCTAGAGATGATGAATACAATGGTTCAAGTATAAATCTATCAGGGTGTTCCCTAGAGTTCCCTTGACCACTTCATGAGGGCTTAATTACTTCATTGTTAGAAGCCCTGCTGAAGTGTTTGGGGGAACTCCCGGGTTCACATTGAAAATTACACAAATAAGTAGAAGTGCAAGAGTACTAGCTAGAGATTATGAACACAATGGTTGAAGCGTTAGTATTTCCATATATGTTATGAAGATTCGACATTAGTTTTCATATGTTTAATGTTATGAAGATTCAACGTTAATAAAAATAAGTGAATAAAGGATAGTATAATATATAGTTAGTTTCATAGTATCCTCATCCGACTTCTAACACTTAATTAGAAAACATTGTATCATCTGAGCCTTTTTTACCTTTTTAGGATTGGAATAATAAGCATTCATCAATGTATTCTTCTCTTGAAATAAATTCAACTACTCTAATTTCAACATTGCTTTAACTAGGGATTACACTCGCAATCAAGATAACTTTAACTAGTAGATCATCAGACACAAGACTTGAAGTCATAGATATCTCTTCACAATTATATCAACCTTATTTTCTTTACATTGAACTTTTCAAGCCATAGAAATTCGAGCTATACTCATTGTTATTTCAAGTTGTCTTTGAAATTTTGATGATTTCGGAATCTAGTGAGGGACCAGATTAAAGGAGAGACTGAAAGTGTCCGTACAATGAAAAACATAGCTGGCTAAAGCTGCAACTCTGCGACACCTGCTGTGGTTGGTGCGTGTCCTTTGCAGTGCCAGACTCTCAGCCAAGAGTTTGTGTCCATCCATATCATGTCTACTCCACATTGACACAAACAAGTTTTTACAAAATCGAACTTCAGAAAGCAAAAGCCTCTGTTTCAAAGAAATATTTCTCAAGAACAACAGAGGACCTGATAGAGTTATCATTGTTCTTAGTTATTGCTAGGTTATATTTCAGTGTTTAATCTTGTGAGATCTATTCCTAAGCTATAAAGGAAGTAGATCAATTCTCATTCTTTGTTTTGTTTTTCCAAAGTTTAGCTATATTGGAATCGTGAAGTCTATATTGGCTAGAGTTAGCTAATGTAGTGAGCAACGTGTTGCTTAGTTCTTGTTTGGTAATAGAGTTAGGTTGTTACAGCAAGGGGAAGGGATTAGTAGGATAATTCCTAGATTACTGGATTCTGTAATATGAATCTGAGCTCTATTTTGAGTAGAATAGAGTTTAGTTGAAAATCCTATAAGAACAGATCATGATTTTCTCCTCCTTTGAGCAAGGGTGTTTCACGTAAAAAATTGTGTTTGATTTTTTTTTTTTTTTTATCTTCCTTACTGTTATTCTGTTGTCCATTGATTGTTAGTGATCGCATGCATTCTATCACTCATAGAAAGAACAAAAATGCACAATAAAAGATATCCAAAAAATCAGAAAAAAAAAACTAAAAAACTTATACCTATTGAACTGATTTGGATATAATTGTGCTAAATTTGATGGATTAGTTAAGGGGTGTCAAATGGGCGGATTGAGTTGAAATTGAAAATACTAAAGTGGGTTGAAATAGAAATTGGGTTGGGTCTTGACCCGCCCAAGTTTACTTTGGGCTCAAATGGATTGGGCTTAAAACGGGTTGGGTCTTGACCCGCCCAATTTGACCCACTTAATCTCAATAATTTTAATATATTGTTATTTAAGTTTTATAACCACAATTTGAATTCCAACTCAAGAAAATTTTTAAAAAGAAGTTACAAATTGATAGATAAATCCTAAAAGATATAAAATAGATAGTAATTCATAACTTCAATATATGAACATACATTACATCAATGCAAATAAAGAGTCTTAAAACAAGTTGAAATTGGAGATTAAAATGGGGCTCAATTGAGGATTCTCTTAAAATGGATTAAGTCTTGAATGGGTTGAGATTGAACCCAATTCAAATTATCTTGAGCCCAACCCTTAAAATTCTGGACGGGTTGGGCGGATTACCTGGGGTTGGGCTCATTTTTGACACCCCTAGATTAGTTTGATGGGTTGACACATTGTTTAATTTTTCCTTTTATCTGTTTGGATAAAAACGACGTAGTACTTGAATTACAATTTTTTCAATTGGAACTTGACAAATTCAGATTCTCGTTATGTAAAGCCTCATTTGGGTGGGGAGTGAGGGGGAGCATCTCTTATTAAGGATGTTTTCATACCTAGGACCAGGGTTGTCAAAAGAATATGAAAAATCCATCGAACCGAACTGATTTATGTTATTTTTTCAATAAAACGTTGGACTTTTATTTAAGTGTATAAATGTCCTGAACAATTGGGATGGTCTTTTTAATTTATGAAAAAAACCAAAAAATTCTCATGAAAATTTTCATTTTTATAAATAATAAATGATGGTGAGATTAGAACTCATGACATTTTCTTGCTCTCGTAATATATTAAATGACCTTTATAGTTCATGTGCAAATTCCTCTTCAATGCCATTTCACTTACTTTTTGCTCTATATTATTTTGGACTATTTTTTTTCCTGAGCTGAGGGTCTATCGGAAATACTGTTAGTGATAAAAATTTGAGTGCATTCTATCCTCTTCAAACCTAACTTTGTAGAATTATACTGAATATGTTATTGTTGTCGTCTTTTTGAACTCTGGAAAAGAAATCTTCCTTGGTACATATAGGCTTAGAATATACTTCTTGAGGTTATAATATTGAACCTGGCCTATATTGTTATCCAAGTGAAGGCAAAAATTTATTCCAAAATAAAAAGGGAAAACATTCCATGCACAAATAAGATTGACTCAACGTTATATTTTTTGTTGATACCTTTCTATTTTACCAATCGTAAAGCAAATTGGACAACATCTGGAATAACTTTATAAAATATATGCCCCCTCCTTTTCACAAGAGTAAAAGTATTTAAAAATCTCATTGTGAATTATTACATGATTCTTTAAATTTATTTAATTAAAAGAAATTTGACATGCATAAAAAATTATATTAATTAATAGTAAGAATTAGCCAGCGAATCCATTATTTCCAGCAAATTGATGCAAGATTTCATTTGTGCACAATTAATATCAAGTTAAAACCTTTTATTATGTAAAAAGGAAAAAGTACAATATGGGATGAAAGGACAAAGGTCTAGAAAAGGAATTACTTTTTTTCTGATATTCTCAAACTTTAATATTACCCATATTTGTAGCCAGATTCAACAAAATGTCACCACATATCCAGTTCAAACCCACTTTCATATCTTGCATGGAATTTGCTTACCAACACAATATAAATAAGAGTGTATGTTGTAACAAGATTAAACAAACAAGTGGAAGTCATGCAAGAGTACAAGTTGAAGATGATGAACAAAAATGGTTCTCAAGTCTATTAAGGTGTTCCCGAGAGTTCCCTTGACCACTTCATAGGGTTTAAATACTTCGTTGTTTGATGCCCTGCTGAAGTGTTTGGGGGAACTCCCGAGTTTACTTTAAAATTTACACAAACAAGTAGAAGTGGAAGAGTATTAATGGGAGATGATGAATGCAATGATTCATTTCTATATCTATCAAGGTGTTCTCGAGAATTCCCTTGACCACTTCATGGGGGATTAATATCTTCATTTTTGATGCCCTGCTGAAGTGTTTGGGGGAACTCCCGGGTTCACTTTGAAGTTTACACAAACAAGTAGAAGTGTAAGAGTACAAGCTGGAAAGTGGGAATGATGAATGCAATGATTCATGTCTACAACTATCAAGGTGATCCCAAAAGTTCCCTTGACCACTTCATGAGGGATTAATTACTTTATTTTTAATGCCCTGCTGAAGTGTTTGGGGGAACTCCCCGGTTCACTTTGAAATTTACACAAACAAGTAGAAATGTAAGAGTAAAAGCTGGAAAGTGGGAATGATGAATGCAATGGTTCATGTCTACATCTATCAAGGTGATCCCGAGAGTTTCCTTTGACCACATTCATTAATTCATTTTTTGATGTCCTATTGATGTGTTTGGGGAACTCCCGGGTTCAATTTGAAATATAGTACACTAATAAGTAAATGTGCAGGAGTACTAATGGGAGATGATTGCATAGATGATGAATGCAATGATTCATGTCCACATCTATCAAGGTGTTTCGAGAGCTTCCTTGACCATTTCATAAGCTGAGATTAATTACGTCCTTGTTTGAAGCTCTATTGAAGTCTTGGGGGACTCCCAGGTTCACTTTTAAATTTACACAAATAAGTAGAAGTGCAAGAGTATTAATTTAAGTTGGTGGAACTACATGATCGAAAATTAACTACACCAAAAATGATTTGTAGCGGTAATTAATTACCGGCATTAACTTAGTTGCCGCTAAATATTATTTTAGAGGCAATTAACACTCTTTGTAAATGTCCCTAACGTTCATAGGGACATTGGATCCAATGGAAATTAACTAATGCCGATAAAGGCTTTAGCTTTCTTTGTTAAATGTGTATATTTATTGTAACTAAAAGTTATTTTTGTTACAGTGAAAACATTGCAAATTTCATCGTCAAGACCCTTCCTATGATTATCTGGGAACTATGGAAGTTGAATAAAACCAATGTCAAAGTAAACAATGATTGAAGTTGTATCCATGAAAAATATGGAGGAGATAACTAGAGAATCGTGATGATGTCGAACATATACTCAGAGTAGTCTGACCTCAGCAAGCCTCTAGAGTCATCGATTTGATTTGTAACCGTGTGAGTAAGAGCACGTGACCCGAGGTTGAGGAAAAGGATTCATGTCTCGATAACGTGGCCAAAAGGACAAACATGATAGATATTATTGTACAAATAATCTGAGCACAACCAAGGAATATTGGCTGACACCTTTAACGATATTTCCATGTGGACAATACCGATTGATCTTAGTACTTTAGGGCTCGAGTGAAGCCTTTTTATTGACTTATGCTTTATCCTTATAACATGTAATCAATATCTTTCACACACTTGTATAACATTCTGATATCAATAAATACAATTGCAATACATTTATACCCTTGTGCTTTAATATTTTACTCATTTATTAAGTCTTTGTCTTATAGCATTTATTTCAACTAAATCGTCCTTAGAACTTAAGCTAACAACATCGGATGCAGTGTTCATATTTATCATCGAAGCTAAAAGCTTCACATGATTTTTTTTCTAATTCGCTTTAATTTAGTATTGTTACTTCTTTGTATTTAGTTATTAATATCGCAATTTTCAACTTCTTATAACCAAATTAATCAACAAGTTAAAAGTTAAGACGACGTATACTCTTGACTTCATAAATTTAACTCTACCATTTTCTACTTCACAAAAATAAAACAATACATTATTGAATAAAGGAATCTTCATTCAACTCCCGTGTTATTCAATCAATAGAGGAATCATCATTCATCCTACCAACGTAAGGATAATAGGATGACAATGTTTTAGAAAGAGATTTCTCAAGAAGTTGTGACACGTTGGAAGGATCATAGAACTTGTCATTGTTTTTTTTTTGGGTAAAAAAAATGCAATAGGAATATTCATATGAAGTAGTTGATCTAACGAAGGAAAGTTTGTGAGATCTTAGAAGAGGGAAAGTGAGATTAGAGGGTTTGATAATCTTCTTGGAAATCAAAGAAATAATGATTTTTATTTATGTGACATTAGTTTTTTACTAGCCCTTTTTGAGTGAAAAGAAGCATATCCTAAAACATCATAGCTATTCGTCAAATAATGATTTTTATGGTTTGATTTATTATGATTTGACCAGATTCATATTTATAACTATTCGTCAAATAATAATTTTTATGATTTGATTTCTTATGATTTGACCAGATTCATATTTATCACTTTATCGCTATTCGTCAAATAATGACCTTTATAATTTTATTTCTTATGATTTGACCAGATTGATATTTATCACTTTGGTAAATAACAATGATTACTTAATTAAAATAAGGAAAATAATATAAAATGACACTAATAATAAGGCAAGAAAATTTATGGCAAGTGGTACAAAAAAATTTATATATATATTAGACAGGTTTATTGCTAGAATTAAACTTGTTTCATAAAGAATTTTATTTTATTTAAAAATATCATAATGAATATTACGAAAATGATGCCATGCCTCCTAACAGAAGAAATAATGGAGATATTGATCGAGATTCCAGCAAATTGATTATATACCTTCTAACAAAGAAAATAATGGAGATGGTGAGGAAGATAATGACGATGTTTGTGATTTTGATTATGTGTCCTAACAAAGATAATAGTGGAGATGATAAGGATGATGTCGATGATGATAATGATGGTGATGGTGATATAACGATGATGGAGATTCTAGAAATGATGATGAAGCATATAATCATCTCCTAAATCTCCATCATCGTTATTATCATCATCATCATCACCATTGTCATCGTTATCATCCGTATTGTATTTATCATTATTTTTTTAGGAGGCATAAAATCTGGATCTCCATCATCGTCATCATCTCCGTCATTATCTACATTATTTCCTTTGTGAGGAAACATATAATCATACCCCTAGAACCTTTATCATCATTTTTATCATTTCTTCTATTCAAAAGTGTAACAAATAATATCTATTAATATTTCTCATCACTAAAATCATCATGTTTCATGTACAAATAATCATTATACAATCATGAATCAGTTGTATCTATATCATTAGCCAAATTAATTTTATAAAAAGATAATTATCTCTATAACATTAACTATTATTATTCAGAACTATGGTCATTTACTCTATTTCTAATCTAGAAAAAATATTATAGCTCAAAATCTATAAGATCTAGAATTGCAAAAGTCATTGCACCTTCAAAATGAAAAAAATAAAGGAAAAATGTAATTATAAGAATTTTGAAAAAAGAATTGCACAACACTGGTTAATTACACAATATGCTAATATAGTTCATTTATTTTGTTAAACTTTGTGTTAAACAAAATAAGATAAACAAATTAAAATTTAAAGAATATTAAATTTCAGATAACTACTGAATAAGCTTAGTCATCTACCTAATATAATTAATTTTCTTCAATTTTGTCTTAATGTTTCTTACTTGAGCTTATATTAAAATTTCAACTAGATTTAGAATTGCTATCTATTCCTAATAAAATTTTAATTCTTTGTTTTGCAATATTACCATTAAAAAATTCCAATCATGAGAACTTATCTTGCAAATTGAATTAAGAATCATATACACTTAAAAAAAAAAGCCTTATTTTTTAATGATTTATATCTTATGGTGTACTTTAGTACTTTTATCTCTTCTATATTTTGCTATCGGTCTATTTTATTAATTTCACATATTTTAATTTATATCACTTAATTACTTAGTACTCTATCTCTTTTTATGTGGCGCGGAAACAGGCCTAAAGCAAATAACAGACACTAGGTGAAAAAATAATAATAATATCAAATTAAAAAATAATTATATAGAAGACAACTAATTAAACACATGTTGAAATTTAAAAAATTAAAATCAAAAATAGAAAAACAAAAACCCTAAAAACTAATAAAACCTAGGTAGGATGGGGTTGCATGTATGGCAACTAATTCTAACCAACTTTTCATGTAATTGATGGAACTATAAAGTTGGGTAAATTGAATAAGATTTTAGTATTTGTTTAAGAACTACTGTTAGTTATTATTTACTATATTAATGTTTTTCATGTTTTCATTTTTAGCATTATTATGTAATAGTCTCCAAACAAAAAAATTTCATAAAAAATGCCCCCAATTGTAATATGATGTAATGATATATAAATAGTGAATAAAAATGTTCTGAACTTTTTTTCCTTTAATTAAAAACACTACTAAAAATCATTATTTTTTTTAATGAAATTTTCTACTAGAAAATATTTAGTAGCTATTTTTATAAATATTTTGATTAAATCGTGAGAAAATAAAAAATAATAGTGTTTTCTTACGAAAAATAGGAAACTTTCCAATAGTTCAGTGAGAATCCTTTTTTTTCACCATGCATTTTTCTAATGAACTGATTCTGTACAAAAAAAAATAGATGAAAAAATCATGTTTTATATTTACAGAGTCTATTTTTTTTATCTGCCAAATTCATAAAAAATATATCTTTTGAACTCGCCCCACACAAAATAATCTTAATAGATAGTGTTTATGATTAAAAAACAATTGCGAAAGAACCAAATATTTATTATACCTATCGAAGGATTTATTAAAAAAATAAAAATCATATTTCAATTCAAAAATACTAGTATGGGAATATTAATTAATTTTGTGCTACAATAACTCCTTAGATTTATAGATTTTATTTTAGCACTCAAATAATAACGTGTTTCAATTAAACATCTGAACATATGATAAAGTGTTTATCTTAGACATTTACGATTTATATTATAAAACTTTTTAGAAAGTGTTTATTACGTAAATAAGTTAATCACAATAAATAGGTCTTCGTCTTTAGCTATACATATCAATATCCATTGAAACATGCATGTGATTTTACGATTTATTGGGATTAATGTGTATAATTGATAGATGTGATATATTTTAAATTGTTAACTAGTTTTAGGGATGTCAAATGGACGGGTTGGGTTGAAATAGAAATCGTGTTGGGTCCTGACCCGTCCAGGGCTCAAATAGGCTAAAAAATGGATTGGGTCTTGACTCGTCCAAATTGACCCACTTGATCTCAATAATTTTAACATATTGTTATTTAAGTTTTATAACCACAATTTCAATTTCAACTCAAGAAAATTAAAAAGAAGAAGTTACAAATGGATAAATAAATCCTAAAAGATATAAAATAGATAGTAATTCATGTATTCAATATAGGAACATACATTACATCAATGCAAATAAAGAGTCTTAAAACTCGTTGAAATCGAAGATTAAATTGGGATCAATTGAAGATTTGTTTTTAAAATGGACTAAGGCATGAATGGGTTGAGATTGAACCCAATTCAAATTATCTTGAGCCCCAAACCCAAAAAATTCTGGACGGATTGAACATGTTACCTATATTTGGGCTCGTTTTGACACCTCTAACTAGTTTACATATTGGGTGTTTGAAAACATGCTCAAAAGATCTTACAAAATTGTGAGTCAGAAGTGTCTAATATAAATATTTTATTATGTATTTACGTGCTCAATTATAATAAATTATAATTTGAGTGTCTAAATGAAATTTATTGTAAAATTTAAAGGATTGAATTACATAATGAGATCTTGCCCCACACCTTTTTTTTAATAGAAAAAATAAATTAGTTTATGAGAAGCATATTCTACTCACCATAACTCTTAGTCAAATAATGATTTTTATGATTTGATTTCTTATGATTTGACCAGATTTATATTTATTACTTTAATAACTAACTAAGATTACTTTGTTAATATAAGGTAAATAACTTTAAATGAGACTACTAATAAGGCAAGAAAATTTATGGCTAGTGGTTGGTAGGCCACATTAGGACCACATGGAAATAATGAGACCATAGACAAAAAAATTTTATATATATATTACATAGATTTATTGCTATATTAAACTTGTTCTGCTATTTAGAAATATTATGATGATAATAATGAAGAGGATGAAGAAGTTAATGACGAAGTTGGTGACTCTGATTATGTGTCTTACAAAAAATAATAAAGGAAATGATAAGGATGATGGCGAAGATGATAACGATGATGATAACGATGATGAAGATTCTCGAGATGATGATAATGATAATAAAGCTCATAATCATCTCTTAGATCTGTATCATTGTTATTATCATTGTCATCACCGTTATTGTCGTCGTTATCAACCGCATTGTTTTCATCATTATTTTTGTTAAGAGGCACATAATCTGGATCACCATCATCTTCCTCATCATCTACATTATTTCCTTTGTGAGGAAGCTTATAATCATCCTACTAGAATCTTTATCATCATATCTATCATTTCTTCTGTTTAAAAGTGTAAAATAATAATCTCCGTCATCCGTAAATTTTTTCCATCACTAAAATCATCAACTTGAAGTGTTTGGGGGAACTCCCGGGCTCACTTTGAAATTTACACAAACGAATAGAAGTGTAAGAGTATTAGTTGTAGATGATGAACTCAATGTCTCACGTATAATCTATCAAAGTGCTCCCTATAGTTCCCTTGACCACTTCATGAGGGCTTACTTTGATGTTAGAAGCCTTGCTAAAGTGTTTGGGGAAACTCCCGGGTTCTCTTTGAAAAGTCGCAACTCTTCAAAAAAGCTACAAGTCTTCAGGAAAGTCACAACTTTTCTATTTCCATTCATACCTTATAAAACCCAACAATTTCAACTTAGAATAACCTTTAATTTGTTAACTACAATACCAAGTCAGAAAATGTACATGTTAACTATTACTAAACCGAGTTTAATTAGGTTTAATTATAGTAAAACACTTAAATGATAAATGTAACATTTTACTTTTACTGTTGATTTACATATGTAGGGTAAAGAAAAAATACTTCGAAACTATGTGATATTGAAATAAAATGTTTGCTATTAATAATTTGGTTAAAAGATATCCCTGCTATTAATAATCTGACTCAAGAAGACGACTTTCTAATAAGATTCTTCATGTGCTTCAGATATGAAGAATTTAATCGTAAAAAAGATGAAAAAATAAAGACCCCCTCTTTCTCCGGAACTTCTCAATCCACTCCCTTGCTTGAAACTTCAGGCCAATATAGTGGCTAAGTGAAGGATGAGAATCAAAAGGAACAAAATTACTAGTTTACCTTTCTATAATAGATTTATCTACTAAACACTTTTTCCCCAAAATGCTTGAATCAATTCAAAATTTGTAACTTCACTAATTCATTAAAATCCCCTATATATTAGATAGTTAAGTTAATTGCCACATAAAATATGTCTATCACCTATAATTATAGGCATCAACCTCAAATAGAAAATGTCTGCAGTATAGTATGACTTATTGAGATGAATATATATAATTAAAGTAAATAACATATCTTATATGGTTAATAATATGCGTTTTACTTAAATACACATAAATCACACTCGTTGAATGCGATTTATGTGTACCTTGTTTGATTCTTTATCTTACAATGCCCCTTTGAGTTATTTGTATCATGATGACCACAAAAGGTGTATAGATTTTGTGGTCACTTGTTACAAAATGTGATTCCATTTCTTGAATATTCAACACACAATTGTGACTAGGTTCAACCTGACCAAAAATGCATTTACCTCTTAAATTTTTGGTGTCAGAAAGGATATTAATTACTATCTTAAGTAGGCGTTTAATCATAGGATTTTGAAGCAAGATTTTAAGTCAGTGTTTGTTTATGAAATCTGTACCAAGGTTTAACTTCAACTTTAAATCACGTGGGATGATCTTATCAAAGCCTAGTTACTAATCACTATTATAGACACACTGTATCTAAGTGGATCCACATGTATCTGGGATACATAGACAAATCTCGCTCGCCTTCTTCGTTTTCCTCCCATCTCTCTCACCGCTCTCCTATGTATCCGGTATCCCAGATACATGCGAATCACACCAGATACATACAAATATATGTATCTAGTGTGCTTCACATGTATCCGGAATACATGACTTTCTAGCTCTCGCTCTCCCTATTTTAGTGTATCTAGTAGTAGAAATACATGTATCTAGGTGTAGCTTTCTCAATTTTTGGTAGAAAATTCTTAATTAGTGGTAAGATACGTAATTATTTGAAAGTATAGATAAAATTAGTACATATGGTATGAATGTAAGTCTAATAAAGTAGTTTTCCTGGTAATCATTTCCCCAGTAGATCTAAATTAAAACTAAACATCAACTATTGTATAAAATACTCATATTAATTATTATTTCTTAAGAGACGTGCAAAGTCCAAACTGGATAAAAACGGAGAGGTAATTATGAATCAAGAAATATTCCTTGGAACAAACAAAGGGCTCATAATGCTAAGAATATACTCCTTGAGAATTGAGATTTTAATATTGAACCTGGTCTGCATTGTGTAACGACCCATTAGGTCAGGCGAGTACTAGAGCATTTTATTTCATAAAAGTCTCTTTCGATAGATTCTAAATGGGTATTTTGGACTATTTGTAACCCATTTTATAATAAATGGGGTAATTTCAATAATAAATTAAGTTAGTTGGTAATAATGGGCCAAGTCTGAAATTTATTTAAGTCTTT
Source organism: Solanum appendiculatum (assembly GCA_018342035.1). Classification (NCBI taxonomy): domain Eukaryota; kingdom Viridiplantae; phylum Streptophyta; class Magnoliopsida; order Solanales; family Solanaceae; genus Solanum; species Solanum appendiculatum. Next base: position 289,256 of record JAGDQO010000110.1, read on the forward strand.
ATACCATTTGACCCATATATATATATATATTAAAATAAGTTAGTAGAAATTGTTACTTTTAAGGTATAATTATTATTCTTTAAAGAAAAATAAACTACCCTAAAACGTGAGTCGTGCAGCATCTTACGAAGAGAGCAACCTTCGGTGTAAATTTCATTCACGTACTGCACATAACGAAATTATGTACTGTTACATACATGATTTAAAGCAATTTCACATGCATATTGATTATTGAATAAGTTGGATAACATATTGGAGTTGAGAAAGAAATAAAAAGTATTAGAATTTCAATGTTAGGGTTGCAGTAGTCGTAGCGTTTTGGGACTTGGGGATATAAATATGTTCATCGGTGTTCATGACCCAATCGTTGCATAATGATTATGCCTTATCATTGGACCTTGATTATCATTATTATTGGGTGGGATAGTGAATATAGGCTGAACCTTAGAAACAGGTTTGTTCAGCAATTGTTTTCGTGGTGCGCTAGTGATTTTGTAATCGGTTGGATTCGGCTTTAATTATCACATTATGATTTAAGTTTTGATATATCGAGATAGATAATTAAATATTATGTGTATTGTATTAGTTGAATACCATTAAAGTTATGATAATTTTAGGAATAGAGACTTACCATTAGGCTTGAACGTTAGGAAATTGGCTATAGATTGGGATGAGATAGTGAGTCTAGGATAGATTATTCTACGTACTCGTTTGCTTATAAATATTGTATACTTGATAGATTTGATAAAATCAGAGGCATTGAGGAAAGGAAAAGCATTGGGGAATTAGCTTGCTCGACTTCGGTTCTTCGGTTGAGGTAGGTTATGATTTATTCTATGTGATAGATAGACTCTTAATAGTGATTGATAGTCATTGAGTGATATTGTGAAATTTTCTATGTACTTGGTTGTTGTGGTTTGGATGATTCATGTGTTGTTGTGAATGGTCTGAAATCCCAAGACCGCGAAATCTATAATCTTAAACTTGTTTTATTAAAGTGATGCCTTGAATAAAGAAGGCTTAATGAAATATTGATAAGGAAGTGGAAAGAGATGATAAATAATGACAAATGAATTAATGATATAATTGGATCGGGTGTCATGTTCCGACACGGTATTATTGGATCGGGTGTCACGTTCCGACACGGTATTATTGGATCGGGTGTCACGTTCCGACACGGTGTTATTGGATCGGGTGTCACGTTCCAACACAGTAACATTAAAGAAAAACATATTGAATTAACTTAATATACTATATCTCAAATAACTCATTTCCCAAAAGAGCGTGGTGTGGAGGCCTGAGTCCTCATGTGTGTTCTTGATATTGTTGACTGATTGTGTACTTGATTTAGTGTTGTTGTCACTTGTTCATGTGAGTTGTTGCTTGCCACCTGCTACGTGCTATAGTGGATTTTATACTATTACTTTATGCATATCAGTTTCTATTTTGAGTCGGCCGATGATATCTACTCAGTACATATTGCCTTGTACTGATCCCTACTTGTGTTTCCTTCGTTTTCCTTTTGTGGAGTGCAGCGAGTGTACCACCGACTTCGACTCGCCCTCAGCTCTAGTCCGTCTCCAGCACATCAGAATTCAGGGTGAGCTATTCCGTCTAGCTCGTGTTGGATTCTCTCTCGGTCATGGCATGATGTCCTTAGCTTTCGGACATACATTATCCTATTTATTTATTTGATATCTTTAATACTCTTAGACTTGATATTTTGAGAATAGATGTCCTTGATGTGATGACTTTCAGGTTTTGGGGATAATATGTAATAAACTCTAAAGGTTTCTTTTATTGGTTACTTTAAGTTGTGAGCTTCCGCATTATGATTGTATTTTGTTGTTGAACAATTAATATGAGTTGGGGTTTGGATTCGTTGGTTCTCCCACCTAGGAGGTTAAGTGTGGGTGCCACTCATGACTCGTTTTGGGTCGTGACACATTGTTATCCAAGTGAAGGCAAATATAAATATAAATGGTCTTCTATTATTATTTTTAATAAAAAGAATTCTCTGATCTTACATGTCTAAACTTTTAGCTACTAAGATAAAAGAACATTCCATGCACAAATAAAATTGACTCATGAACAATATATTTTGTGATGACATGACCTTTTTATTTTATCAAAATCATAAAGCAAATTGGACAAGATATCTAGAATATCTTTATAAAAATATACACCCCCTCCGTCGTACAGGAGTCAAAGTATTTAAAAATCGCGACGTGAATTTGTATATGATTTTTTAAATATATTTAAAAGAAATTTGACATATATAAAAAATTCTAAAAAATCGTATAATAATAGTCGAATTAAAGAAAATACTAATTTTTAAAAGAAAAAGTCTCAAATATGCCATCGAACTTTGAAAAAAGGCTCATCTATGCCATCATTTAAAAGTTTGGCTCATTTATGTCAATTTTGTTTGAGCAAAGGCTCATCCATGCCATTATTGGTTAACTGAAATGGCATAGATGAGCCAAACTTTTAACGGATGGCATAGATGAACCTTTTTCTCAAAGTTCAATGGTATATTTGAACCTTTTCCATTTTTAAAATATAAATTATAAGGACCAGATAGTAGTATACAAATGAAAAACTACTAAATTAAACAAATTTTAAATATCACAAGTTAAACCTTTGGTATAAGAATTAGCTAGTGAAGCCATCACCCAAATTTTAATACATGAAAAGAAAAAAGGGAAAAAGCACAATATGAGATAAAAAGACAAGGATCTGAAGAAGGAATTGCTTTTTTTTTCCTGATATTCTCAAACTTTAATATTAACCATATTTGTAGCCACATTCAATATAGTGTCACCCCATATCCTAGTTTAAAGCCCACTTTCACATTTGGCATGGAATTTTCTTACAAAAACAATGTTATAAATAGGAATGTATGTTGTAACAACATTAAACAAACAAGTAGAAAAACAAGAGTATTACTAGTTGAAGATGATGAACAAAAATGGTTTTCAAGTCTATCAAGGTGTTCCCTAGAGTTCCCTTGACCGCTTCATTAGGGTTTACTTTGTTGTTTGATGCCCTGCTGAAGTGTTTGGGGGAACTCCCGGGCTCACTTTGAAATTTTCACAAACGAATAGAAGTGCAAGATGATGAACACAATGGCTCACGCATAATCTATCAAGGTGTTCCCTAGAGTTCCCTTGACCGCTTCATGAGGGCTTACTATTTAATTTGTTGTTTGAAGCCTTGCTGAAGTGTTTGGGGTAACTCCTGGGTTCTCTTTGAAAATTACACAAACAAGTAGAAGTGCAAGAGTACTAGCTAAAGATGATGAATACAATGGTTCAAGTATAAATCTATCAAGGTTTTCCCTAGAGTTCCCTTAATCACTTCATGAGGGCTTAATTACTTCATTGTTAGAAGCCCTGCTGAAGTGTTTGGGGGAACTCCCGGGTTCACTTTGAAAATTACACAAATAAGTAGAAGTGCAAGAGTACTAGCTAGAGATGATGAACACAATGGTTGAAGCGTTAGTATTTCCATATATGTTATGAAGATTCGACATTAGTTTTCATATGTTTAATGTTATGAAGATTCAACGTTAATAAAAACGAGTGAATAAAGGATAATATAATATATAGTTAGTTTCATAGTATCCTCATCCGACTTCTAACACTTAATTAGAAAACATTGTATCATCTGAGCCTTTTTTACCTTTTTCGAATTGGAATAATAAGCATTCATCAATGTATTCGTCTCTTGAAATAAATTCAACTACTCTAATTTCAACATTGCTTTAACTAGGGATTACACTCGCAATCGAGATAACTATAACTAGTAGATCATCAAACACAAAACTTGAAGTCATAGATATCTCTTCACAATTATATCCACCATATTTTCTTTACTTTGAACTTTCCAAGCCGTAGAAATTCGAGCTATACTCATTGTTATTTCTAGTTGTCTTTGAAATTTTGATGATTTCGGAATCTAGTGAGGGACCAGATTCAAGGAGAGACTGAAAGTGTCCGTACAATGAAAAAGATAGTTGGCTAAAGCTGCAACTCTGCGACGCCTGTTGTGGTTGGTGTGTGTCCTTTGCAGTGCCAGACTCTCAGCCAAGAGTTTGTGTCCATCCATAAAACGTCTACTCCACATTGACACAAACAAGTTTTTACAAAATTAGAACTTCAGAAAGCAAAAGCCTCTCTTTCAAAGAAATATTTCTCAAGAACAACAGAGGACCTGATAGAGTTATCATTGTTCTTAGTTATTGCTAGGTTATATTTCAGTGTTTAATCTTGTGAGATCTATTCCTAAGCTATAAAGGAAGTAGATCAATTCTCCTTCTTTGTTTTGTTTTTCCAAAGTTTAGCTATGTTGGAATCGTGAAGTCTATATTGGCTAGAGTTAGCTAATGTAGTGAGCAACGTGTTGCTTAGTTCTTGTTTGGTAACAGAGTTACGTTGTTACAGCAAGGGGAAGGGATTAGTAGGATAATTCCTAGATTACTGAATTCTGTACTATGAATCTGAGCTCTATTTTGAGTAAAATGGAGTTTAGTTGAAAATCCTATAAGAACAGATCATGATTTTCTCCTCCCTTGAGCAAGGGGGTTTCACGTAAAAAACTGAGTTTGATTTTTTTTTTGTTATTTATCTTCCTCACTGTTATTCTGTTGTCCATTGATTGTTAGTGATTGCATACATTCTATCACTCATAGAAAGAACAAAAATGCACAATAAAAGATATCCAAAAAATCAGAAAAAAAAAACTAAAAAACTTATACCTATTGAACTGATTTGGATATAATTGTGCTAAATTTGATGGATTAGTTAAGGGGTGCCAAATGGGCGGATTGGGTTGAAATTGAAAATACTAAAACGGGTTGAAATAGAAATTGGGTTGGGTCTTGACCCGCCTAAGTTTTTGGGCTCAAATGGGTTGGGGTTAAAACGGGTTGGGTCTTGACCCGCCCAATTTGACCCACTTAATCTCAATAATTTTAATATATTGTTATTTAAGTTTTATAACCACAATTTGAATTCAAACTCAAGAAATTTTTAAAAAAGAAGTTACAAATTGATAGATAAATCCTTAAAGATATAAAATAGATAGTAATTCATACCTTCAATATATGAACATACATTACATCAATGCAAATAAAGAGTCTTAAAACGGGTTGAAATTGGAGATTAAATTGGGCTCAATTGAGGATTCTCTTATAATGGATTAAGGCTTGAATGGGTTGAGATTGAACCCAATTCAAATTATCTTGAGCCCAACCCTTCAAAATTATGGACGGGTTGGGCGGGTTACCTAGAGTTGGGCTCATTTTTGACACCCCTAGATTAGTTTGATGGGTTGACACTTTGTTTAATTTTTCCTTTTATCTGTTTGGATAAAAACGACGTAGTACTTGAAATATAATTTTTTCAATTGGAACCTGACAAATTCAGATTCTCGTTATGTAGAGCCTCATTTGGGTGGGGAGTGGGGGGAGCATCTCTTATTAAGGATGTTTTCATACCTAGGACCAGGGGTGTCAAAAGAATATGAAAATAAAATAAAGAGAGTCCGTTGTAATTCATGAAATTATGAGGTAAATAGCACAAACTTAAGCCTCCAAAGTTTTTTATTTGTTAATATTTTGCCACGTAAATAAATAGAAACATTTTTCTCAAACTTTCCTTCTTCAATTTAGATAATTATGCTTAATTATCTTGATACATAGGATTAGTTTGTATAAAAGTTATAAACCTTTTATAATATCTATGAATATTTATCTGAAAATGTTAATAGATACCTCCAAAAAAGAAAGAAATTTTTTTGGCGAGCTAGGTTATGACCCATTAATATTTCGATCTGCTCATTTTGATCTAAACCATCTTAGCCTAAGTAAACTTTAAACATGACTCAACATTGATCCGTTTATTAATTCAGTTCGTCTCAACGCTTCCAACTTTAGCTCAAATCATTCATTTGCCAGCTCTCAGGGATAATGCCAAACCCCCAATCATCACATGAGGTGAAAGTCTCAGTAATTAGATTAATTAGAAAAAAACTTAAATATATGTATTAACAATTAAATTCATTATCCAAATATCATAGGAAAAAAAGGGAAAATATACAATATGGTATATATAAAAGGACAAGGATCTTGAGAAGGAATTCCATCTTTATTTTATTCTCAAACTTTAATATTACCCGTCTTTACAGCCAGATTCAATACATGCATTTGATGCATTATATTTACTCAATAATTTTGTTTGATATATTTTTTAAAGTTTGAATCAAAGTTACTCTATTTGATCTTCGCGAAAACATAAAAAAAAATTTGGTGATATAATAGATATGTAAGAGCATTTAATGAATTTGTTAGTAAAAATACATGTTTTTTAAAAAATAATTGAGTTTAGCTGAACTCATATCGAGCTTCTATGTCCGCTTGTGAAGATGAGTATACATTTATTATTTATTTTATATTTGCAACATGACCCCCAAAATGAGTATCCATACTCTCTTTCTTGGCCAACCAAGCATGAAAATTTTCGTTTTTATAAATAATAAATGATGGTGAGATTAGAACTCTTGACCTTTGCTTGCTCTCGTAATATATTAAATGACCTTTATAGTTCATGTGCAAATTCCTCTTCAATGCCATTTCACTTACTTTTTGCTCTATATTATTTTGGACTATTTTTTTTCCTGAGCTGAGGGTCTATCGGAAATACTGTTAGTGATAAAAATCTGAGTGCATTATATCCTCTTCAAATCTAACTTTGTAGAATTATACTGAATATGTTATTGTTGTCGTCTTTTTGAACTCTGGAAAAGAAATATTCCTTGGTACATATAGGCTTAGAATATACTTCTTGAGGTTATAATATTGAACCTGGCCTATATTGTTATCCAAGTGAAGGCAAAAATTTATTCCAAAATAAAAAGGGAAAATTTTCCATGCACAAATAAGATTGACTCAACGTTATATTTTTTGTTGATACCTTTCTATTTTACCAATCGTAAAGCAAATTGGACAACATCTGGAATAACTTTATAAAATATATACCCCCTCCTTTTCACAAGAGTCAAAGTATTTAAAAATCTCATTGTGAATTATTACATGATTCTTTAAATTTATTTAATTAAAAGAAATTTGACATGCATAAAAAATTATATTAATTAATAGTAAGAATTAACCAGTGAATCCATTATTTCCAGCAAATTGATGCAAGATTTAATTTGTGCACAATTAATATCAAGTTAAAACCTTAGGTATGAGAATTATGCAAGTGAAACCATCACTTAAACTTGAACACATGTAAAGAAAAAAAAGGAAAAGGTACAATATGGGATGAAAGGAAAAAGGTCTAGAAAAGGAATTACTTTTTTTCTGATATTCTCAAACTTTAATATTACCCATATTTGTAGCCAGATTCAACAAAATGTCACCACATATCCAAGTTCAAACCCCACTTTCATATCTTGCATGGAATTTGCTTACCAACACAATATAAATAGGAGTGTATGTTGTAACAAGATTAAACAAACAAGTGGAAGTCATGCAAGAGTACAAGTTGGAGATGATGAACAAAAATGGTTCTCAAGTCTATTAAGGTGTTCCCGAGAGTTCCCTTGACCACTTCATGAGGGTTTAAATACTTCGTTGTTTAATGCCTTGCTGAAGTGTTTGGGGGAACTCCCGGGTTTACTTTAAAATTTACACAAACAAGTAGAAGTGGAAGAGTACTAATGGGAGATGATAAATGCAATGATTCATTTCTATATCTATCAAGGTGTTCTCGAGAGTTCCCTTGACCACTTCATGAGGGCTTAGTTACTTCATTTCGAATGTCCTGCTGAAGTGTTTGGGGGAACTCCCGGGTTCACTTTGAACTTTACACAAACAAGTAGAGGTGCAAGAGTGCAAACTGGAAATGTTGAATGCAAAGGTGAGAGTACGTTCCCTTGATCAGGAGGGATTAATACTTCATTTTGTATGTCCGGTTGGAGTGTTCGGAAACTTCTTAGTTCACTCTGAAGTTTACACAAACAAGTAAAAGTGCAAGAGTACTAGTGGTAAATGATAAAAGCAATTATTCATGCTACATCTATCAAGGTGTTCTCGAGTGTTCCCTTGACCATTTCATCATGAGGGATTGTTTTCTTCGTTTTTGATGTCCTGTTGAAGTGTTTGGAGGAACTCCCGGATTCACTTTGAAGTTTACACTAACAGTAAAAGTGCATGGGTACTAGCGGGAAATGATAAATGTCATGAATCATGCTATATCTGCAAAGGTGTTCCAGAGAGTTCCCTTGACCACTTAATGAGGGATTAATTTCTTCTTTTTGATGTCCTGTTGAAGTGTTTCAGGAATTCCCAGGCTCACTTCGAAGTTTACATAAACAAGTAAAAGTGCATAAGTACTAGCAGGAAATGATAAATGCAATGATTCATGGCTGCATCTAACAAGGTGCTCCTGAGAGTTCCCTTGACCACTTCATGAGGGCTTAATTGATTCATTTTTAATGCCATGCTGAAGTGTTTGGGGGAACTCCTAGGTTAACTTTGAAATTTACACAAACATATAGAAGTGCAATATTCAAGCAAGAAATGATGAATTGAATGATTCATGTCTACATCTATCAAGGTGATCCTAAGAGTTTCCTTGACCACTTCATGAGGGTTTAATAACTTTATTTTTAGTACCCTGCTGAAGTGTTTGGGGGAACTCGCGGGTTTACTTTGATATTTACACAAACAATTAGAAGTGTAAGAGTACAAGCTAGAAATGATGAATGCAATGATTCATGTCTACATCAATTAAGGTGTTCTTGAGAGTTTCCTTGACCACTTCACAAGGGTTTAATTACTTCATTTTTAATGCCCTACTGAAGTGTTTGAGGGAACTCCTAGGTTAACTTTGAAATCTACACAAATAAGTAGAAGTGCAAGAGTACAAGATGGAAAGTGGAAATGATGAATGCAATGACTCATGTCTACAACTATCAAGGTGATCCCAAGAGTTCCCTTGACCACTTCATGAGGGATTAATTACTTCATTTTTAATGTCCTATCGAAGTGTTTGGGGGAACTCCTCCCAGGTTTACTTTGAGATTTACACAAACAAGTAGAAGTGCAAGAGCACAAGCTAGAAATGAAGAATGCAATGATTCATGTCTACATCTATGAAGGTATCTTAAGATTTCCCTTGACCACTTCATAGGGGTTTAATTATTTCATTTTTAATGCCCTACTGATGTGTTTGAGGAAACTCCTGGTTCATTTTGAAATCTACACAAATAAGTAGAAGTGCAAGAGTACAAGCTGGAAAGTGGAAATGATGATTGCAATGGTTCATGTCTACAACTATCAAGGTGATCCCAAGAGTTCCCTTAACCACTTCATGAGGGATTAATTACTTCATTTTTAGTGCCCTGCTGAAGTGTTTGGGGGAACTCCCGAGTTCACTTTGAAATTTACACAAACAAGTAGAAGTGTAAGAGTACAAGCTGGAAAGTGGGAATGATGAATGCAATGATTCATGTCTACAACTATCAAGGTGATCCCAAAAGTTCCCTTGACCACTTCATGAGGGATTAATTACTTTAATTTTAATGCCCTGCTGAAGTGTTTGGGGGAACTCCTCGGTTCACTTTGAAATTTACACAAACAAGTAGAAATGTAAGATTAAAAGCTGAAAAGTGGGAATGATGAATGCAATGATTCATGTCTACATCTATCAAGGTGATCCCGAGAGTTTCCTTTGACCACATTCGTTACTTCATTTTTTGATGTCCTATTGATGTGTTTGGGGAACTCCCGGGTTCAATTTGAAATATAGTACACAAATAAGTAAATGTGAAGGAGTACTAATGGGAGATGATTGCATAGATGATGAATGCAATGATTCATGTCCACATCTATCAAGGTGTTTCGAGAGTTTCTTTGACCATTTCATAAGCTGAGATTAATTACATCCTTGTTTGAAGATCTATTGAAGTTTTGGGGGACTCCCAGGTTCACTTTTAAATTTACACAAATAAGTAGAAGTGCAAGAGTATTAATTTAAGTTGGTGGAACTACATGATCGAAAATTAACTACACCAAAAATGATCTTTAGCGGTAATTAATTACCGGCATTAACTTAGTTGCCGCTAAATATTATTTTAGAGGCAATTAACACTCTTTGTAAATGTCCCTAAAGTTCATAGGGACATTGGATCCAATGGAAATTAACTAATGCCGATAAAGGCTTTAGCTTTCTTTGTTAAATGTGTATATTTATTGTAACTAAAAGTTATTTTTGTTATAGTGAAAGCACTGCAAATTTCATCGTCAAGACCCTTCCTATGATTATCTAGGAACTATGGAAGTTGAATAAAACCAATGTCAAAGTAAAGAATGATTGAAGTTGTATCCATGAAAAATATGGAGGAGGTAACTAAAGAATCGTGATGATGTCGAACATATACTTAGAGAAGTCTGACCTCAGCAAGTCTCTAGAGTCATCGGTTTGATTTGTAACCGTGTGAGTAAGAGATCGTGACCCGAGGATGAGGAAAGGGATTCATGTCTCGATAACGTGGCCAAAAGGAAAAACATGCTAGATATTATTGTACAAATAATCTGAGCACCACCATGGAATATTGGTTGACACCTTTAACGATATTTCCATGTGGACAATACCGATTGATCTTAGTACTTTAGGGCTCGAGTGAAGCCTTTTTATTGGCTTATGCTTTATCCTTATAACATATAATCAATATCTTTCACACACTTGTTGTCACGACCCGAGCCTACACCCTAGACGTGGCCGGCACTCGAGAACCATTGATGGTCCCCAAGCAAACCCTCATCCTGGCTGACTACAAGCGGAAGACTAACTCAGGCATCAAACTTAAAGAAAAAAGTTTAATACAACTTACTGAATCTCAAAATTTTCAAAAAATACTGTATGGAACATTAAGTTTTAGGTAAAACATATGTAACTGAAAACTCTCTAAAACTGTCTATCTATGAAGCCTCTACTATAAAAAGATGAATATCTGGACAAGACACACGACTACTCAAAATGCTACAAATACTAACGACTCATAAACCTGGAGTCCTCCGGAAGCAAGGAGACCTCACTCGAAAGCTGACGAGCGCGGATGAAGTGATCTCAAAGAAACTCCTGTTGAGGATCCTAAGTACATGTGTCTGCATCATAAAAGATGCAGGTCGAATGACATCAGTACATTGAATGTACGAGTATGTAATATAGCTGAATAACAAAATAGCTGAACTGAAACTCTGATAGTAACTCAAATGAAATATAATATAACTCATGATGGAAAAATCATTTAAACTCTTACCGAAAGAATGCAATAATAGCATATACTGAACTGACCAGGCTGAAAGAAATGCTCAACTCAACTTAATGTAAAACGTGATTAGAGATAAAATCATTTAAAGCTATACTCGACTCAACTCAATGTAAAGCATGATTAGAGATAAAGTCATTTAACTCTTCATAAATAAAAGATATAACTCAAAGATGTATCTAAAAATACAATAAATTACTATTTACTCTTACTTGGGAGATTCTCTAACCGACAACCACCACTATGACCTAAATGATGATACAGAGTCTCGCCCACGCTGCCAGAACTGTCATATACCTTGCCGGGGTATAGAACAACCTCAACTAAGTGGATCAACTAAGCTATAAGGATTCATCTAAAAAGTATGGTCCTGAAACCATGTTGGCAGACATGGTTTATGAGAAGTCTGAGTTATCTGAACTCATCATTCCCATATCAGTGCTCAATACTACTCCCAATTATATGTATATATACTCATGCTCAAATGTTTAAAAACATACTCATTCTCGGTTTGAGGTAATTGCTCAAACTTGCTCTGAAGTATCTCAGTACTCAATAAAACTCATCAAAAAAACAAAGTTTCTCTTCTCAATTTCTTTAAAAAGTGAACTCTTTGGGAATTACATAGTTCCCTATACTCTTTCTCAAAGACTTATCTTTAAAACTTTTACTCAAGACTTCTGTGAAATTCTTACTCAAAGCTTCTTTTAAAACTCTTACTCAAAGCTTCTTTAAAACTCTTGTTCAAAACTCATCTTTGCTTTCTCAAAAAAAAAATCAGTTAAAGACAAAAAGGTTGACTCTAAAAGACTCTCAGACTTTACAATTCAAAACAGGGTCCATGCTGAAATATAGACATGAACAAATAAATTCAAGGATCTCAATAACAATATGGAAAAGACACAATACTCAGATTTCATTAACTCAGAACTCATAGATACTACTCATCTCAGGATACTCAAATAATAGGGTTCATGACGAATTATGGGCATGAACAATTCATCTCAAGGATACTCAACAATGCATATACAACAACTCAAGAAAATTGGAATAGAACTCAACAATGAACTTATCTCAAGAATACTCAAAATCATGGAATAAACCCTAGATTACTTTTCTCTAAAATTTTGATATACATAGGGCGTGTGGACGAACTGGTCCAACACTATGATAGCCTTACATACCTGATTATGAAGCTATTAGACTAATAACTTTGATGGAGACTTGATCTTCCTTGAGTCTGAGGAAGAACATTAACTTTCTTGAAGGAAACCTTTGATCTTGGAATCTTGATGCTTGATCTTGAGAAAAGAAATTCCTTTATGAAGTTTTTAGTGTGGAAGAACTTGGGAAAATATTGGGTGGAAGGATTCTCTTAGTATCTTGAACTTTTGACATGAAAGTTTTAGGGTTCTTGATAGAGAAGAGGAACTCTGGGTGAGTTTTAAGAGAAATCTTAAATACTTGAAGTTTAGATTAATGATTTTGAGAGGAAAACTTGTTACTGGAATGATATACATCGCTAAAACACTCAAAAACGACTTAGAATAGGATTAAAAAGTTTAGGAAAGGACCAAAACAACCCTAGGACGTGTGTAGGAAATTTCTGAAAAAGATCAGTCTACGGTTCGTCAAACAATCTACCATTCGTAGGTCAAATCGAAGTTCACGACTGCCTGACAGGGCTTCACTAAAACGGGCATAACTTTTTACTCCAAGCTCGAAAAGAAAGGCAAACTTGGTGGCGTTAGAAAGAGGATTCATAGACCTTTAATTTGATAGGTGATGGAACATCTAATTCTTTATGAGCTGAGATATATTGCCATTTGAAGTTGATCTATGAAAAATCTTTTCTCAAAACTTGATTGGTAAGGGAGCTTTCAACTCAACTTTGTGCTATGGGTTTCTTGTGACCTTAATTAGGTGTAAAAATGTTTGGGTATAGGTTTAGAAAGGGTGGAAAAAGACTAAAATAATCCCTCTTAAAAACTGATAGAAGTCATTTACGAAAGGCCATCTACGATCCGTACAAAGGTCTACGGACCGTAGACCTTCACGTAGAAAACATGCTGAACTTCTGGGTCTCTAAAGTTGGGGTCTACGAATCCTTTCTACGAGTCGTATTGAAGGGTCATAGAAAGAATACTGAGGAATGGTTTCAGGACTTGACCTACGGATCAAGTCTACGAGTCGTACAAAGTTATACGACCCGTATACATGGTCCGTCGAACTCAATACTCTTTACTGAATTCTGAACTTTGACTCTACGAGTCCATCTACGATCCGTGAATAGATTTACGGGCCGTAGATTCCTTTCGTGACACCAGTCTGAAGAAAAAATTTTAAGGTCTGAGTTTTGTTGGAATTTTCGGGGTGTTACACTTGTATAACATTTTGATATCAATAAATACAATTGCAATACATTTATACCCTTGTGCTTTAATATTTTACTCATTTATTAAGTCTTTGTCTTATGGCACTTATTTCAACTAAATCGTCCTTAGAACTGAAGCTAACAACATCGGATTCAGTGTTCATATTTATCATCGAAGCTAAAAGCTTCACATGATTTTTTTTCTAATTCGGTTTAATTTGTTATTGTTACTTCTTTGTATTTAGTTATTAATATCGCAATATTCAACTTCTAATAACAAAATTAATCAATAAGTTAAAAGTTAAGACGTCGTATGTCCTTGACTTCATAAATTTAACTCTTACCATTTTCCACTTCACAAAACTAAAACAATACATTATAGAATAGAGGAATCATCATTCAACTCCCGTGTTATTACAATCAATAGAGGAATCATCATTCATCCTACCAACGTAAGGATAATAGGATGACAATGTTTTAGAAAGAGATTTCTCAAGAAGTTGTGACACGTTGGAAGGATCATAGGACTTGTCATTGCTTTTTTTTTGGGTAAAATAAATGCAATAGGAATATTCATATGAAGTAGTTGAGCTAACGAAGGAAAGTTTGTGAGATCTTAGAAGAGGGAAAGTGAGATTAGAGGGTTTGATAATCTTCTTGGAAATCAAAGAAATAAGTGATGATGAAGCCATTATTTGAATTTAATTTGAGCTATTGATTACCAAATAGTAGTATTACTACCTTATATAAAGTTTAAAATTACTACTCCCTCCGTTCTCTTTTACTTGTCACATTTTGACTTGGCACGCCCATAAAGAAAATAATTATTGATATAGATATTTTACCAAAACTATCCCTATCAAATGATGTTTAATATTAAGTCTTGAAAAATGACTTGAAGAAAGAGTATTTAATGCTGAGGGTAAACATGATAAAATATAATTATCTTTTCTTGATATGTCAAAAGTGACAAGTAAAAATGAAAATCTAGTTCAGAAAAAAGCAATAAAGTTCATAAAAAGCACTTGTTGAATCTCTTCCATGCGTTCTTAGTCTGATGTGATTCTTATCACTTCTTTTCATTCTCTCTAACTTATAGTAATGACTCGTGCGTAGTTCCTCATGTAAGCAGTTGGTGTGTCGTGTATGGCTTGAATGTTAGACTTGGTACTAAAGTGGAAGTGATAGATTTATGGGAAGGATGAGTAGTCAGATATTCGAAAGGGTTGAGTAAGGTTAGTTACCGGTATGGTATAAGCGATATCTGGAGTGGTTCGACAATTGGAAGTGAAATGATTAAAGAGATGACTTGATAATAAACACTGGAACTTTAGAAAATACGGTTAGTAAAGTTGTCATAACATTTATGGATTGCTTAGCAAATGATGAGAATGATGTTGCGCCAATTGAGGTCAGAATTTCTACTATGGTTTTATAGATTGAGTGTATATAAAGAGGGTCATGATACGACTAATATAACGGTACCAATGGTTACTTGGTTAGAATTATGGAGTGTGTTATTTCTACTATCGACCTGATCTACGAAAGAATGTATAACGCTTTGGGCTAGAGACCGAACATATTTGGTAATATACTGCAGATACTTAATAGAGAGAAATGTGTGGACTATTTGGGTACTATCTTCTTGGTAGGTATGATGTGTTCTAGTGGTGGATCTAACGGACTTTCACGGTGTGGTACTAGTGGTATATGGAAATAGATACGTCGATTGTCAAGTGTGACTACTAACTACTTAAAGAGTTATCAGTTGTATCACATTCTCGTATAATGAGATTCGATGTTGCATTCACATTTGAGAAACCAACTAGTTTGTTACTATGGACGCTTGGGTTACGTGTTGTTTATAAGGAAGGTTTTAGTGGTGGATCATGGTACTATATTAATGTATTTAGGTTATGAAGTGTATCTCGAGGATTCTAAATGAGGACTGGTAATTTTATCATAAGCTCAACGGGAGTGGGTCGATATTGGAATGACAAGCTTATGGGTAAAGGAAGTCCTAACGAGTATACTTATGTGAAGGCAATTGAGGATTTTAGTAAGAAAGTGCATATAAAATTAGGTTAGTCCTTTGAATTTGCTTGAAATAACTGAGCTTAAGGTGTCGTGTCGATGATATGGTTGACTTCATGGTGATGGAAAGGGCTACTGAGCATGATGGTAATAAGAGTTTGTGACGGATTGTGATTGGGATGCTAATATATGATAAGGATTGTTGGTTAACGGATTTGGCATGGTAATGACGACTTACGAGTATTTAAGATTGTGGGTTGCTACTATCTGGTAAGTAGCGTGGTTGCTTGAAAAGTTGTAGGAGGTGCTGAGACACCGTTCGAATAGAATTGAAAGGAGCCAGAGCCATAAATAGATAGAATTAGTGAGAGGTAGTTTAGCCTTCAGAAGGAGGCGAAAACAAGGATATTTACTCTCATTGCAAGGGTCAAAGATGTATCTTCAGAGAGAGTGAAAAATTGAGTTCAGAAACACGTAGCTCCATCTGTTTTGGTCTGGTTATGGTGATAGTGTTACATTCCATTCATATGGGTTAAAACTGTTGGATAAGATTTGAGAAAGAAGTCTATAGACGTTCAACTTGAGTGTGGTGATAAGTTCTTTTGTGATTTTGAGTTTGGTAACTGGTATAGTTGGAATCTTAATTCAAGTATTTCATTGTAAGTCTACTTAGTGGTAATATTTTTTTTAAGGTACGAATTGGTAATGTAAGAAATGATCAATCGCACTGGGTATTAGGAATTTGGAAGGAGTTGTGCATGGTTTAGGTCGTAAAGTGTGTTACTTTGATTGTTAAAGGATCTAAGGAAGGGTTTCACTTAAAGTTTTAATTTAGAGTATGAAGTAAAATGTCATGGGTTGTTGGTCGAAGGATAGAAGTGGTAAGCAAGTTAGCGAAAGAAACAAGAGTCCAATATATTGAATAGTTCAAGGTTTTTGGAAATTGTGTCATGGTAAGAATCTAAAAAGGTGAAAGAATAAGACATCTCGTATAGACCCTTGATTTGTAGTTGAAGGTTGTATGCATTTTTGTCTTTGAGTTCAGATATGACTATACAATGTGGATTGGTTCGGTACAGATTTATGAGAGATGTATAAGCGACTTTTCTGAAGGTTTGATTTTGGTTTGGGTGACAAACAGTGAGGTAAATAAGATTTTGTGTTTTATATGGGGTTAGATTTCTCAACTTATGGTAGGTGACTTATGGATGCACAACAGGATAAGAAAAAAATTCTACATGGTTATCATGGATTTTGAGTTTGATTGATCCTACTCTGTTGATGGAACTACACAAATTATTATGATGCATTACATAGACATTGGATGGTAAATAGAGGTTATGAGCGTATAATATATAGAATTATTGGAGTGACTAAGGATTTCTCTAAGTGTTAGTATAAGTTATATGATGGTTTGAATAATAGTTGAAACTTGGTATGTGAATGATTACGTGAAGTTGACATTGGGTGTGATTCAATTGTTGTACCTCGATGGGAAAGTACTTATAGATTTGGAATTAGTGCTATCAGTATTGGGTGTGACTCGTATCTGTCAGGAAATGTTTAAATGGAAAGACAGGGGAGCCATAGTTTGAAATTTTTAGAGGCAACAATGTGTTTGATAAGAAGACTTTGATACTAGTGATGATTTGAGAGTAGGGTATTGACCGGTGTGGTTATGATTTTTTGTTAGTAATAGGAGTCTTGGCTTCAGTGGAGTATTGTGAGAAGCATGTGAAGTTTTATAAATAGAGAATGTGTACGATTGTAATAAGCATTAGACTGGTTGATTGTGGGTGGCTAAAAATCAAGGAAATAGAGTCATATGAATAAAAATGTTTGATATGGGCACTATGAAATGAGTATCTTATGTTATTCGATCTTGGTTCCGTATATTCTTATGTGACCACCTTCTTCGTGCTAGACATTATTTAGAGTATGATTCACTGTCTATGCCACGTATGTTTCCACATCTATGGGTGAATTTCTAGTGGTGGATCGGGTGTACCGATCCTGTGATTGTCCTCACGGTAGAGTGGCATCCTTGGGTAGATTTGGTCATTTCAGTTATGATAGATTTGGTGTTGTTTGGGATAGTTGAAGTATACTAGTGGTTCTACATGGACAACTTTGCTTATGAGAACTTATAAAAGAACTAACATGAATATTTTCAGTTATTCGATAGTCTTATATCTGTCTTGTCATCGAGGTCACATTTTGGCTATGTGTGCTTGAATTAGGAGATCACTGGGTCTAGTTGTACCGTACTTAAGAGTTGTCTACAATCACGAGTACTCATCTAGCCTTTCTGATAGTATTATTAGAGGTTTTGCATGCTTGGGTGTACCGTTCGCTAGGTGGTTACTCGATCATTTCCTTCTTTGGGTTAGATAAGTTTGATCCTCCCCTGATGAGTACCCGATGTCTAAAGATCAAATTTTTATAAATTAAGCTCGTGAAAAGATTATGTTGTGTGAAGGAAATCTTGATAAGATCTGTAATTATTTGAGAATTATGAGTGTGTGGTGGTCGGTTCAGGTTCACTTCTGATTGTAGCCAGTATTGAATCAGAATGTTATCGTGGTTATGCGAGAAAAGATTCGTCTTGATGGTGGTGTTATAGTCCAGTGGATATGGGTTCAGATTGCGTTCATGGGTTAGTTTATGACTTGGTAATCACTCCTGATTTGTGGATCTGCCAAATTTTGATTCGAGAGTTCGGTTCTTAGTAGTTGCTCTTGATGAAATGGTCTTAAGGATGAGCTCGCTTGGAGAGATAAACATTGACTCTGGAATTATACTTCAAGCTTTTGGTAATGTTGGTTTTACTTCCTTCTTCTTCTTTATGTTCGGGGACGAACATGATTTTTAGTGATGGATAATGTAATGACCCGGAAGGTCATTTTTGGAAATTTTGAATTATTCGATAACTACGGTTATTTAATTAGCGGGTGATTTTAAATAATTAATTTGATTGGTGATTAATGGACTAAATTGTTAAATTAGTTAATATCCTATATCACTTGACCCATATATGGAAATAAATTATTAGGGTTGAAAATTTTGGGTCATATTTTAAGGAAAAAAAAAATAGAATTCCACTCGACTTACGTGCGGTGTCAACACGAAGTGGCACCATCTTCAGGTAAGGGTTTAAAAAATTTCATCCTTTGCTTCAGTACATAACGTGGTCACTAAGGGTTGGAGGATAATGCATGTATTATATTGTGTGCAGATGCAATTAATGAACTAAGTTCTCTTAACTAATGGGCAATTATAATTGGGTGCCTATTGAATTGATCTTTAATGAGTGTTGCAGTATGTTATTCACTTAGGGATAGTAGACAAAGCTTAGTGATGGAAGTGAAATTTGATTGGAGGGTTTATAAGTTTGGTTAGGATGACTTAATTATGGGATACAATAAGTGAGGAATTGATTACAGATTTGGGTGAGTTTTTGGGTCTAAGTTAGACATATAGTAATATAGATGTTGTTAGTTTTGAAATCTTATTGTGATTATTCATGTGAATAGATTGCATTGATTTGGAATTCCAACGAAAGGGGAAGGCTCAAGTCCCGGAGTGAATTGTTGATTAATTGAGGCAAGTGAATTTCTCAACCCTTGTTAAGTGTATAGAATTCGTGTATTTCCTTGTGGTATGTGTTGGGGAGTAATGGGACTTGGTGATGGGTTGACTTGTCCATATTGAATAATTTTAATGATGAAAAAGGGGTAATAAAAGGCAATGTGATTAATTATTGGTGTGTGATGTGTTGAGAATGGTTTGAAAGGTTTATTGATTCATTGTTGATGTTGTATCACGATTGTGTTGTTGTGAAGTGTGCATTGTTATGAAAATGGCCATCTCCTCATTATTTGTGTGAACGTGTTATTTGCATTGGTTGTGAGACATGGTTGTGACAAGTGTTATGTGAATTGAGAAAGAATAAGAAGTTAAAGAGGATGTACCATTTCGAGGACGTGTCACGCGCCGCGAAGGATACTATGATTCGAGGATCATGTCGCACGCCGCGACGAATTTTATTATCGAGGGACGTGTCGCACGCCGCGACGGATTTCATTATCGAGGGTCGTGTCGCACGCCGCGACGGATGCATGGACAGATATGTCCCCCATGGGTCCCTGACTGAGAGAAAGCGGGTTTGTATCACTAGGTCAGACATGCATCACTATACTTGACATTGCGTTTCATTGCATTGTGCATCTTTATCATTTGTGAACTTATGAGTACTTGTTTGTGGAACTTGTGACTGGTGAACTTAATCTTGTGTGTTGCTGATCTGTAATTGTTGGGGCGATATGGTTGAACTATGTGCTATGTAAATTGTGAACTATTAGGTTGGGCTGATTTTTATGCAGGTTGTAGTTGTGGAGGTTCGGTTGGGGTGTAAGGAGTACCCGTATTCCCTACCCTTAGCTTGTGTTTAGAAGTTTGTTTGCTGAGTACCGTGTGGTTTGGTACTCACCCCTTGCTGCTACAATTTTTTTGTAGTTTATGAGCCCGGATCTTCTTGATACCCTCTCTTATCTTCTTGTCCGAGGCTTCCTATGGAGATTTGTGAGGTAGCTGATTGTCATCTCAGCAGACCTTCTTACTCCTTATTTATTATCTTGTTCTATTCTAGAAACAACATCATTTGAGACTTGTTTATTTCTTTCATATCTATTGTAATAAATTAGAGGTTTGTACACGTGACAACCAGGTTTTGGGCATATATATATATAAGTTAATTATGTACTTCCGCATTTATCGTATTATTTGGGTTTTAGGCTGACTTGTCTCGGTGGGATAAGACGAGTGCCATCACTTACATTTTAGGGTCGTGACATAAATTGAGTAAGATTTTAGTATTTGTTTAAGAACTACTGTTAGTTATCATTTACTATATTAATGTTTTTCACGTTTTCATTTTTAGCATTACTATGTAATAGACTCCTAACTGACAAATTTCATTAAAAAATGCCCCCAATTGTAATATTATGTAATGATATATAAATAGTGAATAAAAATGTTTAGAACTTTTTTGCCTTTAATTAAAAACACTCCTAAATCTCATTATTTTTTTATTGAAATTTTCCAATTGAAAATATTTAGTAGCTATTTTTATAAATATTTTGATTAAATCGTGAGAAAATAAAAAAAAATAGTGTTTTCATACGAAAAATAGGAAACTTTCCAATCGTTCAGTGAGAATCTTTTTTTTTTCACCATGCATTTTTCTAATGAACTGATTCTGTAAAAAAAAAAAAGATGAAAAAATCATGTTTTATATTTACAGATTCTATTTTTTTTTATCTGCCAAATTCATAAAAAATATATCTTTTGAACTTGCCCCACACAAAATAATCTTAATAGCTAGTGTTTATGATTAACAAATAACTGCGAAAGAACCAAATATTTATTATACCTATCGAAGGATTTAGGTTGTAGATTTCTATGTACAAAGTGAAAGAAATAACTGAGTTGCCAATTTTAACTTTAAAAATTTTGTATATCAAGAAGAAATTGGTGTAATTTAATGAGTCAGTTAGTAAATTTGTTTTAAGAACACTTTCTGCTAGTAATTAAAGTGACATCTAAAGACACTTCTTCTAGTATTAATTTGTGCACAATTAATATCAAGTTAAAACCTTAGGTATGAGAATTATGCAAGTGAAACCATCACTTAAACTTGAACACATGTAAAGAAAAAAAAGGAAAAGGTACAATATGGAATGAAAGGAAAAAGATATAGAAAAGGAATTACTTTTTTCCTGATATTCTCAAACTTTAATATTACCCATATTTGTAGCCAGATTCAACAAAATGTCACCACATATCAAAGTTCAAACCCCACTTTCATATCTTGCATGGAATTTGCTTACCAACACAATATAAATAGAAGTGTATGTTGTAACAAGATTAAACAAACAAGTGGAAGTCATGCAAGAGTACAAGTTGGAGATGATGAACAAAAATGGTTCTCAAGTCTATTAAGGTGTTCCCGAGAGTTCCCTTGACCACTTCATGAGGGTTTAAATACTTCGTTGTATGATGCCCTGCTGAAGTGTTTGGGGGAACTCCCGCGTTTACTTTAAAATTTACACAAACAAGTAGAAGTGGAAGAGTACTAATGGGAGATGATAAATGCAATGATTCATTTCTATATCTATCAAGGTGTTCTCGAGAGTTCCCTTGACCACTTCATGGGGGATTAATATCTTCATTTTTGATGCCCTGCTGAAGTGTTTGGGGGAACTCCCGGGATTAACTTAGTTGCCGCTAAATATTATTTTAGAGGCAATTAACACTCTTTGTAAATGTCCCTAAAGTTCATAGGGACATTGGATCCAATGGAAATTAACTAATGCCGATAAAGGCTTTAGCTTTCTTTGTTAAATGTGTATATTTATTGTAACTAAAAGTTATTTTTGTTATAGTGAAAGACCCTTCCTATGATTATCTGGGAACTCTGGAAGTTGAATAAAACCAACGTCAAAGTAAAAAATGATTGAAGTTGTATCCATCAAAAATATGGAGGTGGTAACTAGAGAATCGTGATGATGTCGAACATATACTCAGAGAAGTCTGACCTCAGCAAGTCTCTAGAGTCATCAGTTTGATTTGTAACCGTGTGAGTAAGAGCTCGTGACTCGAGGATGAGGAAAAGGATTCATGTCTCGATAACGTGGCCAAAAGGACAAACATGCTAGATATTATTGTACAAATAATCTGCCAAGGAATATTGGCTGACACCTTTAACGATATTTCCATGTGGACAATACCGATTGATCTTAGTACTTTAGGGATCGAGTGAAGCCTTTTTATTGGCTTATGCTTTATCCTTATAACCTATAATCAATATATTTCACACACTTGTATAACATTCTGATATCAATAAATACAATTGAAATACATTTATACCCTTGTGCTTTAATATTTTACTCATTTATTAAGTCTTTGTCTTATAACATTTATTTCAACTAAATCGTCCTTAGAACTTAAGCTAACAACATCGGATTCAGTGTTCATATTTATCATCGAAGCTAAAAGCTTCACATGATTTTTTTTCTAATTCGCTTTAATTTAGTATTCTTACTTCTTTGTATTTAGTTATTAATACTTCTTTGTATTTAGTTATTAATATCGCAATATTCAACTTCTAATAACAAAATTAATCAATAAGTTAAAAGTTAAGACGTCGTATGTCCTTGACTTCATAAATTTAACTCTTACCATTTTCCACTTCACAAAACTAAAACAATACATTATAGAATAGAGGAATCATCATTCAACTCCCGTGTTATTACAATCAATAGAGGAATCATCATTCATCCTACCAACGTAAGGATAATAGGATGACAATGTTTTAGAAAGAGATTTCTCAAGAAGTTGTGACACGTTGGAAGGATCATAGGACTTGTCATTGCTTTTTTTTTGGGTAAAATAAATGCAATAGGAATATTCATATGAAGTAGTTGATCTAACGAAGGAAAGTTTGTGAGATCTTAGAAGAGGGAAAGTGAGATTAGAGGGTTTGATAATCTTCTTGGAAATCAAAGAAATAAGTGATGATGAAACCATTATTTGAATTTAATTTGAGCTATTGATTACCAAATAGTAGTATTACTACCTTATATAAAGTTTAAAATTACTACTCCCTCCGTTCTCTTTTACTTGTCACATTTTGACTTGGCACGCCCATAAAGAAAATAATTATTGATATAGATATTTTACCAAAACTATCCCTATCAAATGATGTTTAATATTAAGTCTTGAAAAATGACTTGAAGAAAGAGTATTTAACGCCGAGGGTAAACATGATAAAATATAATTATCTTTTCTTGATAAGTCAAAAGTGACAAGTAAAAATGAAAATCTAGTTCAGAAAAAAGCGATAAGTAAAAGTGAACGGTGGGAGTATTTAAATAATAGCCAAACAAAGAGACCAGAGTAGCTACTATTTAATTAGAGTGACTTCCCATTAATTAGTATATCGTATTACTAGACTCTTTGTTTATTAATCCACTGCACCGACCCTTACAGATTTGAGGCGTTAGAGGTTGTTACTCTGTGTGAAACTCGAAGGGGCTGAAGTCCGAGGTAAAGCTTTCTGATTGTTAAGTTATAATAGGACTGAGTAACATCCAATAGCTTCAATTCTTTTGATTTGCACTAAAGTGGCTTAAGTAACCCTCGAGAACAATATGTAGTATTTGTTTGCTATCCTTTTCTAGATTAATATTTTTTTCATCTTTTTTTTGTTTCTGGACTATTATATATGTATTATGTAGTGTTTTCAGGACTATTGAATAATATTATATACTATTTTTGTAATATAATGCAGTGATATATAAATAGTCAATAAAAATTATTTGCGTTTTTTCGTCTTTAATCATTTTTCGGAGCACTCTAACAAAAACTTGGACATAATTCTTATGGCGTGGTTCAATTAAGCATCTAACACATGTTAAAGTGTTCTGATCAAACACTTTCGACTAAAAATTTTCAGAAGCACCTATTACGTAAAATAAGTTAATTATATAAAATATGTCTACTTTAACTATAAATATCAATAACAATTAAAACATGTATGTGATTTAACATTTTACTAGGGCTAATACATAATTAGTGTCAAATATAAATATTTTGCCTTGTGTTCAGATTCTCAATAGAAATAAGTTATAAGTCAAGTGTTTAAATAAATTTTATTCGAGTTAAAAGAATCGTTAATGTGTTCAACCAAAATATTATCTTAATTCAATTTAATTGTGTATATTATAGCTATTTTGCCAACAAAAATATGTCTAGACTAATCATATTCAAGGTGCTAAAGATTAAAAATTTTGTTTTGTTTTTCTTCAAATCATGATATACTTGATCTATTTTATTTATGTGACATTCTTTTTTTACTAGCCCTTTCTGAGTGAAAGGAAGCATATCCTAAAACATCATAACTATTCGTCAAATAATGATTTTTATGGTTTGATTTATTATGATTTGACCAGATTCATATTTATAACTATTCGTCAAATAATAATTTTTATGATTTGATTTCTTATGATTTGACCAGATTCATATTTATCACTTTATCACTATTCGTAAAATAATGACTTTTATAATTTTATTTCTTATGATTTGACCAGATTGATATTTATCACTTTGGTAAATAACAATGATTACTTAATTAAAATAAGGTAAATAATTTAAAATGACACTAATAATAAGGCAAGAAAATTTATGGCAAGTGGTACAAAAAAATTTATATATATATTAGACAGGTTTATTGCAAGAATTAAACTTGTTTCATTAAGAATTTTATTTTATTTAAAAATATCATAATGAATATTATGAAAATGATGTTATGCCTCCTAACAGAAGAAATAATGGAGATATTGATCGAGATTCCAGCAAAATGATTATATACCTTCCAACAAAGAAAATAATGGAGATGGTGAGGAAGATAATGACGATGTTGGTGATTCTGATTATGTGTCCTAACAAAGATAATAATAGAGATGATAAGGATGATGTCGATGATGATAATGATGGTGATGGTGATATAACGAAGATGGAGATTCTAGAGATGATGATTATGATGATGAAGCATATAATCATCTCCTAAATCTCCATCATCATTATTATCATCGTCATCATCACCATTTTCATTGTTATCATCCGTATTGTATTTATCATTATTTTTTTAGGAGGCACAAAATCTGGATCTCCATCATCATCATCATCTTCGTCATTATCTACATTATTTCCTTTGTGAGGAGGCATATAATCATACCTCTAGAACCTTTATCATCATCTTTATCATTTCTTCTATTCGAAAGTGTAAACAAATAATATCTATTAATCTTTCTCATCACTAAAATCAACATGTTTCTTGTACAAATAATCATTATACTTGTCATGAATCAATTGTATCTATATCATTAGTGTCACGACCCAAAATTATAAGTCGTGATGGCACCTATGTTCCCAACCGATAGGTAAGCCAACCCAATAAGTTAATCAATTGAACTTAAAATATTGAAAAGTAAATAGCAAGCAAATATCTTAAATACTAAGTCTCTTAAATAAAATGCGGAAAACTGAAATACCACCCCAAGATTTAGTGTCATAAGTACAAGAGCTTCTAAACTATGATGCAAGTCTAGAACTAAATAACAACCCTAGACGTAAAGAATATTCTGTCTGAATACTAAAATAAAATAATAACTAAAGACATAGAGGGAGGTGTGGGCCACAGAACAGCCAAACAGCTCACCACAACTCCAAGATAACTCAACTCTGAAAGCTCCACAAAATGCCCTCGAATTTAAAATCCAATCTGCACCACAAAAGAGTGCAGCAAGTGTAGTATGAGTACGAAACCACGTGTACCCAGTATATCTCATATACCGACAACGAAGAAGTAGTGACAGGAGTATATAAGAAAATAATCCTTTAATTTTACAAGTCCATATTATACTTATCAACCAAGTCTTCATCAAATAGGGGTAGTCAAATGCCACGTAATGTCCAACCACCAATAAAGCACATAATCAAATAAAAATAAAGGATGTAATGTGATGCAATGCAATGTGATACTATGAAATGATATTCCTCAAATGCCAAGTACTCTCTCAACCGTATATACACGATACTACTCAGAAATACATCGAGAGTTCGTGACCCATGGGGACTCGCGAGGTCCATATACCGACACGGACGATCTCCACGTGTCTGTGCGGACGATCTCAACGCACCATCATAAAATCAAATAACTTTCGCACGGACGATCTCCACGTGCCCAAATTATAATCATAACATCTCACAATCCCCAGCACGGACGATCTCCACGTGCCCAACTTATAATCATAACTCGATCTCAACACGGACGATCTCCACGTGTTAGACCTTTACTCATACTCAATCTCATGTCAATGCATGTTCACAATATGATATAAAATAAAGGGGATAATGAAGCATCTCAATAAATCAAATGTCACTTGGACATATAATCACCGCAATTATCACAAATATACGGGTTCAATAAAGAAACACAACCACACAATAAACCAAGTCACTAATACATCAGCTAATGCCCATATGCTTTGGCATTCTCAGATTACAATCTATCATACTATAGTAATAAACTTTCCCTTTAATAACACCAGTACTCGTACTAATGCCCGTCACACCATTGGTACGAGACCCCCATCTTTCGCCCTTACCCATTGTCTATTCCATTTTTAATCTTAAATTAGAAAACGTCCCTCAACGAAGTCTAGTAAGTCTTAACATACCTTGAATGCTGAACACATGTCACGAATCCTCGAGATTTTTTCTTTCCCTTTCGCAAAGCTTCACAATCAATGCAATCTATTCAAGTACATAATCACAATAAGATTTCGAAACTAACAACACCCTTATTACTATAGGTCTAATCTATATCCAAAAACTCGCCCAAAACCATAATCATTTTCCTACATCTCAAGCCAAGTGTTAAGTCTTAATTCCTCCAAATAACCTAACTCTAATAATATTCATATAATGTAATACACCTAATATTTAATTACCTATTTCAATATAGGGAAACTTGAATTGTAGTGTGATAATGATAAGAAGAATCTGGTAAAGAATTAAATATCACTGAAGAATACGGTTTGCAAAGTCAGTTCATTCGCTGGGAATTACAATTGCAGTATCATAACTTCCTCACCTTATAACTCACTAAACACCTCAAACAATAAACCTAATCATTACCCCAATTATAACCTCATAATTACATCATCATGATATCATGATTTGCCACTAATATTAACGCCACTTTGAAAATTACTTTGAAATCAGTAGTTGTAGTGATGACAATTAAAAATTTCCACTTATTCTCTTACCCCAATAAGTCAATATGTTAGGCACCTACAAGTAATACATATAAAGTGAGGTTAGAACTGTGTTTAAGAATTTACCTGAAGCACACGGTTAGCCTCTTCGATGTATCTGTGTTTGATGCTTTGACGCCAAGGGTTTTTATTTTATTTTCTCCGTTATGACTCAAAAATAGTAAACCCTACTTAATTTAATTCATTTTTATCCATGGGCTAAAGGGTATAGAGTATTAAATAAATTTAAGATTTGGCCCATTATTATTAACTAAATTAATTATTTAAAAGAATACTTGTCAATCAAATAATTGCAGTCATATAAATAGTTCAAAATTTCCAATTCAACTTCATCAACTGATCATAAATTACTCGAGGCAACCATCGGATGGGTAAAATGGTAATTTTGTGAAAATTTCCAAAAATGACCTTCTGGGTCATTACATTATCCACCACTAAAAATCATGTTCGTCCCCGAACATAATGAAGAAGAAAGAAGGAAAAATAACTAACCTTACCAAAAGCCTGAGGTATGATCTTCTAGAGTCAGTGTTCATATCTCTAAGTTAGCTCCTTCTTAAGACTATTTCATCAAGGTCAACTATTAAAAACTGAACTTTTGAATCGAACTTTGGCAGATCTACAAATTGGATTGATTACCAAGCCATAGACTAACCCATGAACTCAATTTGAACTGAAACCCTCTGGACCATAACATAACAACTAGGACGAATCTTTTCTCACATAACCACGATAAAATTGTGAATCAATGCCGGCTATAACCAAAAGGGAACCTGAACCACTCATATTGCACAAACCATCATAGATCTTATCAAAATTTCCTTCTCACAACATAACCTTTCCAAGAGCTTAAACTATAAAAATGTGATCTTTAGACATCGAATAATCATCAAGGGAGAATCAAACTTATCTAACCAAAGAACGAATTGATCAATTAACCACCTAGCAAGCGATACACCCAAGCATACAGAACCTCTAACAACACTGTCGAAGCACTAGATCAATAGTTGTGATTATAGACAACTCTTAAAAATGGCAGAACTAGACCTTTGATCCCACATTCAATCACACATAACTGGAACGTGACCTCGATGACTAGATGAATATTAAAACTGTCGGACAATTGTAAATACCAATGTGAGCTCTCCTATAAATTCTCATAAGCAAGTAGTAAGTGTGAGCTACTAGAAATCTTCAATTGTTCCAAGGCTACATCACATCTGCCATATCTAGAATGACTAAGTCTATCCAATCATCCTACCCTACTAAGAGGATATCGTAGGATCGGTACAGCCGATCCACCACTAGGGATTCACCCATAGAAGTAAAAACATGCACATGTGTAGGCAGTGAATCATACTTTAAACCATGTCCAAAATGAAGTAGGTGGTCACATAAGAATGTACAAAACCAAGGCCGAATAACATAAGATACTCCTTCCATAATGACCATAAAAAAAATTCATTCAGTTGACTCCATCTCTTTGATTTTTTTAGCTATCTGTAATTCACCGGTCTGGTCCCCATTACAATCGTACTCATACTCGATTTATCAGACTCCACATACTCTTCACATCATTCCACTAAAGCCCACACTCTCTATACTAACAACCATCATACCACTCCGCCCATTTACCTTACTCTCAACTGTCACTTGTATCAAATTTTTTAGCAAACACATTGTAGCCTCTAAAATTTTGAACTATGGCTCCCGCTCGTTCCATTTAGGCATCCCATGATAGATATGGGTCCCACACAAGGCTAATAGCACTAATTTAAAATTTGATAGTACTTTCTCATCGATATAATGTTATTAAATCACGTACAATGTCAAATTAATATCAAATTAAAAAATAATTATATAGAAGACAACTAATTAAACACGTGTTGAAATTTCAAAATTTTAAAATCAAAAATAGAAAAAAAAACCCTAAAAACTAATAAAACCTAGGTAGGATGGGGTTGCATGTAGGGCAAACAATTCTAACCAACTTTTCATGTAATTGATGGAACTATAAAGTTGGGTAAATTGAATAAGATTTTAGTATTTGTTTAAGAACTACTGTTAGTTATCATTTACTATATTAATGTTTTTCATGTTTTCATTTTTAGCTTTATTATGTAATAAACTTCTAACAGACAAATTTCATAAAAAAATGCCCCCAATTGTAATATGATGTAATGATATATAAATAGTGAATAAAAATGTTTTGAACTTTTTTGCCTTTAATTAAAAACACTGCTAAAACTCATTATTTTTTTATTGAAATTTTCCACTAGAAAATATTTAGTAGCTATTTTTATAAATATTTTGATTAAATTTTGAGAAAATAAAAAATAATAGTGTTTTCATACGAAAAATAGGAAACTTTCCAATCGTTCAGTGAGAATCTTTTTTTTTTCCATGCATTTTTCTAATGAACTGATTCTGTAAATAAAAAATAGATGAAAAAATCATGTTTTATATTTACAGATTCTATTTTTTTTATCTGCCAAATTCATAAAAAATATATCTTTTGAACTTGCCCCACACAAAATAATCTTAATAGCTAGTGTTTATGATTAACAAATAACTGCGAAAGAACCAAATATTTATTATACCTATCGAAGGATTTAGGTTGTAGATTTCTATGTACAAAGTGAAAGAAATAACTGAGTTGCCAATTTTAACTTTAAAAATTTTGTATATCAAGAAGAAATTGGTGTAATTTAATGAGTCAGTTAGTAAATTTGTTTTAAGAACACTTTCTGCTAGTAATTAAAGTGACATCTAAAGACACTTCTTCTATGTTTAAACACTTATTTATTAAAAAAAGAAAAATCATATTTCAATTCAAAAACACTAGTATGGGAATATTAATTAATTTTGTGCTACAATAACTCCTTAGATTTATAGATTTTATTTTAGCACTCAAATAATGGCATGTTTCAATTAAACATATGAACATATGATAAAGTGTTTTTTATTAGACATTTATGATTTATATTATAAAACTTTTTAGAAGTGTTTATTACGTAAACAAGTTAATTACAATAAATAGGTCTTCGTCTTTAGCTATACATATCAATATCTATTGAAACATGCATGTGATGTTACGATTTGTTGGGATTAATGTGAATAATTGATAGATGTGATATATTTTAAATTGTTAACTAGTTTTAGGGATTTCAAATGGACGGGTTGGGTTGAAATTGGCGATATTAAAATGGATTGAAATAGAAATCGGGTTGGGTCCTGACCCGCCCAGGGCTCAAATAGGCTAATAAATGGATTGGGTCTTGACTCGTCCAAATTGACCCGCTTGATCTCAATAATTTTAACATATTGTTATTTAAGTTTTATAACCACAATTTCAATTTCAACTCAAGAAAATTAAAAAGAAGAAGTTACAAATGGATAAATAAACCCTAAAAGATATAAAATAGATTGTAATTCATATCTTCAATATAGGAACATACATTACATCAATGCAAATAAAGGGTCTTAAAACTCTATCATATAATCATCCCGCTAGAATCTTTATCATCATCTCTATCATTTCTTTTGTTTAAAAGTGTAAAATAATAATATTCATTATCCGTTAATTTTTCCCATCACTAAAATCATCATGTTTCTTGTACAAATAATCATTGTACTTGTCAGCGATTGTATCTATATCATTAACCAAAATAATTTTATAACAAAACAATTATCTCTTTAAAATTGACTACTATTATATCAGAATTATGTCATTTACTTTCATTTTTAATCTAGAAAAAAAATTATAGCTCAAAATCTATAAGATCTAGAATTGCAAAAGTCATTCCACCTTCAATAGGAAAAATGCATATTATAAGAACTTAAAGAAAAAAAAATCGATACAACACTGATTAGTTACACATTTGACTAATACATAGTTCCTTTATTTTGTTAAACTTTGTGTTAAACAAAATAAGATAAACAAATTAAAAGTGAAAGAATACTAAATTTCACATAACTACTGAATAAGCTTAGTCATCTATCTAATATAATTAATATTCTTCAATCTTGTCTTAAACCTAGTTTGAGAAGGATTTAAATGTTTTACTCTAATTAAGCCTATTTAAAATTTGCTTAATATTCTACTTATAGTTGTAATGACCCGGAAGGTCATTTTTGGAAATTTTGAACATTTATTTAACTATAGTCAATTAATTGACAGCTATTTATTAAATAACTAATTTTAGTTAATACTTAATGGGTCAAGGTTATAATTTACTTAATATCCTATATCACTTGACCCATATAGGGAAATAAATTATTAGGGTTGAAAATTTTGGATCATAACTTTTCTAAAAAGAAAAGGGGAACGAAAAGGAACAAACGAGAGGGGTAGAGGGGACGATTTCGGCGTCACAAGAAAAACGCTAAAAGCTTCAGGTAAAAGCTAAGGTTAATTCTTGCTCTGCATATGAATTGCTAGGATGGGGAATTAATATTATTATAAGAAAACATTATTGGAAGTTGGGTTCTGAGGATCTAGGATTCAAAAGTGTTAGTGGAAAATCATTGTATAATGATGACCAATAATAATATAATAATGACCAATCATTGAAAAGTAGTAGATTGTAGTATATGATGGATCTTAAGTGGTACAATTGTGTTTACTCGTGGAATAGGCATACTGTCTTCGTAACCTTCAATATTTTTGCATATTTTCTTATAATTATCATATTACGATTCAATGTTTTTGATAAATTGGTATAGGTAAGGAAATATCATGTGAATTTCATTAGATTTATGACATTGGAGAATTAATACATAACCCTAGACTTGAAATTTGGAGAATATAAGAGTTGACATGTTAAATTGGCATCAAGATTAGGAATTTGATTATAGATTTGAGTGAGCTTTTGGGTTTAGGCTAGACACATAGTGATATGGGTGTTGCTAGTTTCGAAATCTTATTGTGAATATTTATTTGAATAGATTGCATTGATTGGGAAGCACAACGAAAGGGAAAGGCTCAAGTTCCGGAGTGATTGTTTGATTATTTGAGGCAAGTGGATTTCTCAACCCTTGTTAAGTGTATAGAATTCGTGTATTTCCTTGTGGTATGTGTTGGGGAGTAATGGGACTTGGTGATGGGTTGACTTGTCCATATTGAATAATTTTAATGATGAAAAAGGGGTAATAAAAGGCAATGTGATTAATTATTGGTGTGTGATGTGTTGAGAATGGTTTGAAAGGCTTATTGATTCATTGTTGGTGTTGTATCACGATTGTGTTGTTATAAAGTGTGCATTTTTATGAAAATGGTCATCTCCTCATTATTTATGTGAACATGTTATTTGCATTGATTCTGAGACATGGTTGTGACAAGTGTTATGTGAATGGAGAAAGAATAAGAAATTAAAGAGGATGTACCATTTCGAGGGACGTGTCGCGCGCCGCGACGGATACTATGATTCGAGGGTCGTGTCGCACGCCGCGACGAATTTTATTATCGAGGGACGTGTCGCACGCCGCGATGGATTTCATTATCGAGGGTCGTGTTGCACTCCGCGACGGATGCATGGACAGATATGTCCCCCATGGGTCCCGGACTGAGAGACAGTGGGTGTGTATCATTAGGTCAGACATGCATCATCGTACGTGGCATTGCATTTCATTGCATTGCATATCTTTATCATTTGTGAACTTGTGAGTGCCTTTCTGTTGAACTTGCGATTTATGAACTTGATCCCGTGTCTTGCTGATCTGTAATTGTTGGAGTGTTGTTATTGAACTATGTGCTATGTAAATTGTGAACTGCTAGGTTGGGCTGATTTTATGCAGGTTGTAGTTGTGGAGGTTCGGATGGGGTGTAAGGAGTACCCGTATTCCATTCCCTTAGCTTGTGTTTAGAAGTTTACTTGCTGAGTACCGCGTGGTTTGGTACTCACCCCTTGCTCCTACAATTTTTTTTGTAGGTTACGAGCCCGGATTTTCGTGATACTTTCTATTCCCTCTTTTCTTGTCCGAGGCTTCCTGTGGAGATTTGCAAGGTAGCTGTTTGTCATCTCAACGGACCTTCCTACTCCTATTTATGATTTTGTTCTGCTTTAGTGACAATATCATTTGAGACTTGTGTTTTCTTTCAAATCTATTGGAATACATTAGAGGTTTGTGCACGTGACAACCAGATTTTGGGGATTTCGTTGAATTGACTTATTATCCGCATTAGTATTTGCTAATAAAATTCAAATAATATTCTATTTCCGCACTTTGTCGTAATGGCTGGGTTTGAGGTTGACTTGTCTTGGTGGGATAAGACGAGTGCCATCACGTCCATTTTTGGGTCGTGACAATAGTCCTAGTTGAATTGTGACTTGGTATTTTGCTTAACAAAATTTAGCCACGTAATGGGAGGAAAACTAAGGAATTTTTACTTATTATAAATAATTATTATTATTTATCATTAAGAAAATAATTATGTATTTTCAGTGAAAACTGAAAACTAAACTCAAATTTCAATACAAATAGTAATAAACCGCCTCCCAAAGGGTAAAAGGAATTCAATTTATCCTATTTTTGGTTTTCTCTCATTCTTTTTTTTTTTAATCGTAATACCGTTTCACTATCAAATCCAATTACTAAGTTCACTTTCTAAAATACTTTGATAATAATTGTCGTTACAGAGTCATCCAAGATATAATTAATAATACGCAAAATACGTATAATTATTGCTAATAAATCTGTTACCTACTAGTGAGTCATGGAGATGTTTAAAATTTGCAATGTTCATGTTGCTTAGGTTTAGGATGATTTTGAATTTTAAATTTTTATTAGATTATTATAGTTTTTCAGAAATTTTATCTCTTTTGAATATATATTCGTATTACAGATTTTCTGCATATTACGCCTTCTTATGCTTAATAAAATATATGAGACAATTTCATTCACTTTTAATATTTTTATTGCTCCACCATCTTTTTAAAAAAACCAATAAAAGAGATCAAAAGAAGTCGATTAAGAATGTATGGTTGTGTTGAAAATATTGGGAAGGAGAAGGAATTGTTGTGAATGTCTCGCTCACATATATTTCATGGAGATTGCATTATTGTTGCCCCTATTTTCCGTTATGAGATGCCAACTAACGAATATTTTGAATCATCAGCTATATTAATTTACAGTATTTTTCATGCAGTTTTCGAATAAGGTAGATTATCATCTCAAATACAGTGAGAGCCAACTCAGTGTCTGAATAAGTTACAAAGTAAGCATTGGACAAAAAAAAAAACAAAATCTAATCTTGGATTGCCAATACATTAAAACATATAGACAATAAAATTTGGTAGATATATGAGAAATGTACAATGACAAAACCAAAATATGTATACTCTCTACGAGTCACCTTCCGCGAGGAGACTTTTGATAGGCTTGTAATGGAGAAGCAGACGGTGTCATTTGCAGGGGTGAACGATGATGCCTCATAGGCGATACAGCCACTGGGCTGGGAATAGCTCTATGCTCAGTATGTAAGAGTTTGCTAACACCTTTTGGTGATTGAAGTTCTTCAAGAGCAGTTAAAACCTCGGACATTTTAGGGCGAAGCTTGGGTTCATTGCTTAGACACTGCCAAGCAAGGTTAGCAGCTGTATATGCTCCTTTCTGAGGATACTGACCTTCTAGTTTGGTGTCCATTATTCGAAACAACTTCCGTTTGTCCCCTAAATATGGCTTTGCCCAGTCTACAAGATTTTGCTCTATACCGACCTTTGTGTTGTCGACTGCACGTCGTCCTGAAAGCAGTTCGAGCAGCACAACACCAAAGCTGTATACATCACTTTTGGCTGTCAAACGACCTGGAAGATAGCGGGGGATATTTAGTTACAGGATAATAGTCCAGCAGTATTACAAGCATAATTTGTTCAGTGATGATAGGAGAAGACTCATCATATTGACAATAGAATGTGTTTCGTAAGGGTAAGGTTTGCATACACCATCATAACTAAATTACGAAAAGTAAAGTTACAACAACCATAGAGCAAGATTTATCATCAAAAATCATTGTTTAATATGTTTTACTCCAAACTCTACAAAATGGATATCTAACCAGAAGGCCATGCTATATGTTCAATATAGCTAACACGAGAGGCAATGTACTAACCTGTAGCAACATATTCTGGAGCAGCATAGCCTTGTGTACCCATTACTTGAGTGGATACATGTGTACGATCACCAGTTGGCCCTGCCTTGGCCAAACCAAAATCTGACAGTTTTGAATTAAATTCCTGCAGTCCAAAAAAGCAGATATGTATTGAGCTTTGCAAGAACAGCAAGAGAACCGAAAGGCATATTTACACAAAGGCGGGTCAGGCTGATACGTACCGCATCTAACAGAATATTAGAAGCCTTGAAATCCCGATATATGACTTGTTCTTTAGCATCATGAAGGAAAGCAAGGCCTCTAGCAGCACCAATAGCCACCTTAATTCTTGTTGCCCATTTCAGAGGTTGAGGTCCTCCTGTTTAACAAAGATTAAGCCAAGAATTACCACCAATTTGTAAATACACATATAACTCTAAGCATCCCCCTCATATGTGAGCTGAAAACTTCCCCCTCCATTGTTTCGGGACACAAGGGAAATGACATAAGGGAGAAACTACTACTAGAAATCACAGCAGTATGACAAATCCAAAGCTAGGAGGGGAAGAAAGCAGACATACTTCTAAACAAATGGTTCTCCAAGCTTCCTTTAGGCATGAACTCATACACTAAAAGGTGGTTGTCACCGTCGATGCAATAGCCAATGAGTTTAACCAGATTCGGATGACGAAGTTGCCCGAGGTAATTAACTTCAGTCTGCAGAGTATTTGACGTCAATTACAATGCCAACACTAATAAAAATTCAATTAAAGCAAGACTATAGCATAAGTAACATACCAACCACTCCTTGTGACCCTGAAAACCCTCTGGCTTCAATTTCTTGACAGCAATCACTATTCCAGAACCAGGCTTCGAAGCAGTAAGAGTTTGCGCATCGATCCATCCTTTAAAAACACAACCAAATCCTCCTTCCCCAAGAAGACTGTCAGGTCTAAAATTCCTTGTTGCATTTTTCAGTTCATTGAATGAGAAGGATTTGACATTAGGAGAAAATAATATTTCGCTTTCAGATCTTGGAGTAGGAAGGCTTTCGGAACTACTTTTCCTACCATAGGATGGAATACTTATGCTTGATGGAACAGAAGAATTGCTTTTTCTGCTAGGAAATCTTGAGGCTTCATAAGCTGGCAGATAAAAGAGAAGGAAATGTTATCGTTCAGTCACATATATCAATATGCATTCTTTCTATAAAACTCTTCTTTTCAATACTATATGGTTGATTTTAGGGGACAGGCCAATTTCAGTTAACTTGCTATGATGCCTTTTACATCCTAAACATAAGGAAATTGGACACAGACATGAAAAAGAAGAATATTGGTGATTGGAAACAAACGTGCAACAACAACAACATACTCGGTGCAATTCCACAAGTGGGGTCTAGGGAGGATAGAGTCTACACAGACCTTACCCATACTTTGGGAGGTAGAGAGGATGTTACCCTCGACTCAAAGACAAAGGTGCAGCTACTCACAGCGAAACATAATAATTCAATGTATTCAAGCAGAAAGAATGATTTGCAAACAAACTAATCATTCTTTGAGTTCAAACAACAGATAAGGATGAAAAAGCAACTAGGCAAAAAGCAAAAAGCAAACAAAGAGATCACAAAACTCAAGCA
The DNA here is from genome assembly GCA_018342035.1 of Solanum appendiculatum. Taxonomy (NCBI): domain Eukaryota; kingdom Viridiplantae; phylum Streptophyta; class Magnoliopsida; order Solanales; family Solanaceae; genus Solanum; species Solanum appendiculatum. Next base: position 326,629 of record JAGDQO010000110.1, read on the forward strand.
AAAGCTAACAATGAACATCCAAAACTCACAAATCTCCCTACCAAAATCTCTTGCAAAAGTCGAACAATTTGGGCAAAAAAAAAAAAAGATCCATGCTTTAATCAATAATCATAAAGATTAAATCAAATTCATCAATAACCAGAAGCAAAATGAAACAAACCACACATCAGAGTTCTCTCTTCAAGCTCAAAACTAGCATATAACTTACAATTTTAATGCCTCTCCTCATACAGTGATAGGAAGCAATCAAGATTCTCTAACAAAAAGAAACCAAACAACTAACATAACAAGACTACTGAAGCAATTAAAAGCAAAGAACTAAATCACCCATCACAAAGCAGAAAAAGATGCACAAAAAACAATCTTTATCTTTTTCCTCACCACCCCCATCCCCACCCACCCACCCCATCAGCTCAATAAACTCTAAAACATCTAACAGAAAACCAAGCAAAAACAGAAAGGGTCAAGTACCAGAAGGGGTAGTAGAGCTCAAAGTAGCTTCAACTCTAGCTGAGGAACCAACACAATTGCCCATCAAGAAGAAATTTTTAAAAAACCCCACAAAAGATCAACCCTTTACTAGCCAAAATCAAGTCTTAGTAACAATTTTTCTGCAAAAAAGCTCAAATCTTGAACAACCCAAATACAAGATATTTTTGTTTTTTTTGGAGTTGTAAAAAGTTTGGTGGGAAAAATTGAAAAGGGTCACATGAACAAGTACAAAGAATAGTTCTTGAAGGCTTTTTGAGTATATATAAAGGGAAAAAGGGAATTAGAAGGGAAGAAGCTATAGAAATGGTGAAGTAGCTTCCCTTTTCCATTTCTCACTTGTCTTTTTCTACTCGACAAGATCACTACTCCGTCATCTTTTCGTTATTCCCAATTTGCCCCTACCCACCCTCCGGTGTTCGATATTCGTAAAGGAGCTTGAACCGGATAGGGGTCTATTCGGGGGATAGAGCTTCCTACTAAGGATGTTTTCATACTCAAAATTCGAATCGAAATCTCTAATTAAGACAGGAGCAGTCTGTATGTAATTTCATAGCTATTCCATGAAGCTTCTAATTAAATATTTTTTTATTTTATTAAGAATTTAGTATCTAATTTTAAAGATTTTAAATTTAAATCAACCTTATATTTACAAATTTGAAAAACACTTAATAATCTATTCATTTTATTTTAAAATGGTATTTAATTATAAAAATTTAAATTGAAGTTATATTAAAAATTTGAAAAACACCTAATAATCTAATTCGTGCTATTTTGAAACAAGATTAAAATTTGATTAAGAATAAAATTATCCACTTTTAAATGAGTAAGACATGGACAAATGTCTCATGATGAATGATTCAACTAATTAGTCTCAAACTTAGTCATCGTGAGTCGTGATGCACGTTTTCAACTAATTAATTGCTCTGTCCGTTTCATTTTAGTTGATCCATATTGACGTTCCTCTTATTAAAAATTTATATTTATTAAATTTTATTAATTATATTTTAGAATTCTAAATTTGACTACTTTATTAATTTCAAATTATTTGTAGTATTTATTTTACATGTTCATTAAAAATATATTGATTAAAAGGAATTTTGGACTATTACATCTTTATTTATGTCTTAAAATATAATTTATCTTCATTAAATATCACGCTATTGAAATATTTGTAGTCTTCAATAAACGTTACTCTTAAGGACAAAATGAAAAAAAGTTAATTAATTTTGTCTTGAACTTTTAGAAAGATAAATCATTTGAGATAACTATTTTTAAAAATTACGATAGATAATTTAAGAGAGAGGGAAAATATTATTCAAATTTACCAATGTTCTCATTTATTACCCTAAAAGCTAAAAATAAAAATCTAATATGGGGAAAACTGAAATTTATTACTTCTTCTGTCTTAATTATATGCTCCATTTAATTTGAGCACTAAAACTATGATTAGACTTGATTTTTTATTACGAAAAAAGGAACTAAAATTGACCTTTACTTTGAACTACTTAACTAAAAACAAAACAATTTTCAGTTGACTTAATCTTATATATTAAGTTATATATAAGAAAATATTGCTAGTGTAAAGTTTTTCTTTCATTAGAAGTGGTCAAATTTGAGTATATTACTATTTTTGCTTTAGATATATTCTTTTTCTTGTTCATCTTTAATTTTTTTTTAAACACGCTTTTTAAGCTAAATAATTTATCGAAAACAATATTTTTATCTTACATAAAATGAAGATAAGGTTTACATATATTTTATTTTCCTCAAATCTCACTTATAGAATCGCACTAAATATATTATTGTCAATAATTAGTTTTTTTCAAACCTCACTTATTAAATCACACTGTCATTGTCAATAATTAATTTGCAATAAATAAAGAGTACCTACCAAGTTATTGTTCATTGATATTATCCCAATAATTGTAAAAGTCTAATATGAAGGGCTCATAGGAAAACATAAGACCAACACCTTGTGATAAAAGTTTCCTTTTTATCTCCCGTTTGACTATAGATTTTTAACTTTAAATTAAAATTTTAAAAGTTGAAAGTTTTTTAAATAAATTTTTGAAACTAAAAATTGTGTTTAGATATGTATTTTACTTGAAAAAAAATGAAAATTTTATTAGTGGAAATCTCAAAAACCGAACTTGAATTTAATGTATGTCACTTGGATTAATACTCTTGACAAAATGAGTTTCTAGAATTTCTAATTAATAAATTAAACTGGAATTCGATAAATAAATGTTTAATTTTTTCTAATTAATAAATTAAACACATTCTTATATATTCAGTGAGTCACACGAGGTTCACATGTATTCAAACATCTCTTCTCTTTAGAAACAAACAACTTAAAGAAAATAAAATTTTGTTTTTTTAAAAAAAGGACCAACTAAAAATGTATACTAATTCGTAAGGGTGACTGAGTTAGTAAAACAAATGGCATCCCATAAAGAAGGTCAAGGATTGGTGATCCCTCTACGACTCTGCCTCAGTCGCACTCATCACATTGAACTGATATCTAGTATTATTTACTTCTCCCATATAATTTGCGAGCTATTCCAGATAACGAATTTTCTTAGAAATATTCCAAAGAAAAAACATGTATACTAGATTGCCTAACTCATTGTCCAAACATGTATAATGAGTGTGTAACTTGAGAAAAAAATGGGAGCAATTTCAAGAAAAAATGTGTTTAGTGCCCTGAAAACGAAAACATTAAAGAGTGCACATGAGGTTGAGTATTAAATTAAACTTATACACTATATAGTATAAGTACATGGTCCCAAACAAACCTATAAGTATAACTATATGGATGGAGGAGGAAAAATATAATCGTATAAATATCTATGATTTGATTTAGATCACAGATTTTAAAAAAATTGTATCTAAACAAATACCATCAGATAAACTGGGATGAAGCTAATATTTTTCAAAAGAATGTTGTTCTTAAATTAAAGCTTATTAAGACATTTGATTCAAGACATGATAAACACCATTAAATTGGAACAAAAAATGTTTGATTCACATATGAATCTCATTTTTTCTTGTTCGAAAAGTTATATTATAAAATTAAATTTTCCTTCAAAAAATAATTAAGTTAATTTCACAATTATCCTCCTCAAACATGAATTCTATTTGTCTCTATTTTATTTTTATTTTTAAAAAAAAGAACATAACTTACCAACAATAAGCCAGACAAATAATAATAATATATTCCTTTTTTGTACACTCAGCAGGTACCCACCAAATGGATTTAAATAATAATTTTGATTATAATACTTTATCTTATACAACAATGTTTAAACTAGTGGAACTTTTAAAGGAAAAAAAATTCAGTTGACTTAAAATCCAGTAGTGTCTGAACCTGGCCAAGACAAGTCTATTTCAATAATTCAAAGATAAAGAATAATTAAAAACCATCCACTTTAGTCCCATATTTTCTTCTTCATTCAACCTGTCATCTTTATTTTATTAGTATACATCTTACTATTTCATCAATCTCTACATATTTAAAAGAGTTAAAAAAAATTATTACAATTTCATTAATATTTTATGTTAAATTATTTGAATTTACAAGTTAAATTTATATATAAAAAAGTATAGTAAATTGTTACTTTTCTCGTGTCAATTATTATCATACTTATTTTAAAAGCATTAAAAAAATTATTACAATTTCATTAATACTTTATTTTAAGTTATTCGGATTTACAATTTAAATTTAGATATAAAAAAAGCATCGCAAATTGTAACTTTTTTCATGTCAATTATTATCATACTTTTATTTTATTTTTTAAAAAAAAATGACCTACATATACTCCTCTTTTTTATGGTTTTCTAGTTTTTCATCTGGTGTATGGAGCCCGCATTGGAGTCCGTCCGAATCATGCATTGTAAGGCCCATGCAGGAGTGACGTTCCAACAAAATTGAGCTTGAACCTGAGAATTCTGGTTAAATGTAGAACAGTCTCACCACAACTCATGTGGGTCTCGATATACTCCATTCTCGCTATACATTTTACTATAATTTAGGATACGCACTTTTAAAGGGAAGCATGCACAAAAAGAAGTTAACATTCATGTGCATTATTTGATTAATATTATAACTTTATGTTATACGAAAATCTATAAACAAGTGGAAGTTTAAAAAAAGTAATTTCAGTTGACTTTACTCTTTAAAATCCAGTTATAAATCTACAATTAAAGAAGGGCACTTAGCCCCGCGATTTGTTCTTGATAAATCCAGCAAATCATTTTATTAATTACTATTATTTCCCATCTTAAAATTAAAATTATGAGTAAATTTTGCTCAACCCCTTAATCAATTACCACTTGACAACACTACCTCCTTTGTTTTGCTGTCATTTTCTTTTCATTAAATAAAGTATATGATGACTTAATATGTCAAATTGAGTAGGTTATAGTTTGGATATTAGCGAGAGGGGAGAGGCGATTGAGATTGAGAGAGAAGAGAGTGATTTGGGCTAGATGTTGTATCAGCGAATACAATCTAATACATATAAGTTAATAAGTTTTAATATAAAATACAAAAACCTTAACAATTTGGGCGTTTATTATATCCCATCTTGAAAGTTTCTCAAATTATAATAATTTCAGATTTTTCAGAACTCGCAGATACATTGCTCCTTCACCCGATACATAGCAGACAATACATAAGTTATGTATATCAGATACTATAAACCAGATTAATATTAATTTAGGTTTGAAATAATTAGGGTTATGTATCAACAATAACATTTGTATCAGATACATTGTACATAAACAAAGTTGTAATATGTATCTGATAGAGGTGGAGTGATGTATCTAGTTGTTAAGAGAGCGAAAGAAAAAAAGGAATTTTTATAATTAATTTAAATGGTAGGAATTTCTAAAAATTATGTTATTTTAAGTTGTGTAATTACATAATTTTTCATAAATTTTATAGCCTATCAAATATTAGTAACTCAAATAAACCTCAACCAAAAATCAAATCAATATTGATGTTAAGTAAAGAAGAATCAATACAACACTAGAAAATGTAATAGTGTTGAATTTACTTTAAAATTATTTTACTATAAAGATTGTATTATTATCTATTGAGTAATGAGAAAATGCAATGATGAAGTGATTGATAATTGTGGAATTAGGTTCTAAAATGTATAAGCATGATATGTGTTTTTGTTAACCACCTCAGCAATGATGTAAGGTTCCTTCAAAGAGTCTTCTATGTTTTTTCCCTTCTATAATATTTTCCACATAAATCATAATGATGCACTTTTTTCCACTTTCTTTTTTATCCTTTTGCACTTACTATTACTTTCTTGAATTTTGAGTCATTGATCTTCTTGCAAATCTATGCAAAGGTTTGTCTCAAGACCTCAACACTATTACAACTACAATATAGTGAAATTTAGAGAGGGTGATGTGAACGTGATATTATTTCTAATAGTTTGTGAAGGTACGTTAAAAAAAATTGCTTTTGATAAATCTTTAACTCAAATAAAACATATTTAAACTATATAGTTTTTGAATCTGGTTCAACTATAAGAATTAGATGCAAACTTAAATGGATTTGTTATAAATCTAAAATAAATAAATGAAATCATTTAATCTCTAACTGTTTAAATTTATAAATATCTTATTTCACATATCATTCAACACAAGTAAACGAAAATATGTCCACTGACAAAGATTATGGTGAAATGATAGTTGAATACTTTTTCATTTTTAATAAAAGATTTTGAATTTTAAGTGTTGAGTCAATACTTAAAAAAATGTCAAAAATTAATCTAGCGGAGGTCGATTTTTGCAATATTTTTGTTTAAAGGAAATCAATCGTATCGCGCTTAAAGAATTGATTCCAAAGATCGATTTTTAAAAAAATATATATATATTATTTTTTAACAAAAAAATATATATATATTATTTTTTAACAAAAAAATATATATATATTATTTTTTAACAAAAAAATATATATATATTATTTTTTAACAAAAAAATATATATATATTATTTTTTAACAAAAAAAACATGACCTGCTTTTTAGTAGTGGATTTGAGGTCGTTTTTTGACACCATTTAGAAGTGTATATGAAGTCATCTATATTAGAGAACACTTTATTCTCCTATATAGAACTTTTCAATATCAATTTAGATTTTCATATTCCAATATGAATATTGAACATCACTCGTGAATTAAAATCAATTGCATCCTAAAAGGAAAACATTTAGCCAAAAATTTCCAAGGTTAGAATTATTATTATTATACACATAATTTTCATGTGCAATCCATTCACACTAGAATTGACATCCATGTGAACGAGACGGTCCTTCCTTAGTTAGAAGTTTCAGTTTTAAGTTTTCATGTGAACTTTAGACGTAAACGACATACATTTGATTTAGTCGGATTCTAATGCAAATATCGAACGAAAAAACAAAACAAAAAAAGGTGAAACTTTTCCTTTTTGACCAGATCTATTTTCTCGATATTTTTAAGTGTGCTAGTGGACGATGTTATCATAATTCTTTTGTTGAAACGTTGGTATTAATTAATATGAAATTATGCGTGGCCATGTTTATGTACAGTCATGGGACCTTAGACTTAAAGTCACTAATGGAAGACCATCTTATCACAAAGGAAAAAATAAATGAAGCAATTCCTTTTCATTTTAATAGTTATTTTGCACTCTCCTTAAATATTAAGTTGTTCATAGTCTCTCCGTCTTAAATTATTCGTCATGATTTAAAATACTCTCTTCGTCTTAAAAATTATTTGTTAAGTGTTTATTTTATTAAGTTGTTCATATTCTTTCCGTTTTAAATTATCAATATTTTTTTTAATTTTGTCCTTAGTAGAAATTGATTTGAAGACTACTAACACCTCAATAGAATAAATATTTAGTGAATAGAAATTATCTTAAAACATAAATGAGGTTTAAATAGTAAAAAAAAAAATCCATGATTAAAGTTTCTTAAAGAGATGTAAAATAAAAACACGATAGATTATTTGAGACAAAAAAAATATTAATTAAGCTTTGAATATCTAAGTTTGTCTATAGATTGTCATTATCTCTTCTTTTTTTTCGCATGATACATGAGCATGAGCGGATGTATTAACTATTATTGTCGGTCTGGGTTCAATTGAACTCATAATTCTCGATGCATCAGGGTATAAAATTATTAAAATTAATAAATAGTAAATATGAACCCAAAACTTTTAAATATAATGGGTTCAACATTAAAAATCTCATAAAATTAAATTTTTAAAATTTAAATCTTAAATCTGCCTCGTCCAGAACTTGGAATTCACTTTGTTTCTTTGAGTTTCGATTGTGATATAGGAACTTAGTAAGAAAGAACCTTGATGGAGTACTCAACAAATTTGTGTAATTTCCACCTTAAAAGGAAATAAATTATAGTTTGGTAACCCTTTTTTTGGATCAAGAAAATTCAACTTTGGTATAACAGTTAACACTTTAATTTTTTTTCTCTAATAGGTCAGAGATCCACATCATATGGAAAATAAATGGTGAAGGATAAATAGTGACATTTTTGATGTTGAATCAGGGAAAGAAAAGAGAAGAGTTAAAAAAAATCGACGTAAGGTATAAGGTACAATAATTTAAATATAAAATGTAGAATTATTTTATCTTATGTTTGATTGGAAGTATTAGGTAATCCTTGAATTATTTATTCCACCATTTATATTTTAGTGATGAGATAAGTTATCTCATACATGATGAAATAACTTATTCCGAGATAACTTTTCTCGAAATAACTTGTTCCCAACCAAACAACCCCTAAGAAATGTGACTCAAAGGGTGTTTAACCAAGGTTATAAGCTGATCAAACTTATTTATAAGTATTTTTTGAACTTATTTATGTATTATTGTATTAAATATTATTATGAAAGTGTTCATAAGTTAAAATCAGTCAAAATTCATAAGTTGATCTCCAACTTATGATTTTCCAGTTTTTAAACACTTTTATATAATTTGATCAATATATTATATTTTATCATGAATAACTTTCTAATTCTCAAAATATCTTTTCCCAAATAAAACTTCTAACTTACTCATCACTTTTTTTAATTACTTCGGGAGCAAGGGAAGAGAAAATGAAGGAAGAGATCGGATTATGAGGTAGGAAATCGAATCCTCGCCAACAAGGAAAAAATTAAGACAATCAACTAACTGAACTATAAGATCTTCACCCTTTCATTACATGGATTCTTTTAAATTTATTATTTTTTGCAAAGAAATTAAGAGTATTTCGGGTCATTCTAACAAAAACACAACTTATCAACACTTCTTTTATCAAAAAAATCAACTTTTCATTAACAGTTTCAACACTTGTATCGGCACGTAACAATTATATTTTTATTATTGCAATATATTATTTCCAACCTCTTAGAAATTTCCATCTAAAAGCTACTACTTTTTGCTTCCCATTAAAGAAACAAATCAAGTTAAAATATTTTTCCTTTCACACAAAGAAAATTGTTTATTTTTCCTCCAAGGATAGGACCTACCTTTAATTGACCCTTTGCCCTTTCAATTCACACATGTCAAAAACAATGCTTACTAAAAGTCCTATCAACCAATTTCCTTGACTATGGGGCAACTAGACAAGTGATCATGAATCATACTACATTGATTTCTAGTATTATTGCTTTCTTGTTTCTTTCTTCTTTTGATTACACAAAAAAAGTCATGGAAGTTATATTTTAATTGTGGAATAATTATCAAACTATTTTTTGTAATAAAAATATATTAAAATGTTTCACAATACAACATAATTAAAATGTCAATTTACTCGAACACCAGTCAACCTATACCGAAACCTAGTTTAAAATAATTTATTGCTATTAAATTATATAAATTATTGGTTTTAGGGTGTATAATGAAATTATGAAAGTTCATGTGATGTTTTTATTAACAAAAATTAATTTGATATATCTTTTTGGAAATTAGATTATAAGTTGAATGGGCTTTCATATGTAATTAATCCCATTTTATTATAAAAAGATATAGGAGTATATAGTTAAAAAAAAAAAGAAAGAGTAAGTTAATGGCCCATGCTTGAGACCTTCACGTGGGAACAGTCATTTAAAATTAATTTATCGTATTCTACTGATTCTTTTCGTTGGCCCAGCCTCAGTAATATAGACAGTTGGGCTTACTAGTTTCTAAATCTTAGAACTCCTAGGCAACATAAAGGAAAAAGTAGAAAATAGTTTCTTGGTTCATTTGTACTTTATTCTAGTTTTCTATTTTTATAGGCCACCTTTGAAGTGATTTATCTGTCCACACTAGTAATTGTCTTGTAGTTTCTTGCTTTTTAAATTCTACTACTACTTATTATTTCGTGTAGTTTGATTATAGAGTTGTCTCGTTGTAGTATTGTTATAGAGTTATCTCGTTGTAGTATTGTTCTGCTACTATCTGTTGTTTTTGTTACTTACTGTCTGTCTTTTCATACTTCCATTACTTTTTTTCAAAGATTGGTTTTGTCTTGAGCCGAAGGTCTATTGGAAATAGTATCTCTACCTCCGAACTAGCGTACAAGCCTGTGTTTGTTAGTTTAATGTTCTCCTACAAGGGAAAAATAATCTTTATGTCCTGTTATGGTATATAGGAGTTAAAAAAGGGACCTTCTAAAGTTGATATATTGTTGATTTATCATTTTTTTTTTTGGCATAATTGTTTACCTTGGTGTTCCAGGTAGAAACAGAACTGGCTTGGGTCGATACATTTCAGGCTGGGCAGCTCAGGTGGTGGTTGCCTACTTCTGATTAGAACTCAATTCAAATGACGTTAACTTAATATTGAACATAGAATAGAATATTGTCATTCTGAATTTGGTGTAACACATGCAAGAGGTGTTTCCATTTTTGGAAAATATTTTCTTCCGTATCGAACACATCAACAAGCCAAGACATGTGTAGTCAGAGTTCAATTCTCTAAGACATAGTTTTTGTTTGTTTATCAATTTAAAACATGTTCCAACACAAGTAAATGATGCATGTCTCTTTGCAATTGTTGATACATGCTTAAAATTACTTTTGCCCTCTCAAGACACCTTTCGTATTTCGAGATTCAAATAATTAAGTCTATTTTTAACAATAATATTTTCATTTGTTCTTTAAAATATTTTGAATTTTCAATTATTTTCATTTATAGTATCTTTTTATGTAGTTTTCAAAATATATATTTTTTATTTCAAAAACTTGAAGATTTCATTCCCAAGTTCACGATCGAATGTAAACTGCTTTGCTCTCAAAATCCTAATTATGTCACACAAATTGAGGTGGTGGGAGTATAACTTACGTTTATATATATACAGTAAATGTTGATTTTTTGTGTTAGTTCTTCGTATTTTGAACTCCTCAGTGAAAATTCTAGCTCCGCCAAAATAGAAAAAGAAAAAGATTTCCAAACGGGGTGCTATTCCAATTTTTGGTCGTTAAAGTTGGATCAAATGTTGCGTCTACTCAGCCAATCAGCTGCCACTCTGAACTCACACAACCAATAAAAACTCTCCACGTGTAATCAAAGACGTAGCACACACCTTTCGTATTTCGAGATTCAAATAATTAAGTCTATTTTTAACAATAATATTTTCATTTGTTCTTTAAAATATTTTGAATTTTCAATTATTTTCATTTATAGTATCATTTTATGTAGTTTTCAAAATATATATTTTTTATTTCAAAAACTTGAAGATTTCATTCCCAAGTTCATGATCGAATGTAAACTGCTTTGCTCTCAAAATCCTAATTATGTCACACAAATTGAGGTGGTGGGAGTATAACTTACGTTTATATATATACAGTAAATGTTGATTTTTTGTGTTAGTTCTTCGTATTTTGAACTCCTCAGTGAAAATTCTAGCTCCGCCAAAATAGAAAAAGAAAAAAATTTCCAAACGGGGTGCTATTCCAATTTTTGGTCGTTAAAGTTGGATCAAATGTTGCGTCTACTCAGCCAATCAGCTGCCACTCTGAACTCACACAACCAATAAAAACTCTCCACGTGTAATCAAAGACGTAGCACACATCCCACGCGCCATATATAAATGTCCACGCAACAACAAATCGCCGGTTCTACTCCAAACCGGCAGTTAAAAAAAGAGAAAACCGCGAAAACATCACCGGCTTCAATTTTTCTCACATTCGCCGGCGGTGGATTTTGATCGTCAGAAAAATTTGCCTTTGAAGTCCACGTGGCTACCGGGATCTGAATTTTCCGACGACATTTCCACATGGAAGCTCACGGTGCTGGTCTCCGCCGTGTCCTTGTCCTCGCCTTCTGTGTCGTTGGAATCTGGTCCGCTTATATTTACCAAGGCGTTCTCCAAGAGACAGTGTATAGCATTTCTTCTCTGCTTCCTCATTTTTTTAAGTGTTTTTTTGAAGCTTCGTTTACTTGTATGATTTATGATTTGTTCTAATTTTTTATTGTGAAAAAGAATTCATGATGTTTAATTCTCTAGCAATTGATGGAATTTGTGAAACCTGCTTTTGCCAAATGTTTAGTACCCAATGGCAGAGCCAGAAATTTTACCGAGAGTGTCACGATTTAAAAATATTACCATATATATATATACATAAGACTAAAATATTAACCTAGCTAAACAGTGTGATTTTTCGGTGATCTGCTGTTGTTAGTACCATTCGTGAAGTTCAACTTTGAGCTCAAACAATGTAGCTAAATGACTATTAGTAACAATTTATAGAGGTTTTGTTTTCTTTTATACTCTAAAATATTCAATTTTGAGTACAATGTGCTTGCATTGTGTGAGTTTGATGCAATTTTTTGGTGTTTTCTTGTTAACTTAGTTGTGGAATTCATTTCTATTCATCTATTCCTTTATTTATTTGGTTAATTTGAATATGTTTACGTATGCATTTTAGGTCAACGAAGCGATTTGGTCCTAACAATGAGAGATTTGAACACTTGGCATTCCTAAATCTGGCACAAAATGTTGTTTGTTTGGTATGGTCATTTATAAGTAAGTATACAGCATGTTCATCGACTCTCTGTTATAATGTGTGTGCGAGTCACAAATTGGTTAAGTATTGAGTGTGGTTTTTGTTGCAGTGATTAAGATTTGGTCAAATGGGAAGAGTGGTGGTGCTCCTTGGTGGAGTTATTGGAGTGCTGGTATTACAAATACTATTGGTCCCGCAATGGGGATTGAAGCACTAAAATACATCAGCTATCCTGCACAGGCATGCCCTATTCTTGATTGTTTCTATATCTGATTTCTGCTCATCTTTTTTCATTGTATGTTCCCAGTGAAGGGCTTAATCCCTTGAAATTTCTGGATTTGTGGCTTCTTGTGTAATGTGAACCATAGTACTAGCTAGCATCTACGATTTTCTGAAGTACTTTCAGGAGAGAAATGCATAAGGTTTTATTAATGTTATAATTCATAGTAGTGGCTGATTAACTGATGTTTAAATGAGACCTTGATGGCTGTTTCCTTTTCATTCCCGAATACATAGTAACAAGGCTATTTACTCTTGCAGGTCCTGGCAAAATCATCAAAAATGATTCCTGGTATGTCCGCAAGCAAGCATTTTTTACACTTACATGGATGTTCTTTTCTTCGAGTATGCTTATGTGTATGTTGTCGATACTGAGATTTATGGAAAGATAAAAAGGTGGATAGAAAATGTCTTGATACTATTTATTGAAAAAGCCATGTTCTAGGGTTTCTAGAGTTCCAAAAATAAACAAAAAATTGAAGTGATAATATTATTGAATTTCTGAATTGTAAGGCCATGACTTTAGGAAGGTGATCCAGTGAACATGTCCTAAGTAATTGCATACTTTGGTCAAATAAAAATACTTGACATGGTCCCAAGCGTGGTATCAACCATCGCAACAATCCTTCCAGAGTCTAGCCAAAATAGAAGAATTTGATTGTTCTTCAACAAAAACTATGCCTCAATATCAAAATCGAAGAATTTGATTGTTCAAGAGTTATAATCTGATTTCTCTCTAGAAGGTGCAGGATTCCCAATATTGCAAACCTAGATCAAAACTCTTGAACTTACAGTGCATGGAAAAATGTGAATAGGTACTCACCACTTTATTTGCACAGCTCGGACCATCTAGGTGCAACTACTCTTTTGTCATTTGCACTGTTATTAGCACTCCATGACCTACAGAATGCACAAAAGCCTCAACATTGGAAATGACAACTTTCTGATTGAAAGAATATAAAGAGGGAAGATGTTTATGCATGAGATGATTAAGGTAATTGAACAAAGGATTTAGATGTAAAAACTGAAAAAATGATTTACAGATATGTTCTCTTATACTAGCATTACTGTGGACCATCTGTAGTATCACTTAGATTTGTGGAGGCCGTGTGGTAAGAATAGAAAGGGCAGAAAAAAGATGTTTTGGTAGATTTTTTTTTATGAAGTATTGGTAGATTCTTTTTGTTCTTGCTAACTGTATTTTTATCTCCTCTAAAGAGCGAAGTTTTTCTGTAGTAAGAATGTTGAAGTCAATCTTTTTGATAGTGACATTTAAGTTTATTTCAGTAAAATTTTCGTTCTTATTAGTCCTTTTTTTAAAAAAAGTTTTTTGACAAAAAATATTTGATTTCTTCTTGCAGTAATGTTCATGGGAACGCTAGTTTATGGCATAAGATACACGATTCCAGAATATGTGTGCTCTCTACTTGTTGCTGGAGGTGTTTCACTGTTTGCACTCTCAAAGGTAACATTTTATTACAATATCTAAGTTACAATGTGTAACTTCTCCTCTTCCCTTTTTTCTATGACATGCTTGTAATTATTTGAGTAAAAGTGAAGGTCCTTTCTGGAACTACCCCTTACCTTTTCTCTTGTACTTGACTTGATTACAGACTAGCTCGAAAACCATTAGTAAATTGGCACACCCAAATGCTCCACTTGGGTATGGGCTTTGCTTCCTGAACCTCACCTTTGATGGTTTCACCAATGCTACTCAGGATTCAATTTCAGCAAGGTAGTTTTCCTGTTAACCCATCAAATTCTAATCTCCCTGAAGTTCTTTTGAGGAATTCTTTTTTTTGAATTTTTTATGCTTAAACTTTTCTTGTGACTTAATAGTGCGAATCAATGTTCTCTCACTTCATGAATTTTTGCTAATGCTGGGAAAAACACTTCATTGTGGAATTGACTCTTGTTCAGTAGGTTTGTATTTTCTCATCTCAAGTTGAGTCTCGTCTGGAAAGCATCCGGATTAGAACTGAAATTTTATCTATCTACATATGGAAGAACCTTACAGAGTTTTCTCAACTATACCATTAGACCACTCTCAAGCTGGATTGAAGGGTATTTTGGGTGGGATAAAGGACATGCTAATAAAGGAGCAAACAAACACTTTCCTTTTTACAAGTTCGTTCTTCCAAATACTTAACTGCAAGATGCTGTTGCTAATCGTTAAGCATGTATAGAGTTGAAGGTTCATGTAGGAAAAGTCACCAAACTGATGATAGAAAAGTCAGTTTATCTATAATAACTCCAGTATAATTTGCTTTTATGGTTCTACCTGCATATTCTGGAACTTAATCTCACCTCATAAATGCTTTTCTCAATAAGGGTAGAAGCCCAAAGGTAATAAAAGGTCTAATTGTAGCTTTTAAGAGGTTGGGGCAGGAAGGATTATTTAGCATTATAGCTCCATTAAGAAGAATATTTCTATATTTCATGAAATCCTCCGGGACAAATTAATGGCTAATCAATGAACAAGTATTCAATAGTTTAAATTTGTTACCTGGTTTCACTTCAGATTATGTGATTGGGTGATCTACTGTCCATCAGGTTGTGAGTGTCTAACAACACGAATTTAGGTTGGGGTGTAAAAGAGTCTGAAGTGTGTTAAGAGTTATTTGAAATACCTCCACTCGGATACACTGTCTGGTGTCCTGACATCAGGTTACCTAGAAAGGACACATTTCAATGGTTTATCAATAGAAACTGGATCCATGAAACTACCTAATTCATGCACATAGTTGACTGGAGAGGGATATCAGGAATAGTAGGATAATAACTGGAATATCAAGTGCGTGGAAGTTTCTGAATTTTGAGTTGAAATTTGATAAAGATAAGGATGGATTTGTGTGTAATCATGTTATGAGGATTTAATGTAGTTTTATGCTTATTCTATCACCAATGGATGCACAGAACATATCTTCACTGTCAAGCCATATACTTGGCTGTTGTTTGTCCACATCTTTTTCTCCTCGAATGTGCTAGCGATGCACCAAATGTCTTTTAACATTAGATGTTCTTTCATTTTGAGGAGTTGCCCTTTGATCTTCAGGAATCATTCTGGTGGGTAAAAATTCAGTTTTTCACTTGTATTCTAACAAGTAGTCCTATTTTTTCTCAGGTATCCTAAGACATCTGCATGGGATATTATGTTTGGAATGAATTTATGGGGTACCATTTACAATATGATGTTCATGTTTGGCTGGCCAACTGCCAGCGGTTATGAGGCAGTTCAGTTCTGTAAGCAGCATCCAGAGGCAGCATGGGACATTCTTCTTTACTGTCTGTGCGGCGCTGTGGGACAGAACTTCATTTTCCTTACCATTAGTCGATTTGGTTCCCTGACCAACACAACCATCACTACAACACGCAAGTTTGTGAGCATAGTAGTATCTTCTGTATTAAGTGGCAATCCACTGTCAGAAAAGCAATGGACAAGTGTCGGCATGGTGTTCTCAGGATTGTCTTACCAGATTTACTTGAAGTGGAGGAAGTTGCAGAGGATGACAAAGAAGAGGAAGCCAATGTAAATGTTATAATCTTTTTATCTGATGATACAGTTCTGTACTATTTAGTCATTTTTCTCCTGTTGTAGTTCCAGCATCCCAGGAGGGACAACACTTTCCATCATTGGACAATATAATCTAAAAGAATTAGCACATATATGTTAGCCCATTTTTGTAGTTTGTTTCATACTAAACAATGTTTCAGACCATGAACAGCTCAGAAGCTATTGCATTACTGATATTTTATAAATCGTATAAGCACTTCTCTCTTTTCAATATTTTCGACAAACGTTCAGGTACCATCTCAGTCTTTCGGGAACAGCCTCTCTACCTCCATGAGGTAATGGTAAGGTTTGTATACATTCTACTTTCTCCAGAACCCACTAGTGGGATTTTACTGGGTATGTTGTTGTTGTTGTTGTTCAGTTACCAATCTATAAGTACAATGTTTGTTGTGTATAATTCTTGGCTATGTCCAAAATGGGACATGTTAGATCCAACAGCACACCTTATTCCAACTCAAAAAGTAATTCAAAATATTAAAGTTCCTTACTTTCCTTGGGCCATGGTTGGTGCATCATGACCACATCCAATTACTATTATGACCCTCCACTGTTTGCACAAAAGGAATTGATACTGGTTATTGTAAGGTCATTCTAGTCTTTTCCTCACTGCCAGTATAATTCACACTTTAATTTGTCCAGGCTTCCCTCCCCTTTTACCACTTCCTTTTTGCTTTAAGTAATTATCACATTAGCCCACCACTACTACCAACTGCTGACCAATTTAAATAAGCAACAGATGTCTCAGACCCCTCCTTCCCCACAAGATTCCACCACCATTTACAAATCTCAGACACAGAGACAGCAGCAGCAGCAGAAGGAATGGAAGAATTCTCTTACTTATAAAGCCAGAGAAAGCAACAGCCTTTATCTTTACGCGTAAGAACTCATACCTCTTTCATGTTCTGTGCTTTATAACAAGTTTATGTGTAAAGATATACCTGTTCATTTGCAGTCAGCATTACCTGTAACAGTATCAGACAAGTAGAGAAGAGAAATGTACGCACACACGAACCATATTGCATTCTCCAATCAAATAAAGTATGCTTTACATTACATGTAGATCAGGCAAAGAGAAAAGCTCTGAACAGCCTAGAGACTTATTATATAACATCTACACACAAAATATATGAAAAGAAACTGAGGTACGAGGCCAATTCAAGTTGTTGATCCTCCTACCTCTCCCTATGATTTCTTCTCTCTTTTTTTTTTCTGTCTTATCAATATGCTCTATGAACTTTGGCGAGGTGCCAATTTGTAAGTACAATGTTTGTTCTGTACAACTGGCTAATTAAAAGCCGAAAACTTATGGAACATCGAATACCCCCATTCAAGTTCCATAACAACACACCAAAGAATGAGAAACAATTAAAAAACACACTAGATACTGGTGAGTATTAGGTTGGAAACTCCAAAAAGGATGCAGATCATCTGTCAGATCTCCAGAGAAAAAGCTAGAATGCCTCCGTTGCATTCTAGGGTGCAGACCAGATCTTCCAAGGCCTCTTGAAAAAAACATAGGTCATAGAGACTGCAATCCAAACAAAAAGAACTCCAAAAATTGAGTAGACTACATATAAGAACTGTTGATCAAAGTTATGGTGATACTGCTCCCTGCAGAATCTTTGTAAGGTTGATCAGTAAAGTTGGTTATAGACTGTGGAGGAGGGCTCGTTTGCACGATGGAGGTTGTGAAAGATTTGTGTCTGGATGCATGGATGTGGACTCCACTCCAAGTGTTTTCCATAGGAACTGCCTCTCCTGAAAAAACAGTTAAGAAAAAGTTTAAGTCTCAGTCTTGCTTCACACTATACATGAAATAGGTAAGGTAAAAAAGAAAAGCCACATGAAATTATGCATCACAATTTACATGAAATAGACAAGTTAATGTAAAAAAACATGATCACTAAACCAAACTTCAAATAGTTTCTGAATTTCCAAAAAATCAGGAAAGAATGTGACCTTAATCCAATGGATGTAAGTAATCTTCGGACTTGGGTTCTAAGCATATGAAGAAGAAATAAAATTAAGTAAAACAACTTACTGTTTGATTGGAATTGTTATCTTAAATCTTTATAGGGGTTAAAATCTTGAAAGGATAAAAAAATGGGTTGTCAGCAAGCGTGATGAAAGGGCGAGGTTCAAAGGTCACGCTTAGGTGAACAATTCATGTGATTTTCTACAGTTGGCAATCGTATGCTCCCCGATTTAACATAAGAATCCAAAGAAGTGTCTTTCTTTGGATTAATTCATTCATTAGTGTCCACTGAGGAATTCTTTAAATCAGTCTGCATCAAAGTTTCATGTTCACAGCCTTGTCTTTGCTGTCCACATAGATAGATTTTCTCACACCCATAGTCCCCATATGTCACCCTTAACATGATGTTATGCTTAAACTATTTCCTAAAGAATAACAATATATTTACTATTTATCTTTGATTGCTTTCTGTGTTGCTTGGACTCCCAAAACTGCTGCCGCACCCGTGTCGGAACCTCCAAAATGCACTACTTTTAGAGGATCCAACACACACCTGGCAGCATTTTTGAAAAGTCCGAGTATCATAGATTGCTTTAGCAACTGTGGGCAACTAGTATGTGTAACACTTGTAGATCAATACATAAAAGACAATCAGTAACCTCCAAAACCTGATTTTCTTTCTTTCGGCTTTTTAGCACATTGCACAAGCAGAAATTGGCATATATATATCTAAGAAGTTGCCTTCTGGCAAAGATCTGGGAGGTCTGTAAATCAGATGTCATATATACTTATTAAGTCCTTTTCTTTCTTCCTTTTTAGTGTTCAATATATTAGAGCTGACAACAGATGCATAGTTCTTTGCTGACAGCACTAATATACGATAACATATTTAAAAGTTTTTCATTTTTTAAAGAGAAGGAAACATGGTACAAAGCACTCTTAGAAAAAAAATTGTGTTAAGAGACACTAAAAGGAAAGAACAAAAACAAAAGAAAACAGCACACTTTCTCTTGAGCTTTTTGAACTATCAACTGAGGTGAAACTCTTCTTTTCAGTTGAATCAATTTGTCTATAGTTCACTATGGGAAATACTTGGTTGGAATATATTCACACTTGTGGACCTCAAAAGCCTAATTATGCTACTTTCTTAGTGCAAAAGGCAGGTCACAGTTTCAATAAGAAACATCGCAGAACTGATAAAATCTGTAGCAACATCTGTTGCTGCTCCAATCCCCCATGAAATCTCTCCTAATATCTCAATTAAACAACGGTATCAGTTCTTTTGATGGATTTCGCATGCATAACAAGTCCAATTCAATCCATTAGTTCAATGCATTTTTTAGAGAAGCTGCTTTTGATAAAAAAATTTTTATCTTAATTCAGTTTAGTATTAACAAGGCATAGAATGCTTACACTTTCTGAAAACTTTGGAGTGGGAATTTCTGCAGCTAAAGACCTGAACAGTGGAGTAACTTGAAGAGGAGAACTGAAATCTGTATTCAGAAATTCACATTCAGCTGTAGCTGGTTCATTATTCGCTTTTTCTTCATCACAAACTGGCAAAGTATCTGAGATAATACAATCACCACTAGTATCAGTCTAAAGCAACTCCTATGGATGTAGAACTAAAAGAAACATCATTGAAGTTTTCCCCCAAATTATGAGTGTACCTCGAGTGGATGATACATGGCAGGAGGTTCCATTTTCTAATTCATGAAGCCCGCCTTGATCAGTCATCTGAGAAGTTCGTAATTCAGATTCAATATCCTGATGCTGTGCACACACCTCAGCTTGGCTTTCTTCTGTTTTATCAGCCAGTGCATGGCATAGCAGAGTTGATCCCGTACTATACTCAGAGCTGCCAGCAGAATCTTCAGATAAAGCAGGTTGCCTGCACATCGACATTTTAGACACAATGGCATGGGATAAGCTGGGCATCGTTAAAAGTGAGCTTGCATGGTCAATACCTCCAAGATGGTCGACTGCCTTCATTACTGCTTCTTGAATCTGCTATCAGGTTCTTATAATCATCAGGTTCAAAATTCATCTCAGGGAGCTGGAACTTGAGCGTATCACCATCCTTTGTTTGCTGAAGAAAATCTTGGAGTATCTGCACGAAATTCACACTTCTCCATTAGAGTTTCTGTACGTTCAGTGCAGACAAGTTTCTTGAACTATGAAACACAAGAAGCAAAGCTGGACATTTGAAGAAACTTAGCATTAGCCACTCAAGCAGTCTTTATCTTTCTTATGTTGTCAACGAGTTAAAGAATGGATCTTCCATTTTTTGCCAAAGGAATGAATCATTAAACAAGAGTACACGGTTCATTAGTTGTCCTGATTGAGTTAATCAGGCCATGTAGAAACAAGGTTCAAGTCATGAGACACTACTTCTAACAACTGCTTACCTAGAGATGAACTAAATAGTTATCAAGCAATTATTCTGAATGA
This sequence comes from Solanum appendiculatum, assembly GCA_018342035.1. Taxonomy (NCBI): domain Eukaryota; kingdom Viridiplantae; phylum Streptophyta; class Magnoliopsida; order Solanales; family Solanaceae; genus Solanum; species Solanum appendiculatum. The sequence continues at coordinate 347,391 of JAGDQO010000110.1, forward strand.
CGTGGACTAGAATAGCGAGAAACACAGCTTTAGACTCACCTTCCAAGCACTTTCAAGGCTTTGATCTGTATTTTCTGTATTGACTTTCATTGCCAGTGAGCTTAGCAGTTCTGCTTGTTGCATCAAAGCGTGTACCTTTGGATCATCTTTTTTAAGGAATGTTCCTTGAGTTTTGTTATCACTAGCTGCTTAAAAATCCAAAAATAGTGATCAGACAGTTCCTTTTACTAGTCAATGATATACTGTTCTTACTTTTCAAGATTATTTACCATTTTCAGTTGTCGTCTGATGAGATACCAAACCTTCCCCAGTGTTATGCAAGTTTTGAGCTAGTACTGCAAATGGATGTCTTAGTAATGGATGTGCAGTAGTTCCACAATCACCAACAGCTTTTTCTCTGCTGTTACCAATATAAAGGACATCTGAAATGTCACTCCGCCTACACCAAAACAATATATAGTGTTATATTGGTAACTCCATTTCTTTAAACCATAGTAAAATCTTGCTGTATTCGTTTTTACCTCAGCTTTTTAATAGGAGCAGCAGCTTCGGCTATGTTGTCAACATTGAGACCATCTGGAAATATAACCCTCTTGTTATTCAGGTTAATGTATGAATTGCTGTTCTCTTTAGCCAAAGCTTCATGCTTTGCTCTCTTTTTGCACAGCGTAGTGAACCGATTCTTCACAGCGTTATCCGTCCTGCATTTTTTTGAAAAAAAAGAATATCATCTGACTACTTAAATCTATCATAACTAAATACTGAAAAAGTAAACAATAACCAAATAAAAAGCTAATTACCTGCCTGATACCACCTTGGCAATTTCAGTCCATCTGTTACCAAAACTCTTTTGAGCCTGCAAACATTATACTTTTTCTATCAGATTTCAATCACAAGAGAATTTCCCATCAGAACATAAACGGGCTGAAACAGAAAATAGAAGCAATCTATACATGTTCGATATCGTCTACAAACATCAACCAAACATAAGCCCAAAATGCTTAAAACAAGTGACAGTGATGGGAGTGTGGGAGAGATAAAAAAGAAGCAATCAAGAAAGCATCATTTCACCTCACATAAAAGCATATCTTCTTCAGGTGACCACCCTCCTTTCTTGAAATCAGAGTTCAAATAAGTGAACCATCTGCAGATATTAGCAAACAATATTATCACCTCAAACACCAACCAAAAATATAATCTTTTTCTTTAAAAAAAACAAAAAGTAGATTAAAAAATACAAAGTGATAGTCTTTATCAAGAACTCATTTTTACTAACCTTCTTCTACATTGCCTTGTTGTTTTATCCTTAAACTTCGATGCGATGATCGTCCAACTACAGAAAACAAATTTTGAATTTCATTTCCCATATCACATAATCCATTGACTCTAATCATACTTTAACAACAAAGTATCCATGAAAAACATTGAAACAAAAACCAAACAGGTAAACAAAACTATACTTGTCTGTTCCATGGATTCGAATTTGCTCTCTTAGTATATCATCCTCCTGCAACACAACACAAAACAAATCCATCAAATTTCAAAATTCAATACAATAATCCAACAAATCCATTACATCTCAAAAATCCAATCAATCAACAACTCAAAACAGACATAAAAATCATTTCTTGCAAAAATCCCAATACACTAAACTCAAAAACACAAACAAAAACAAGAACAAAAACCCAATAATCACACACACACATACACACACACCTCTTGAGACCAAGAAACAATATGTCTTTCTTTAGGTTTAGCAGCTTCAGCACTATTTCCATTACTACTAGAATTAGTAGCTACCCTTTTCTTCATAGCACTCTGCATATTTTCCTCCTTCTCTGCTCCCCCAACACAAGCATGCTATAGTAAAAAAAAAACCCTTTTGGGTGAATGTTATATAAAAAGAACCAAAAGGGTATTTTACACAAAAAGCAAAAACTGTTCAACACTACACACTAATCCTTTTCCTTATTCAAGAATTGAACAAAACACCTCAAAACCAAAATTACAAATTTATTTTTTTTGCCTAGGATTCTGACTTTTAACCCCCAAGACTCCACCTTTTTTGCCCCAAGAAAGTTCAAACAACATCCATGGAATCCGAATTAAGATTCTTTATTACCATTGGACCCAAAAAAAAAAAAAAACTGCCTCGAGATTTGTGTAAAATGAAAAAAAAAAACAATCTTGATTCTTGGGGGTATACTAAACGTAGATCTAAAGGAATGTAAAACCTTAAAGATTGTATTTTTATGGTAATCTTGTATGATATAGAGCAAAAAACAAGAAAAGGGGGTGGAGGGGGTTAAAGGGGGTGGGTGGGTATAGAGTTCAGAAGAGCATAATTTTTTGCTATAACAAAAAGTGGGGGCTTTTCTTGAATTTGTTTGTGTGATTGTAATAGAAATGGTGTTTGTGTGTAGGGTATAATAGAAATGTAAATTGGGAGATAGTTAAAATAATCAACGGATTCTTTGCTTTTGGGCGCGGGGTATTGTTAGGCAAGTTTGAAAAACAACACTGAATTCCATGAGACTATAATTAATAAGCATTGTAGAAAACCAGCATCATTTCCCACTTTCTCTTCTAGTGTATGTATATGGTATATGAATTATGATATTTCTAGTTTGTACTAAGTGGATAGTATTTGAAGAGCGATGTATTTTTTTATGGAGTCACGTTTATTAGAGTGTGTTTGAGAACATTATTTGAAGAGTGATGTGTTTTATATGAGAGTCACGTTTATTAGAGCGTGTTTGTAGATGGTATTTGAAGAGCGATATTTCCTATGAAGTACTAACGTTCATTAGAATGTATTTATCAATTTGAATTTAAATTAATCGGATTTCAAAATAGCTATTGTAAGTTAGGTGGGAAATCAAAACAATGGTGTGACATGTGAGAAGATAGTATTTACACAAACAAATCCTACTCATATTTAGTGTTAACGCCAAATCTCATTACAGACAAACCTCTTTCTAGTTTGTTTATTAGGTGGACAATATTCAAGAAATGATGTATTTCCTATCGAGTCACGTTTATTAGAGCGTGTTTTATTTCTCACGTGAAAAGTTTTCAATGTAAATTAAAATTAATCGAGATTCAAAATAGCTACCGCATATTAGGTGGGAAAACAAACTAATGGACTAACACATGATAAGATAGTATTTCAATAGACAAATCTTATTCACGTTTAGTGCTTACGCCAAATCTCATTACAGACAAACCTCTTTGTAACGACATCATTTATTCAGATATTTATTAGCTGCTATAATATATTGTGATTATAGAAAACATAAATATAATATAACATGAAAAATCAATTTAAAAATAAATCAGTTAACCATTATAGTGAAATGTTACCGCTATAAAGAGGTTTTACTATATGAGTATTAAATTATAATTAATTAAGTGATTGAAATTTAAGTTAAAGACACATGTCATGTCATGTAAGTACCAAATATGAACAACTTAATACCCATTGCTACAAAGTAATATAAGTGAGAAAAGTTAATTATAGTTTTGACAAAATTATAGATTCATATTTTGAATAGTACTACTACTTGACAACATACGTGACCCAACTACTATGCATTATATGAAATTTTATATACATTTTTTTTGTTCAAAATTTTACTTGATTTGTGATGGGGTAGGGCGGGGGGTGTTTTTCTACTTGAATGAAAAATAAATAAAGGAGGGGTTGCAACCCACGTGAGTTGGAAGAAAGAATGGGGGTAAATAGGGTCTCTCAATATTTTGAAAAGTATATAATTAAGCATATGGTCATGTGGTCAGTCCAGCCTGGTGATCTGATCAATATTTCACCACTTTTATGTGAGTATAAATGGAATGTAGTTCTTGTTTTAAAGAGAGGGAAAAAAAAAATCTTTAATTGCTTGGGTGTCAAAATTCAAACTTGGTACATTTGAAGTTTTTTAAATTTTCTATAACATTGGTGGATCAGTGTGAAGGGAGAAAAAAAAAGAAAGGGGAGGGGGATAACATTTTTGATCATGTTGTTATTGATAAATTCTTATTTTGAACGATTTTGACCCCTTTATGTAGGAAATATGTTATGTGAGAATAATTTTTAGAAGTATATTATCATCAAATATGGAGTAACAATACAAGTTTAACATAGCACATGGTTAATTAAATGGTGGAATGACTAATAATGAGATAGGGCATGGTGTAACTTTAGCTTATTGAGGACATGATCTTTGATGAGTGGGTATGGAGATTGCGGATTAGAGTAGAAGATTAGTAGGTAGTTGAGTTTTGATTCGTTTTTGGTAGGTTTAAGCTTGGTAGGAGCCTAGGCGGAGCACTGTATATGTTGTAGTATTAGTCTTATACATATTTTTTTTTTCAGTTACCGCATTATTTCATTGTTGTTACTGTTTCTTTTCTATGAAGGCTGCTTTGTACTTCTTTCCTTATTGATTGTCATGTTTTCTTCACTATCGTATTTGTGAATACATTGATTTGTTACACTTGAGTCAAGGGTTTTTCGAAAACAATCCTTCTATCTCCACAAGCCAAAAGTAAGATATGTGTACACTCTACCCTCTCAGACCCTACTTATGAAATTACACTGATATATTATTGTTATTGTAATTAAGGTACCAAAAATGTTATTAATCCAAAAAAGAAATGAGGATAGTAATACAAAGAAAGTTTATTATTTTCACATAGTTAACAAGAAATAATATAAAGTAAAGATTATTTAATAAGAAAGTAAAAGCCAAAGGGGGAACAGTAGTGACTATTTTGTGTGGCATATGATATTGGTCCATCAACTTAATTGGCATGACTTTAAAATTCAAATTAGTCGTGAGTTTGGATTTATTTGTTTGAATAAATTATTGACATTTTGTCCTCTATAGTTAGCCTTATAGCTTGTCAAATAGCTTTCATGGAGGTCATCAAAATTAATTAATTCCATCCCCACCTAGAAGTTTCAATAAAAGGCATTTTGGTTCCCCATCTTTCAGTTATGATAAATGAGCACACATTAGTTGTAAACAATCTCATATTGCATCTATAATCATATATAGAGTTTTTTCTTTTTTGGTTTTCCATCCGTTATTTGGAGCCCAACTAAATCTGGATCATGCACTGCATTCTCCATACTAGGGTTCGAACCCGAAACCTCTGATCAAGGGTGGAACAGTCCCACTACTGTACCACAACTCATGTTGGTTACATAGAGTTAGTTACATCTCATTAGACCGGAAACAAATGGATTGGCTAGAAAATAAGGCATATGAAGCGTGACAGATGAAAGTGATTCTCTTACTAGGTACTCAACCAGTGCAGAACTACTCCGATAACTTTAATGAATTGATAGACTGAACTACATAATGTTTCTGATAAAAAGTAATGGCTCCTCCAGAAAACAAACTTATCAAATTCACCATACATACAACTGTCCCATGAGTAATCTACTTAAAAGGACCCCCATTTTTAGATTTAAGAATTTGGTATATGGACTATTTAAGAAGAGTAATAATCCTAAGATAGCAATGTGTTAATTAAATAAGACATTTGGGAGGTTATTGTAATTAAATGAAATCTTAAGTATTGAAGTACAATTAACCTTTTGGAAGTTGATGTGCCCAATTAAAGAATCAAATGTTCTACTTCTATTATCCTTTCTTGAGTAGTGTGTAGTCAAACTTAAGTCTTTGACCCTTAATCACTCTGAGTTGTATGTATGTTCAGGATAATATTAGTTAAACTTTATAAATACTGTATTCTTAAAAGTTGAAGGACAGATTCCTTTCCCTTTTAACAAATTAATTAATAGCAAAATACAATAACAATAACATATTCGGTGGAATCCTATTCATAGATAGAGTATAAAAATAGATAAAGTATACGTAAATTTTACTCTACTTCATAGAGATAGAGAGACTGTATTTCTAGTAGCCCTCGATTGGCTCTAATAAAACATCTCAAAATAGAATTAATGGTAAAATCATAGTAGAAAAATACATTAATCCTCGAGAACAATTTAATTTTAAATACGATATATATATTTTAATTTTATCCATTAGTCAATTTTGAAAATATTATATAAGTTATTTACTACAATTTTTCTAAAATATTTATCTTGTTATTAATATAGGTAAACTTCATATTTATTTTCAATTTGTCGATGCTATTATGCAACTATTAGCTCACATGATTTCTTCTAGTTTGACCAAGCTTTGTGGGTTGAGTACTCTATAAGATGCATGGTCAAAAGTTATGTGTAGCTTTTGTTTTACTGTTGTAATTAGTTTTTTAATTTTTAGACTTGTTTGAGAATTCTCTCGTGTCAATTTATGTGGTATTTTTTGTATTTGAGAGAAACGATTATTTTATTGTGATTTTTATACGTCTTTTAAATATCTGAATTGTTAATTATTGTCACTTATAGTATATTTTACATAGTTTCAAATATATAATAAATTTTTTAAAAAAAACTTAAAGATTGCATGTCTAGAATTACCATTAAAATTCAAAAGTTTGACTTTCAAAATTCGAACTGTATCACATAAATTGAGATTAAAAAATGTACTAATAAACTTGGACATTAACAAGTAAATAGTGACTTATAGTACTTTTTAACATCAACCTCGTTATTCATACATTAGTCATATATATTTGAAGTTCCAACATAAATGTCTAAAGTTTGATTGTCTATGTTTGAAGTTAAGGTAAAAATATCGTAAATTTTCTTACACAAATAATATGTCAAACTTTAGGCAAATTTTATAGTTTCAAATGGATATTTCAATTTTCAACTTTAGTTGCGTTGATTCTTAACTTGGCTAAACATAAAAAAATAAAAATTAAAACATAGGCATAACCCTTGTAATACTAGATATAATGTCACCTTAATCTTCCATATGCATAAACTAAAATTGGAATACTCTCATCTCATCAAATTTCTATACTTTGTATTTTGTAGAAAATGATGATGAAAATATCTTAAGCTTAAATTATGTGTAAAATCCTAACCATAACTTTAATACCAATTCTTCTAGAAGAGTATGGTTAACTAACATACGATCATACAAAATATCGAATAGAAAAGAAATAACACAATGATCTAATTAGGTTCGACTAAATTTATATATGTCCTCAAGCTAGAAGCAGAGATAATTTTGCATTATGAATGAGAATAATAGTACAAAAATTCTCAATTACAACTCTTTTAAAATATAATTTCGAAGCTTTTCTCAAACCTATAAGGATAATGATAATCATAGGCTCATAGCTAAGCGTCTTTTTAGCTTTAATTAAGTTCAATATTAGGAATCTAATTTGAAAATAATTGTAGTTAAGATTTTTTTCTAATTGAAAAAACGTCATTAATTAACTCATCTTTTGTTAAAGTCAATATTTCTGTCTAACGCGTATTCGACAAAGGGAAAAATTGGAGCCATAATTGATATCTTAATCTTGATTATATCCAATGTGACATTTATGTTTTTTAATGTTTTTTTCTACTTTTTTTGTTTGGTTAAATGAATTTTTCAATGAACATTCTACATGTCTTTTAGAAATGGACCCTTAAACTCTGTACATTTCTAATTAATTCTTAAACTTATTTCTTTGCTAACACATGAAAATGTCAAAAAAAAAGGTGTCCAATTTTGAAACCAAACCTTGTGGGGTATAATACTATGGCCATCTCATAGTGCATTGTAGTTTAGTATACTTCAAAATGATTAAAATGATTGTAACTATTCATACTACTATTGACTTTTTTTTTATTTTTTTATTTTTTACTCGATGTTTAGTATTTATTTTTAGGCGCGATTAATTGTGTTTGTATTGGGAAATAAGTGATCCTACTTCAGAATAAAGCGTTCTTTATTAAAAATGACTTTATTTTCAGAACTTGAATTCGAGATATCTGATTTAAATGAAGAGATGCTTAATATATTCGAATCTTTAATCTTTGGTGGTTCTAGAATTGTTGGTCTATGTCAACAAAGAAGTCCCTGCACTTACTCTGCAAATTGTCCTATTTGATCATCAAAACATACTACACCTTTTGACAAATTAAAGGTTAGCTAATTAGATGACAAAATGTTGGCTTCTTTCAATTATATAATGTTTGAACAATATCATATGGTTCTATAAACATGTACCACCTCATATTTTATTGCTAGGGTTATCAAGTACTATATGTGCTTTCATTTTCTATAAAAATAAACTTGTTTAAAGACAAAAGGACAATCAATATATCCCCACGAGTATATATCTTAACTACTTTCTTTGGCTTTAGTTTTTTTTAAAAAAAAAATTTGTTGCGTTCTAGGTCTCTAGCAAGTTCTATATTTTTGTCAAATTGACCCCAACTTCAAATTGATTACTAAATTGTATTTCAAAAATATTTTTCTTTGGAATTAGTGTTACTTAGGGATGGAAGAGCCCGTTATATGACAATCATCCTCTTATGAACTAGTTTTTGAAGTTGAATTAGATTTAAAGTCCATTTCTTTATTATGATATCAGAGTTAGATCCATATCATCATTACTTATCGACGTTGAACCCCCATTTTATATTGTTCACACTCCAGATGGCCAAACCTAACATGCAGGGTGTGTGTTGAGTTCCACATCGGCTCACTTAACTTTTAGGCAATCCTTCCCTCGTAAGTTAACTTTTAGGCCCTATTTGAATATAAAACTAGTCCTTTATATCAAGAGATTCAAAAGGATAATTGGTGCATTTGTCAAGGAAATATGTGTGACACGAGTTGAGACTTGAGTGAAAGGGATTTAATGTGTATATATATAAATTATACATCTTTTTTTGAATCAAATGGGAATAGTATATAGTGGAGGCCTACTCTGGCTCTCCTAGATGCTAAAGCCTAAAGTGTCAATTGGCCATAATATATTTTTGCCAAAATGGCCGTCGTATTCGACTTTGTTTGTCTTTGTGCTTGATAGAGAAATATCCCGCCCAAAATGACTTATTGCTTAAACCTAATAACGACACTACAACTCTAGTGGAACCTATAAACATACTTGCATATATAAAAAAGGTCGTGGTGGGATAAGTATAATTATTCCTCCATTCTTAATCAGAGGTCTCGGTTCGAGCTTCAAACTTTGAAAATGAGGGTTGTCTTTTTAAATGGCCTATAAGTCTAGAGCCAATAAACATAGTTACGTATACCATCAAATGTTGTGGTAAGATAAGTGTTCAATCATTTTTAATAAGTGGTTTCGAATTCGAGCATTGAAAATAAAGTTATTTTTGCAAGGAAGCGTTTTATCTTCAAAAGTGGAACTTGATTAGTCAAACCCCAAAGTAGGTACTTAACATTGGGAGGAAAACCTAAAAGGAAGTGTTGTGAGCATATATGTTATTGGCTCGTATAGGTGGATTTACGATGAATTATGTGAGTTTAACTGAATTCATTATTTTGATATCAACTTGAACTTGTATATTTATACAAAAAGAATTTAAAATGTATGTATATAATATGACCAGTCGATCATACTTTATTTTGAACTCACAACTCTAGATCCTGGATTCCCGTCTGATTGATTCACTTGTTCATATTATTTCCAATTGAATCAACATAACATGATGTGTATTCCCATTGATGCATTTTACTTCTATACATTTATCCATAAAGTAAAAGGCAAAGAAGAAAAGAAACAATGAAAGGTATGTAGAAAATAAGCTTTTCAGAGAGGGAATCTAATGTTATAACAACATGTAAAAGGGAAATTAGATGGATGAAGAAGCCAAAGGGGTCGGTGGAAGTTTGTCCCACACAAATAGCCACCAAAAGAGTAAAAATATTGATGGAACCCTATGTAAAAGCAACTTATATATATATATTGCTACATTCCCCTACCTAGCTAAGGCTACTTTTTGCAAAGTTGGAATATATATAACCCTACACATGCAAGAATATGTATCATCTAAATATGCTTTAATTTTGTCATTTTTTGCAAAATTTTGATTGATTTTGAAAAAACATGAAAACATTAGTATATGGTCTTCACATTTGTCTTGAGTCACTTTTTTTTTAATTTACTTGCTGTCATATCATCACTATATATAATATTTTATCATGTGATGATAGCATTTAACTCTATTTTTGTTTGAAGTGATTCTTGAATGAGTCTTAGTTAGAATATATTCAACCTAGAGCCAAATGCCCTAAATTAGCTTGAATGGTTTTTTAATCATATCATTCTTGAGATTTTGAATTGATCATTGAACTCTATAAGCTAAGTGACCACTTCTCTTTTAGTACTTGTGACTACACAATCAATTAGTATGGAGGGATGTTGAATTAGATGATACTTTAATGAGAATACCTCACCCCCCCCCACCCCCCCCACCCCGCAAAAAAACCAATAGATGTACATTATATGTATAATATACGTATATTGGCCAAAGATTATAAATATTTTGATGAGCGGTGTAACTTACCCTACTATTTTACTTCTTTTTTTTCTATATTTTCGTTATAGCTTTTGAAGATTGCATTTCTTTCAAATATCTTTTGGAAACGATTTTCTTGAGTTAAAGGTCTATCGGAAATAGTCTCTCTACCCCACAAAAGGTAGGAATAAGGTCTGTGTATACCTCACCCTCCTTAAACCCAACATGTGAAACTATATTGAGTATATTGTTGTTGTTATTGTTGAGCACAAATATGAAAAAAGAAAAAGGGATTGTAGAATTTTCTTGATTTTTATTTTATATGTATGTATTATGTGTGGGAAAATTAAATGATGAAAAAACATAGGAAATAAGAATGATATTGTTGGGAGCGTTAGTAGCAAAGATGGTAGGCCAAAAATTAAAGTTTATTTTTGCAAAGTAGATTTCTCTATATCTTTAATAAATCATTTATATCTTTTTAATGTTGTGGTAAGACCCATTTATTCTGAAGAAAAAAAGAAAGAAATGTGGCTGGCCTAGTTCTAATGCCATTTTCCCTACCTTATCATAATGCATATCACTTAAAAATATAAATAAAAGAAATGAATGAAAAAAAAAAGGTTAATAAAAAAGAACCATTAATCCATTCTTTAATTTGCTTCTTTTTTTTTTTCTTTTCAATTTTTGCTTATTCAAAATTATTTATGAAGAGTAATCATGATAACCTAGACACCACTAAGAAAGTTTAGGGATGATTAATTATATGCTATATCATATTAGCTTCCATAAATTCAGTTACTAAATCATTTTATCCTTGACAATACAAAACATATGGTTTACGATTAATAAAAGAGTCAAAACACCTATAAAATACCCAATTCACTAAGTACTAACACTAAAATAAACATTGTATAAAGAGTAAATAATTAGTAAAATTCAAGAAATTAAATATTGGTGTAAATATTATTTTTCTCTTTGTTTATCATTGCTGTAAAATAAAGTTAGGAATTATACATCCCGAAATATTTAAATTAGTATGGGTCTTAACATGTGATAGTTAGGCGGCTGAAAAAGTTTTCACCCACCTAGCTAGTTAGGAGGTGAAAAAATAAGCCAATGAAAACATAATTCGTCCAAATTTGAATTAACTCAACTGATTGTGACACCTTTAAATTCAGTCTAACAATTCATTTGACATCTCTATGCCTCGACACAACTGTTTGTAGTTGTAGCTAGTTAGGTCGTTTGATTTCTAGATAATTTATAACGGGATTAGTTATGCTTAAATTAATGATATTGGAATTAATTATGCTGAGTTGGTTATTCTGGTATTATTTCTTAGTAAATATTTTAATTGTTGTATTAGAAATAATATTCATAGCATAATCTCTAATAATAAGTTGTTTATTTACAAGAATACCCCCCTTAAGTGAAAAGTGTTGAGTAAAAAAGGGGTTAAGGAGGTATTTTTGTCATTTTAACTATTTTATCCCTAGAATAAGTCATCCCAGAGTTGTTATTCCACCCAGAAGAATAAATAACTTATCCCATTACTAACTATTAATCTTGAGATAAATTATTACACACTTTGAAATCAAACAAGGGATCAAATAATACAAAAAATTTATCTCAGGATTATCTCATTTTATCTATCACACCACACATGTCAGTATATAACTGGTATACAATATATACGTGATATACACTAATTATACAGTAATTATACTTACTAAATTTGTAAAAATATAAATTAAAGTTAAACTTTTTTTGGCTTTATTGGATTGCTTTATAGTATATAAAATCCCAAATTAGCAAGAGTAAAAGCATGATTATATATAAAGAAGAAAAGATGGTTAGTGGGAGATGGGAGTGAGGCCCAAGTTCCAAAAGAGATTGATTTGCACTAAGGGTGGGGTTGGGGTTGGTGGTGGGGTGGCGTGGGGCTTTTATTTTTGCAAAAATAGCCCTCATCATGTCAACTCTAGAGCCACCTATTGATTAGGAGGAGCCTAAGTGAATGCACTCTCTTTCTCTTGCAATTATAATTAAAAAAATGTAAATACATGTAGGGTCATTTTGTGCCAACTATTATGAACAAAAAGAAAAACACTAATAATCATTTAATTTCTAAATATTCAATGACCTTATGATAATCTTCATTTGATTTGATAATAAGTTGGACTTATTAGCATAACCTTTTTTGTTTTCTCCTTATTTTATGGTCCTTTTTTAAACTTAAACGGACCTACAAAGAGCACCGAAGGATATTTGCAAAAATGCCCTTTTGAGGCCGCTATTTAAGTTGTGTCTCCGTTAATTAAGTGGATTAAATTTATTTTAAAAAAATAAAAGTCATCTAATTATTTTTACAGATGAAATTTATTGAACCTTTGGTTAAACTTTCAAAAGTATGTTTTGATCAATATTAGAGTAATAGTTTATGTTTGATCAATATATTAAAATATTTCTGAGAAAAAAAGGTATTTTTCCAACTTCTGAAAAACATCTTTTGTTACTATTCAAAAACATTTTTTTCTCTAAAAGCTTGATCAAACAACTCAATATTTAAAATCAATACTTTCTTTTAAAAGAAAATACTTTTTAATTTCTAAAATCTTGATCAAATATGTTATTAATCCACCATGTAACGGAGATAGAATTCAAAGAGTGTGTATCCGTAGCAGAATATATTGTATTTAATGTCATGTTAGAAGTGTAACTAAGTAGGCGATTGGTCGTAGAATAGTCTTTTCGGTAAGTGATATTGCAGTTGTAAAACTATTGGACATTGATTCTTCCTCGTTGTGCATATAATAATAGTGAAATACATTGTATCGATATACTTAATAAGTGTATTCATATATATACACACGTATCTGCTATAAAACCCCAAACTATCGCTATATTATGTACTATTCTTATTCAAACCTCCGCTATTTCAAGTAAATATTAGACCTTAGTTTGTTGTTTTACCTAATTTTCCTTAATTAATTGAGAAAGTTTTACCCAAAGTTTTAATTTTTTTTAAAAAAATTTCTTGTTTCTTTTGGAATATATATCTGCAGTTCCAAACGTGCTCTCTGATCACTTTTGTTTTAAATAAGGGTCCATTTCTGTTTTTTATGTCCATAATTTTCAAATGAAAAATTCAAACAAATATAGTCAAAAGAAAAAAGATAAAAAGAATTATAAAAGCAAAGGGAAAAAAAATAGTAGTACTCTAATAAGCAATTGACAAGAAATGATTAATTAAAAATACATGACTTTATTTGCCAACAAAATGTTCTTGCAATATGTAATATAATAAAATGTCGCTGGAATAAAATACATAAAGTATCTGGCCGAAAATATATACTTTCTTCGTTTTATTTGATGTGTCTTAATTTGACAAATCATTAAAAAAAAAGATTTTTTTAGAATTTTATGATCTTAAATTAAAAATAAGTATAATATATTTTTTGTTGTTATGCTAGGCAATTTTTAAAAGTAAAACTTAAGTGATGATCCACTATTAAAATTATTTAAATTCCAGATACAAGAAATGCTAGGCAATTTTTTTCTTACATGTCCAAGCTTTAAGTATGAAAAAGAAATGAAATTATGTCGTTAATCCATCTATAAATACAATTAGTGACAACTTTATTAGTTAGCTATTAAATTTGTACGTTGCTAATTTGTATTAAGTTTGTACTGCTAATTTCTATTTTTTCCAACTATTTTCAATATACTCAATATTGTTTAGTTTAAAAGAACAATTACTTTTTAGAACAAAACCAACAAAGAAGAAGTTAATTACTCCCTCGTTTATTTCTACTTGTTCACTATACTGAAAATAGATGTTCACTTTTATTTGTCCAATTTCAAAATTAAGAGATGTAATTTATAACTTAGTTCCTAATTTACTCTTATTATTAACTATATATAGTCATTTCACAATACATTTCCCAAAAGTATTGAATTTATTATATTCAAAGGATAATACAATAAAATTGTCATTCTATTTATTGTTCGGGTGTGCCAATTTGTCAATTTCAAACAAGTAAAAAATGACCGAAGAAAGTACTATTTTATGACAGATTATTTTAATAACGTTGACGACTAATATGAAACGAAGAGCGCATTGAGCTAACTTTATTAGGAAAAAGAAGAGAAAGTAATTACTACTTACAAGTTAAGTACAAAATTAGATTTATCTAGTTATTTGTGCACTGCCCTTATCATGTGCCAATTAATTTACAGAAAAAAAGAAAGAAATAATGATCTTTTACCTTTGATAATTGGATAATATATTATATGGTCCCTCAAAAATATAAGACTATAGTGTATAACGCTCCCCCTTATAACATTTTTTACTTTTCAGCTAATCAAGTTCGAATATCACAGAAAGGTACACAAAGATAATGATGAACACAAAGGAAAAGAGACTTGCATTTTACCCTACAAAATTAAAGCTTGACATCTACAAATCACTTTGTATTATCTAACCCCCTCCCCACCCCCCACTCACCCAACCCCACTCTTTTTTTAAATTTTTTATAAATAACTAATTTTTTATTTTCTATTTGGTATTTCATACCTGCATTAGAGATTTCGACTAATTTAAATTTGTGCGCCGTGTAAGGTCTATTTAAAAGAGATGTAATATTCCCTAATGGTTTTTTTTGTTATAGATAGAACACTACTAAAAATCACTATTTTTTCATTGAAATTTCCTACTAAAAAATGCTCAGTGGCCTGTTCACACATATATTTTGATTGAATTGGTGAGAAAAAAAACAGTAGTGTTTTCATATAGAAAAATTAGGAGGGTTACCAGTATTTCAACGAGAAATTGTTTTCTACAATGCGTATTTTCAATGAGTTGGTTTAGTGGAAAACGAGTGATGAGAAAATAATGTTTTATAACATAAATTTTTTATTGATTTGCTATGGAAAAAATCAATATTTCTAGTAATGAGATTTGAACTCGAAATCTCTGATTAAGGGTGACGAAATCCTATCATTGCGCCATCACCTTATTGGTTGTTCAAATAAGTATTTAGCTTCACAATTTTGTTAAGAGTAATGAAATAGTGAAAGCGAAAACTTTAATGGATATTGCTTATTTTTACCAAATTGTCAACAAATCAACATCATATTAGGCTCTAATTTATTTATTTTGAATTTAAAAGAAAGTGGCATGTAAAGAGCAATAGGCACAATCTTGTCAACTTCCTTTTTCTTAAAATAAAAATGAAACAAGAAAAACATTATTTAAAAAGTTACATGCATACTTTGCACTAATGCATGCACTTGTAATCTTGAAGTATAAAATTACTTCTTTTTTCCTTCAAATTCATCATTCCTAGGACTCCAATTTTGAACTTCTACTCCTTTTATTTCAATCTATGCGACATATTTTTATTTTAAATTTATACTATTGATGTTATTTTTAATTAAAAAAAACTTTTGTAACTATATAAAAAGGTCACTATAATTTCACAAAATTTTATTTTCTTAAAAACGAGAGAATTTTCACCATTCCATCATATACTTAATACTCCCTTTATTTCAATTTATTTTTAGTTTAATTCAAAAAGAATGTTAGACTTTTTTTCTTTTTTGACTATTCTTTATGTTTAAAATTATAAAATTAAAGAATATTTTAGTATATTTGATATATTTTTAATTTAAGATTAGAAGGTTTAAAAATATTTTTAATTTTTTTAAACTTCATATCAAATCAGAACACATCAATCAAAATAAAATAGGTGGAGTAAGAGTTAGTATTGGTACTTGCATGTATAAACAACATATTAATGGGTTAAAAAGGAAAGGAAAACACAGGAAAAGTAATTTAAAAAGGCCCCACGTGTGGAATCTGATTAAACTTATGCAAGTTAATCTTTTTCAATTTATTTTACTTAACATTCGTGTGGGCACCCACTTTCTCTTTGTGACATTTCTAGCGACCTTTTTAAGGTCATGAGTTGATTGTTGATTTTAATTTTTACACCTCTTTTTATTATCTTTTTTTATTTTTCTAATTTTTTGTTTTGTTTTTTATTGTTATATTACACTTAACTTTTTCTGCAAAAGCACGCTCTCGTTAAAGATAAAGGATTTTTGGGAATCCTATGCCTCTCCCATTCACATTTTCCTTAGCTTGGGTTTCTTTCTTTTTCCTATAGTTTTTTTTAAAATCAAAACTATTTATAAATAATTGTCAAAAGTATTTCTATAAAGGAATGAATTATGGTTTTAATTCAATTTCAAAAGTTAGCTTAAGAGGGAATGATATGATTGTTCAATTCATATAAAGAGACTAATTATCCTGTAAGAATCTGATGTATGTGAAACTTTTTTAACACCGTGAACGTCCATTAAAATCCTGAAATTTGGACGCAAATACTTTTTAATATGGAGGATCAACATCACACTATGAACCAAGACTAGACATCAGAGACATGGATACCATCATCAGGGACGTGGGTAATATACCAGCATAGATAACAAAAATTGAGACAAGTCTTACTCAAATTTCATGTAAAGAAGTAAAGAAGTAGATCTTGTACCTAATTAACTCATTCTTAAATGATATATAAGAATTGTCCAAGTCATATAAAATGATTACTCTTTCTGTAAAAGTCCGATATATAATATGGTGATAATCTTATACAATAAACATCTTATTATAATCGAATAAATGGACTGTTAATAAAAATCATTAATAAGAAAAATATGAATTACCAACAAATAAATTTTATAGCTAAACATCAAAAATCAATCACTAATCTTTTTCAATAATAAATTAACAATAAATTATCAACAAAATTATTTTTTAGCTACAAGTTATTTAGCCACATATTAGCTATAAATTTCGTAACTAATTTCAATTTTTGCTAGCAAACTATTACTTACATTATCAATATAAAAGTTAAAATCTTTTTTGTTTTATATAATGTTAGTATGATGACCAAGTGATCATCATAACTCTCGTGCATATTTAGTACTCCACTACGTTTTGTTTATTCATGTCACATTTTGGATTTACATCATGATTAGAAGCTTCCCTGTAGAAAGAAAACACCCTTTTGCTTCGTAATAGTTCCTTAATTATTATTTTTCTTAATATTAAAATTTTTGTTCTTATATTTTTGTTTACACGCTTCTTAATAAAATATTAATCAGAAAGAATTTTTAACTATTTCATTTTTACTTATATCTTAATTTACAATAAACAAATAATTAATTTTGTCTTTAATTTCTAAAGACAAATATTTGAGATAATTATTTTTTAAAATTACGATAAATAATTTGAGACATTAATATCCCCAAAGTTATTTTTGAATATGGATTTCATTTCGATATCTATGATTTTCAATCAATGTTAGCCGTTAGGTAAATGTGATGTGATATTTAAATTTGAACATTATCTTGTGAGAGGGGCCTGCAAATTAAAGATATTATCATCAAAACTTGGAGACCCTGTTGGCTAATAAAAAACTGAATGGATTTTACATTATATATGTCGATAATATAATTTTTTATGTTATTAATGTATATCGTAGGTTAATACCATTAAAGAATGTGGTGTAGGGAGTACTTTTTTTTTAACCAAAGGTTTCGGGTTTGAATCTTGGACATGGAAAAATTCTTAGTAATTCGGATTAGTTTAACTCCAATGCAGGTACCAAACACTGAGTGAGAAATAAAATAAAAAACATATCCTAGGTTATAATTACTCTCTCCTTTTAATTTATTTATTTTAGTTAATATTTGAATAGTCAAATTATTTTTTTTCAATCATAAAATTTTCAAATATCTATCGGAAAAAGCCTCTCTACATTGTAGGGGTAAGATTTGTGTACACACTATCTTTTCAGACTCATTTATGGGATTACTCTGGGTATGCTTTTGTTATATTTTTTTTTCTAAATAATTTTTAATTTTTGAAATGCCTTGTCTATATATATAACCCCACCCCACCCTTCTCCACTCTTTATTCTATTGTAATCAAAGTTGCAAAGATTTGATTTTAATTCACCATTTAATATCAAACTGTAGTTGATTGATTGAGAATTGAGATGCTACCAGAATATATATTGTTTTAGCAATAGAGATTAAATCATTCAAACAATTACTATACTTATTGTAAAATCCATCCAAACCCTCCTATATAAAGGTTTTGTCACATTGATGTCACAATGTTCATAATTTTTTTTTTATAAAAATGATAATGACGTTAAAAACTTGCTCGCACATAATATTTACGTCAAATTAGTAAATGTAAAACACACTTTTTTTAGACATGCATTTATCAATTAACTAAGTGATCACACACATTAATCTTACTTTAATTTGTAAGTGCTAAGGTAAATTGTATAGTCATGTATAAAATCCGAATGCATGTAACTTATTATCGCGCCTAGGTTAGCTTGTACCTACTTCGACTATTTCACTCCAACACAGTCAAGATTTTCACTAAAGAGATTCACAATATAAGAAATAAGCCACACCAAAAAACTAATGAAATTCATCAACATCTATATTATGTATAATTTTTCATTGTAAAGGGTTCAGATAAAACCTTATCCCTTCAGTCTATTTGATATCTCCCACCAACAAACATATCAGATAACTCTCTACTCATTTTGAGTAGAGATTAGAGAGATGAAAAAGAAATCACCTAACACCATAAAATGTCACAACTCACAATGTTCATGATATTTTTGTAGCATGCAAAAAAGCAAAATTAAGGATGGGCAAAGCCTGACAAAGCCTAAACTACAAGAAGTAAGGAGTATTGGAATACATAGTGTCATACAAAAAGAAATATTTATGTCTCTCTCTTTCTCATCTTTTACAAATTTCAATAAAGATGTTATACAATTAGTTAAGTTTCAGAGGAATTTAAAATCACAAAAATCATTTTGTTTCTTTTTCATGACTTGACACCACCTTCCACTTACCCTCAATTTGGCACTATTCCTTTCATTTCTTACAAAGTTATTCATGCTATAACAAGTCATATAGCAATTTTTTTTTTTTTAAATTTAGTTAAAAGGACAAAAAAAAATGAATTTTTATTTTAGGGTTATGGTCAAAAGAGTTCTCTATTCTTTTGATTCATGTATCATGCCAGAGTATATGTGGGGAATGAGTTGTTAATTTATGAGTTGCTTGTTTGGTTATAAATAGGTGGGACTCTTATGTGTCAGTCACAATTTTGCTTTGGTACAATCTTGTTGATGGCAACTATTCAATCCTTCAAACAGATTTTGGTGGAAACCTTACTTTACAGAGATTCATTCATCATCATATAGTAATATAAATATAATATGAAGCCAATATTATAATTTTATCTATTCATAATATGAAGCCAATATTATAATTTTATCTATTCATAGTTTAAAAGTAGTACATGCACAATCATTTCATTTGAAATTTTATTACATTTACATATTGACATTAGATATAGAGAACTGATGGGATGGATCATATATATATACTTCCACTTTATTAACCAGGCGTAATATAGGAATATTCACCTGTTGTTCATCGACTACGCCTTTCGGCTACGCGTCCTGTATTTGAATTTTGGAAATGTAAAAGTTCCTGGTAAATAGTTGTTTCCCTTTTTAGTGGATCTTACGAGATATGAATCTGGATTATTCAGATCAATGGGCACTATTAGGAAAATGTATTTACATTAAATATATATTCTTTTTAAAAAAAAATACCAAATGCACATTTTATTCATCTTCGAAAAAGAAGTGACATCTAGTTTGAGAAACTTGTACAAAGTTATCAACTTCCCTAATCTATTTTACAGAGAAACTAATCCAAAATTGATACAAAGAGAGATGTACTAATAAGCGCACTTGCACGCAACTAGAAAACAAAAAGTTAGCGACAAACAAAATTTCGTAACTAAACATCAAAAATCTCATAATATATCTTATCCCTTTTTATATTACATAAAAGGGCCTAAAATACCCTTGAACTATTAGAATAGGTACAAAAATACCCTTCATTAACCTATTGACTCCATAATACCCTTAATGTTAATCTTTATGGCCCTATAATACCCTTATTACTAACAGCCCTATTAGAAAATATAATTAAAACTTTCACATAATACGTGGCATCCTGTGATTCGTTGAAAAATTAATTAACGTAAACAACTCAAAATCCCAACCCAACCCGGATCCACCTATTTCTACCGCCCAACTATAAACCCTTTCTCATTAACATCTGGGTCAACTATTTCACTGTATATGTATAAATCATGGAAACTTCTTACTGAACTTCGTGAGAGCAAGAGGAGCAATTACTACACGTTCCTTTAGCTACGACGATTGTACCATCAATTGCCCGCATTAGATACACAACAATCACACGAGAACCTTCGAGAAATTTATCAGGCAACATGTTCAAGTATACAGAGGACTGAAGTGTTTCTTCGTTTCTGCTTACTCCCAGATGATATGTTTTGTTGCTGGCAAAATTGATGATACATGCTTTGCTAGAGCCAAACCAGCTCTCAAGTGATAGACAACCAATCTCTTGAAGCTTCATACATAAGCAATCTACCAAGATCAGCCATGACATTCTTGAAAATGGAGCAAAGCTTCTGCTCATTTTGAAGAACCGAAACGCAATGCTTAATCAGAGGATATGGCGAAACAAACACCAATATTCTATCATCAAAGATCACTTTGTTTTTCAATGCCATTGAACAAATTATACTCTTCTTTCCAGTAGGATTGTTATCGAGATTTGATTCATCCATAGAGAATTCCAACATGGAATCAGTTTATTCTATGAACAAAAAAATAAAAGGGAAAATGGAGTTTCTAGTTGGATCGGATATGGACTAATAGTGGATCCGGGTTTGGGTTGAGATTTAATTTGATTAGGTTTTTCAACGAATCACAGGATGCCACATATTAAATGAAAGTTTTAATTATTTTTTCTAACAGGGTTGTTAGTAATAAGGGCATTATAGGGCCATAAAGATTAACACCAAGGGTATTATGGAGCCAATAGGTTAACAGAGGGTATTTTTGCACCAATTCCAATAGTTCAAGGGTATTTTAGGCCCTTTTCCGTTTATATTATTATGAAGAACACTATATATCAATATGTTAAACCTAGCATGCATTAATGAGCTTTTTCTTATATATATGTTACTGTATATCATCACGAATAAAATCATAAATTTTGTATCCCAGTGTGTCTATTAAAGAGTGAATAACTCTCTACACCAACATGATGAAACCAACATCAATTAATTTTTTCTTACATATGTATTGTTGTATATCACTACAAAAAACCTTGTATCTCAGAGTTTATATCAGAGAATGAATAATTATGTATATCGACATGAGTAAACTGGCATCAATGAGTTTGTTTACACAGGCGTTATTGTATATCATTATGACAACCTTGTATCCCATTGTGTATAGTTAGAGCTTAGGTATATTGGCCACCAGACATAAGTTCAAACTTTTGCCCATAAAACAGGCGTTCGAGATATTTCAAGATAGTGAACCTTTTCAATTAACCACAAATTCTGCCTAATAGGCAAATATTAAAACTTATGTCATGGACAAACATAAATTCCTTCCTGCGAATTTTTTCAAGTTAAGTTCATTTTTCAAAGATTTTATCGAGCAAAAATTAAATCGAGATCAAACACTTTGGTGACTACTAGGCATAATTTCCTTGTCCAGATGAATAAAAAATGGGGAACTTACATAAATCCCATTAGTTTGGGAGCTAATTATTAGATACACTTTAGTTTGCAATATTACATATGTTACCAGATTTTGGTGCTTCCAGATACATGTAGATACGTGTAGATACATGTATCTCGGATACATGAGGTCAAATTTAAATGTAATTTGTTCTAGATACATTGTATCCAAGTGGATTTGCATGTATCTGGGATACATAGCGAATCTCGCTAGCCACTCTCCCATGTATTTGGTATCTCAGATACATACATATACATGTATCTAGTGTATATCTAGTGTGATTCACATGTATCTGGGATGCATACGAATCTCGCTTGTCTCCCTCCCCAATCTCGATCGCCTCTCTCCCTATTCACTTTATTGTCGGCCCAACTAATAAAAATTTACATTAAAAGATCTTACTATGAAGTAAAATATTCTCTACTAAAAATAAATTCAAAATCTTTAATTAAATCCAAAAAAAATACTTTATCATTCCATCCGAACTTTGATGGTTATCTCCTTATACATGCAGGCACGCTCAACTGATGAAAACCAGAGGAACAAAATGGTGCATAAATTATAGAGAAAAGACATAAAGTGACACCTGAAGTTGTCTTGAATTTTCAAAAAGACACCTTAAATATGCGGGCATCCTATTACCCCCCTAAATAATTTGAAACTTATATTATTACATTATTTTTCGAACAGTCTCAGATTTTAAAAAGCAAGTGTTATCACACAACAATCATTACGTGACACGTGTTATTTTAAAGCCTACTTCATATTCCACCCTCGCTTTCAAGCTACCCCTCCCTCCATTTTCTTTCTTTCTTTCTTTCTTTCTTTCTTCTTCTTCATCCCCCACCCTCACCTTACCCCCACGTCAAGTTGAGTCCCTCCTTTATTTATTTTTTCTTCTTCTTCTTCAGTCAAATTTCTTTCCTTTAGTGATTTTTTTGAAGGTATCTTTTCATATAACTTCAAAATTAGAAAGGATAATTTTGAAAGAATCAATAAATTTTCCAAAAAATGAAAAAGCTTAATTGAAATTCGGATAAAAAAACTAAATGATATCTACTAATCATCTTGAAATCTAATGGGTTTATTAAATTGTTCAAAATGTAAAATAATATTTAGATATAATTTTAAAATTAAAGAGAGTTAAACTAATAGTAGTAAAAAAAGGAAGGTGAATTTGTGCTAAAAAGTGACACTGAAAGTGAGAAGCTTCAATGGAGATATGACAATGAATTTTTGAAGAAGAAGGAAGAAAGAAAAAGAAAAAATAATAAGGAAAAAAAGTTAAAATAATAAAAAAAAACAAGAAATATATGTTATAGCAAAATACTTGTAAAAATAAAATTATATTTGTTATTTTAATTTGTTTACGCTCTTTAAGAGAGTGCATACACTCTCTATGCCAGGTGGACAAAAAATAATGTAATAATATCAGTTTAGAATTGTTTAGGGGGATAATAGGACACTTGCATTAGTTAAGGTGTCTTTTTGAAAATTCAGGACAACTTCAAGTGTCACTTTATGTTTTTTCTCTAAATTATACTCGATAGTTGTATTTTAACTCATTTTATTTTTATATACAATATGTCATATGTGCACATGTTATAATAATAATCACTTACTTTTACAGTGCCTTTAGCACTTTGGTCGGTTTGAATCAAACAAACTAATCTTCATTTTTGATCGACTACATATTTTATTTTTATTATTATCATTCAAGTGGTAACTTTTTATGTTTGTTGTGTAAAAAAACAGAAGCCCATGCTTTTCTAATAATTACATATTTTCCTTGCTAATATAGTGAAATACTTATTTACATTTTATATTTATATCAAATTAAATCATTTCAATTTCCATAATCATAAAACTAAACAAAAAATGCACATTACTTGACTATAATTAAGGCTTATTTGTTTTTATTCAGATTAAAATGTCTGAATCTTAATTACAAATGTACATTTAAATATTAAAATATGTATTGAGATTTAAATATTTGAATCTAAATATACTTCTGGATATTAAGATATTATATTGAGATTTAAATATTAAATAATTAAGACTATTTATTTCCTTGACATCTAGAGATCAGTAGTGCCCTAAAGAGTGGAATGAAAGGGATTGGATGTATTATGAGTTTTCCATCTTTTTGGATGAATGGGGAATACTGGTGGAAGCATACAATGGAGCTATTGCTGAAGCCTAGCTATATATATAAAGTGGCCAATTTGTTTGCTGTCTCTTTTTTTTTTTTTAATTGAGGGTGATCGTTTGATATTCGATTCGATAAGTTCGAAAATTCGGTGATTTATGTTCACTCCTAAGTACAAATCAATAAAACAAGTTGCATGTCATGCTCACTTGTTCATGTTGTTTCAAAATACATTTAAATTGAAAAAGAGGGAGTACTACACACATAGGGCGGTTAGGTTAAATTTGGGTTGATCAAAGCGGGTCATGAAACAATCTTATCAAAGTTTAGTTGGGCCAAAATGAATTTGATCAAATAATGTGTTATAACTTAACTCGCCCCATATGATTCAATCTCCTTTTTATCTTTCTTATTTTACACCGAAAAAATTATTTTAGGGATAAAATGTTTTCTATCAAAAGCGATTTTATATCTAGGGATCAAATTTAAAATTTTTGATCAAAAGTGAAGAAATACTTACCACTCCATCGAAATCTTCGATGATTAATTGAGTTGCATTTTAAAGTGGGAATCTAAATATTACATGTAAAAGGGAGGAAGAAGAAGCCAAAAGAGGCAAAAGCAAATTATACATTACTACATTCCTCTTATAGCTACTTTTCAAAGTTGGAACATAACTATTCTACACATAGTTGATAGTACTGATATATCCCTTTACTTTCTTTTTTTGTTGCAGTTCTTGGATTCACTTCTAAGAAAATTAAAACACTAGTCATTGGTCTTTCACATTTTTGTCTCAATTCACTTTTTAATTCCTCAATTGTCCTATCACCATTTTCTTTATTTCTTTATATATATATATATATATACACACACATACATTCAATCGAGAGCCAAATGTCCTAATTATAATGAGCTTGAATGATTTTTTAAAATATATCATTCTTGAGATTATGAATTTGAAGTCTAACTAATTAACCACTACATACGTTTTTTTTTCCACTCAGTGTTCGGAATCCACATTGGAGCCCTGATTAAATTTGGATTGCGCGCTGCAGGGCCCATTCGGGGATGACACTCCCAAAAGGATTTTCTCCATACCCATGACTCGAACCCAAGATCTCTGGTTAAGGGTGAAGCAGATTCCTCTACTACACCACAACCCATGTTGGTGACCACTACACATGTTATTACTAAACTACCTGTGACAACAAAATGATAAATATGGAAGATGGTAATCATGGTGAATTTGAGTACTTCCATGTACCTCTAGTCCTATCTCTTTGAAAAATTGCATATACTAATCACATTATATTTAAGAAAAGGGAAAAAATATTATTCTTTTAAAATAGAGTTAAAAGAAAAGTAAAACAGATAAATTGAAACGGGGAAGGAATAGGAAAAAAGAAAGAAAGTAAAATCGGATTAAGTACAAAACTTTGTGAAAAAAGAAAAGGATTAAAGTACAAAATTTTGATTAATTAACTAGTTGTTTGTGCACTACCCTTATCATGTGTCAATTTTATATTTATAGGAAAAAAGATAGCAATAATCTTTTGCTTTTTAATTATGAAAAATGGGGTCCCTCAAAAATCTAACACTAAACGCTCCTCTATACAACACATAGACAAATATAATGATGAACAAAAAGGAAAAGTCAGTTGCATTTTTTACCCTACAAAAACTAAAGTTTGAAGGACAATATACAACTAACAGAACCAAACAAAATAGTCCAATCACTTTCTGCTCTAAAAAAAGAAAGAAAGAGAAATATGTGATATTCTTTATCATGTTCCTTTTTTATATTAATCAAGCGTTCGAATCAGTTTATACGTATCTCAATTAATTTTATGGAATACTTGCCACCTTCCACCAATTAATCAACTTTTGTCATTTTTAGTAGTAATTTTTGGTAGTCATCATTAGCTTTTAAGTTGTTATTTGGATCAAAGATGATCCACAATTTAGCAAATTTATATTTGAAGGATAAAAATAAATATAGGGACAATTATAGCTAATAGCTAATAATTTTGACCTTAAACTAAATGGTAGTCACAATCATGAACCAATGAAAACTTTGGCTTGTTGATGATATATATTGTGAAATTATCATCAATCAACATCAAATTAATTAGGCCAATCTTGTTTGAATTTAAATTTGAAAGATAGTGACTTAGTAATTAATGAGCCTTAAGACACGCTAACGTAGCGTACAATTTTGTCAACTTTATTTATAACATACCCTAAAATGTGACAAGACTAGTATCACATGCAAATTATAAGCTAATTAAACTCACAGACAATTTCTTAAACTTGTTAAGTAAATATCATTTAGATAAACGAACTATGATCTGTTTCAATTGAGCATTTGAACACATAATAAAGCTAAGTATTTATATAGAAGCTTTCGACTTGAATTTTGGAAACGTACATACGTTAATCACATAAAATATATGTCACCTATTTTAATTAATTATCATTATCAACATCAATTGAAATAAACATCATGAGTTTAATGACTTATAATCAAAAGAGGTGAAATATTTTAATTAAGTGGTTAACGTATATTGATGTATAATGAAAATTTGAAAATACACATTTGAGTTAGACGTGTGTCTAATGAGTCACTTTATCACGTATTCATATGCTCAAT
This sequence comes from Solanum appendiculatum, assembly GCA_018342035.1. NCBI lineage: Eukaryota > Viridiplantae > Streptophyta > Magnoliopsida > Solanales > Solanaceae > Solanum > Solanum appendiculatum. The sequence continues at coordinate 374,351 of JAGDQO010000110.1, forward strand.
CAAAATAAATCATATTAGTTCAAATATCTAAATAAAATTTACAATAAATTTAAGAAGCTATCAATGTATTCCCCAGTAAGGAAAGGCCCTACGTGCATGCGGAAAGAAAATGCAACCTTTGCAACTAGTCTTTTCTATTCATTTTCTTGTTTATTTGCCCTTTAACTTTATAGGGTGAAATGTAGGGTTTATATGTTTGGGATTCCTACATCTAAGTTGATTGTTGAATTCTCTTTTTGTCATTAAAACCAACTTTTTAAGGTGATCATAAGTTGATTGTTGATTTTTCTGTCCATTTTCCAGCTTAGTTATTACCTTTTAAAATAATTTTTCTCTATAATTCTATGTTATATATACACATTTCACTTGGGACTTAACTTTTTCTGCAAAGGCACCCTCTAGGTTAAAGAAAAAGGGATTTTGGAGAATCCTATGCCTTCCTATATATTCACATTTACTGGATTCATTTGAACTCAATACTTACGAACAAGGAGAGTTTCAAACTTTCAATAGTTGAATCTATAAAATCTAAATTTTGAATCTGCTTGTTTATATAATATGATTGGCGATGAAGTTTAGCATAATGTTTTAATAATTTTTTTATATGTAACATGCAAAGGGGTACTTACCACTTACAAATTGAATAGAAGAAAATAATCTTTTCATATTTCTTATATGTAAAAATGAATATAAAAGAACAAAACATTTTTTTTTTTAATAAAAAACTACAAAATCAAATCTCCCCTGGTCTCAAAACAAGTCACAATCAAGAGCTGATCCCCTCACAAAAAGAAACTGTTACATTGGTGTTACAAATGTACATGATTTATGTAATGTACAAAATAGGAAGGAAAAAAAAGAGGGGCAAAAGTAAAGCTGCAAAGGCAAGGAAAATAGCATACTGCATACACAAATGACTCATTTGGTACGACGGATAAGAGGTAACTAATCTTGAAATTAATTAAGAATGAATTTATCTCATATTTAGTGGGTTTAAAATCACATAATAACTTATTTCAGGATTAATATAGTGTACACATTATTAAAGATAAAATAACAATCTTAAAATAACTAATTCCGAGATAATAACCTGTTCCCCAACCAAACGAGCCCATATATACTAGCATACCATATACCAGAAAATATAAATGGGTCTTTCTCATCTTTAATTATAGAGGAATTCACAAATTACCTCTTGCTTCTTTCTCTTTGCCTCTAAGGCCCCTATCCCTTTCATTTTCCTAAAAAAACAACTATGCTAATGCACCCCCCCCACCCCCCCCAATCCCCCATATATCAGTTTAACTAGAAGGATGTAGGATAGTATAAGAATTAACTTGAATAGTAGTCTATTTAATCGTTTAAATTAAAAATACTCAGCAGATGTATAATATATGTATAACCGCCTCCAATTTCACTAGTAGGATGTAGGATGGTATAAGAATTAACTTGAATAGTCGTCTATTTAATCGTTTAAATTAAAAAGAATCAGCAGATATATAATATACGCATAACCATATATAATTGGTGATTATTCTATGTATATCAACTAAGAAAAGTAAATTATGACCGACTATTTATATAAAGATCCCATTTTAATTTTATTTTTTCACAAAAAAACACAGAATTTTATTTAGTTTTTTTAAAAAGGGTAGTAGTCAAAAGAATTTATTCTTTGATTCATATGCCAGAGTATATGTGGGGAAGAACTTGTTAATTTATGAGCTGCTTGCTTTGTTATAAATAGGTGGGACTCTTATGTGTCAGTCACAATTGATTTGCCACAATCTTGTTGATACACAAGATTATATATTGATAATATAAAAAAATAATTTTTCCGTTTTAATTTATTTTTCCTTTTTAGTTCGTTCAAAAAAATATCTATTTTTTTTCTTGACAATTCTTTACAACCAACTTCAGGCATTTACAATCGAAGTTGCAAAAATTTGCCTCTAAAGAACAAGCTTCCATCATTTTTGCATGAAATTTGACTCGTCAAGATCAAACTTCATATATATATGTATGAAGTTTCAGACATATATGTTCAGAATTGAAAACAATTTATTCGAAGTTTGAACTACCAAGCTTGATCAGTTGCCAACATTTTCAAGCTTTTTTCATAACATTCCCTTAATTTAAACGTAATTTTCATATTCGAAATTCAAAACATCTTTGCGACAACGGTGATTTTAATGTTGTAAACCCAAACTGGCTATGGATGCAAAAAAGTTTAACAGGTGATTACCCCTTAAATGACATCCCGCAAAAATAATATAGGCTACGGGTTGAAATTACTCCAAACCAAACAATATAGAGAAGCCCATAGTAGAAACCTAGTTACATTTGTGCTAAAATATTGGATACATCACATAAAGTATAGCTTTAAACATACACGATTGAAGTTGAAAATTTTCGCGTCTGGACAATCGTGCCTGAAGCGTAGCTTGCTAAGGTCAAACTTCAAACATGTATATCTTAAATGGTATTGTACAAATAAACTACGTGTGAAATTACTGATATTAAAAATGAGTGATCTTGAATTTATGAAATTTTTCCCATAGAGCAAGCTGGATCAAAAGTTCAAAATCATCCATTATGAAGGCCCTCGTGTAAGCAATAATTACGTCCTTTAACACTTCTATCAATTGGTTTACAAAATATTCACAAAGTGTATACGTTATGTATACTTTATACTAAATATACATATAATATACATATCTATACACAACGTTATACACTAATAATGTTTATGTTGTATATATTTCGGCCACACTAAAAAAATACTGAGGGTAAATTAGGCAAAGTTATGTATAGTTAAGTTATATTCAGCTTTTTGAATGTATCATAATGTATAGTCAATGTATAACTCATTTATAGGTAAGCTGTATTGTATAGTCTGTGTATATTTTCTATGACTTTTGGCTATTTTTATGTAAATAAAAACATGACTATATTTATTATAAACTAATTACTTTATTATATATATATATATATATTTGAAACTATCCCAAATTTAAGTTGCTTTTTAAGAAGTTGTACATTTGTATATATTTTTAAAATTTAAAAAGTGTTGAATCTTTTAAAAGTTGATTAATGTGACAATAATTTGGCCAAAAGCCCACAAAAGAAAGCAGGAAAAGAGGACGTGCTACACAAAATATAATAGTATTGATTTCAAATGTCATTATACACCATTTTTATTTTGTCCTTTACTGTATTGTCATAAATTTTGCAATAAAAAGAAGTTTTAACGGACGAATATTTACACTTTCAATCATTATTTGGAATTTAAATGCTACCAAATATAGAAAATGAAATTCTTTTTTAAACATATAAAAAAAGAAAAATAAGATATATTATTATTGACATTGACACGCTTGGTTATTATAAAAAGAAAAAAATACCTAATTATACAAATATTCCTATCGTATCTATTAATTCTCCCTATAGTTTGAAATAATTGAATGAAGCTAGCGAGAGAAGGAGAGAGGGGAGCACGAGATAGATCCCCAGATGCATGTGAATCACACTAGATACATGTATCTATGATACCAGATAAGGCGAGCGAGAGAAAAGAGTGGGTGAGCGAGATAGGAGAGTACGCGAGTGATATAGGAGAGCTCGCGAGCTAATCCACTTGGATACAATGTATCTAGAACAAATTACACCTAACTTTGACCCTATATACCCAAAATATATGTATCAGGACATATCTGGATGAGCCAGATAAATGTATCCGAAGTCCAAAATCTGATAAGATTCATAATATTACAAACAAGCATGAATATAAGTAATTAGCTCCTAAACTATTTGTAATTATGTAAGTTACCCTTATAAAAAAAAGATGACAATAATCAATTCTTCTACTTTGTGTTTTTTGACTTTATGAAATGAGACAAAATGGCATATTATAATTGATATTCCTCAAACAATTAATTATTTAACTAATTAATATTCCTCTATCTGTCATGCATTTAAAAAAGACCAATTCATTAGTCAGTCTACTCTTTTAGTCATTATTTAATTTCTCTGCTACATTATTAGTATTAATTAGTATGATCATCAAGAAATTATCTTTCACTAATCAAAAAGTCTTCTTCCTCTAAACACTGTTTTTTTGAGAACACAAAAACACAAAGTTACCAAAGGTGAGCTTTTCTTTGATTGTCTATTTGAGCCTATTAATCTTTACTTATTTGTAAGACCCCCAATTTTATTTTATTTTTAAAAAAAGAAAATTCAGACATTTTTTTCTTCATTGAAGTGAATTAATTAAATGTCTGTTTATTTGCAAATTTGATGATTCACCAAAGGACTTGAGCTTTACACCAAATCAAAGTAAGTTATAAATAGTTGATACTTACCTATTAGTTGGAATTATGTTTTAGACTTTAGTCACGTTAGTACGTTTACTTTAGATCTTTATGTTTTCTAGGCGTCTTTTAGTATCGTATGAGATTTATATGTTAGTAGAAAAAATAAATTTCTTTTTAGTACTTATTATAACAACAACAACAACTCAGTAAAATCCCATAAGTGGTGTTTGGGGAGGATGGAGTCTACGCAGCCTCCTTATAAGGGTAGAGAGGTTGTTTCTGATAGACCCTCTGCTCAAGTAAAGCATATATCAAACATGTAGGAAAAAAAAATACAGTATTGATTACCAGTAGCAACAACAATCAATATGAAAATCGATAAAATCGAAGTCTAAGTAGTTGTTGTTGTAGTACCTTCAGTTTGCATTTCAAAGGGGAAAAAGAATAACAGAGTACTTAATTAGGTTGTCTACCTCAAGACTCATTAGGCTATATTTTAGAACAAATCCAAGTTTGGATAGGTAAAATTTCAAATCATGACAATCTATATATCATTTTGAATTTTGATAAAAATAAATTAATCGAGCACTTCATAGTGAAAAGAGGGAAGGATTGACCAAGACCATATAAGGAGACGTGGCTCATTGTCTCAACCAATGTGGGACTTAACAGTCACTAATCATGAACGTTTAGTCTCATAGACCTCATTCCTCAAGTCTATGAATCTCTTCTATAGGACTCCTCTCTTAATTAAGTGTAATGTAGCCAAACTACCCATAAACTTCTCCCAAAAGCATCGGCCTAAACGTTAGCCTTGGACTAGTGACATATAATGGTATGATCACAATCAAGGGCGGATGTATAGGGGCGGGAAGGAGTTCACTCGAACCCCTTGGCAAAAAATTACACTGTATAGATAGGGTATAATTTTTGTGTTTATGTACATATATAAATTTTGAATCCCCTAAACAACATGCAAAAGGTTAGTTCAGTGGTCCAGGGTATTCAAAATGCACCCATGAATGAAAATCCTGATTCCGCTACTGATCACAATATACTGAATAGCTACCAAAACATGTGAATAACAACACTATGGATGTAACCAAACAAGTCTTGAGCCTCTGGGAGCACTCATATTTAAATAACTTTGCATACACCCTGTGTCTCCATTGATGTCTGCAATATCATATCGTCCTCACGTGTTATTTCTTCTCCTTTCATTCCTGAGAATACATAAGGTTGTTATCAATAAAATTTAAAGTTGATTTATCAGATGGTTACTTAGCTTAGTAATTAATATCTCAAAAAATCACTTGTTATGTTGAAGAAAATTGGAATCAAGAAGAAATGTAACTTTCTGAGATAATAACTATTAATTGAGTGACCATCAATGCATAAAAAATATCAAAAAAGCTGTCCAAGAATGGCTTCTGACACCTTGTTGATCATATCCGGGAAAGTTGTTGGTGTATTTGTCAATCTGAATGACATCATCCAGAATTTAGAATGCCCATATGTACTCCTATGTTTTACTTGAGCCGAGGGTCCATCGGAAACAACCTCTCTACCCACCACCCTCCCTAGATCCCACTTGTGAAATTACACCGGGTATGTTGTTGCATATCTGAATTCAGGCTTATGAATGTCCTCGTTCCTAATCATCGATTTATGATAAATAGATCTTGAGTTATTTCTTTCCTTATTCCTTATGCTCCTTTTTTCTTTCTGATAAATATGGTTTGAATTTTGTGTTATGGTTAGAATTAGTAATAGTAAATGATGGTGCTTTATTTATGGTGTCAAGTTCTAAAGATCTTTATTTATAACTTGCAGGATTATATTACTAATCGAGAATTTAAGATGGCTGCAGAGTCTTGCAATGCAGTTATAAAAGGTATAGACTCTGTGAAGAGTAGACATTTGGGAAGTTCGGTGAATAATGAATTGGAGGGTGCTAAGAAACAGCTAGAGTTTGTAGCTCAATTTCTCAAGCAATTGGAGAAACGTTCCCCCGAGAATAAGCTTTCTGCACAAATTGAGTCCTTATTTGAAGAAGCTCATAATGACTTTTATGAGATATGGTGCCATATGAATAATGAAGGCCGGACAAAGGTCACAATCATAATGATTTCAAAGGTGCTGAAAAAACTAAAACCGGCGTTCATTGCTAGGCGAATCAAAGATTCAAAGCCATTAAGATCAACTATCAGAATCACTGCCGAGATGACGACATTTGTAGATTCTTTGCTAGAGAGTGTTCTGGTTCTATGGAACTGTATGAAAGATTTTATCGCCCCTTGCATCACTAAAGGCGAAGTGCTTGAAAAGAAGCTGATATCTCTGAGATTCCTCATGTTTACTGCATATTCTTGCGTCTATGAGCACGAGACAATAATGAGTGATCTCTTGACCCATGCTGAGGATATAGCTTACACTGCTGAACACTTATCTTTCTTATTTTTGGTCCCGGAAAGTGTGGTGCATTCTGAGTTCTCTAAACTGCTGGAAACAATAAGTCCTGCTAGACCTGAATTGAGACAGATGTATACGAGTGTCCTAAAAGGCCACTCAAATTCATCAGGAGCAAAAACTTCAATGATATCTCATGAACTTGTGGAAGGTTTTCTTTGTTCTCTCCGAGAGGACCTAGAAGAACTGCTAAGTCGTGATGACAGCTTGAAAGTGGCCTTTGATGATCATATGCAATGGCTCCAACAAGGATTGATTTACCTTGGTACTTTTCTTCTGAACTTGCCAACATCGTCCACCGAGGACCAAAATCTACATTCTCTTCTATCACATATTGAAGATGTGGCTAGTGAGGCGGCGATTCTCGTCTACTCCTTTTATGATGAGGATGTGGACAAGACTACTCATTTTCCTTTGCAAGTGAAGTTTAATCATGTCAAGATAGAGGGTGAGATGATTAAGCTATATGAAACCACCGCGGTGGCTTCTTTGAAGGATCTGATTGATAAAGTTCAACAAGAGCTGATGTTCTTGAGAACTTTTCTCATGGATTCATTGGAGAAGTGCATAGAGCAAGCTAAGATAACTGATGTCTTGTCACTTGTTCTATATGTAACCACCGAAGCAGGATCTGTCGTTAATTCTCTTTCAAATGATTTGGAGCAAGGAGATTTGGTCAGGGAAATGGATACTGCATATTGTCATTTGCTTCTTAAGTTTAAATTTGTTAATGCAGTGATCAGACAAACGCGTCCCGTCATTTTTGATTCATCAGAATCAAACCATCCTATGAGAAAGCTTCTGGACTTTCTTCCTATTAACTTTGAGGTCATTGATTCTTATTTCAGCATGCTAAAGTCCTCAAAGACATCATCCTTTGGTAGCCCGAAGATTGATGAGGTTTTGATGGGGCTTCTTGAACATATTCTCGGCCATCTCCAAGAGCTACTGAATGATGAAGGTAGTGTGATTGTTACTGCTACAAATGAGGTGAAGAAGTTTTACCAGGGATTGTTGCTTCTAGTAACATTTTTCATTGACACCTCGATCCAGTACACTGAATGCGAGAGACAAAATGATCTCTTGACTGAAATTGAAACAATAGTGATTGAGGCTGAATCTGCTGTCAATTCATTGTTTAAGACTACTGAAGTACAGCATGTGCTTTTCCATTTGCAAGTTAAGCTTAATCTTATCAAGGTAGAGAGCAGTCTGATTGAGCTACTAAGACATGAGACCACCGTGATTGCTCCTTTGAAGGATCTAATTGTCAATGTCAAGGTTGAGCTGATATTCTGGAGAAGTTTTCTCATGGATTCATTGGAGCAGACCAAAGGGGAAACTAAAATTACTGTGCCTTTTTCCGTGCAAATAAAGCTTAATCATATAAAGGTAGAGAGCAGTTTTATTGAGCTACTAAAACATGGCGCCATCATGATAGATCCTTTGAAAGGTCTGATTGAAGATGTGCAGGAAGAGCTGATATTCTTGAGAACTTTTCTCATGGATTCATTGGAGCAGTGCAAAGAGCAAACTCAGATAAGTGATGTTTTGACCATGGTTCAAACTGTGACCGCTGGAGCAGGATTGCTCATTAGCTCTCGTTACTTCAATTCAAATCGAGGAGACTTGGACGGAGAAATCAATCTCTTGCATTTCCCATTGCTTCTTATGTTCAAGTTTATTAAGGCAGTGATTAGACAGATGTGTCCTGTCATTTCTGCATCCACGGCAGTGAACGACCATCCTTTAATAAATCTGCTGAACTTTGTTCCTATCAACTTTGAGGTTATTTATTCTTACTTTATCACGCTCAAATCCACAAAGACAATATCTTTGAGTAGCCCCAAGATGGATGAGGTTTTGATGGTGTTTCTTGACTATATTCTCAACAATCTCAGTGTACTACTGAAGGATGAAACCAATTTGATTGTTACTGCTGCAAATGAGGTGAAAACGTTTTTCCAAGGTCTGTTGCTTATAGTAACATTTATTGTTGATCCCCCAAGTCAGTACATTGAATGCAAGAACAAAAATGACCTCTTGATGGAAATTGAAACTGTCGCAATTGAGGCCGAATTTGCTATCCGTTCATCTTATGAGGATGCTTCAGTTCTTTTACCTTTGCAACTGAAGCTCAATTGTGTTATGGCGGAGAGCGGTCTGACTAAGCTACTTAAACATACCAATATGGATCCTTTGAAGGATCTGATTCTCAATGTCAAGGAAGAGTTGATATTCTTGCGGACGTGCCAAGGGGAAACTAAGATAACTATGCCTTTTCCTTTGCAGGTAAAGCTTAGTCATGTCAAGGTAGAAAGCAGCTTGATCGAGCTACTGATACACGAAAGCACCATGATGGCTCCTTTGAAGGATCTGCTTGACAATGTTAAGGAAGAGCTGATATTCTTGAGAGCTTTTCTCATGGATTGGTTGGACAAGTGCAAAGAGCAAACCAAGATAACTGATGTTCTGACCCTGGTACAATCTGTCACTACCGACGCAGGATCACTCATTAATTTTCTTTCTTATAATTCAAAGAAAGGAAACTTGTCTTGGGAAATTTGTCTCTTGCATTTCGGATTGCTTCTTAAGTTTAAGTTCATCAAGAGAGTAATTGGACAGATGTGTCCCATCATTTCTGCATCATCAACTCCGGATGATACTGCAATAAATCTGCTGGAGTTTATTCCGATTAACTTTGAGGTCATTCATTCTTATTTTAGCAAGCTGAAATTCTCGAAGACATCAATCATAGGAATCCCAAGGATGGATGAGTTTTTGATGGGGTTCCTTGAATATATTCTAGACAATCTCCATGAATTACTGAAGGATGAAGCTGATTTGAGATTTCATGAGGTGAAAAAGTTTTACCAAGTGTTGCTGATTATAGAAACATTTCTTGCTGATCTCCCTATTGAATGCAAGAAACGACAGGATCTCTTGACAGAAATTGGAAATATCACAATTGAGGCCAAAACTGCTGTCAGTTCCTGTTGTGAGAATGCTACTGAAGTAGACCATGTGCTATTTCCTTTGCAAGTGAAGCTTAATCATATCAAGGTAGAGAACAATTTGATTGAGCTAACAAAACATGAAGCCTTGATAGCTCCTTTGAACGATATGATCGAGAATGTTCAGGAGGAGCTGATATTCTTGAGAAATTTTCTCATGGATTCATCAGATCAGTGCAACGAGCAAACAAAGATAGCTGATGTTTTGTCCCTGATACAATCTGTTACCACCGAAGCAGGATCTGTCATCAGCTCTCTCTGTCGTAATTCAAAGCAAGGAGGCTTAGCTAAGGAAATAAATCTCTCACATTTTCAATTGCTTCTTAAGTTTAAGTTTATCAAGGCAGCAATTAGACAGATGTGTCCCATCGCTTCTGCATTGTCATCTTCAGATCATCTTATTATGATAAATATGCTGAACTTTTTTCCTATTGACTTTGAGGTCATTGATTCATATTTCAGCATGCTTAAATCCTCGAAGACATCGTCATTAGGTAGCCTGAAGATGGATGAGATTTTCATAGGGCTTCATGAGTACATCCTTGACAGCCTCAAAGAGTTACCAAATAATGAAGCCAGTGTTGTATTTACTGATAAAGGGAAAAGGTTTTACCAAGGGCTGTTGCTTCTGGTAACATTTCTTGTTGATCCCCCAATTCAGTACGTTGAATGCAAGAAGCAAAATGATCTCTTGACAGAAATTGAAACTATTGCACTCGAGGCTAAAGATGTTATCCGTTCATCTTATGAGGATGTTGTAAATGGAAATGAAAGTAAGAAAGTCAATCTAGAGATCAAGCTTTTGACCGTGGCTTTCAAGCTTATCAAATCTGAGGGAAACTTGACACATCTGCTAAAGCACAAAGCCACGTTGGATGCTCAAATTATAGTTCTGATTGAAGATAATCATGAAGATCTTGTTTTCCTCAGAGCTTTCTTTATAGATCTTCTCAGGCAACACAAAGAGCTTTACAAGTTGCATGCTCTTCTAGTGCATGCTGAAGTGACTGCCCACAATGCAGTACTAATCGGTGGTTCTTGTTGTGAGGAAATGAGTCTTTAATTAGCTGTGTTGCTACGTGAGATCAAGTTCGTCAAGGCAGAGGTAAGAAGCGTGTGCTTTGAAGATTTGGATGCATCACCTTGCAACATGACTAAGACAGATGTATAAGGCCTTGTCAAGTTTTTACTAAACAACCTGGACAGGGTGTTCACCTGTACTGATGCGGGTTCAGTCCCTTTTATGAAGAATCAAATACCTGTCGTCCAAGAAAATCTGGTATATTTGGGCTCTTTCCTTGAAGATATTGTACAGCACCGCGATATGCATAAAGAACTCAAGGACCTCGTAGAATGTGTTCAAGAGGTCGTTAATAGTTCAAAGTATGTCATTTTCTTCTCTGTCAGTTGTGATAATCCTGTTTGGTATCACTTGTTATATCTTTATGATGTCAAACAAGTGCTGAAGTTTGTTGAAGAAGAGGTCAAAATGATTTGTTTTAAAGTCCCAGACTATCTTCACTCTTTGGCTTCTCCAAGACCAATGTATCAGGATTCTTGTAACTGTTTTTTGGGCACTCTGGTACAAAGTTCATTGGATTTCTGAAGTTGTCGAGAATATTAAGCTTGTTAATAAAGATGTTAGTGAGACATTTGGAAGAAAGCATATTGAAGTGACAATGCATGAAGTTGCAAAGACTTCCATTGATCTTGAGCCATCTTTATTAGCTAATACTCCGACAGAAAATGAAGAAATGGTGCTTTTCCAGGATGTGATGGAGAAAATAAAAAAGCAGCTACTTGGTGGATCGTCTCAGCTAGAAGTTATCTCAATAGTAGGCATGCCTGGTTTGGGCAAGACTACTCTTGCCGAGAAGATTTACAATGATCAGATAGTTGCCAGTTATTTTGATGTTCATGGTAAGTGTCATGTGACTCAAGCATATTCATGGAGAGAATTGTTGCTTACTCTAGTAGGCATGCCTGGTTTGGGCAAGACTACTCTTACCGATTTACAATGATCAGATAGTTGCCAGTTATTTTGATGTTCATGGTAAGTGTCATGTGACTCAAGCATATTCATGGAGAGAATTGTTGCTTACTCTTTTGAATGATGTTGATCCTTCTGATCACACGAAAAAGGGAGATGATCAATTAGCTAAAGAGCTTCGACAAGTTTTGTTGACTAAGAGATTCTTAATCCTCATTGATGATGTATGGGATACAAAAGCATGGGACTATTTACATATGTGCTTTCAGGGTGTTAAAAATGGTAGTAGAATAATCCTAACTACTCGGCTCTCTGAAGTGGCGCAATATGCTAAATGTGAAAGTAATCCCCATGATCTTCCTTTACTGAGAGATGATGAGAGTTGGAAGTTATTACAGAAAAAGGTTTTCCATGGGAACAACTGTCCACCTGAACTTGGAGATGTGGGATTTCGAATAGCTAAACGTTGTGGCGGATTGCCTCTCTTCATTGTTCTAGTAGCCGGTGTTCTGAAAGAGAAAAATAAGAAAGCGGATTTGTGGAAAGAAGTAGAACAAAGTCTCGATGCACTGAACATCGGTAGCTTGGAAGAGAGCATGTCGATAATTGGATTCAGTTACATGAATTTACCACATCATCTGAAGCCTTGCTTTTTATATTTTGGAGGATTTTTGAGGGGCAAGAGCATTCACCTCTCGAAATTGACAAGGTTATGGTTGGCAGAAGGTTTTGTACTAGAAAATAAGGAGAAAGGACTAGAAGATGTTGCACAAGATTTCTTGAAAAATCTTATTAGTAGAAATCTAGTCATAGACATAGAGAAGAGGTTCAATGGCAAGTTGAAAACGTGTCGTGTTCATGATCTATTGCACAAATTTTGCTTGGAGAAGGCCAAACAGGAGAATTTTCTGCTCTGGACCTATAGGTACAAAATACTACTCACTCCGTTTCAATGGATTTGTCTGGTTTTGACTTGGCACGAAGTTAAAGAAAATGAAGAAGACTTTTGGATCTTGCAGTCTTAAACTAAAAATATGTAGAATGTACCAAAATGTCATTTAATCCTGTGGTCTTATACATGTCATGTGGAAAGTTAGAATCAAAAAGCTGCTAAAAAGGAAAGAGACGTTCTTTTTTAAAACGGACTAAAAAGGAATGTAAACAAACAAATTGAAACGGAGGGAGTTATATTATTGTAACAATCTTCATCCCAATTCTCATATTTTATGTTCCTTGTTTATCAGACATGATGATGCAGATGCTCGTATCTATCCTGACAAGCCTGAAGAATATCGTTTGTCCATACATTCTTACCGGGATGAGTTTGCTGAGTGGCGTCCACATCGCTCAAGTATCCGTTCTTTCCTATTCAACGCCACCAGTGATGATCAGTATATTACAATGGCGCGTGATATCTCCTTCATCCTTAACAGCTTCAAACTTGTTAAGGTATTGGATTTGGAATCAATCAACATTGGTTATACTTTTCCAAGTGAAATAGAGTCTTTAATTCATATGAAGTACTTTGCTGCTCGGACTGGAGCAGATTCAATTCCTTCATCTATAGCTAATCTTTGGAATCTTGAAACGTTCATTATAAAAGGAATGCGAGGACAGGTAACATTACCATGCTCACTTTTGAAGATGACTAAATTGAGGCATATACATGTAAATGACCGTGCTTTATTTAATCTCGACAATATGAGTGAATCGCTTGCTAATTCACAGTTAGCTAACTTGCAAACGTTTTCCACTCCATATGTCTCTTATGGTGAAGACGCGGAGATTATATTGAGAAATATGCCAAATTTGACAAAGCTAAAATGTGTAATTGGTTGCTCAAGGAAATGGAGGGGAGAATGTGTTCTTATTCCTAGATTAGACTTTCTAAGTCGTCTCGAATCCCTTAATCTGTTTTCCAACAACTGTCCAGTTGAATGTCTACGAGGATTCAATTTCCCTTCGGAGCTAAGGGAATTGACTTTGTCAAATTTTTGTCTACCTTGGAGCGAAATCTCAATCGTTGGAACATTGTGCAACTTGGAGGTTCTAAAGCTACTAAACAAGGCCTTTGATGGAGTTCAGTGGAATGTGAATGATACAGAGTTCCCTGAACTCAAATACTTAAAACTGGACAGCCTCGAGTTTGATGAATGGTCGGTTTCTGAGGATTCGTTCCCTAGTCTTGAACGTTTGGTTTTAACAAACTGTAAGAGGCTTGAGAAAATCCCTTCTCATTTCGAGGACGTTGTTTCTCTAAAAAGCATTGAAGTAAATTGGTGCAGCTGGTCTGTTGCTAATTCAGCTCAGGATATTCAAACAACGCAACGTGAAGATGTGGCAAATGATGCGTTCACAGTTACTATACAACCTCCTGATTGGGATAGAAGGTCATCTCCTTGACTCTTATCTGGTATCTTAATCCTTCCCATGTTCATCTGTTATCTCTCGTCTGTGAGATGGTCATTCAACTAATAGTTATTACTTCAGAAAGTCCTCTTTCTTCTTTATTCCAATCTTCTTTCAACAAAGAAAGTGATTTTCTGAGATAATAACTATCAACTGAATGACCAAGAAATCAACGCGAGTAGTACATTTCCACTCTCATTCATTTTTGTTTTGCACCAGATCATGTTGAATTTGTCAGTGTCATACTTGTGTTGGTTGCCTTCTCTTCCCCTGAATGGAATCCTGAGATCCTTGTACAGCTTTGACACGTTCCTATAGGTCAATTTCGTCGCCATATTTTAGCTAAACTGGATAAAAGTAAGTCGTAATTTTTATAAAAAAAGATCGATGTACAATGAAGTTTGTTGGCTGAACATTTAATACTTAAAATGTTGATTTGTAATGTTTCATTCTCACATAAACATTGCTTCCTGAACTTATATGGCACTATATCAACCGTGACGAATCTAGAATCTAGACTACAATGTACATGAGGTTCACGGGAATCCAGTAGTTTTTGTCTAGATCGTGTATTAACTTCAGATACTAGATCCGCCTTTGTATATTATGTTGCTGCATTTTAACTAACTGGAAGGTAAGTAGCAAGGAGTTAGGCTTCAATATTTTAGCCCAAATGTGATCTGGCTTCCCCTCTGGTCTTTGGGTGGGGAAAGTTACTGATATATATTGTTCCGCCATAAGTTTCAAATATATACAATAGAGTAATTAGTTTATAATAAATATAGCTATATTTTTATTTATATAAAAAATCGCCAAAAGTCATAGGAAGTACATACTGAGTATACAATATAGCTTGGCGAAAGTCATAGAAAGTATACACTGACTATACAATATAGCCTGTCAAAAGCCATAGAAAGTATACACAGACTATACAATATAGTTTGTCAAAAGTCATAGAAAGTATACACTGACTATACAATATAACTTATCTATACATGAGTTATACACTAACTATACTTTATGATATACTCCAAAAGCTGAATCTCTATATTTAAAGTTCAACATTCAGTTTTTGTACTTTTTATGTTTCTATTTGATTTTCAATAAGTTTTTTTTTATTATTGAAATAAATGACAAGTAAGTGAAATTGTTCTCAATCTCCATCAAAAGTTCAAGAGATTTTTTTTTCAAAATAAAAACAGTAGAAAAAATAATGGTTTAATTAAACTTGTTTAAGTTTGCAACATACATTACTAAAAAAGAATCACTATTTTTCCATTGAAATTCTCCACTAAAAACTGATTAGTGACTTTTTTCATAAATATTTTGATAGAATTAGTGAGAAATAAAAAAATAGTAGTATTTTCATATGGAAAAATTAGAAAATTTCTCAGTATTTCAATAAGAATACTTTTTCCACCATGCATTTTTCTCAGTGAACTGATTCGACGAAAAATGAATGAAATAATTATATTTTATAACACAAATTTTCATTGATTTGCCCTTAGTTTGTTTCTAGTTGTGATATAACTTCAGACATACTGGTCTGAAGTTATTTATCTTATATTCAAGAATATATATAGGGATGGCAATGGGGCGGAGCGGGTTGAGCTTAACCCGCAAAATTTTTTACCCGCCTCGCTCCGCCCCGCATAACAACTTTTTCATTTTCAACCCGCATAAATCCATCCCGCATAAATTTTTATTTTTAATTAAGTTTGAACCCGCTTAAAACAGCATATACCCGCAACCCGCCCCGCATTAGTTTTAAAAAAACCCACTTCAACCCGCTCCGCATAACCTTAAAACCGCCCTGCCCCACATAGCCTTAAACCCCCCCTCCTCCCCGCCCCATTGCCATCCCTAGGTATATAATACATAAATATATGCCTTTTAAGTTGTTCTTACTTGCCATTAATATCCTTCAATTTTGGGTATGTATAACTAGACATTTAAAATTGTATAAAATAGAACAATTAGACACATGTATTCTATCTAGCATTACATGTGTATTATGTCATGTAGAACACGTGTGTCTACATTTTGCACACCCAAGTCGTTGGACAACATAACTATCAGTTGAGACCAAATTAAATAATATGTTTATATATTATGTTTCACGGTCAAGAATTACTATAAATTATTTAAGTTGTTACACATGAAAAAAAAAAAAAACTGAAAATATACCCTGGTTGAAAAAGGAAAAAAATCATCTTCCTACCAAGAGGCTATTTAAGCATGTAAGCTATAATATATACAATTGTATAAAAAGGAGGATATAATTCAACAACATTGTAGAAAAATGATTGTTTTCGAAAACTGCAATGTTACTTATTAGATAGAGAACATAATGCACAAACAATCCAATAATCGATAAGTCTATATAGACTATAAGATTTTGCACACAAAAAATATATATGTGACGCCTATAACGGAGAGCAGATTTAATGAGTGTCTCACATTAGAATGAAAGAAAAAAGTTAATGACCTTATATATAGAATGAGTCCATAATCATTTTTTTGAGTGCTTGTTGGGTTAAATTGCCTCGAGTAACAAATTCATATTGATAGTTAGACCAGACCGCGTTACGTAATAGTTCTAAAATATTGAAAATTATGTGAGTGGTTGGATTGGCAACTTCATGATGAGTTTTGTTGAACTTTTACCATGCAATTTCTTGGGGGGGGAGCTGTCTTTGCATTAAGCAACATAATTATTATGAATATATATCTTTCCCATTTTATTTTTTTTGTGTAGTCCCTCTATGTAGACTATAGTTTTCATGACCTTACTAGTTATAAGCTATATACAAATCAGAAGTCATTTCTTTTCAATGAGAGCTACTCCACCTTCATTTCTTCTTCCTTGTTTTTTTTTCGAATAGAAAGGTTAAAGAATATTTTAGTAATTTTGATAAAAATTACTTAATTATTTAGAAATGTTAATTTTGTTATACATAATATATAGATATGCAAAAAACATATTTGCTAGCTATCTGATATATTCTTTCCATCCCAATTTATGTGATACTACATAGAATTTAAGAAGAAAAAAAGTTAAAAACTTGTGGATCTCAAAGTTATTTTAAATATTTGTATGGATATAATTATCTTGTTAATAAAAATGTATTGAAAATTTTAAAAATTAAATTATTTTTAAATACAAAAAAAATAGCATTGTAATGATAAATTAAAAAGGAAAATGCTCTACATATGAATATCAAGATTCTTTTCACTATAGTTTTTTCTTATATATAACCAACCACTTCAACTATAACTTCATTTTATTCAAAAAAAAAAAAAATTCCAGCACGAGCTGGCCCTTTCAATAAATAAAAAAATGGGTCCCCAAAAGACACTAAAAAATATATGCATATACTAAAATTAAATTAATTAAGATAATGAAAAATGCATCTAACAAAAATCAAAATGGAAAAAAAAATAAAAAAATAGAACAAGTACCACGACATATTTATAGTTAAGTAATAAGTACATTTTTTTACTTTTAAATAGATGTTTTGGATCCAATTTTTAGAGTAAGATCACGTTTCTGTAGGAAGCAGTTTACCCGTGGGACTTCTTAGCGATCAATGGGAATTTAGATTAGTCATCTATTCATTCGAGAGCAGTGACGAAGGCAGAAATTTCATTAATTATATTTTAAAAAATTTAATATATATCTCTAAATATTTTTTGACCTATATATACATTATTATTTTCACTACACAATATGATTTTTCGAGAAAGAATATTCATACTAACCACCCTTCAGTCTATATATAGCCATAGGTGTTTGCCACTTGAGCAACGGATAACTCCTTCTTGGTCACTAGTTATGATTGAACTTTTATATTTGTGTTAAAAAAATTCAATTAATATATAAATAATTTATCTAAAATTTTTATAAATTAAATATCGAACACCAAATAAAAAAAGACGAGATATGAAAAGCAAGTAGTTGACAAATCACTTTCAAAGAAGAGTGAGGTGAAGCATAGAAGAGAGAGCACATGGGATCAGTTTTTAAGCTGAACACATCAGAATCCTTATATATGAGGGGCATGTGGAGGGAAAAGATTCATTTAATTTTTTAAGAATAATAATAATAATTTTATTTTATTTAGTAAATATTTAATTATATCATGTAGAATTTTTAAAAAAATATTTTAAATTTTTTTAAAAATTGCAAGTATGAGGATAGCAGAAACTAAGAACATGGATCCACCCTATTTCCAATGGGATTCTTGAAACTTCCAACTAATAAAGTCATGTGATGCTGTGATGCTTCCTTCTCTTGTCTTTGCTTTATATATATAATAAATATTCTTTATTTTATTTATTTTAAAATAATTAATAAAATTTGTTCATGAAAATGGGTCCCAATACCTCACTGTCATCATTTATTTCAGATATAGTTGTACAATATATATATATATAGGGATGGTAAAAGTAAATTTAGTGATGGGCACTCTATTTCGATCATGTGAGATAAGATCAGCGTACACTCTATCATTTATAAAGTTTATTTAACTCTTCTTTTAAAGTACATATGATATCACATATTTTCACCTTTTGTTTTAAGAATTGAAAATTATCTAGACATGTTGAATTTGAAATAAAATTAAAGGACTAATAATTCTAGGTACTCCTAGTCCCACAATATTCATGAATAAACTAGGCAACCAATGATACCCTCATCATAAAGATACGTTTGACATGCATTATTAATTAATTAATATATGTATATTAATTAATATATATATATATAAACTTTTTAGTAAAAATAAATACCACAAAAGCAAAAGGAATCCCATGCATGTAGTTCCCCACGACACTTCCATAGTTATCAAAAAAGAAGGGTACGAAAAAATATAAAAGAATGAGTCACATCAATGGTCCATTAATTTCTATTTTATTGATAAAATAAAATAGAATTTTCTTGTAAATGGTTTTAAAAAAAATGGTATAAAGTATATCAAGTTAATAGGAGGTATATTACTAAGAGAGTAAAGTACCACAAGAATAACAAATATAAATACTACTATACTATTTATTGATAAATAGTAGAAGCGGAGTCAGATTTTGAAGCTTATGAGGTTCAGAATATTAAGTTACTGAATTCTATCGAACCTGTATTACGAAGGCTAACTCCGCCGCTAGTCCTATTAATTTGAGATATGGAAATTACACCTGAATTCAAATAGAGATATAAGTTGAATTCAATCAATTTGATAGATTGATACAAATGGATGAATCGTTAAATCAAAAACTAATTTCTGGCAGCATGTGTTTGTGGCCAATTTTGGCACAGAGAGAAGGGACACTCTTTGCTGTGTTAGAATATTATTCAATTTCCTATGGGTCCTAATGTTCCATGTCTAGTTATATATCTTATAGGTTATTAATTAGAGTACTACAATTAATGAAAAATTAATAATGTTTAAAAAAAAATAGAGATTGAGTTGAATGTTAGTGACTACAAAAGTACAAATTATAAACTCATATATATCTCGTTGAATCAGCCATTTTTTTATAACATCGAATTGAACCCTTTTTGTTGGTGTTGATACATCACTTAATTATAACTTCACGTTGCGATGTGTATATAGGTTTCAAATTCGACCTTCTCCTTCCATTCACCTATTCATGAGCAGTGGCAGAGTCAGAATTTTCGTTAAAGGGGGTTTAAAATATAAAATAGTAAACACGCAAAAAAATCAAGAAAATTCAACATCGACTATGATATACCTAAAAATAATAATTTTAATCTGGAATATACAATGTAATTTTTCGCTGAGGAAATTTGGATGAACCCCTTTGCACCTTCTTGGATCCGTCCCTGTTCACGAGTCCACTACCCTCCCTTAAAAAGTTTATGACGATTTCATCTAAAAACATAACACAATTTTATTTACTAATTATGCCTCCTCACATGCAAATTTGATGTTTTTTATAAGTCAAACACGTTGAAATTCTTCTGGATAATAGATGGTGATGAGATTCAAATATCATGACCTGTTCTGATATCATATTGAATCATGGACAATTATCTTATCTAAAAATTGTTACAGAGAACATATTTTTATTTACTTAATTATGCCCCCCAACAAAAACATATTCCAAAATTAAACAATGGCAATTTTAAGAAAATGGTCATTTAAGGTAGAGAAAGAATAGAAATGTGAAAAGTAAAGAAAATTTCAAACAATACAAAATGGATTTTACATTCAAACAAGAAAAATAGGTTGAGATGTGAAAGCAATATATTAGGCAAACAAAAAAAAAAATTTAAAAATTATGGTGGTGGTGATAGAGACTTACAACCTCCTCTCTAATTTTTCATCAATGACAAATGTACACATCAATTAACCACTTTAAGTATTGTAAGGTCTCAATAATTTACTTATGCTTACACTATTTTGTAACCCTAGCTTGTTCTTGAATCTTACAAGAAGAATCTTTTGTCCTAATTTTTCTATATTTGGTTATGACAATTTTTCCATGTAATCTCATACCACATGACCTACATAATCAAAATTTCTAATCTATCATGAATGTTCTATATATGTTCAATCAACAATGTACATGTTGAAAATTCCAATACTTATGAGTATTGGATATGGGGTCTATTTTGTACCAACTAATGTTATTTTATGTGAATCTTTAGGGTTTTTGAGTTTAGGTATTGGTTCAAATAACAGATAAGTTTAGTTCACATGTCACTATTATACTTATAATAACTTATGTGTATATATATATCTATGAAAATGTGCAAAATCCTACCAAGAATTGCATTTAGAATTTGTGGAGTATTGTTCAAAAATTCAAAAAAAGTTTTTTTTTTTGTTTAAAGCAGTTTTTAGTTTTTGCTAAAAAAGTTTTTTTTCAGACAATTTTTTTTTGCAAAAATGGAAAAACTATATTGAAGAAGTTATTCTTTCTTGGCATTTGGTTGAAAAGAAACTTCGCAGAAAAAGTTTTGACTGAATTTTTAACCAAACATTAGGATCGTTTATTTATGTATTTTATTTTATTGGACTATTGGTGGACAAAATAGAAAGGGAACGAAATCGCCGAATTTGTAACATTCAAGGTTTTAAAATAGAAAAATTCCTAATAGGAAGCGCTTCTCCTCCCTCCCCCTCCCTCTCTTATGGGCACTACATGTAGCACATATTTGAATTAGTTATGATTGTGTCTATGATTATCGAATATCAAATAGTTTTTAAAAAGGGAAAATTGTACATAATAGCAAACATTTAAAACATATTAAATGCTATAGCTACTGTTTAGGGAAATTCTAATTTACAGCTATAGTTTCGTCCAATCTTGTTATTCGCCTGATTTGTATAATTCGTCTGATTTATATAAATCCAGAATTTGTATAATTCGGTTTCTGATTGTATAAATTCAAAAAAAATTATATGCTTACCCTAGCTATTTGTATACGATTTATGAAAAATTTATAATAAATTACCCTGTTTGTATATTGGTAAGAGAAATATATAAATAGAGTTCTGAAAAATTCCTAAATGTATAAAAACAGAATTTGTATATACTTACCCTATAATTTGACTTATTAGTTATAATTTTAACCCGAAATTGTCCTTGATCAGAGAGGAAGGAGAGAGGAAAGAGGGAATCGACATGTTTCAAGATAAAGTCATTTCAAAAATTTGGAGGGGTTTTGGCAGGAGGATAGAGATGGACACTTGGATTGGAGGAGCACAAATACAAAAAAAAGAACAAACTATGCATGGTAGGGTTTATATATATATATTTGAAATAAATAAATTTAAAAAGAGGGTGGGGCTATTCTTTGTTTTGTGCACCTTTTCCAAGAATTTTCTTCTTCTATAGGAGTAGCAATGTATTCTTCGTATTTCAATTTGTTTGTCTAATTTTAACTCGACATAATCAAATATAAGAAAGTAAACAAAATTTCGGAATCATGTAGTTCTAAACTAAAAGTTGATAGAATCTACCAAAATGTCATTTTATTTTCTGATCTTAAACATGTCATGTGAAAAGCTAAAATTAAAAATTTACCAAAAAAGAAAAGAGAAATTTTTTAAACGAATTAAAAAGAAAAGTACGACAAACACGAGGTAGAGGAAGTAGTATATATATATAGAGAGAGAGTTTCCACTTTTCTCTCACTTGGTGACTCGAACTCACAATCTTAAGATTGAAAGTGAGAGGTGCTTACCATCCGAGCAACTCCCTGTTGTTGTTGTTGAGGAAGTAGTATATATCTTACTTCTCCTAACTTTATTTTTTCTTCATATATCTCTCAAATTCAAAAAAAATAAAATGATAGAGGCCTAATTTCTACTATATGCTATATAAGTTTTGATAGTGAGTGAGACAAGGATTATGGATGGGAAAGGCCATAGTCCTAATGCACGATAGGTGTTGGTAGGTTAGGTGGCAAAACCTGCCCCCTCTCTAGGACCCATCCTAGATTCCTCCCCCTTCTCTCTCTTTAATCCCCAACCCACCCCACCTCAAAATAAAATGAAACAAAAGAAACTAAATAAAAGAGAAAAGACATAAAAAAAAAACCCCTTAATTTGGTCGGACAACTTACTTTAGCACTTAAACTATACGGGCGTTTAAACACCCCCCTTAACAACTTTGAAATGAATTAAATACCACCCTGAGTTTATAATAGCACTCTCACCTGCCACATCATAGCCATGTAAGCGCCACATCATAGCCATGTCAGCCCCACGTCATTAATTTTATTTATTTCTTTTTGTTTATTACTTTTTAATATTAATTTACACTAATAAATTAATTAAACATACATTTTCTAAAATCAAAATTGGACCCATTTTTGTTTCTCCTCCCCCGTCCCCCGCACTGCCCCCCCCCCCCCACCACACTCCTTTCTTCTTCCTTCAAGGTCACCATTTTCAGCCCTTCACTGCTCAATGTTTTCCTCTTCACTATTCAAATTTAAAAAAGAAGAAGTGATTTTACGGCTCTATTTCGCATGCACCAATGATTTTACGATCATGGCGCAGTCACCTCTCCTTTGTCGATTTCTTTACAGATCTGAGTCTCACATCAGGAAAAAAGAAGAAAAAGATTTCATTGATTTTCTTGTAAACTAAGAAAATGGCGTAATGGGTTTTTTTCCAAATGGGTCTTAGAGTCGTTTCTCAAAAAATTATTTAACCTTTCAATGTACCAAAAATTGCAGAGTTAATTTGTGATGTGGTAAAGAAATGAAATTTTCTTCAAATCACCAACTATGATATTTCAATTGAAAATTTTTCTTTGCAAATTGTCAATCCATATCGTCAATAGACGTTTCAGTTATGAAGCACTATGATTTAAGGGTGGTGTGTGTTGCAAATATAATAACTTAGAAAACTCTTGCCATGAAACTGTAGCTTGAGCTCCCATGAATATATATTAGGGAAGACAACAAAATAAAGAGAGAAAAAAAAAGATTAAAAGTTTTTGTGGGCCAATAAGAAAATTCACATATTTTAAAATAATTAACATATCAAGAAAATAATAATTAAAATATTAATTATATATTGGCCTATAAAAACAGGTCATATGTATCATTTTATAAATTTAGTTTCTTTTAAAAAAAATTCACGTGTTTTTAGGCGAGTGAGTGCACTCACTTTGCCACATCACCTCTTAAGGTGGTATTTAATTCATTTCAAAGTTGTTAAGGGGGTGTTTAAACACCCGTTTAGTTTAAGTGCTAAAGTAAGTTGTCCGACCAAGTTCAGGGGTTTCTTTTATGTCTTTTAATCAGCTATAATAAGTTATTATCATAAACCTATTTTTCAAGTTATCGTATCTTATTTATACGAAGAGTTATTTATCTACTATTAATAGACATTGAGTTAGAAATTTTAGATGACGATTTATTTTGTTATTGAGTTTTCGATAGTTTAATATTTATGTATTATATAAATTTTTCAATATAAATATAAAATTTAAGTTGAAGTTTCTATATAATGTTACCTTATTTACAATAAATCAATTTAAACCTCAGGTAGTGTAAAAGATATATGTCTATGCAAGGAGCACATAACTTACTAAACTCATGACCAAAATACGTATCCAAACACATTCTTTTTTCTTTTTTCCTTAAGATTATTATTTTTCTCTAAACCACCCACTATACCCCTAAAATCAATAAAATATGAACCCCATTTTCTCTCCTTTAACAAAAGAATCAATTGCCCTCCTGATTTAAATTCATCAAGGACAACTGTCATTGCAGAAAGATACACACTGCCCACTTTTGTCACTTAACAAGCCATAAAACATTTTTAAAAATTAAAAGGGATTAATCATGAGAAAAAAATACTAACTTGATAGTGCTTCAAAGTTAACTTTGTTCTTAATAAGAAATCTCAGGTTCGAGTTCTGAATATGAAATTGTCTTTTTTAAACATATGAAATTTCTCAATACAAATGTGAATTTAGTCAGACCTAATGCAGATACTGAATATCGTGGTGAAAAAAAGGTACTACTATTAAGAAATATCCAACACCCTATCTCTACCATACATACACAACAATAAACCAAATAAAAAAGATAAAATAGGAAAGAAAAGGTTCTCTTGAAGTTGATAAGGTATATAAACCATCCCTTCATCACAAGAATAGAATGCATCTTCTTCTAAATTAACACTACCTTGTTTTTTTTCCCAAATATCTCTCTCTCTCTCCCTCTTTTATTTATACTAAAAAGAGATAAATATACTCTTAGTAGTATTTCATACTTAGATAAACATTTTTTCTCCTCATTTCTTGAAGAGAATTATTTGATCTCAATTATTTTGCTCCTCTCTCAAGCATGAATATTCATAGTCATAGATATTTGGAGTTGTGGGAAAAAGTGTTATAGGTTATGACTTGCTCTAATTATGAAATGGCTTTCTTTCCAACAAATTTCATACTACAAACTCCTCATCATGAAGATGAACATCAACCTTCAACTTCTCTCAATCCCATTCTTCCCTCATGCTCACCTCAAGACTTCCATGGTTTAATTTCTTCTCTTTTCTCTCTTTTTTTTTTATTTCTTTAATTAACTACTTTAATAAACTTTTTATTAGTTAATTAGGTGTTTAAATATACTTATTATTTTCAAATGTTGAAATATTATTCACAACTCAATGTTTGTTTCATAATTTTGTTTACTTCAACTTGAAATAGAGAATTTGAAGTTAAAAAACTATTTTGACTAATAATAACAACAACATATCTAGTATAATCTCACAAGTGAGATCTGCGGAAGGTAGAGTATATACAGACCTTACCCCTGCCTCACAAAACTCCAGTTCTTCTTTTTCGAGTGAAATTCATGTTCAAACACAACTTCAACTTCAAATACTCTATTATTTTTTCAACTTCAACAAGATATTATTGTCTTACATTTTTTTTATGTGTGGGGGTAGGTATTGCTTCATTTTTGGGAAAAAGATCTATGTCATTTTCTGGGATGGAAGGAAATAATGCTTGTGAGGAAAATCATGGAGAAGATGATTTGTCTGATGATGGATCACAAGCAGGTGAGAAGAAAAGAAGACTCAACATGGAACAAGTAAAAACTCTTGAGAAGAATTTTGAGTTAGGAAACAAACTTGAACCTGAAAGGAAAATGCAATTAGCAAGAGCTTTAGGGTTGCAACCAAGACAAATTGCAATTTGGTTCCAAAATAGAAGAGCAAGATGGAAGACTAAGCAATTGGAGAAAGATTATGAAGTTCTTAAGAGACAATTTGATGCTATCAAAGCTGAAAATGATGCTTTACAAACTCAAAACCAAAAGCTTCATGCAGAGGTAATTTTCTTTTTTTACACTATCAGATCATATAAAGAATATTGAACAGGTAAGATATGTTATCTGCTGAAACATGTAAAGATGATCTAATGGTATAGATAAAATATTAGTATACACTAATTAATGAAGTACATAGATTACTTAATTGAAGTTTCATTTTTCTTGTTATGTAGGAATTAAATAACATAATGTTGCACTATATGTATGTGAAAACCTTGTTTTCTTGGAGGTGTAGGGAGACATATTTGAAACTTGAAACATAATAATATGTTGTTTTTTCATTTTTTGGTTGTCAAAATTTAACAAGAATATGCTATTTTGGTGAAATATTGGACCTTTTCATGATATACACTCTATGGTGCATGATTTTCAGTAAATAATTTTTCTTTAGATTGATTTGACTTCTTCTCATCATGATGAATTTTAAGTGTACCAAAGAAAATCTGAAAAAGAAGTGACATATCTTGATCATTAATTACTAGCTAGTAGGACTATAGTAGTACCTCCAATCACATATATCATCATTATCAACCCCTTTATATTAATCTATTATACTAGTACTATTATAATTATTTAGTCAATGTACTAGTTCAAAAAGATTTTAAGTTATATACCACATAGTTTAACCTTTTTGTTATAGAAGGTAAGACACCATCTTTATCTCATTATACTTGCACTAAAAAAAATAAGGAACTAGCAACAAACAACTTATGTCACTGATCCTATTTAACGACAGGTTATCAAGACACCATGTTATAAAATGTTTAGAATATAGATTAAAGATGACTTTGGTGTAAATAATTACTACTTTATAAGTGATCTGAATATGTGAATTTTGACAGTTTATATTGTTAGTGCTTAGAATTTAAACTCTTATGTTTTTTTTCAAATGTGGACAGATAATGTCACTAAAGAATAGAGAGCAACCAACAGAATCAATCAATTTGAACAAGGAAACAGAAGGATCATGCAGCAATAGAAGTGAAAACAGCTCAGAAATAAAGCTAGACATTTCAAGAACACCAGCCATTGACAGCCCATTATCCAATCATCATCATCCAAATATTTCTAGTAGACCTTTTTTTCCACCTTCAATGATGAGGCCTAATAATAATAATGGTGTTGTGGTACCTCATCAACTCTTTCACATCAATTCATCTTCATCAAGACAAGATCTCAAATTAATGGACCAAAATACTACTAATAATAATAGTAGTAGTGTCAAAGAAGAAAGCCTATCCAACATGTTTTGTGGAATTGATGATCAAACAAGTTTTTGGCCATGGCTAGAGTAACAACATTTTAATTGAACTTTTTTGGAGACCAAAAAGTTTACTTTTTAAAAAAGTTGTTGAGTTGAAGGAGCATTTTAAATTATATCATATGATCAATCATATTTCTTTCGAGTTCATGAGAGAGAGAAAAAAAGAAGAAGTTACTACTTACTCCTATTTGTTTTGTGGTGTATTAGGATTTGTATAAAGTAACCAAGTACATTTCAAGTACTTAAGGATCTTTATGGAGAAAAATATTAATAAAGACATGTCTTTTTTCCCCCTTATTTACATTGTTAATTACACTTTATCTATTGTCCATGATTATATCAATAGAAAAACCAAACATTCTTGTTATTTTTTCTCATCTGGTATTCAGTATTCATTTCAGACCTGACTAATTCAGATTCGCAAAGAAACTTTTTCACTTTTGAATGATGAAGTGTTCCTTATAAAGACGATTTTATTTTCATAACTCTAATGATCAAAAACTTATGATTAAGAATGTGATGATACTTATCACCTCACCACGACTTTGAATAATCTTATCGATTAAGAATGTGATGATACTTATCACTTCACCACGATCGACTTTGAGTAATCTTATCAATTACTCCTACCATTGGTTTTCACCTATTTTGTTTCTTGATTTTGAGTGATGTTATATTCTTGTACTATTGCACATACATGTCCAAAGTATTATTTTTTTAACTTTTTATGATTGTTTCTCATATTTTGTGCCTAAAATTAACCAATGGGGAAAAAGGGGTGGTGTGAAAATAGGAAAGAGGAGAATCAAAGCACACATTTCAAGGAGGAGGAAGAAGACAAACAGATGAAAGAGTAGAAGAAAACAAGGAGAGTTGGAAATGGTCATTCTCGTGAAGGGGACTTTAGCAAACTTGTGCTGACAAGTGACAATGAAAGGAGGGTATGGTACCAAATATCAATCACAAAAAAACTATAGAATAAATTAATTAATGAAATATATATAGTGAAAATATTGAGGGGTTGTTTGGTTCTTGGACAAAATATAAGTATATAGGTAATCTAAGTTAGGCGATTTAGATGTTGTGAAAAATGTTTTCTAAATGAAGTTATTTTTATTCAATTTTAGGAAAATGAATTTCTTATTAAAAGTAGGAAAAACATTTTTCTAAATTCTCTTTCAACCTCGCCATGCACCCAATTCACCAAAATGCCCCTAATCCGTAGTGCCTCAACCTACCACCTTGTACAATCCGGAATTACCCGATCCGAGATCCGCCCCATACTTGACCCCAAAATCAACCCTAACTTGGGATCTAGTGCCTGACACAAGACCCTCTCGGATGGCCTGAGACCAGATCCCAATCCGAATCCGACCCCGATCATGACCCAATCCCCAACCCAACATGGGACCCAACCTTAAACCTACACAAGACTAAACAACCCTAGACTCGAGACTAGACCAAATTATGTGTTGTTGTCAGGGTTGGGTCTCGGGTCTCGATATTGGTGATGAGGTCGTGTCGAAGGGTCGAGGGTCGGGGTTGAATCTCAGGTCGTGGGGTTGGGATCTCGGACTTGGTCTTGGTCTTGATCTTGGGTTCATGGAAGATGCAAAATTTTATTTTCTAGAAAACTATATGCTTTTTAGATCCTTATCTAAGAGCTCACATTCTTTTTGCTCCCTTGGTGACTTGAACCCACGATCTTAAAGGTTAGAGGTGAAGGGTATTTACCATATGAGTAACCCCTCTTATAAAAAATTATATGGTTAATCACATTGAAACAAGTATTTAAGTTTTTTATAATGTAAAATCTTACATGCCACCATAATTTTTAATATAAATAAAAATTCAAAATATGAAATCAAAGTTATTTTGGAAATTTTAATTATTAATTTCTTTTAAGTATATATCCATGTAATTAAAGGTCATAGTCATGTAAGTTACCCCTTGTTGAATTCGACAGATAATAATACAAAAATATCCTTATAAAATGTTATCAGTATTGCTTACATCCAAAATGAAATCTCCGCCAAACACAGTATAAGATAATATCCAATTTTATATCAAAATTATTTTTATAATCCTTCTTCTCTCTTCCGAGCCAAGGATCTATCAGACACACAATATTTTTACCTTGTAATAAATAAGAATAAGATCTGCGTACATTTTACTTTTTTCAAATCCTACCTATAGAATCACGCTGAATATATTATTATTGCTTATTTTTCTAATCCTAGTAACCAAAAATGAGTCCTAAAAGATTCTTGAATTTATAGTGTGTACCCACCATTAGTTTTTGGACACTTCCTTTTCCTTTCCTTTCCTTTCTTTTCCATGATTGTGTTTATTTCACCATCTTTATAGTCCTTTTGTGTTTGATAGATAGATATATGTCAAGAAAGTAAGGAAACATGTGACCTACTGTCACCCACTCCCTAGCATCAAACACAAAACTTTTTTTTCTTTTCTTCAAATTTTTTTAAAATTTTCAAAACTTTTATTGTACTAAGTACGCAGAAAATTATTTTGTCTGTGTCTTTTTGGATGTTGTATTGTGGTACATTTTATATATATATAATGCCACCTGTATTTATTCTTTACTTGACCCTACAAATTTTGATCACATGTACATCTCTTTTTTCATTAATATCACTTTCACTTTTCTTGATAAATTTGAGTGTGTTGACTATAATTCTGTTTATATCATGTGTTTGGTAACATATTTGATTGGAAAAAATGGGATGAATTAAAATTATATATAGGCCTTTGAAGAAGAGTTTTTTTAACTTATTGGAAGATATCCAATCTCCAATCCATTGATTATTTAGCTATAAAAAAGGGAAAATGATCAAGATAAAACTCTAAACATAATGTAGGAGTTAATAATGATTGTTGTAAACAATTAAAATTTGTTTCTAATTTTATTTAATGATGGATTATCAAAACATTTTCCTAGCTATGAGTTATATAGCAATAAATTAACAATGAATTTCGTAACTAATTTCTTTTCCTTTTTAGTGAAAAGGACAACATATCTACTACTCATGCAAATATACATAAAATACCACTAAAGAAAACAAGAATTAGCAACAGTCAAATTATATAAGCTAAATAGAAAAATGGAACAACACAAATTATCAAAAAAATATTGTTATTTACGAGTGACTAATTAGCAACAAAATTCATAGTTATTTACTTAAACTTAAGACAATTTTTAGACATTGTAATTATGAGAAAGAATCTGATATGCCTCTCAACTTTGAGAACTAGAGCTGATCCTTATAAAATTGACTCACATATATCTTACCGTTACAAAAGTGATTCACATGTAAATGTCAAATAATAATAGTATTGTTATTATTAACAAATTATACTGTAAGTGAGTATAACTTTAATTCCTAAAATTTGGGGATCTATATTTTAAAAAAGTGTATGATTAGCTAGGGTAACTACTTTCCAGAAGCAACCTCGAACTTAGATCCAAATATCTGTTCCATCA
The DNA here is from genome assembly GCA_018342035.1 of Solanum appendiculatum. Taxonomy (NCBI): domain Eukaryota; kingdom Viridiplantae; phylum Streptophyta; class Magnoliopsida; order Solanales; family Solanaceae; genus Solanum; species Solanum appendiculatum. Next base: position 405,139 of record JAGDQO010000110.1, read on the forward strand.
CCTTTTGTTTGCACTCATAATTAATTATTAACAGACAATTAATTTAATTTAATACTTTCTCCATCCAAAATTAATCCTAATGTTTCACTTGAAAGTCAAATTACTTAATTTTAATTAATATTTTAAATGTTTTTTTATTAAATTGACATGAGAAAAGTTGTAATTTATAATATTTTAATATGTTTTTAAAGATATAAATTTTAATTTTAAAATATTAAATTACTTTAATATAAATTTAACTATAAAAATTAATAAAATTAACTTTCGAGAAGTGAAATATAATAATTAATCTGGAACAAAGAGAGATTAGGAGTTAATTAATTGCCATAATCCCATGTTAATGGCCAGCACATGTAACCTTATAATTATAATCCTCCATATCCACAATAAGGCTAAAGATTCTGATATTATTCCAATATTAATATATTCCAACATGTACTTTCTTTGTTTCTCGAGAGTTAAACTATTCGAATCATGATTAATATTTTTAAAGAAATTATAACTTATAATATTTTTTGTGTAGTTTTTAAATATTTTAGTTATATAATAATAGATTACTTTAATCCAATTTAACTTTAAAGATTAGTTAAAATTGATTCTCAAGAATTAAAATGTAAAACTATTTTGAAACGGAGAGAGTAGTACTTAATGAAATAAAATAATGGGTTTTCAGTTTCAGAATCCACCATGTAGCCACTTCATAGGCTTATTACTTAACTAAAGTCCAAATATATTTAAATATTTCCACTTAGATTTTTTAATTATAATTAGATTAAGAAATAAATATTGGAAGATTCAGAATTGTAATATAATGCCAAATTAACCAGCCATGATGCCAGAGATAATCTATCCTTTCTTCACATGATCCCATAAAAAGAATTCACGAATTACTAACTTGATCTTCATCTAACTTTCTTTTATATATATATTATTTAAGATGCATATATAATTAACTCGTTAGCTATGTTGACTTGTAATACTTTTCATGTAATTTTCATATGTAACTTTAATTTTAAAATATTTGAAAATTTTGTAATCGAATTCATATATAGTCCAAAATTAATGAATCATCATACTTCGATTCTCTTCATATAAATTGGGACAAAATGAATATTGTTTTATAAGAAATTTATCGGTAATTACTTAATAAGTGACCTAATTGTATAAATATTTTTTTCACACCTTCAGTGCACAGAATTTAAATTTTTTTTTAAAAATAGAAGAATATAATCTACTAGGGTTTTTACAATTTCCATGCAGATTTGTCACATGCTTCCTTATTATTATTAGGTAAACGAATATAGTGTTCATATTGATAAGAAACAACTAACAAATATGACAAAAAATAATCTGAATGTTATATATATATATATATATATATAACACTGTAAGGTCTGTGAATCTTGATTTGAAATTTTCTACCCTCTACTATACTTCCATCCTAGGTTATACTTTTTAAATTTATTTGACGTATTTTTTTTTAATCTGTTTAAAAAAGAACGTCTCTTTCTTTTTTTGACAATGGCATGTTTACGACCGTGATATTTAAAAGTTCTTTTACTTTTTAAAAATTTATGTCAAATCAAAACAGGATAAATAAATTGAACACCTAAAAAGTAGTACTCCTTATTTTATTGATCTTATTTCATGTCCTTTAGTACAATCACCTGTGCAGAAGTTCTTTAATATTGATAGATTATTCTTTTTTACCCTATTTTATTTTCATATGACATTACTATACTATTATATCATGACCTCTTTCACGCTTTCGGGACTTAATTCTGTAAGTTCAACTTTAAAATATATATAATATCTAAGCAAAAGCTACTGAATTGACGTAAACTTGCACTAACAAATCCACTTGCACCACACCGTCCCCATAAAATTACTCATCGCCACTTGTGGTATTCGACAAATTATTGAGATATCCAGTTATTCACAGAGAGTAATCAACATTCTTCCTCATTACAGATGATAATTTTACATTATACAAGAACGTCAAAAATTGGAGAAAAATGAATTGAATATGAGTGAAAATATCAGATGCCTTTCACAGCTAAACTAAACTATCTTTTTGTTGCTTCAGTAACATGAACAAGATGTGTAATGTGTATAAGTATAACAGAATAAATTTACTCAACCAAAATGGAAGCCAGTTGATTTGAAATTACTTGATAAATTTGGTAGTCTGAGCATTGCGAAAATTCCAGCAGCAAGTGCAGCTAAAGATGCTAAGACAAATGCTGGTATGTTTCCTCCACCAAATAAAGCATCCCATGGTCCGGCACCAAGCGAGACAACCATCTAAGTAAATAAAAAACTATGTCATCGCCACTTGTGGGATTACACTAGGTATATATGTTGTTGTTGTTGTTATGTCATGCGTTAAGCATTTCAATGAAATTCAATATCACACATACACAATGAATATGAATAATTAGAGATATAAAGGCAAAGTTACCTGAGGTACAACAATTGCAAGATTCAGGACTCCTATTGCCAACCCTGCAAAAGCATACCAGTTTCAATAATCGTCACATCAAGTAAGACATGATAACATTTTAATGGATCGAAGAAAATACCTTGACCACCACCAGCGTCAGCTGTCAACTCTGCTGTGATAGAGAATGGGACACTGTAAGTTACCTGCAGGCATGTAAAGCAAAATGCATGAAAAGATGAACTTATCATCCAGAAGTATCAATATCCCCAGTAATAAAAAATCACATCTACTGGATAAGCAGCTAACAGATACAAAAATATATGGAGTAATAGAAAAAACTTACAGCAAGAGGAATGCCAAGAAGAGAGAAAACGACCAAAGCAGCAATTTGAGTTGATCGAGTAGCACCAATCACATGTTGGACTCCCTCTGTATGTGCACTGATAGAAACCACGCTAATGATAGCGGTGCAGGCCATGCAGACAAATACAATGAGGTTGCTCACAGCCCAAACAAGTCTAGAACCAATCCACTTGCACATTGGCTCAATAAGAAAGGAGCTAACGCCAAGAACAACCTGCTCACAGGGAGATTCATCACAATAACTTAGATGTCAGTGGAGCAGCCATGAGAGAGACATAAATAAGCTCTCAATGGATAATTAATTCTAGTTAAGCTGCAAATCACCTATTATTAGATCTAAATAAAGGATAACTAGTTATTCTCAATTCTGAGTTCTTACAGAATTCAATAGCAAACCAAATGCACCTTCTCTGACACCTTGGTTATATGCGTTTACTTCATCTGCTTCTCCTTTCGGGTCCCCATGATAGACTTCTCTCCCCATCCAATCCGTGTCAAAAAGGAAAAAGGGAAACCAGGACAACTGATTGAAAGAACAGAGAGATAAATAATTAGCTGCAGTGAAAAGATCACAAGAAACCTAAAGAATAAATTCACAAAATACAGCAAATTGGAAATATGTAGAGCTAGTTAAAAGCTTAAATCAGAAAAATCAGGAAGTTACTTACCCAAGTCAGAGCCATGACAATGAGAACCGAGTGCATTGCGGGAGGCAAATGACGTAAGCTGGTCAACAGATTGACCAAAACTGCTCCAGGGCTATCAGCGAAGCTATCACCTTGATCCTGTTCAGGTCTCTGTTCTTCATTCTTTGGACCATTATCTGCTACACGACCCATCCCAGATTCATTATTTGCTACACTATTTACAGACTGCAACTCTCTTTTTGATTGAGAAAGGTCAAAGCCAGTATTCTGAGGACTATCCAAGAGAGGAGCAGAATCTGACAAGCGTTTATATTGCTTGGGTGACAGTGGGACTTCGTTGGCGAAGTAGAGAGTTACTAACGTGCAGAGAGTCAGAAAGACCTGTTCACAGTCCAGAAAGCACTTTGAATGATAGAATGATGATGGGTACTAAAACATGCAGTAACACCACCAGAGAAGAATTCACTTGTACTATGTTCAAGCTTAAGCATAGAACTAGTTCTTCACAGTCAAAAAACCTCCCCGTGTTCCACTTTGTTTGACACATTTAACTTTTGCAGAGTCAATGAGGTACTTCTTTTTTGAGACGAGAGTACAGAAACAACCTCTCTATCCCACAAAAGTAGGGGTAAGGTCTGCGTACATCTTATCCAGTTATCCTCCCCATACCCCACTTGTGAGATTACACTGGTATATTACTACTTTTGTTTTTTTACATTGTCCGTGGTAAAGCTCCTATATAAGTATTCTGCAATTGCTGGATTATCAATATTAACCTATTAACATAAAAATAAAAAAAAAGATAATACTTGTCTTGACTAATTGCTTCTATTTGAATCTGTCATTTCTTTCTTATTCTAAATCTAGCTTGGTTTGGGTTAATCAACAGTGCTAGCAAGGATTTAAGCTATCTACTGCTTGTTTTTGTGTTGACCCCTTTAAGTTTATGTTAGTCATTTTCATGGGTTGTACTTGAGGGTTGTTGGTTTTCCATCAATGTGCTTGAATCTTGTGGGATTTTCTTGTCGTCACTAGCCAACCCCAATTAGCTTGGGATTGAGATGTAAATGTTGTCTTTGTACTCTTATCTAATTTCAGAAGCCAATTTTCAACAATACTATATCAGTCGGTTTAAAAAAAGGTATATCAGCAAGTAGCAAGTGACAAGATGCAGAAGAGGACGTGATTAATGTTTTAAGACATTATTTACGCTCGAGTAAAATCTTTATCAAGGATGCAGGATATGACGAGTAGATCCAGAAACTTCCTTTTATGTTTTGTTAGCAACAAGTTTTGTCAATGTACATCTATAAACAAGGTAGAAAAAAACTAAAATAAATGATCTCTAAAATCAAGATTCAAAAATAGAAATTACTATATCTACACAAAAACTCTATCGAGGGCAGTTAACTCACCACTGCAACTAAGAATGCTGCTTTGAGATTGCCACATGGCTCACAACAAGCTCTATTTGTCAAAAACGGAAACCATCTGTCCAGATACAAAGTTTTGTCAAAGACTACCTTAAGGATGTAATATTCTAACCAAATCTTAATTGAGAAGACATTTTTGCTACCAAAAGCGCAACTACTTTTAAAGGCATGGCCCTTAAGAAGAATGCTGAACAAGTGATATTGTTCAAGCAGGATGTGGATTGTGGGCTATCTTTTTACATAAGCAAACACACATATAACATCACCATGTCACTTCAGATATGCAATAAACAACCAACCTGTGCCAACCTCCACTGGCTCCAGCAGAAAATCCAAGAATGTTTCCAACAGCCATCCAGGAGCAGAACACAGCATTTGCAGTATTTCTTTGATCAGGACCTACAACAAAGTCCCCAAGACATCTCAATAAATCGCAACAAATGGAGAACTGTATCAACTAATTGAAAAAAACAAATTTCCATCTATCGGAACTTTTACCTGACAAATCAGCCAAAAGAGCTCGAGCCGGACCCTGCCAACATAAAACAATTATAGTGTAACATCTACTTGAATCATCTGCACCGCTAGAAATAGTAGTAAGCTTTCAGAAGCTAACCTGCACAGTATTATTAGCAAGATCGAGCATCCAAAACCCAACGACAAATACAATGGCCGCTCTTGAGCGAGTGCCTTTGAAAGTGCTGCATTTCCACACAATAATCAAGGACTTCACAGCCTATTCAGATAATCCAAAAAATTACAAGAAGAAGAGGAAGAAAAAACCTGCAATGCTCTTTTGTGTCCCCCAATAAGTATCCTATGTCTGCAGAAAACCCGATAATTATCACCTAAACGACAAGATTTAGCTCAGCTGATTTAACTGGAACCAAATAATTTAATATAGGAATAAAATAACTGCTAAATGCTTACAGCAATAGAGATCATGACAGCTCCAATAAAAATGAAAGGCCTTCTTCTGCCATATTTTGAATGACATTTATCACTCCATATACCTACACAAGGTTGTACCTGAAAGAATATCCAAGAAGACAAGTTTCTAAGTCTTGAATAATCAACGGAGCTGCTGGAGAAACTTCTCCAATATATCAGTCTTTCTGGCGACTTCATTTTACTGATGAAAGGATTGAAAGTTTTTATTCAAGGAACAGCTGAAAATTTTGCAGAGATCCAAAAGTTAAAAAAAGAAGTTACTGTTCAGCAAGCCATATCTACAATTTTAAGTACATGGATTGAAGCCTAACAATTCTTGTTTAATTAGTCGACAGAATTTCAAAAAGTGTAGCTTTTGCAATTGGTTCTGCAGGTGCAAAGGTTATCCCCATCTTATATTTTCAGCAATTTATCTCAGTAAGAGCTGTTTTCACACCTCTAAATTCTAATTACTGACATTCATCACTTTAGATGTACATTTTACCAAGTAATCTGCAATAAAATTCCAAGATATTCGAACACCTTACCACAAGGCCAGTAATAGGACCGCATAGCCAAATAAAAGAAGAGAAGGCATGCTCTATGCCAAGTGTCTGCAAAACATAGAAACGAAAAATTTTAGGCAAAGAAGAAACTCAACTAGAAATAGGAAAAAGAGAAAACCTGAACCCACTAAAAGATAGAAAATTATAAGAACTTATTGCTTGAGGCTAGAAGAAAACAGCTATCGATTTTAAAGACCATTTCTGCACTGGAACCATAATTGCCATTAAGAGATTACTGTAGAAAATTCAAACCTTCAAAGAATTTTTGTCATGACAAAGCTGTAATTACATGAGCATAATTTTGCTTTCTGTTTCTTATTTTCTTAAAAATTAAGTATTAACTTCCAAAGGGGAAGATAACAACTGCAAGCTGTATATAAAGGTCATTAAGCTATTAAAGAATGCTATTTGCTGAAACTTTTTATGTGAAACTCTATCATTAAAATTAAAGTTATTCCCTTATAACAATCAAATTTTGGTACAGAAAGAAATTGTTCTCGGATGTACAACTTAGTTTTTACCAAAAGGAGAAAGGAGGTCTATATGATAAACCACTCTGATCATGGAAACTCTGGATGTACAACACGAATACGGTTGTCAATGTCATACATTCATGTGTGTACAGAAACAAGACAAATATACCATATACCAACCAATATGGCTTATATACAGGAGTTTTGCCTGATTAATAAACTTATTTCCTACATAAAGAGAATTTGTACAGAAACAACATAAATACACCATATAATCTAATTTTTAAAACATATATACCAGATAGTGTGGATCAAAAAGCAGCTACCAGCTTGTCGTGATCCCTCTTTATTGCTTTCTCACCAAGGTTGTCTTTTCATCATAAGCACTTACCCGTCGCCCATGAGTAGTACTCATTACAGGAAACTATTAGAAGTTGGAACCCACTCAATCCCCAGGGCTTTGTTCTAGAGGTAAGAACACAGCAGATGATGTGTTGGTTAGTTGCACATCACAGGGTTCTAATCCTGGTGCATACAAAGGACTGGTATTTAAGTGGAGAGGAGTAGAGGAGCACCCATTATCCATCTATTTCAAACCATGTGCCACTAGCCTGGGGACTTTCTCGGCTATCAAGTAACAGCTGGGACCCACTCAACTATTCTAAATAGCTTCCAATTGGTATAGAGAAACCGCTATCTACAGTCTTTTTTGTAAGTTCATTTCCTGGTTCAAATGAATACTAAGATGAGCAAACGGTGTCCTCTTTCCAAATAGCTTTTCAACTTTAAGAGCTCGAAGCTTCTACAAAAATGAATTTATTTCTAGAGGTCTTCGACTCTAAAGATCCTTACAACGTGGCATTAAGTGTTCAATTTACACGACATTTTTTTCTACTTCTATACAAACATCAAAGACGAGCCGAGGGTCTTCCAGAAACAGCCTCTACCTCCACGAGGAAGTGGTAAGGTCAGCGTACACTCTACCCATCCCAAACCTGACTTGTGGGATTCCACTAGGTATGTTGTTGTTGTTGTATACAAACATCAAAGGAATCAAGTAAATTTTCCTGAAAATTTTGTGTCAGAAATTTTCCTGAAAATTGATTCTCATTGCTGCAGCTGTAAATTTTATCCACTTACGTGGCCTCAGCTGGAGGCAAGATTTAGGCAGAAACTTGGCACTGCCGTGATAAGACTACACTCCTTGTGTCTTGCAGCGCTACCTTGCTTCAAACTACGATTTTTGTTACTCTCGTTATTAGTGTGCTCCGGTTATCACATCATTTAGTTATCATTATTGCTCCTATTTTCTGGATGCTATGCTATGTTCTCCCTATTATTTGCTATGTCCTCTTTACTTCTCTCTTTTCCTTTTAACTGCTTTGAATGTGCATTACTCGAGCCAAGGGTCTTTCAAAAATAGCCTCTCTACCTCCTCCACAGATGCTCGCTTATGGGACTTCACAAGGTTTGTTGTTGTTACCACTAGTATTATTAATACATACATCAAGCTCTAACTCCACATCCAGTCAAACAAATAAAAAACAGAGCTTGTAAACGAGTAAAATTAACATATTTAAACTTCAATCAAACACTATTATACTCCCTCCGTTCAACATTACTTGTCATGTTTCGCTTCACGAGTGTCAAACTGCATAGACTTCGACCAACATTTTAAAAGATGTATTCTTTCATCATGTTAATATGCTGAAGGATTGCAACTTATAGCATTTGAATTAATTAAATGTAAAAGTGAAGAGAGATACAAAATGGATGAGAAATAGTTACAGGCTAATAATCAGTGCACCTGAATATAAGGTGTAAGGAGAGATAGTTGCAAAGCCCATCCAAACTGAACACCGGCAGCGACGGTGCAACTAAGAATCAAGGTAAGCAAACTGTTACGTACAGGTGGAGGAGGAAGAGGGAGATGAGAATCATTCACTTCTCCATTAGAAACCCTAGGAGAAGACGAATCACTACGGATCTCTAACTGTGTAAACCGTGATTCATCAACATTAGTTAATTCCACTTCCTGCTTCAGATTCTTATACGATACTCTGATCGATACCGCGTCCATTTTTCCGGCAAATGAATCGGGATCTGGAAATGGAAATGGAAATGATTCAGCTAAGAGATTGAAAAATTGAAGCTCAATGTTTTTAATCTGATGGGAAAACGACGTCGGATTCAAAGGTGGGTGCTTGACTTTTTCACAAAAAAGAAGGAGACGTAAGGCTACCGACGGCGATGTGGAATCTACTACGGAATTTCACTTTCCTTGTTATGTCATTTTGGTATTGTGGCATGACACGAGGGTCTTTTTGTGACATACTAAATATTAACATTGTTCACATAAAGTTAAAAATTGGATGAATACATGATAACAATGACATGTTTGGATTGAAATTGACCACATGATAAAATGTTATTATGAAATATTTGTGTCTAAATTTTGATAATTCTTACATGTTTATTATATAAATAAGTTATCATTTAAAATATATTATAACCTTTACTTATACATATTAACCTCAAAAAGCAGTAAAACTCAGACATATTATAATTAAAACTCATGTATATGATAAGAAGAGACCACATATTTTATGAGGTTAGACGTTGAAAACTCACACAATTTTTTTCTAAAATTTGGATCTAAAGTATCAAATAGAAACATTTTATTTGTCTGACAGGAAAACGCACAAAACTTCTCCTTATGCATTACAAGGAATAAATTGTGCAAAAGTAGCCTCCTAAAAGCTAATCTTAAGTTTGTACTTTGAGGGCAGCTTCAAACAAATTGTTACAAACCTCTTTTGATCATTTTAGAACAATAGCACATTGCAAGAACAGGGGGGAGGGAGGGCTAGGAACAAGAAATAAACTGAAAAGAAAATTTCTACTCAACGCATACTTCTGGTACCATCTGTCCTATATAACATCGACCTGATAACCAAACAACGGAAAGGAAACACGGTCTGATTCCAGATGAATCAACACCATTAGGTCAATCCATTCAATTAACACGACACATAGGACTAATGCTCATAAAAAGGGATGCGACAGTTGTAAAAAATATATACACTAGGAAACTACATCAACTAGTACCATTCTCATATAAAGGACTTCAGGCTGCATGGCAATTGCTCAAACGTTACTCATTTATTCATGCCTTGGCTACCCAAATCAGCTGCAGCTTGAGCCGCTTTACTTAGTGCACCAGACATCCAAAGAGCTCCTTTGGAAAAGTAGCTACTGTTGACAACAGCAGTTGCAGCAGAGATGGCAGTTCTACCTGTAGCTGACACAGCTGATCTGGTGGTATCTGATATGTGATACCTCTCATCCATGGATCTAGCCACTTCAACCCCGGCACAGAACTTGTCAGTGAGGCCGATTCTCTCACTTAAATCAGCAACCTTGGAGACTGCAGTTGCTGACAGCCCATGAGATTCGTCAAAAGCTTTGGCTTTTCCCAGTGCACCTTTTCCAAGAATATACCCTTGAGATAGCATGGTTCTAACCACATCTTGAGTCAATGTTACAGCTTCCCCAGCAGAAGAAACAAAATACTGTCCTTGGGAGTCCTGCTGGATTTATTAATCCACTCATTAGAAATACACACCTCACCATTCATACAGAAATGAGTAGATAGGAAAGCAGGAGGGAGAAGACCATACACTTGAATGACTCTCTTCTTGAGGTTTCCATGATGAATGATTCCAATAATCAAATTCATCTTGATAGTGACCCCAGCTGGTTATGCACACACGTTGATCCAAAATGGCAGCTCCCTGAAAGAAGTTAGTTGTAAATGAGAATTATTCAATAAAAGCATACAACTTCAGGAAAAAATTAGATTGGTGCAAAAAATAAAACTTCCATCTCAGCAATAAATTATATTTATATGTAACTGAATCTAAGTGTATATAGAAAACAGCAGAATCAAAATCATACTAAGAGATTGCATATAGTTCATTACTTTGATTTTTAGACCAAGAAAAATCATGAAAAATGTTAAAAGGAGAATAGGATATCAATTACAGGCAAAATAAGAATAGTATTTTGACCAACTGTAACCAGGGATAGAAATAAAATAATACCTCCTTGAGCAACACCAACACTTCTTCAAGCTTCTATAAAAACAGCTTGAGAAAGAGAAAAAGTTTTGCATTGTTGTGACAGATGGAAACTATCCAACAATATCTAAATCAAACTCACACATCAAAATTGAGGTCTTACCATCACTCTCAAAGCACATACTTAGTAATGATGATAATGATGATTTGATTTACAATATCACTGTTATCACTTGGATGGTTATTTTGTCAGGTTAATTTAAGACTATTCCTAATCAGTCATTATTTCACTCTCTTGTATCATGTAATATCTCCTTAGAAGAAGATAATTGTTTATTGTCACTATTATCACCTGGACAGTTATTTATAAGAGTATAATTTGTCAGGTTAATTTAGAGTACTCCTAATCATTCATCATTTCTCTCTTGTATCACGTAACATCTCCTCAGAAGAAGCTAATTTTTTTTAGATGAAGTAATTGATTCCATTCATGGCATCAAGAAGATGCAAAGTAGTTACAAAAGAGTGAGCACTATTATGTTATCTCTAGAACACTATCATAGAGCAGAAGAAGCTAACTGTTTATGCTCTGAACTAGAAATATATAAGTGATGAGCATAAATAGCAGTTAAGTTGGCAGTTGTAAAACCCCTCATTACCCCTTTGCTCACATTAGATAAAATGCAAACAACAGTTTCCCAAAGTCGTGTCATTTTTTAAGATAATGTATTATCAGCACGACATCCGGGCAGATAAAACTATTTTGCATTCAAACACTATGAAAAACATAAGGGAAGTGACACAGAATGCACTCAGTTATACACCACATGGAACCAGAATTAGCAACTGTCAAATTGAAGGAGGAATACAATTGTTGGCTGCTAATTCTGAGACCTTAACTTATTTACTATGTAGTACACTAGATCAATAAGCAATCTGAAGGAACTTACACTCAGTAAGACAGCCGTTTCCAATGCATGAGGATTTCTAAACGTCACATAGGCTGTACTTGCATGTTCTCCAGCTCTGCATTTCAACCACGAGCATCACTCAATCAGCAACAAAAATTTTATATGCAGTAGCTGATGCAAAAAGAAGGAATGAAATACATGCTGCATGTTGTGAGACCGTGAAAGTTCCTCAATTACATGATTGATCATCAGTAGAATAACAACTGAAATAGTAATGTTAATGGCAAGAGTCATTTGTAAACAGTTTGGTGGAGTAAAAGCTTGTGCAATATTATAAGAGACTTCAGTGGAGCTCCAAGCTCCACAATGATTTCTTCCAATTTCAATTGAAATAGGGGTTGATAAAGAAAAGACTCTGTAAACAGCTATAATCGTACTTTGGAAGGGTAAAAAGAAAGTAAAAAATGAGTACCATAGGTGAAATTCTTGCAGCTCTTTATTTGCTAGAGGATATAGCAGCAATAACGAATTCTCAGAATAAACTATGTGAATTAGACCTCCAGTTTTCCCAGAAATCAAATAATTCATGTCACCGACAAGACCAAATTATAAAGAGACATAGATTCCTATCACCGACAACCAAACCCCTTGTCGTTTGCCCAACCCAAATATACTTTCTCTACAATAACATACATTTTCAGAAGAGATCAAAAAAGGAAACAGGATAATAACAAACCAAAAATTAGTGGCAGCAAAACTTGTTTATCGTTCACATATCAATCTAGGAATATTACAAAAGATAATTATTTATAGTGTATGTACAATAATATTGAGGGGTGGGTTTGAACTTAAGGAATTGGAAGGAATTGAAACAAAAGAACAATACAGATAGATACATTTATTTCAGAGTTCAAAACATATTGCTCTACTCATAAGTTCCCTTCCATTCTTTTCCCCTTTCTTTTCGCTCTGAATCATCAACACAGAAATATAGGGTATGATTAATAAAATTGTAATGTAATCCCAGATATTAAACCCACCTGACAATCTCAACATGTTCAATTGCCCCACAGAAACCAAAGAACTCCTGAACATCCTTCTCAGTAGCAGCAGGGGAAAGACCTGTAACTTCTGCTGTATAACCCCCTGGATTCATATCTGCTGATTTAACTCTGTTTTATGGACAAATTACCAAGAGGAAAGAAATTAGACATCAGATAAAGCGAAGTTTGTACAATTTACGCCATCAACTACATCGGAACCCAAACTATCAGGCCTGAATTAATTTGTGATATATGCATGATACGAGTATAACCATAAACACCAAAATAAAGGAAGAAATTAATTACATTCATGCATCTAGTCATCTCCTCTAAGAACCTTGCAAATCTAATACTAATATACAAAAGAAGAAATCACACTAGAGTGTAGATTCTGTTACCTTTGTCAAAACAAAAAAAAAAAAACACTAGAGTCTAGACAGTTGGTAGTGTTAATTACACCAGGCGTACTCATCAAAGGAGCCTATGATTTTCATAACAAAGATGTCATTATCAAATTAAATGGGCCCACATTAAGATGCGACAAAACGTCCATCAAACAGTCAAACCAAACACAGCGTAATTTTATTAAAACAAAAGCTAAACTATGTTACGGAATCTGGGTCAGAGAAATCGGAAAATGTTGGAAAGAAATATTTTTGAGATCCTATTAAGAGTACTAACACTAAATCTCCAACTTCAATGCATTTAAACATATCCAACTGGCTAAAGAAAACAAAAGTACTTAGGATCGAGCAGTCAATAAGCCGACTTATACAGCAGGTTCAAAAAACAAACTAATCATTTCTTCCTCCGCACAGTAACATCCATATTACATATAAATGCTTTTAGTACAATATTTGCTTTGCTTGCTTATCAAAGGCAACCCGGTGCACTAAAACTCCCACTACGCACAGGACCTGAGGAAGGACCGGACCACAAGGGTTTACCATATGCATTCTTACCCTGCATTTCTGCAAGAGTTTGTTTCCACAGATTGAACCAGTCACTTACTTATCAAACACTGGAAAATAAGTAAAAAACTCACTTATTTTCTAAACAACATTTTCCTTAGTACCAAATATACCCCCAATAGACGATTTTATTTTTATTTTTTTTTAGAAGGTAGCATAACAAATTTTGATTTTGGTTCACCCCATAAGTTCAGTTTCATTTCCTTTCAGAATTAACACTACAATTCACAGGAACAGCTTCAAACCTTAACTACTAAAACCCAGAAACACCTTCTGCTTTTTCTTACTAGCAAACAACTATAATGCTCAAACTACCAACAATTCAAAACCAAACTTTCCAATTACCTAACCATAAACGATCTACACAACATAAATATGAATGTAATAACGCGATTTCTGCAAATCAAACAATAATTCAGCAAAAAATTCAAACTAATAGCACTCCAATTTTACTTCTTTTTCGAAAAAAACACACAATCTACTGAAAACACACCAAAAAAAACTAGAAATCAAAGTTCATAAATGCAATCGATAAAGTTGATGACTAAATCTGAGAATATACCTTCTCTGCTTTGAGATGAACAGTGTGAGAAAAGAGTATGAAAACTGCAATTGAAGTTCCTTTGTATTCGGTAGCGTATATATGAAGTATCTTTTATTGGTGAGCCCACGCTTACACAGGATAATCAACATCTTCTATTTTTTTTATTATATTTAAAAGTTTGCGGGGTTTTATATCGGAATTCGATTAAATTTAGATCAGGCTATGTATGGGTGCTTTTTCTAAGCTATACGAGTGGTAGATATAAGACCCCGTATTTGTACGAGTCCAATATATATTACTCTCTTTGTCTCAGTTGGACACCAATGAAAGTTTGAGAGTTATCTAAAATCTTTATATACTTTTTTAATATTTTAAATTATTAATTATTGAGTTTTATAGTACTTTTTATCTTATTTACAAATAATACATATCACTTCCTCAGTTATGGGCTTGCGGCTTGCCTAGTGCAAGTTATCTCTCATGTGCGATTTGCGAGCTATTGCATGGGAGCGGAGGTTTTCCCTGTGTGCACCCAAAGAGTAGCGATTGTTGGTTTCTCTTGTTATGAAAAAACATCTTTATTTACTCTTTACATTTTTAATCTTTACTTATTATTTTCTTTTCTTCAATATCTTTTTAAAAAAATTACTTATTATTTTTTTCTAAAATTTGTCAATAAATTTTATTTAAATACTTAAATTATAACTTGTTTCAATTGAGCAATTGAACAAATGATAAAAAAAAATTATTAGATGAATGCGGCTAAAAAAATTTAAAAAAAATTACGCATATTTTCTAATATCAGTTAAATAATCAAATTAATTACATAAAATATGTCATAATAATTAAAGAAAAGTGATTGACATATACCAGTGTAAGTAAAATGTTACAAAGGATAGAATAATTGATTTTCTCTGCATTTTTTTAATTTTTTTCGTATAAACACTTTTTTTTTTTGTTTTTTCTTTTTTAAAACGAAACACACACTTCAAAAAAACACAAATTTGATTACCTATCATGTATCATTACGCTGGCAGAATACAAACAAACTACATTTCTTATCCTAAAACATCAAGAGCTAATAAAATACGCAAATACTATACTAATAGCAAAAAAAGACAAACAAAATAAAAATAAAAAACGACTCATGAGTAACAACAAGTTTTTATTATTAAAGATATGATGATTTTTATTTTTTATTCATGTTATTTATTTAATGAAAATTTATGTATTAAAGTACTCTTAAGTCTTATCTATGACCTAATTCACGCGGCATAAGTTTAGAGAACTGTTGTTTCGTACCGCATAAGTTTTATAGTAATTAAGTTATGTGATATAAATTATGTAGTATTTATATTACTTAATTTGCTTGACATAAGCGTAGAAAACTTTTCACTTGCTCAACAAAAGTTTTGTAAGAATTAAGTTATGTCTTTTATGACATAACACGTAATTCTGAAACTGAATATTTTTCTCTCTCGACATAAGTTCTACAGGAATTAAATTATGTAGTATGACATATCTTGTGGGTTCTTAAACTGAACTCTTGCTTCATTCGAATTCATAAATTTCTTAGAAATAAAGTTGTGCAGTACGACATATACTACAATAAAAACACCTTTTAGCAGCAAAAAATATACACACAAAGAGTGTTAAAACATTTATCGGCATTAGTTAATTGTCGATCCAATGTTACTAAAGGTGTAAGGACATTTACAAAGAATGTTAATTGTTGTTAAAAATACATATTTAACGGCAATTAAGTTATTACTGCTAAAAATCATTTTTGATGTAGTAGTAACTTATTATGTGTTTTTATGACATACTTGGAGGATATTATATTGTGAAAATATAAACTTACGTTCTACAAAATTTATTTGTTATTTCGACGTAAGAAATAATCGTAAAACTCCATGGTTTTCATAATACTTGTTTGTAATGCAAAGTTTTCCTTATTTTGATAATTACTAGTGTGGGATTAGGATCTAGGTAAAGTGGTTTATTAATTAGAAGAGGTTAAAATGTTTTAGGGGTTGATTGAGTGATCAAATTAATGCAAAGTAATAGTAGCTCTTATGTGGGTTGGGTAGGAGGAAGAAAAATAGGAGAGCATTTGAAAGGGTCGAGAGTGATTTTGTACATGCGAGGAGTAGCCTCTTATCTCTAGTTTCTTTTTGGTGTACCCATGAGTAGCTTCGTTTGTTAGGAAATCATCTTTTGATGTAAAGTTTTCCTACTTTTTTTTGGTATACTCGTATATACGGTTTTCCTACCTTATAATTAAAAAAATCAATATTTTTATTGCTCAATTTTTTTTATACTCTTGGTGCTTATTAATTAATTAAACTGATTCCTCAACTGAATTCACTAATCTTGATTTCCTAAATACTATTTCCCTTTTGTACATGACTTTATTTCTCCTAGGTAGAGACAAAGTTAGGTAAACATGTGATGTTTTTGTATAGTATAAGACTACTTAATTAGTATGTGTGTCTAGATTAATTAACCTTTAGTAAAATTATACATTAAGATAATAGGGATTAAACTATTTACGCATTTACAATATATCATGCTTCAATATAATATATAGATGTTGATTTAGATAATACTCCTTCTGTTCAACAATACTTGTCCACTATTGACTTGGCACACCCCTTCAGAAATAATAAATAGAAGGGTGATTTTACTATATTACCCTTTGAATATAATAAATATAATGTATTGAAAAATGTAATGGGGAGATAACTATAATTAATGATAAGGGTAAATTAGGAACTAAATGTAAAATTATCCATTGATTTCATAAAATGGACAAGTATTATTAGATATCCCAAAATAGTATAGTGGATAAGTATTGTTGGACGGAGAGAGTATGTACTAGTTGAAGTTGTAGGGACATCGACCACCTAATATGTCGCAATTTTTGTTATCAATGTTTTGACAATCCATCACAAGTACATATAGATAAATATGTACTTTAATTTTAATAAATTAACTGACAATGTATACTATAGCACTGTCTAAGTTTACCAAGCCAAAGAAGCCTTTCTACAGTCTTATAACAAGAATTAAAGATGAATATTTGCACCCAAAAAAAAAAAGACAAGGGAAAGTTGCATATATATATAATATGGTTAAAATATACATAATATATACACTATCGTGTATATATATTTGTATGTATATTTAATATAAAGTATATATAATTTATACACTTTGTATATATTTTATAAACTAGATGAACGAATGATTCATATCCGTAACTATCCGAAAAGATAGCTACCCATATGTACAGTTCAAACAAATAGTTTACAGTGATCATAGCCCAATAATTTTCTATATCTACATTAACCAACATATATTCACATTGAAATTCATGAAGTCAAATCTTTTTCAATGTTACTTTCCCCAAACTATCGTAAAACCCTCTTCATTTTTTTATTTTTCATTTTTAACATATGTATAACATGATGTATAAAATTTGTATATTATATATATACATCACATATACACCTTTCTACTTTATGATACATTTCTTATACATTAATGTATAACTATGAGTGATGTATATATGCTTTCTAGCCCTTTATGTTATTGTTGGTTTCTAACTTGGTAATTTGTTTATATTCAATGAATTTCTTGAGGCAAATATATAGTTAGAATTCTTAAAATTACTGATTTTGAAATTTGGTTGATCGAACTCATAACGTGCACACTAGCTCCGCCCTGATCTGATGATTTTCTACCCCTTCATTGACTAGAACCACATCCTCAAATGATTTTTCCATTCGCTCTAGAGGATAATCATATTCCCAACTATATATCCAAATCCAGATTATCCACATTTTGAAGTTACAACCCATATTGTTAAAAATTTAACTAATTGGAAACAATCCCAAAATTTGGATGTTTTAATTAAGTGGAGAAATCTCAGTAATGGACAATTAGGACAAACAAACAGAAGGGGCATATCAATGTTTTAACTTATTTATGCTAATTCTAAAAAAGCTTCACTATCAGATTATGACTTACGATAAGCCAAAAACGAGTAAGTAATTAATATTTTCTTCGTTTTAATTTATGTGATATTGTTTGACTTGATACGAAAAAAAAAAACTTTTGAAATTTATGATCTAAAACCAGTCATGTTTGTGGCGATAAATCATCTCATCTAAGAAAAAATGGACATTTTATAACTAAATTATTACTAAATATATAAAATAAAAAATTGAACACTGACTAAAAATGAAAATTATTTCACATAAATTGCGATGAAAAAAATACTACGAATAAAAGTTTGCATCGTTGTTTCCTTTACACAATTTTCAATTTTGTACAACAATTTAAGATCATGTTGCGGAAATTTCTATATTTTGTCGATCGTCGGCAACTTGCCTAATTATGATTACATACAATCAACGTCATATTATATTGAAATTAACTCATATTCACTAATAGTATAAAAATATATATCCTATTAGGTTATATATTTATTCATTATAAAAAAAAAATCTATTTTATTTTCAAGATTATAAGTTTTACTTTTTATAGAAGATTATCTACAGATATTTTCACGGAATTTGACAATATAAAATTTTATTTATACAATGTCGACGAATATAAGTTAAACCCGATTACAGTTGACAGAAACATCACTAATTAAGGCTATCTAAAATATAATATGTTATGCATAAAAAGTATAATCTTAACCTATATATCCGATATAATTTTTTTATACATATAATATATATTTTTGGACAAAAAATTGTTCAATTGATCACCTGTTGAAATTTGTCAAGCTAGCAATGACTAACCACCCAATACTAGATTAGAAATAAGACACAAAATAATTGTATCTAAATATATAAATATTTATTTTTATAAAAATAATTTCAATACTTAAATTTTAATATTAAACATGCTGATAACTACTTTTAATTAGGTAAGCCAAACGGAATATATAATGATCCTTAGGAGATAGCTAAAAAATAAAAGGGAAAAGGCATAAATTTCCCCTTAAACTTGTTTCGAAAAGTTAGTTACACGCTTAAACTTTCATAGTGACCTATTACACACTTGTACTATTCAAAAGTGAATTTTCTTACCTCCTAAAATTGACGTGGTAAAAAAATAAAACAAAAATAAAAAATAGACGCGTCAGTTTGAAATTAAAGTTAAAAAAAAAATGTTAGAATACTCTTTTACACCCACGCCCCCCACACCTCTTCCTCTTCACACCCCACCCATTGTCCTCTTCTTTTTCATTCTTTATTTTCATCACACTTCTTTCTTCTTTTTTTTAATCACAATCTTAAAGCACAATTTTTTTTGATTCGCAATTAGGTTAATTCCCATAGATTTGTTAGTGAATAATTGTATTTTATCTAGAAAAGTTTCGATTGATTGTTTCTATCTTTTTCATTTTTTTGACTTTGTTGCAGAAATTTTGGTTAATCAATTTTTGGGTTTGATGGTGATAGCAGCTTTATAGGTTTGGTGGTGATGGGTGGCGGGTGGCAAAAACCAAAAAAGGTAATTGAAGGTGGTGATGAAGGAAAAATCGATATTGATAATGGTGGTGGTGATATTTGGTATTGAGTGACAAAGAAGAAAAAGAAGTGAAGGTAATATAGTGGTGGTGAAGAACAAAATAAATAGTAAAGGTGATCGGATATGATTTTTTCGATGAAATGACAAGTGAAATGGGTGGGATTTAGCGATGAAGAAGATATAATTATTATAGAATTAAAATAATTAATTAGAAATTAATTAGGGTACAAAATAAAGTTGACAAAAGAAAATTTAATTAACAAAGAAAAGAAAACAAAAAATTATGATTTATGACATAGCGCTGATGTGGCAGCGAGTGTAATACACCACATAATGTGAGAGTGGTGTTACACATCTCAGGGGGTAATAAATTCACTTTTGAATAGTAAATGTGTGTAATAGTTCACCATGATAGTTTAAGCGTGTAACTGACTTTTCGGGACAAGTTCAGTGGGAAATCTATGCCTTTTCCCAAAATAAAGCAAGGTATTTAATTTGGATTAATTGAAATATCTTAATTTTAGTACGAATAAGACATTTATTTGACATGAATAGAATCATGACATCAGAGGTTGACCTACAAGGTCCAATTAATTTTGGTAGGACAATTTATTTATTTTTGGCTAAAATTTTTAAATTTCATCTTGATTTATAAATCATTAACAAAAAGTGACTAGGGCTCACCAAATATTATTATCATCATATTCCTTTCATACGAGATACACCTTCTTCTTCTTTTTTTGCCTTTTTAAAATTATATATATGACATTAATTCTCTAGTATCCTATGTAATCACTTAAAGCAAATTAATATAGTATTATATTTATAAATTAAGGAATTAATTCCATTCATAATTAATTAGTGTAAGAAAATGCTACAATAAATCAAAAAAAAAAATTCTGTAACAATGAAAATTTAAGTTCTAATTAAGTCTATTCATTTCTCATATTGTAGTTAATATTTTCTGACAGGAAGTGTTAAATTAAGCAAATAAAAATATAATTTGTTTGACAATTGAGCTTTTAAATTGGATGACCACACAATTCAACAGCTCATATTGCTTATATAGTTTAATAAATAATCAGAGAGAGAGAAAAGATATCAAGCAATAACAACAATAATATTATATATAGTGTATTTTCACAAATGGATCGGGAAAGGGTTTAATATATGCAGATCCTACTCCTATCTCGTGGAGATAGAGAGATTGTTTTAAAAAAATCATCGGATCAAGTAACTCATAACAAAGCCGGTTAAAAAAGAGAATACAACAATAAATAAGACATAACAAATAATAGAGAAAGCGTAACATAATATTCAGAGTAAAATAACACGATATCGGACAATAAAAACATCTCAAAATACTTATATACTTAAAAAAAAGGCTGAGATCAAAGAAGCATCAGCTCTTAAAACAAATGGATACAACAATACAACATAAAGTAAAAACTATTCAAAATTGGAAAACAGAAAAATAGAAATTAATTTTGACCTATAGTGGCCAAAAAACCCTAATTAATAATATAAATGCTCCATCTTATGATAATAGAAATTTTAATGAAGTTGAGCTATTTAATTAATAGCTACATAAGTAAGCTTCTAATAATAGCAGCTTGAGCACTATCACTATCAGTTGATTCCAAAAGTTGTGATAATCTCTCACTTAAACCATCCACTTCTCTGTGTAAATTCCTTATATAGTTGCAAGTCTCTTGCAGCACTTTTGAAGCTGAAACCTATTCAATTTAATTGGAAAAAAAACATAAAGAATGTTAGAAACTAGATAATATTTTATGACCCTAATGACCCAGTCTAAGCCGACAGTCTATCAGAAATGATATTTTTATCCCCATAAAGGTAGGTAATGACCTTACCCTTTCTAGATCACCCCACTTGTAAAATTATAATAGTTTTGTTATGGTTGTTGTTGTTGTTGTAAACGTATATTTCTCAGACTCTTCAAAATGATGTCAGATACTTCAAAAATAATGCATTTTGGAGAATTCGACATGAATGAGCAACAATTTTTAAGAGTTCGAACAACATAAATGGTAGCTTAAATATTGCAAATGGTGCATGTGTATATAGGTCACTTTCAAGCAAGATACTATACATTATATATGAGGTGTGGGATGCTAACTTACATAAATGAGTAATTAATTCCATTTCAATATTTTTTTTTCAAAAATAATGAAATTAAGGATATTATGTAGCTATCAGGCATCACGAGTATAATTTTTGAAAATTAAAAATTAAAAAATTATGAGGAAACGACATCTTATTCTCTTCACGAGAACTTCTGTATCGTAGAAATATTCAGATCAGGCTCCACACCATTTTGTTAATTAGCAGTCAAAAACCCTATAGGTCAAGTAAGTCTGCTGACAAGGCTGTCGGCTATTAGCTTCTTGCCTTCATCTTATAATCCTATTAGGAAAACTATTGATTGTATTATCAATTACAGTTCAGACTCAACTCCTCGCTTTATATAAAGTCGTTTTACAAGTAAAACGGGGTATTGAGGAACAGGACATCGAGGAGAAAAGGGAATGCATCGAAGCGACAAACAAGACAAGTACATTTTGAATTGAAATTAATGAGGGCTTGTGGGCTATACTAGTGGGCATGAAAATGTCACCTTCAAACTTTATCTCTAAAAGGAAAAGAAATTAAAGACCACACAATATAAATTTAGGAAGTTTCTAGGAAATTAAATGCATTCACATATATTAGCAACATATATCAAAGTAAAAAAAACAAAGACCTAACATGTACTGGTAAAAAAAATAAGGACCATACATATAGATGTACACTGATAATATAAAGAACTTATATACCTTGTCAGAACGTCTATTGCGAATTTCAGGAATAAGTTGTTGTAACTTGGAAACAAGATCGGCGATTTGATCATCGCTTATTCTGGAACGTGATCGTCTGCTTGACATTATATATTGTCAAAAAAAAAATGGAAATTAATCAAACACAAGAAAGAACAAAAGGGCAGAGAAAAAAAAATGGGAGAAAGAGTTGTTGTTAAGTGAGTTGTCAGATAGAATCTTGAAAATGAATTGAGAGTTTTCTGTGGGAGAGGGAGTTTAAAAAGAAGAGAAGAAGAGAGAAAGAGACAAGTTAATTATGGACAGAGAGATAAGGAGGCCATGAAGAAGAAATTAAAAAAACACTAAGGAAGGAGTGTTGGAGGTGAACAAGACAAGTGCATGGGAGAAAGCAGTGGGCTATTCTTGTTTTTAAATAGAAAGAGAGAGAGATCTATATTTCATTTTGAGGTGATGGATTCAAGATTTGAAATTAATTGATTGAAGAATATTTGAAGTTATTAAAGATATTTTTTTCATGTATATATTTATGATTTGTATAAAAGATATTGAATTTAGAATACGTAAGCTATATCCGTCCCAATATGAGAATGTGGGAGTCCACGGGTAATGCAAATATCAATTTCAGTGTGGCTAATTATCCTCTCGGACTAGGTACTGAACATTGTCTTGGTAATCTATTGTCTCACCAGCTAGCTGGCTAGCTAATTAGATGTGAGCTCTTTCATGGGCGGATTCCTCCTTTTGCTCCTCAGTCTACATGGTATCAATTAGCAGTCATTTCTAGTTGTTGTTCCCCTCCCAAGGGCATATTTTTACATCTTACTCACTTGTCCGCCATTGAAAACACCGTTTTCCATCTAAATTGCATGTGTTAAGCATGTCACCAACGTAACGTTGATTCTGAACCAGGATTGAACTCTCTATGCAATTTATAGTTGTTTTACTTATAGCTTCCTTGTTCATAATGTCTTTTATTCCAAGGCATAACTTGTATCCATGCGCTTCATATTCGCCTGAAATTTGCTCCCAGAATTCAGTTATCCCCGCCCCCTCACGTCAATCCCACAATCCTCTTAGTCATTCTCATTAAACGATAGCGGGAGAACAAATCCAACTAAATGTGAATACAATAAAATTTAATTTATAGTGCATATATTACAACATCCATAATAGGGGTGGCGACGAGGCGAGACAGATGCAGTGCGAGGCGAATTTGATCTTATGTGGAGTAGGTGAGGTTTTGACTTATGTAGTGCAAGGCGAGATAAACAAAAAATTTATCTTATATTTATTAACTTAATCTTTCTTAAAGAGTCTCGCATTGGCTCTTTAAGGGATGAGTTGTCTTTTAATATGCTTGAGCAATAATTATAGCTTTTTGACCTAGTTTTCGAGATTAGTTAGGCTCAAGATTCATTATTTATCATGGCATTAGAGCATGATTCAACACAATTCTCATCCCTCCCCCCCCCCACCCCACTCCACCCCCAATTGTATTTGGCAGCATAATACTTTAATGTCCAACTTTGAGCGTGAGGAGATGCATGAAGTGTCTCACATCAGCCCTTTAACATATGAATGGTCTCTTCAATAAACTTGAGTAATAATTACCTCTTGAGATAGTTTTTGAGGTTTGTTTAGGCACAAAATTCATTCTTTATCACTTTTAATCGGTATTTAATTAAGCAAATTATTCAAATATAAATGTAGTCTAAATGAAAAAAATTACTCCCTATATTTTAATTCGTCTGTCTTAATTCAAAGTACGAAGATTCAACTGACTAATGTTCGTGAGAATTCGGACACAAATCCTCAATCTTTCTTGATATAAATTTTATATATATAAAAACTATATAAAAAATACTATAAGTTACGACAGGTATAACAATTCAAATATTTAGAAAGTATTATATGTTGCACCCATCCTTTTCATTATGTTTCCCAAGTTAGGAGTTTACATAACAAATTCAAGTGGGAGTGAACACAAAATAGGGTATGGGAGGTGAGAGTGGGGGGTGGGGGATAATTTTGCCCTTGTTTATCAGCCAACTTTGCGGGCCTTGTTTGTGTCAGTAGTAGGACGCAAGCCCATGTTATCTTATTATCTCCTTGTCATTTTAATATAACTACAATGGAAACATTTCTCTATAACTCTTAATTAACTCACCAATAAGGGTTCGGGTGGAGTGATATATACTCCTTCATCCTTAACTAGAGGTTTCAGGTTTGTCCTCGTAAGTACAAAGTCATCTTTGTTAGGGAGCGCTTCACACAATGTGGAACTTTTCAATGCGATTTCAGATTTAGTCGTATTTCAATATAGATACCGAATATTGAGTAGAAAACAAAAAAAAAACTCTCTTTTGAGAAAGGTGGAGTCAAACTTTGAAAATTATAACTTTTTAACTTATTGATTTCTACGTTTTAAGATAAATATATAATTTAAATTTAAAAAATTAAGTCTCTATTACAATCGTCATAGTCGATATTCTGGCTTCGCTCTGCCTCTTTTAAGTACCCCCACCTCACTCACAAGTACCCCACATCAATTTTTATTATTCTTTTGCTTTTTTTTGATGTCCGATATTCACATTGAAACTTGACTATTTTGAATTCGCACCGCAATGTAGGGACTCATTCAGAAAGAAACGTTCCCTATTAAGAATTTTTCCATATTTCGAACTCAAATATGATACCTCTTGTCCAAGGGAGAAGCATTCCCCTCCACCGCCCTATATCTGTTGATGGTAGCCCACATCAATTTTACTAACATGACATGTACTCAAATAGTGTCTATGTTGAAAATTGAAATCAATTTCACGATTTTTGTGAAGATCTTAGATCTTCATGTCACTTACTTTTACTCTACTAGCTAAATAGATACTAGAGGCTACTAGCTTGACTTGACTTAGCATTATTGTTGACCAAAAAAGTATAAATGATTAAAATATTAATTTTACTAAATTAATTAAAATATGTCGTTACAAAAAAAAAAGACCTAGATGGATCCAAATATAGTAATAAATAACATATAAACTATTGCATGATTAAGAGAGAAGTGAGATATGAATAATAGTTGAATTAATAGTCAGTAAAAGGACCTAGTCGGTCATGGAAGTGAATTTAGAAAAGATTTTATTTTTTGTTTGATAGCAAGAAAGCTAATCATATATAATATTTACCTCAAATAAATTAATGTTGATGAGATGAGATTACATTGGAATAAATGAAACTTACTTACTATATTACTATGAAAATTGTGTAAAATTTCATGTCGCACGTGATGGGGATATGCTCTACCTTTTTACCGGCGAGATTCCTGCTATATATTATGAAAAATATAATGTTATTTTTTATGTCGATGATTCATATAACTGGAGAATCTTAATAATTCAGTTGGTTGCCTCATAATATATATATAACTTAAACTTTGTAGATAATATGAGTGTTGACTAGCCAATTCCGACTCTTCTCTTTCATGTACTTCATTCGTTTTAATTTGTTTGTTCTGATTTATATTTAAAACACAATTTAAGAAAATAGAAAATGATAATTAAATTTTATGATCTTAAACTAATTAAAGATATGTAGAATGTATAAAAATGTCCTTTGATATTGTAATTTTAAATATGTCTTGTGAAAAATTGAAGTTAATGTGTTGTCAAAAAAGAATATAAAGACATTATTTTTAGAATAAACTAAAAATAAAAGTAAAACAAATAAATTGAAACAGATGGAATGTAAGGTGGAGAAAAAAACATAACTAACAATTCAAAGAATGAAATTTCAAGCTAAGTGAGTAGTAGACAAGTAGTTGCCTCATTATTTATTTTGAAGTCGTGACACTCTTTATCAAGGAAAAACTATTTTATTTTATTTTATTTTTAAGTGAAAGAAATTAATGGGATAAACTAGTGTTGCAGTAATGAGTCGTAAGAAAGATGAGTTCAAGCTTCTTTTTATCGATTTTTATAAGAATAGGGGAACCTAATAAAATAAATAGACGTGTAATTCTGTAGCAATTAATTGCTCGATCTTAGTTTTGGTTCAAATCTGAATTGATTTTACATTGTACATCTATTTTTTTTAAGATTGCACTTCGATCCGTCAGAATACCATTCTATCAAAACTAGAAGCTGCAACTTACAAATTTAATAAATATATCAATTCATCCTTCTATTTTTTTTTAAAGCGGAACGGGAAGCATAATTTCATTCCGATCAAAGGACATTTTTTTTTAAAACCAAATTTTACCATTTGCTTAGAATATCCTCTAATTACTTTTCTTCACTAATCTTCTTAAAAATTATAATACTTAATTAAGCACTTTTTCCATCACACTATTATGACGTACCTAGACGTTAATATTTCGATATAATTGTCTATATAATCCAAAGACAATTGGGCAGTGAATATATATTTTCAATAATAAAATGCTATAAAATCTCAAAATTCAATTTTTCCACTAAGTTGGGCTGTTTGTCTAATCATGTTTTTTATGTGGGGAGAAAATGAGTTAAACATTGTTTCACTTTATGTGATCTTCTTCCAAAACTATATTTGTCCTTAATTAATTACTATTGGATTTGTCTTTTCTCTGTCGACACTTTTTCACTATGAATTATCAAATTGAGTAAAATTCAATATTTTGATTAAATAACCCAAATTAAACAAGCTTACGTGTTGAATTGTATGATCATCTTATTTAAATATTTAAGATATTAGAAATTGGTTTTATAAAAATTGGATGGTAAAATTTATATTTGTAACGACTCGTTAGGTCGTTTTGAGCAGTAGACTATTTTGACTCTTTCTGTAATATTTTAAATAGAAATTTTGAACTATTCGGAAACCACGAGTATTTAGTTGACGAACATTTATTAAATAATTAATATAGTGATTAGTTAATGGGCCAAGTCCATAAATTATTTAATACACTTTATCATCTGGCCTATATTATTAAATTAAGTCAGTGGAATTTGCCACTTTTAATACCTAATTATTTTATTTGGAAAAGAAAAGAGGAAAAAGGGAGACTACGGGAGAACACACAAGCGGCATCAAGCACGAAGGGCAAAAACAATAAATTTGGGTTTTTAGGTAAAAATAAAAAATTTCTTAGCTTTAATTTTGTACGGAAATAAGTGCAATTTGGGGTATACGGGAAAGTCAGTAATATGTGACTCCAGTTAGTAAATTGCTAATCGCCAAAGTATAGTTTTTACATTATTTGCCAAGGATTTCCAAATGATTGCCAAGGTTTAGTTTTTTTTCATTAATTGCCAACGATTTCCTAAAGATTGTCATAGGTGGTAGTGTGTAGATAGTAGAATTTATATACAGGAACATAAATCATAGTTATTTCTAGGTTCTGAAATTTGGGTCTTTAATGCATGGTTCAATTTGGACTATTTCGATTATTATTATCATAGTGTAAATCAAGTTTTTTATATTGAGATAGGTAATTAAATGTTAGGTGTATTGTATTAGATGAATACTATTAGATTTATGATATTTGGAGGAAATTGAGACTTAACTCTAGGTTTATAATTTAGGAATATAAGACTTGACATATTAGTTGGCATCAAGATTTAGGAACTTAATTATAGGTTTGGGTGAGTTGTTGTGTGTAGGCTAGACCTATAGTAATATGGGCATCTACATACTTGTTTACTTAGGGATAATGACTATTTGATAGATTGGGAACATTCCGAAGCTTTACGAAAGGGAAAGGCAAAATCTTGAGGGTTCGTGGCACGTGTTCAGCTTGCAAGGTATGTTAAGACTTTCAGACTTCGTTGAAGGACATTTTCCTAATTAAAGATTAAAAACGGAATAGACAATGGGTAAGGGCGAAAGATGGGGGTCTCGTACCAATGGTGTGACGGGCATTGGTACGAGTACCGGGGTTATAAAGGGAAAGTTTATTACTATAGAATGTGAATTGTAATTTGAGAATGCCAAAGCATGTGGGCATTAGCTGATGTATTGTTGACTTGACTTCTTTGGTGTATTGTGTTTCCTTATTGAACCTGTGTAATTGTAATAATTTAGGTGATTGTATGTCATGTCGACATTTGATTTATTGAGACGCTGCATTATTCCCTTTTATTGAAATAATATTGTATACATGCGTTGACATGAGATTGAGTATAAGTTGGGGACGTGGAGATCGTCCGTGCTGGGGATTGTGAGATGTTATGATTATAAGTTGGGCACGTGGAGATCGTCCGTGCTGGGGATTGTTTATTTTATGATAGTGCGTTGAGATCGTCCGCACAGACACGTGGAGATCGTCCGTGTCGGTATATGGACCTCGCGAGTCCCCCATGGGTCATGAACTCTCGATGTATTTCCGAGGAGTATCATGTATATACGGTTGAGAGAGTACTTGGCATCTGAGACATGTCATTCATGGTGTTGCATCTCATTACATCCTCATTTTTGCTGATTATGTGTCTTATTGGCGATTGGACATTGCGTGATATTTAACTATCCCTATTTGATGAAACTTGACTGATGTGTATAGTGTAGACTTGTAAACAAAAAAGATGATTTTCTTATATGAACTCCCGTCACTACTTCTTCGTTGTCGGTCTATGAGATATGCTGGGTACACGTGGTTTCGTACTCATACTACACTTGTTGCACCTTTTTGTGGTGCAGATCCAATTCCGGATACGAGTACATCTCGTGGAGATTTTTGAGTCCGAGCTTGGAGTATCTTGGAGTTGTGGTGAGCTGCTTGGCTGTTCCGTGGCCCACACCTCCCTCTATTTTATTATTTATTCTGTTGCTTTTGTATTCAGACAGGATCTTTCTTAAGTTAGGCTTGTCATTTCAGTTTCAGACTTGCACCGTATTTTAGAAGCTCTTGTACTTATGACACAAATTCTTGGGTGGTATTTTGTTTTCCTTTTTTCGTATTTATGAAGACTATGGTTGGAAATATTCTACTCATTGTTGACTTTTCACCTTATTTACTTAGTTAAAAAGGTAAAACTAGTGGGTTGGCTTACCTATCGGTTGGGAACATAGGTGCCATCACGACATGTGAATTTGGATCGTGACAAATTTATATCTAAATTTGAATAAGTATCGTAAATACACATACAACTGTGATATAAATTAAGAAGAAATTTGTAGATAGAGTTGAGGTAGTTAAACTATCTAGAAAGGCGAATAGGTATTGCTGATTGTTGCAGAGATTTGTGTAACTAAAGTTCTGAAGGAGGCTTAACTCTCTTAGTACCCTTTAGAGGGTGATTATTAGGAGTTTGAGTACTCTTTAGGTGTATTTATTTTTCGTTTTTTAATAGTAATTTACATTGGTTACCAAAATAAAGTATCAAGTATGTTCAAATTTTCAAATAATTTTTTTGAGAAATTTTTGAGTGGGCGTATTGTTTAAACTTATTGAACATGTTTATACACTTTTAAATATTTACACACTATTATAGACTTCTAAATTATAAGATAAACACATAATATATTATTTATAAAAGTGTATATATTTAATATTATTTATCTAATTATATATACAAATATTATTGCAAAAAATATTAATTATGCGAAAGTAAATTAAACAATCTAATAATATGAATGTAATATGTTGTGTTGAGTTTATATATGTACAAATTTCCCTTTTCTATAAATATAATTTATAAAAAGGGATTATGCTTTGTAAACTTTTAATTATAGCATCACCGACATTATTATTATTATATTAAGAGGAACAAACCCCTACTAATAAAATTAAGTTTTCCTAATTTGTCATGCATGTAATGGTCGTTTTCAAATTGTTGCCCCTCTCCCCCCCCCCCCCCCCCCCCCCCCCCCAGATTATTGAACTCGAATTAACCAACAATTGAAACTATTCAAAAATTATGTCAAAATTTTGTTATCTCAAATTTCACTTTTTAAGTATAAGCTATGTATTAGAGCAATTTAATGCGTAGGTACAAATGCTTTTGAGATAATGATCTTTTACTTACTAACAAAACACAAGAAATAAATAAGAACATCACTTATATTTTGTAGATTCGTACCAGACACACCCTTATTAGATGTACATAATTAGTAGCTAATTAAATTAAGTTGGACCAAGAAGATCTATTTGGATATTAAGATTCGTGTATATAGTTGTGAATAGTAAGGAGTGTCAGTTGATCAAGTTGTTAATTTGATTAATTTACACAAATCAAATTAATATTTTGTCTAATAGTTGGCCAACTAGCTTTTGATGAACTTATCCCCTCAAGTTGGTGATGAGTCAAATTTTTAGTTGCCGACTAATTAAAATATGAGATATATAAACACTCAAAAAACAAAAAATTAAAATGTTAATTAGTACATTATAAATACAATAAAAAAGAGCTAATCCATTCTTCTATTTCCATCCTAAAGGTGAAAAGTTCATTTTAATTATCATAATGAGAACACACAATCCAAAACATGATAAGAATATATATAACACGCACAAAAAGTCCTAAAAAGAGATTGTTAAAAGAAAATTTGACTATATACAACTATAATTAAAGTCAAAAAGGAAAAAAAGTAAAGATAGATATGATCAACTAATGATCAATGTGTCAATTATTATGATGGAGAGCAAGTTCAAATTTAGAAGAAAAAAAATATGAGAAGAGCTTTCGTAGAAGAGTTGAGTATCTTAATTCACCATCAAAAGTTATGATCAGATGAATCAGACTTTTTAAATCTTCATTCTTGATTAAAAGCCTCAATTTCGAATTTAATAATAATAAATAATAGAAACAACATGGTAAAAATATACTTATTTCCTTTGATGAGATTTTACGTGACTCAAATTCAAATTAGTCAAGACTCAAAAACTAACGACCATCGAATATGAGTAAGGAAAAAGAAAAAGAAGAAGACCACGACTTAATTGTTTTTTTTTTCATTCGGTGTACAAAATCCGCATTGGAGCCCTAACTAAATTCGGATCATGCGTTGCCGGGCTCATTCGAGGGTGACGTTTCCAACATGATTTCCTTCATACCCATGACTCAAATCCGAGATTTCTGGTTAAGGGTGAAGCAGTTTCACTACTATACCACAACTCATGTTGGTAACGACGACTTAATTGTAATATTCCATACATGTGCGTTTACGAAGCAATACATACATATATACTTTATTAGTAGTCTACTTCGTACCTAGGTTCTTTTTAATTATGGACATGGCTTGATCTCCTTTTATTATTTATAATTAGTAAGGTCAAATCTCCATGTTGGAGTTAGAGTTTTTTAATATTATTAAAATATTAATTAAAGTGCATAATATATTAGTGGACATAAAATGAAAAGATAGTTAAGTATTATTCTTTGTAGCCTTGATATATTCTTTTCATTGTAAGTTATTAATTACCTCATTATATCTCAAATTATTGTTCACAATTTTGATATTGACTATATGAAGAAATTCTATATCTATATAAAAATATATCTTTTTTCTTGTGTTGAGTAGATAAGAAGTATATATTGTAGATTAAAAAGAATGTTGTATTATATTTATAATTTGAGGTTCGTTTAATAAAAGAGAAAGTTAAGGTTAAAAAAATATATTCTAAATTTCTAACTTATTCTCTAAAAAAAGACAATATTCTTTTAATTATTCAAGGAAGTTTTTTTTATATGTGGTGGAACTTTGGACTAAACAACTAGCTAGTCCGGAGTTGTTCTGAGTCATAATAAATATTGTCAGATTGTTATATTTTATAGGAAATAAATCAAAAAATTATATTATTGGATTAGGGAATATTATATTATATTATAATAAGTGTAAATTTCTCTAGAGAAAGTTAAATATTCGTCCACTCTTTAACTTGGATATTTATTTATTATTTATTATTTATTATTTATTTTACTTTCAACAATAACTTTATTATATTTTCATAGACACTCCATATGATAAAAATCACATCCCTAAGGAGACAATCCAGTGGTCAATGGTCAACAATTTGAACACAATATTATATTACAAATAGAAAAACGACATAAAGTGACACCTAAAATTGTTTAAAATTTTTAAAAAGATATGCATTCTATCAAAGAACGTGAATATCCTAAAATAATGAATATAATTTTATTTTTACAAGTATTTGTTAAATTTTTATTTATTTTTTTCTTATTATTTTGACCTTTTCTCTTTATTATTTTTCCTTTTTTCGTTCTCCTTCAAAAATTCATTGTCATCTCCATTGAAACTCCTCACTTTTAATGTAACCATTTTTATCATAACTCTACCCTCCTTCTTTTATTACTATTAGTTTAACTCTTTTCAATTTTAAAAATTTATCAAAATATTTTTTACATTTCGAACAATTTGATAAATCCATTAGATTTTAATATGATTAGGAGGTGTTTTAAAACTCATGGTTAAGATATTTTTCTGAAAATTCAAAATAACTTCAGATATCAATTTACGTCTTTTCACTTACGAGTACTACATATGTTAAATCAGATAACTACTCAGATTTCTCATTCTTACATAGAGCAAACCAAGCAGCGGATTTTATGGCAAAACAACAATCAATAGCAGGCTTTTGAGTCTTCTATGGAATGTGTTTATGCAACATATTTTCACACAAGTTTAATTGAATTCAATATTTTCGATACGAAGCATAACAGGTAAAGTTCATGACACAAATTTGTATTTTGGGCTACAATATATGTCTACACTAAGCTTCAAAAGCTCGTGTACCATATGAAATTGAATTATGTTTTATAAAAAAAATTATTTTGATGTAGGATCGCCTGACACCATCATGTGTGCCTCTTCTTCAGAAGTTAATTTGCTAAGCTAAAAATCTATCAGTCCTACTTAACCCGCTCTCATCAGCCCGTCCTCCTTAAGAAATATCACACATAAATAGTTGTATAAAACATACTAAAAATATATTCATAATTTTAAAAATACAATTAATAACACATAACCAATGTTCCATTTCAAATCCTTCCCAAGGAAAATCTCAAATTTAAATCCCAAATTATGAGTTAATGTAAGTTTATTCATGTAGTTATTCACTCTTCGAACAACAATAATTTATTTTCTAAAAGGTTTAGTTTTTTCATATTGTCAAAGAGGTGAATAACGTTTTTCCCGTATCACCAAAGTTATTGAAAATTGAATTCATTAAATTTAAATTCTGAATTATTCGTAAATTAATGTCACATGACAAAGCCACAATAACAATAATAGTTGGTCCATGGTCAGATTTGATGTTGTTTCGTTAATTTTGCCGACATCAATCACGTGACATTTTTTTAATGGACAAGTGCATATTAAAAAAAAAACTTAGCATATCCTTTTAAGATTTTGGGGACATGAAAATACTGTATATATATTTTCCAATGTGTTTAATTAAATTAAATACACAGCAGTTTCCTAGTCAAGTGAATTTTACATAAAATGTTGTTAAAATTTCTGCATTTTTCAGCCACCAGAAACACAACACGTTAGGACCAAACATTTTCTTCTTATTTCATGTGACAAACTGCTGTTTTTGTCTGATCATAATATTTGTACATGTACAAATATATAGCAATAATAATATTATATTCAATATAATCCCACGAAATAGAATCTGAGGAGGATAGAGTGTACGCAGACTTTACGTCTACCTCAAAAGTAGAGAGTCTGTTTCTGAAAGACCAAATCAGTTCAATCTCACTAAAGTTTAGACGGGTTAATAATTCACCCATTTATTCGCTTAGCTAATTTGACTCGTCCAACTCATCCTCTAAAAATTGAGTCTATTTGGGCCAAATATATATATGTAGGTCCAAATCGACCTACAAAAAACTTTATTGTGATCATTAAGCAATTACTACTATTATCATTAAATAGGGAGCGCTTTACATCCCCCCTCCCCCCACTCAATGTGGGATTTCTTGGCATGAATTCTAATTTAATCGCGCTTCAATGTGATTATCGAGCACCGGGTGAGAAACCACAAAAACAAATCATATATTAGTGTTATTTAATCCTTAGAAAAGAAGTCGTCCATTTTTACTTTTGCAAATAAACTAGCTAGGGCATGTGGAGTGTGCTATATAGTATATATTAATTAGTTTAAAGAGGAAAAAGCTATAAATTATTTTGATAGTTGAGTAAAATTATTTTAGTCGGTGCATTATATTATGAAAATGCATAAATTTTTCGAATTTTGTTTTGACGAGAGACATTTTTGTGAGCTACTAACTAGCACCCCCTTGTGAAAAAATTTCTAGATGTTTTTCTTGGTTGGTTGAATTTCTGCATCCTATTTTTTCAATGATAGCAACAATATATAGAGTTCTTTTATATTATTGTGTGTGAACGAAATCTCATATTAATTGCTAAAAAAGAAAAAGAGAGAAGCTACATATAAGATGTGGAATAGTCTTAATGGTGCGGGGCCTTTTGGAGAAAATTGTCCGGACTTGACCTAAAACTAAAAATATCACTCCATGTAAAACGTATCCTTGGGTCGGTTGAGTCCAAGCTAATGGTTCAACGAGACGAGGCTAATCTATGGCTTGATTGACTACAAATTTACCTATAATTTGGAGACGCATACACAAAAAGAAGCATGTATTCTTTGGTGGTCGTAAATACTGGGATGAGGTGACATACAATAAATCTCTTTATAAGCTCATGAATCATGGTGATGCATATGAATTTAGTTCGAATGAGAGATTGTTGGATGTGTGAATAAAGTCTCGTATTAATAGTTGAAAATTAAGGGAAAAAATTGCATATAAGGTGCACAGAAATACTCTTTTTGGAGTGAGGTTTTTTTGGGAAAAATTATGTGAATTTGTTCAACTAATCTGAATTCGCATGGCAAGGAAATTACGTCTTACAAAAAATTTCTTCATTCCTAAATCTTGAACTTGAAATTTCTAATTAAAATAGACTGAAGTCATATGCAAACGCCTAAAGTTGGCACAAAGTGTCCGTTAGATACCACAATTAAAACTTGTACCTTTTAAACACTTGTAGTAGGGTCTAACAATGTCATTTTGACACTTTCCACTGACTAAACCAAATATGTAAAGAGTGTGTATTGTGTAACAAACTCGTTGATGATATGTCAAATTAACGAATTAAATGAAGACACGTGACATCTGGGTCTACTTCAATTCTCGTTAACGGTTAGGTTTCTTGTTGTTGCGATTGGTAATGTGATTTTGATGATTTAGACTTCAAATACATAAATAATTGACATTAACATAGTAATTGATCTTGTAAAAGGAAACCACATCACATGCAAAATCAAATACAAATATATATTTCATGTTGATGCATAAGAAGAAACAATTAAAACAAACAAAAAATATGAAATGAGCTAGAAGACACATGAGCTTTAAGAAATTTCTAATTATTAGTTGTAATTATGTTCCTAAAAGTTGGTGCATGCAAATGTGTGGTAACAACTTTTTCGTGACTTGTAAACATCTACGTCGGAATATTATGGAAAACTACCAATACCTTTGTTCAACAAAAGTCCACAAGTTCATGAAACGTCAGATAGATAATCATCAATTACACATTGACTTCAATTTCTAGCTCGGAGACAGTATATAAAAGTTAAACTACTATAATAAAATAGCCTATATCTTGATATTTTGTACCATGTATATATTAGAGCCATTGTAAATCTTACATATTTTTAAAAAAAATTAAAGTTATACTAAAAAGTTGTGGATGAAGTTTCTAGACATATTTGAATCCTTCCTCCTCAAACATTGTTTTCATCACATGATCACCTTTTGCCTTTAAAGGTATTAAAAAAAAAAAAACTAAACATTGTGTAGTACAAAATTGAAAGACCAAGATATAGCATATACAACAACTTGACATTAGAAATTAATTACTAGAATCCAATATATATATATTAGAGGGCCATTATTGTTGACTTTTGTTGAAAAAAGGTAGGTATTTTCTACAAATTCAAATGTAAGATGTTTACAATTCAGAGCAAGTTGTTCCCAACACATTTTATTTTTTTGCATGCAGCAACTTTTAGGAACACATCAGAAATATAATTCCTTTTCAGTTTTTTTGTTTTTGTTTCTTTAATTTGGGGAATGTATTAATTTGTATTTTTATTTTCCATGTGATGTGGTTTCTTTTCCAAGAACAATTTCTATGTTAATGTCAATTATTGGAATATCTTTGAAGTTATGTAATTATCACACCTTCACATCAACAACAATAACAATGCGATGAGGACAGTAGCTCATAATAAAAAGTTATTTTTTCTTTCTTAAATTTCGTATTAAATTAAACTGCCTCGTATAAAATGAGATGGAAGAAGTAATAAGTAATTTATATTTTAACCTGTTATAACTAGTCAAACCCCACACATGGTGGGACTCCATTAGAAAATAAAAATGGTGTGATAAGATTTTAAGTTCCATGTATTATGATGTAAAAAGAAATTATAGGTCATTTATAAGATAAGTCACAAATTAAACAACATTATATGGTAATTATTAATTGATAACTTAATAAAATGACAACATCTTTCACATATTAAACTTTATGATATTAGTATATAGGGAAAATTATGTGGCTTAGCTAACTTAGCCTTATAGTTATTCTTTATAGTCATAGTTTCAAAAATTACTAGTTTGGAGCTTTATAGGAGATATGTGCGGATACAATTATTATTCCACGTGAATACAGTTAGACAAAGATATTGTATATAAGCGGATACACTTATTATATGAGCGAATATAACGTGTTTTATAATTATTATGCACACAAAATACAGTGTATTTCGCTACGCTTTGAGATCAAAATACTGTTATATTTGCAAGACTTTCGGGTCAGATGGAGCACAAGGCCACAAATTGGATCAAGTTAATTGGGCTGCTAAATATAGTAGAGGAAAATTTTCAAAAATAGCCATAATGTGAGGCCTAATTACCTAATACAGTGATAGTTTTGATAATTACCACACATAGTGAGTATTTCTGAAATTCGCTATGTATCAATGATACAACAATTTACTTTGTATTTTATACTTTAACCCCTAACTATTTTAATTATTCTTAAAAGGATCGAGTCGTATGTGTTACATATACTTTTTATTATTATATTTTATTGTGTTAAACTATTAGATTAAAAATAATATGCAATTTATCATCACGTCTTTTATTTTATTTAGATATATTTTTAGCTACTTTAACTTCTTTTTCTCCTGCTGCCTAAATGCAACTTAGTACAAGTGATACATGTGAGGGATAAGAAATATACAAAAATGAGAAAAAGAAGTAAACAAAGGCACAATTGAAAGCCCAATATTAAAGGCCTATGCATTTTCCCCCCTTTTTAAGTTAAAAATGTAAGAAACTATCGTATACTAATTATACACATATTATATATTCATCGATTATTTTTTAGCTCATGTGATTGGGTGAATGGCTATTTAGGTTACCGCTATTTAATTTCTGATTTGATTTATTTATAACTAATGGTAATTCTCTCAATGGAATGATACTGTCAAAATTTATCCAATGAAGCAACTTTACTATAACACCATTTGAAAATAAAGAAAAAAGGAATTGTTCTTTTTTATTTTTTTTAATGGGAAAAAAAATCTAACTATACAATTTAAGCACCCAAATTACTCCTATATAACAGTAGTTTCACCTAATCACATAAGCTAAAAAATAATCGATGAATATATAATATGTGTATAATTCGATATAATTAGTGTACGATATATGTATATCAACTAGAAAAAGTAAACATTAAATTCAAATGGTTATTTGAGTAAAGATTATGATTCTTTACACCAAACAAACACCCAAACTGGGCCATTCAAATATTTATTTTTTTTCTTAAAAAGATGCTTTAGTATAATCACTATATAATAGGTGTATAATCAATTTGTATATAGTAAACACTGATTATGTATACATACTGATTATAGACTAAAATTATAGGCTTCCATCAAATATTTGTGTGTATACTCCTTTTACTACAGGACGCTTATCTAGCTAACGCTTAGATCCGACTCTATCCAAACTTTTTTGGTTCACCCTACCATTTCCTACTTGTCCGACTATTGCTAAGCAGTTTTTGGATATCAAACGGACCTTCCCATAAGACAATTCATTGGCCCATGGAGAACTTGTCAAATAGGCCCACAACTAATCTTCTTGTGTTTTCCCTTTTCTTTGAAGAAAAAATATAATATATGTTTGCAATATTTAAATGATAATTCGTAAAAGGTAGGGGAGTCAAAAGAATATGAAAAATCGATCGAATCGACCAAACCTAACCATACCGAACCGATTTATATCATTTTTTCAATAAAATCGTGGACTTTTATTTAAGTGTGTAACCTTCCCGAACAATTGGGATGGTTTTTTTTAATTTACAAAAAAATCCAAAAAAATTTCTAACCGAAACGAATAACCTTACATGTTTGCAAATATATTTTTTTATTTTAAGAATATGTCAAAATTTAATATATAAATATATTTTATTATACTTTTCAAATATAAATATAAACTAGGTCATAGGCCTCTCACTTTGGCCCTTTGCTTTTTTAGTTAGCCTTTAATTAGCTTTAAAACTAAAATATACTATAATAAATACTCCATCAAATAATACGACAAAACCTATGTAAACACTTCTATTAAAAGTTTAGGATCAAACAATACGGCTACAAGGCTTTACATTCTTGGTTTCTTGATGAAAAATTGAAGTGTTTCTTCAAGAACATACTTGCAATTTTATTTATTTTATTAATGATGTATTTTGAGGTGATACTTTAAAAGTTAAAAAAATCGAAAATTAACTGAACCGTACCGATACCGAAGAGAAACCGATATGATTGGAATGGTTTTGAAAAATCTAATTTTGGTTATACATTATAAAATACCCGAAAATTGGGATGGTATAATTTTTTTAAAATAACCGACCGAACCATCCCATTGACACCCCTAATAAAAGGCATGGATTAATATAATTAGGGAAAATTATATAAGGTAGGTACAACTAATTCCGTTAATATTATAATCTACTATGATAGAAGCATAAACCATGTATTTTTTATTTATTTATTTTGACTAAAGGACACATAGTTTTGATTTAGTTTGGTTAAATAATTGCGATGATTAAACAATACTTAAGGATAAGTATATATATTTAAGATGATTAAACAAATACTTAGGATAAATAACTGTTGTTGTTAAATATCATTCTAAAGAAACAAGATGTATCACTGTGTAATAATGTAGAGAAAATGTTAAAAATAGTCCTTTGTGTTTGAGGATTGAAATAAGTTTGGGGCTTTCCATCCAATTGAGGGGTACGGGTGATAAGTTTGTAGACGGCGAGGGCAAGAACAACTTCATTTTAACGGCAAGGGCTTAGTCAAACCCTAGATCGATAGCGCCTTTTGTTGTTGAAACTTTAAATTCGAATTAGGGAGAATGATTTATTCTGATAATTTATTCAGTGTACACGCTTTGTACACATCAATTTTGTCAAGAATAACTATATATCGTATATGATTTAGATAAAATGGAGATTAAAAGTATCCAATTTTGACAAATATAAATAATTTAAAATGTTTAAATATATATTTTAAAAATTATTTTAAATAAACAAATTCATAAATATAAAGAATTTTTTTGGTCGTTTTCTCCTTGTTTGGCTTGAAGAATATTTAGATAATATGCAAAGCATTATCAACCATCATGTCTTAAAGAATAAAAATGATCTTTAAGTTTAAACCGTTTATAACTTGATCCCATCTTTTTCAGTATATGGCTACATATTGAAAAAGTAGAGTCTGAATACTTTGTATTACTACGATCATAATTATAATATATCCAGTATAATTTTATAAATAGAATTTGAGGAGAACGTAGAATTTATGCAGATTTTACCCCTACCTCGTACAAATAAAAAAGTTATTTTTAATAGACTCTCGCCTCAAGAATACTTTGTATTATTAATATTATAATACTATAATGTATTTTTTTTTCTTTGTGTTAATTTTGACCTTTCCATAGAAATTGGAATAAGTGATTGATAAGACTGGGTGGGTATATAATAGGAATAAACTGCATCAATAATTAGAGTTACAATTTAGTTGTTAGTAGGAATAAGTTATATTTAGTGGTTATATTACTTTTTGTTAATTAATATTTACATCGAATCAATAAATTAAATGCGTTGGACGGCTCTAAGGTAAGAAAGTAAAGTTGTTTCCTAAGGCTCCAAATATATGAGTATAACTAGGAGTGTGAAAAAACCGAATTGACCGATAAACCAAACCGAAAAAAAGTGTTATTGGTTATTGTTATTAGGTTATTGGATTAACGGTTTTTTAATGGTTTTATAAAAAAAAATATCGAGTTATCGATTCGGTATTAGTTTTTAATATTGGGTTTTTGGGTTAATCGATAACCCATTAAGACTATATTAAGTAAATATTAATCTCACTATACACACTTCACAGTGACTGAGTTCACAACTTCACATTATACAAAACGTCAAAACCTAAAGTAAGAACAATATTCATCTTAATTTCTCTTTGTGTTACACTTGTATAGTTCTTTTCATGTTTGCTATTATTGTTTCTATTTTATGAGCATTTGTAAAGTCACATTATTATTTTGTCGCGTCAAATTTATTAGAGAAGCTATACATTTATTTTATAAACATTTTTCTTATTGGTTTAGCCGAAAACCAAACCGTTAAGGACCAAAACCGATAAACAATATCTTATTAGTTTGGTTATTGGTTTTGCATATTTAAAAATCAAAAACCAATAAACCTATCCGATCATACATAAAATCGAACCGAACCGACCGATACACACCCAAGTATAACATATCTTTTTGTGTAATTATTACTAAACGGTTTCAAATTTTAATGTTTATAAAATTTGGTAAGA
The DNA here is from genome assembly GCA_018342035.1 of Solanum appendiculatum. Lineage (NCBI taxonomy): Eukaryota > Viridiplantae > Streptophyta > Magnoliopsida > Solanales > Solanaceae > Solanum > Solanum appendiculatum. The sequence goes on from JAGDQO010000110.1 coordinate 446,863, forward strand.
ATTGTATGATTGAATGAATAAATAATGATAAATCTTTTCTTATTAAATTAAATAGTATTTTTACCTTCTCATTATTTGCTTCTATGTATGGATTTTTTTTCCATATTCATAATGGTTTCACTTTCTAATTCAATTAAGTTAATTTCTCTAACTTAGCTACTTTTTTTGTCATATTTGATTGATCCATATATCAGTAAGTAAACTTTTTTATGTTTCATCTTTTTATTAAGAAATTCCTCTGATAAGTATTATAAGGTTAAAACTTTGGTGGATAAAAGACTCGTAGTTCTATTCTTTTTCACTCAAATACCATATTTTTGTTATAGAAAAAGTTTGATTTCATCGTGACATGCGACTAGCCCACACATGCATCATGCATGACCTTCTGACCATTCGATCAAAAGCATTTGACTTATTTTTGTGTCTCATTTCGATATGAAGTTCTAAAAGAAATTTAAGGACCTTTTAAAATATTTTGACTTTAGGTCATCAAATTTGTTAAATCACTCCTGACAACAGTTATATCTTTCATCATAGAGTTTCAAAATTCATTGATGAAATTTCAGGATATTATCATCAAATTTCATAAAATTGAAAGGTGCATGAAAGGATTGATATAATATGAACTTTCCCCTCTTATGTAACATCAATACATATACATATTATTCTTTTGGAACCAGATTCTAAAATGTGTTTTCCATTTCCCCCCTCAAATTGGAAGGAGATTCTCTTTGATGTAGAATCATCTCAAGTATATAATGACAACTCATTCCAATGCCATTATATATATATATATATATATATATATATATATATATGGAAAATACAAATTATCTACCTTACCCCTCCCCACCTCACCCACACACACTAAAAAATGAGAATTGGAAAATGAGATAACTTTATTTGATAAGACAAGGCTATGAACCAAAATTTATGATTTATATATCTCCACCTCTTCCAAAACTATATGCAAATTAATTTGCAATTATTAAAGATATTTTCTTTCCAAAAGCTTTAAAGGAATTAGGCATGGTCATACTCATATGTATACTAGTATACATCAAAGAAATATGAAAGCATTTATTCAATTTTTATACTAAGGGAAAGCATTAATAATTAGTATGTATATTTTCATTTTCCATCCATCTGAATTGGAAGTGGGGGTCCTCTCTTTATATATATATATATATAGATTGGAATATTTACACCACACAACAACATAACAAGGTTAACAACAAAAATATAGTTCCAGTACATATTTTCTTTTGCAATTTTTAGATAGCTTACGATGTATGATTATTGTATAGTCAGTGTATATAATTAAGATCACTATTATATTTGTCATTTGTCTAAATCAATTAAGTAAAAGTTTTTTCTTTACCTTAAGTATTATTTCTTTCGTCTTAATTTAGGTGTCCTAATTTGACTGAACACAAAATTTTAAAATTAAGGAAGACTTTGAATTTTGTGGTTTTAAAATAAAAATATGTGTAGTTCTTTAAATTTTATGGTATTAAACTTGTCATTTAGAATATTAAAATTGAAAAAAGAGACATTTTTTTTAGATAAACTAAAACTAAAAAGTAAACACTTAAATTAAAAGGGAGAAAATGTATTTTATTTGTCAATCAACCACCTATTATGGAGTATGAATATATAGCTAGTACCTACAAATTGATTGGAAGAAAAATGATAAGTACAATTTGGACTCTAATAAGATTCAAGTACCGAATATGAGTTGTAGTGAAATGATTGAGATTTCTTTATTTTTAATCAGAAGTTTTGAAAATAGAAAAATCATATTAATAGCGCGTTACATACAAAGAAGAGTCATGCAATGAAAAATTTAAGAAAATAATCAATGTTGATAAACTAAAACTAAAAAGTAAACACTTAAATTAAAAGGGAGAAAATGTATTTTATTTGTCAATCAACCACCTATTATGGAGTATGAATATATAGCTAGTACCTACAAATTGATTGGAAGAAAAATGATAAGTACAATTTGGACTCTAATAAGATTCAAGTACCGAATATGAGTTGTAGTGAAATGATTGAGATTTCTTTATTTTTAATCAGAAGTTTTGAAAATAGAAAAATCATATTAATAGCGCGTTACATACAAAGAAGAGTCATGCAATGAAAAATTTAAGAAAATAATCAATGTTGGCTCAAAGCTCTTTATACCATGATCCAATTATGTACTCACTAAAGATTGTGGCCATAAATTTAGTATTATTATATAACCTATAAGTTAATAACAACTTTAGGATAGTACAACCAATAACTTCATGACAATCCCTTCTTATACTTTCCTATTTAATTTATAAACAAGATTCAAGCATTTATGCCAAACATTTTATTATTATTATTATTATCATGTACAAAAGTTCTTAAAAGTTTTAATTCCTTCCACTATATACTCCACAAGTTTTTTTCACTGTAATTGTAGCTGAAAGTTCAAGATTTTTTGTGGCATTAATTATTAAAGTATTAATAAATGTTCCCTCTTTTTTTTTCCTACCCTATAGCTAGCCAACCAAATAATGCATATAATTAATGTGATGAATTAAATCCAGCTTTTAGTAACAACCAAAGTCCAGCCTAACACTTTTTTTTTCTCCCATGAATGGCACGTATTATTGTTACGTGCACAGATACAATATATTTCACTATAAAAATATTGTATACATAATATATATTTTTATTATTATTATGTGTGTGAAGAATACAAACTATTACTATGTTTTATAAATACATAAACTATCACTATATTTCATAATTAGAGGCAAAACTATAATTACATACAAAAATTTCTCTTATTAAATCAGCTTGAACTATTGCTATCAATTGAGATTTTTTGTAAAATAGAATCCAATCCCCATATGATTTTTTAAAAGAAAAATTAATTTTTTGTCGTTTTGCACAACCAAGTGTACTAATTTTCTGTTAGTTGATTAATTCCACTAGCTAGATTGTATAATATTTTATATAGCTCTGTTAGTTAATTTTTTTACTTATTTATTCCATTGTCTGTAGTGGATTGTTAAAAATATTATTTAATTGTAAAGTGCTAATTATTCGACTGACACTAATGTACAACTTGAAGTATTTTTCTCCTCAATCAAGAAAAGGAAATGTGAAAGGTTTAAGGATTTACGCTATATATTTGTGACTATTTATAAAGTTTTTTTTTTACTCTATTAGTATAGTTTAACTTATTATGACATATTTGTTATCGTTTTAATTATAGTATTAATTAATATTTATTATATAGATTTACTTTTAGTTTAGTCACCTTACAAGTGATATGAGTATGAAATATTATTTAGACTGTCAATATATATAACTAATATGATATAATTTTTTACAAATTAATTGGTATAATCATGGTGTAATTTGTGTATATTCAGAGTATATGTAAAATTATACACACTTAGGGATCGTTTGGTACAAAATTTAATAATGCAGGGACTAGTAACGCATAGATTAGTAATGCAGGGTTTATTTTTATCAAGTGTTTGATTCATTGTTTTCCACATCTTCTTGTGCTAGGATTAAAACTTTATAAAAAGCTTATTTCCAATTATACTCTTGAATTGTTATGTAATTGGATCAAGATAAATAATTATCGGACAATGTTATTTTATTATGGCCTTCTAACTAGCTATGAGAAGAACAATTTTGTTGCCATGTTTACTATTTTTTCACTTAAATTATTTGAGGATAAATAATTGTCATTTTAGTAAATTGATCACTTACAAAATGTCAATTTTCAATTTAAAAAAGATAAACTATCTACTTTTAAAATCGAAAAGACGGTAAACAATAGTAAAATTGAATAAACCATCTAAATTTACACATAAAAATTGCAAGTTGTACTTTTAATATGTGTGCAATTTTATAAATTGTTCAAAATACAAATAATTAGAAAACCACACAAATAATACATTCAATTAAGATCACAAACGTCATGTGGTGATATATTTGCCTTTTTAATTAGTAAATGTTAAACAACTCACATTTCAAATATTGTATTGATTTGTATTGGATTTATTTAGTAACAAACAACTCTCTCTAAATAATTTGTAAAGCTAATCTATTTAAATAAACTTATAGCTGGTACAAATATAAAACATAAGTCAAGAAAATAAACAAATAATTAAAATGATTTGAGGGATATTTTTATCTTTACATAGACTTATCCCATGATATTATATCCTATGTATTACTAATACCTCCAGATGGAAGGTATTATTAATACATCCTATAATACCATGTAGGTTATACATAGGCTCAAAATCCTATCAAACATAGTACTAAATAATATCATACACAGTATATGAACTATTTCTTCTAATACTTCCTACCAAATGACCATTTAATTTACTATACGTTTGACGTACATTCAATGGATAATAGTAATGATTAGTGCGCGACAAAACCAACTAATAAAATCATAGACTCGTCCAAGTCGTTTAGGTTTGAAAGTGGATTAATGACACTTATTTTATTAACTTACTCCATTTTAATCCACTTCATTTAGCTCAGTTTAAAACTGGGAGGCTATGCAATACAAATGATCCATGTGAAATTTTGTTTAAATATTTTTCAAAAAGGATATTTTTTTAATTTTATATGTTATAACTTATATATAGTCATAATATAAGATGGACGGGGGAGGGAAGAGTTATTAGGTGCTCAAACAAATTATAAGAAAACAAACAAGAACTTGAAACTTTGTAAGAATTTGACATGTTAGATTATGATCCGATTTTTAGTTTATTTTAGTGCAATCTATTTCAGCCTAAATAACTTTTAAACATGTAATTTATTAACTCAATCCATTTTAACAAGTTCAAATTCAGAATAACTCATCTATTTGACACCCCCTTAATAATGAGTATAGGTAATAAATAGGCTAAGACTTTAGTGTCCTATCATCAAATTATCAAATATAGCTAGGGGAAGTACTTGAAATTATGAAAGCAAAATAATAAAGGCATCATATACGGCTTTATGCACGATATAATGAAAAGCTAGTGAAATTGATATATAGCGAATTGAATTAATTATGTGAAGTGAAGTGAAAAAACATATAAGAAGATGCTTATAATTAGCCTATAATATGGTACTACACTTAGCTTTATGTATTATCTCACAGAATTTATATCTTTCCAAAGTCTCTTTAATGATAAAATGTCACTATCATATCATGAATGTGGTCGTTTTTTATGACCTTATAATAATATTTCAATCTTTATTATGTGTATTTTCATTATTTGAATTTAATTTAGTTAGGCAAAATTCACGGATTTCTTGATTCCCTATAGCCTCCTCTTTTATTATTACTATTATCAATTATTATTAAAAGAAGAAATAAAGGCATCAAAGAAAATGGTGGCATGGTGTTGTACATATTTTGAAAATTCCCTTATATACTTTTGTCATGTATTTACTTTTTGGTTATTCGATTATAACTTATTCACACATTTCGTGCTGGGAAATAATTCTAAGTTCATGCCCCCACACGTGATTTAATATTTAACAAAGTTGACACGTCCTTAAAATAACTTACATTATATTCTTAGAATACATCAGTTTAATCGTTAATTGTATTTACTTTTTTGTCTTGTATTTACTTTTTGGATTTTCGATTATCACTTATTCACACATTTTGTGTAGGGAAATAATTCTAAGTTCATGCCCCACACATGATTTAATATATCAGAAAGTTGACACGTCCTAAAAATAACTTACGTTATATTCTTATAATGCATCAGTTTAATCGTTTATCGTATTTATTAGATTGTACTAGCTTGTTTATGATTAGGGTTATGTTAATTTGAATTAAGGGGGCGGAAGAATTGAAGGTGACATTTGCCTAACTTAATATTTGGGTGGAGGATATTATTTATATTCGATTCTCACAAAGATAAATGAGAATATAACTCGAAGGAAATAAGTGTGTGTACGTCTCTTCCTTTGACCCTTGCTCTTCTTGGCTTTTCATGTTAGTAAAGTAATTCAATTTTTTTTCTTTTATAGCAACAAAATGAAAAGAGTCAATCTACTTGATAAATTTCAACATTATATTATATACAATATATATGTATGTATTTTGTTGCTTAGGTTTTTGGACAACCAAATAACAGAGACTTGAGAGTGTTTGGAAAAGAGGAAAATCTTTTCTAGAAAATGTTTTTAAATTTTTCTGTGTTTGGTTGATCAAATGTTGTGGAAAGCGAGTTATTTAGAAATGAGGAAAACGACTTAACTAATGACATCAGGATAAACAAATTTCTTAAGTGACATTTTAAGTTCATTAAATCATTGTTTCTTCCCGCACCCCTTGACCATCTAACTCAGCCACGTACCCCTAATCGAACCCCCACTCCTCAACCCATCCGGTCATTCCACTTTCCTAGTATTTTGCTAGATTATATTTAATTACTCTTGGCGTGATATTTTTTTACTTATTTATAGAAAACTAGAAAATAAACGAGAAACACACTTATTTTTTAAAAAAATATTTTCCTTCACACCAAAACATAGCCTAATTTGATTGTCGAGAACTAATTTGGTAAGGTGTAATATAATGTACCAAAAGAAGATACTAGCTTGTAGGCCAAAATCGTATAAACTTAATTATTAGAATTAAATGATAAAATAAGATGATGATAAACATTAATTAGCCATACATGAAACAATTAGACAAGAAAAAGAAACCCAATTTCAGCAGCCTAAGAAAGTACCCCGACAAGCCAAAAAAAAAAGAAGAGAAAATTTCATAAATGACTAATGTTTAGGGATAATTAAAAATCTATAGTTATAATTTGAGTATTTATCATTCATAGCAAGAGGAGAGAGGTGCACGAGATTGGAAAAGAGAGCATACAGGCAAGTGAGATTTGAGAGAGAGAGGAGAGATGCTAGATAAAGACTGTATTCAACGAATACTTATTGTATCAATTAATACAGTCGGATATGTACATGTCGATATATGTTGCATTCAATGCATGCATGTTGTATATCTTGTATTCATTCACGATACATATATACAGGTCGATGCGGGTTGAATTTGATACATGCAAGTTGACGTATATGTATCATTTGTATTTATTTGCTCTTGTATTGCTTAAATATTCATACGTGATGCAGAAATAAATAATATATATAGATTGTATTCGATACATGCAAGCTGATACAAATTGTATCTTTTGTATTCATTCGAGTCTTGTATCGTTTGTATTCATTCGCAATATAAAAATAGAGATTGATATAGGTTGAAACAATATAATTGTATCACTTATATTCATTTGCTCTTATATCGCTTATATTCATTCATGATATAGAAACACCAAAATAGAGGTTGACACATACAACCCAATACAGGCTGATACAAGATAGTATGTTGATACCATTATTAGAGTAATACAATTGATACGGTTACAAGTATCTTTTTATTTTGCATTCTTTTTTTGTATACATAATTAACTATAAAAGTTAGCCATTTTTTCGTTCTTTTACGAGTGAACATCAAATTTTACTTGTGAAAATTAAAACTCTAAAATAATAATTTTTAAGAACATGGAAATAAAAAAAGTAGACAGTAGCCGTTATTTCTATGGTATGTTTGATTTAGTCAATAAGGCCAAAGGGTCAAACATAAGGTATAAAAAAAAATAGAATTTTTAAATATCTGATATCCCAAATCAGAAATACAATCCAAAAATGTTTATGTATGTTTTAGGGTTAGTTCAATATGGAGAAAGTATTTTCCGATTTTCTTATATTTAATTGGTCAATTTTTTAAAATAATATATTTTCTATATAGACCAGTTCCTAAAATACCTAACTCCTCTGTATAAGTATCACAATTTAGAAGTGGCATTCTATATTAATTGTATCGTCCTACTTTTCAGCGTATCTCATCTTCATTTCCATTCGCCCCATACCCATCTCCCATAATATTTATCTAAATTATATACTTTTTTTAAAGATATTTTTTTTTATTTACGTATCGAACACGCTCAATGTCAACATTTTTAACTCAAAACATAACTTAATTAGTCACTTTCTTAGACTAAATCCAATGAATTGTGTTAAAGTAGAGAAGATGTGTAAGTAATAGTACGTCTAAAAGGCATAAAGTGACACTTAAAGTTTTTTCGAATTTTTTAAAAAAACTTTAACTATGTAAGTGTCATATTACCCCCCTAAACAATCCTGAATTGATATTATTACATTATTTTTTGTCCACCTGGCATAGAGAGTGAAGAGCGTGAACAAACTAAAATAACGAATATAATTTTATTTTTACAAGTATTTTACTATAAAATATATTTTCTTCTTTTTTTATTATTTAAACTTTTTTTCCTTATTATTTTTTCTTTTTCTTTCTTCCTTCTTCTTCAAAAATTCATTGTCATTTCCATTGAAGCTTCGCACTTTCAATGTCACTTTTTACCACAACTTCGCCTTCCTTTTTTTTACTACTATTAGTTTAACTCTCTTCAATTTTAAAATTATATCTAAATATTAATTTACATTTCGAACAATTTGATAAACCCATTAAATTTAAAGATGATTAGTAGGTATTATTTAATTTTTTTTATCCGAATTTCAATTAAGCCTTTTCATTTTTTGGGGAATTCATTGATTCTTTCAAAATTATCATTTCTAATTTTGAAGTTATATGAAAATGAGATAAATTAATTGATGATACCTTCAAAAAAATCACTAAAGGAAAGAAATTTGACGGAAGAAGAAGAAGAAGAAAAAAATGAAGGAGGGGCTCAACTTGACCTGAGGTTGTATTGAGGGTGGGAGATAAATAAAAAGAAGAAGAAAGAAAGAAAGAAAGAAAGAAAGAAAATGGAGGGAGGGGTAGCCTAAAAGCGAGGGTGGAAGATGAAGTAGACTTCATAATAAAATTAAAATTAAAGTAATAAAATTAAAATAAGTCAAAAAATAAGAGAGAGAGAGAGAGAGAGAGAGAGAAAAGATTAAGAAAAACTTAAAACGAAAAAAAATTAAATTTCAAATTAAATTAACACGTGTCACGTAATGATTGGTGAGTGATAACACTTGCTTTTTAAAATCTGAGACTGATCAAAAAGTGATGTAATAATATAAGTTCCAAATTGTTTAGGGGAGTAATAGGACGCCCGCATAGTTAAGGTGTCTTTTTGAAAATTTAGAACAACTTCAGATGTTACTTTATGTCTTTTCTTTATAATTAATAATAATGAACTGGTGATTTTGATGTATTTCAAAGCTTTCTAATTTTAGATATCTGTCCAATCACTTTTAACTTAAAAATAGTACATATCAAGATTGTTCCATCTCAAGTGTGGTCCATTTAATTTTTGTTGAAAATGCATATCTTATATATATGTTGCTTAATAAAAATGCATTTCCTCATTCTTCCTTTTCCAAATTTGACTTTTAATCTAATGTTTTTTTATGTTTTCTTTTTACTAAGGAGTTATCTTCTATTTTTAAAAATTATTTTGAAGAAAACATATCTAAAAAGTAATTAGTATAAAATGTTAATATTGGACTTGGTCTTAATGGAAAACAACTTATATTTTGGTGTGTATGTGGGACCTTTTGACAGATAAAATCCCAAATTATTATGCATTAGATGCTATGTAAACAACATACATGTCACATGGGGTAGTCCCCTTTTCTTTTTTTCACTCCAAAACAAGAAATAACACCACTAAGACCAAAAGCCAAAAACAATCTATAAAGGAAATGAAGAAGAATCAAATTAAAATTAAAGTAATCCAAAAGGGAAAATAAAACATAAAAAGATGAAAAAATAACATAAAAGAGTTCATGTTTATTTTATTTTTCATCCGACGTCTAGCACCCACTTTAAAAGCTAATTATAATCCAAATTCACGCTTAAAAGTTTTACTATAGAGATAAAGTGATTCCTAACCATGCATATAAAATGTGAGCTCGTAGGAGAATCATTTTGATTGCCCTTGATTATAACGAAATATTTCTGAGATGTTTCAAAACGTGCTTCTATTTATCAAAAAGATCTTTCATTTTGTCCAAGTATCAATCTTATTAGGAAGAATGTCTTCCGATGTAGGTTATCAACCTACCCCATTCTAAAAAATTTCAAATCTGAAACCTCTAATTAAGAATACATACGATACATTTACCCACCACAATTTTTTGTGTGTGTGGTATATATATATAATAACGAGTTGTTTCTTAGTTGTACTAGATATACGACACATCTCACCAACAACATTATTTTCTAAAGTTTTTATTCCATTTTTCTAAAAAAGAAAATTCGTTTTATTTGCAACAATATGAATCAGAATGATGGACTTTTGCAACTTAGTGGCCCTTCCTTTTCCTCATTCCATATTCTTCCAATTTTTTATGCTTCCTAGGAGGTTTAGAAATGGAAAGGAAGTAAAAGGAAAGAAATTTAGTAAATTAGCTCTTTAAAATAAGACTCGGGATCGATTTTTTCTGTCAACGTCTTTTTAATTTAGTTCGTCCTATCGAGCTTGTCTAACTAATGTGGTTTACATTTACTGTGTGGTTTGTAAGTTATTGCATAGAAACATCAGATTTACCTAGTGCACACTTGAAAAATAGTGATTACGATTTTCTGATTCCAAAAATAAAATAAGTGAAAGGAAAAACCTTGAAGCAAATAAAGTAAAGGAAGAAAGTGAGTTTTCATTCTTTTGTTATGTATATTATTTTCTTGTTTCATATGCTTATTCTTTTACTTTTCCGTCATTTCTTTTCAAGAGAACTATAGAATTTGTCCTATTTACTTGTTATAGTAAGCCTTTAATTTATACACTTTTAGAGAATACATTAGTAATAAGAATTATTGATTAAATTGCCTTTATATATTTGTGGACTTCTCTCACTCTCCTTACTTCTTTCTAAAATAATTAATTACAATGATAAAAGTGTTGCTTATTTTTTTTTTAGAATGATAAATAATTTGGAATAACTATTTTTAGCAAAAAATGACGAGTAAATATGTCTTGAGAGAGAATATATATGTTTATTCTAATAAAATTTCTACTCTCGAGAGACCAAGGAAGTAAAAAGATTCGCAAGTATTTTATCTGACATAATGTTCGTGTAGATTATTGTTGATCAGTAATTTCAATCACAGATCCCTTCGTTATATATATATAGTCATAGAGATGTTAGATATCATGATCCAAAGCAAATTAAACGGCTAAATCGATCACTTTAAATAATTTATAGGTTAAAAGTTGAAGTTACGGTTAATGTGATTAAGATATTTTCAATTTAGTTCCATCACTCTCTCAATGTATCTTATAATTTAATTTCATCAGATTTTCTATGTAACTCTTTTAGTCTAAACATTAATTAACTCCACATTAACCTTTTAATGTAATCAAGATATCTCCTCCATCAATGGTGTAACCCATACAACAATATATTCAATGTAGTCCCCATAAATAGGATTGAGAGAAAGTAAGTTATTATCAGACCTTACTGCTATCTTTATGAGGTAGAGAACCTGTTTTTAATAGACTCTCGATTCAAAAGAAATATTTTCAAAGTAGGGTTGCAGAAAATGTGTCAGCAAATTAGCAAGATACAAAGTAAACAAAATAATAGATATATAATAATATATATTGAAGAACAAGAGATTACGCGACTAACAAATAATAATACTATCTAGGAATAGGTTTACCTCCTACCCGCTTCCTTTACTTGCTAACATTCTTCTATAATCCTGAACCTCCATATTTTCCTATTTAGGATCATATTCTCATTGAGCTAAAGTTGAATCGTTTCTACTTGATAACATTTTACTCTAATCCTCGACTTTCATACCTTCTTATCTGAAATCATATTTTCGATACACTAAATTAAGTCATGCGTACATGTATCGTTGCAAATGAGGACAAAAGAAGTGTATATATGGTGGACAAACAAGAAAATATTATGAAAATAATCAAAATATAGCCCACGTCAATGAGTACTACTTGCAATAGTAGTAGTACTACTACTAGTACAAACTTTTTTTACAAAAAAAAAAATATTAATCAGTATTAAAGTAAGGAAATAATTAAAAACTAATAGAGTATTAATTAGGGTATTTGAGCATAGCAAAGTGTGCTAATGGGTTTAATTATATTATAATTATAATTTTTGTGAGTTGCAATTAGTCCTTTCTCACCATCCAATAATGCTTCACATGACCACACGTCTTTATACAAGTGGTGAACACGTGGATAAATATTATTGGATAAAAAATGCCTCGATTTATGAAGGTTTTGATTATTATAAGTGCTTAGTGCACGCCAGAATCTTTTTTATCTTTTTTTTTTAATTAAAAAAATTATTAATAATTTTTTTTTATTTTTTTTTAAAATTTTTTTATGTGAATTTGGGATAGTGGAGTTGCTTGGTTTTGAAGTTTGTTTTTATTATTATTGCGTTGTACATATTTATATGTTGATGATTATAGTGTGCACGTGGCTTTGTTTCGTATTTTTATTTTACCAAACTTTTTTCACAAGAAATTGTATACTCATTTGTCGTATTTTTAAAAATAATTATCTCAAATATTTGTCATTTTAGAATTTCAAAAAAATTGAGTTACAAATAAATTAGCGCGATATAAATGTGAAGATTTGCCTAACAGCTCTAATACATTATTTTTGTAAACGAAGAATTTGAGAGTAAACATTACATAATTTTTGAGATAATTTTTTTGAAAAGCAAAGGAATATTAGATCGTCCATTTTTTTTAATCACATATCCATACCCCACCCCCATGGGCTTTAATATGAGTCATAATATCCCTTTTTGTAGTATGAATACACTACTTCTACCTTATTAATAAAATGTGCTTCTTATGGATAAAAAAAGAAGCTTCAATTTATCATTAAATGAAAAGAATTATGTAATTTACAGTTTTAGTCATTGAGATAATTTTAAAAAATCACTATATATTATAGTAAAAAAAAAAAAATTAAAAAAGAGTTATCTCTCCAAATAGTAAAAATATTATATAAAATGAGATAGAAGAAATATTCATTTATTTTGAATCAAATTTCTTGTTTTATATTAAAAATGAAAAAATTATTAAATCTTAACCTGTTTCAATCTACATAAGATCGTAAAATATTATTGTTTTTTTTTCTTTTGTATGAACTATGACAAAGATCACAATTTCAAAAAATGTCTAGCCACTTCTAGAAACACTCATCTTTGGACTTTGGGTGTCAAAAGGAAAAAAATAAAAAAGAAGAAGATAATATAGTCACCTTAGATAAAGCACATCTAATTCCAGATTAGTATTGGATTAAAGGATTACGTTAGTTAATCCCCATCATTTGGTACGCGAGATAACAAGTGAGATATCTCAAAATTAAGTTTGAAATTAGATTTATACTCTGTTTTATTAATGGTACACTTTATCTCACTCAACTTGAAGTTAAATTAGTCCATAAATTATAATATCAAAATTATAATCTTGAAATAATTTAATCTCCCTACAAAATGATAACAAACCTAATGCATTATCAAAAACAACTTAGGATGTATATTTTTTTCTAAAAAAATGAAGAATAATAATATAATACCATATTCTTAATGTGAAGTATAATAAAATAGAGTGCAGAAACAAACTTATTTGTGTTATAAGAGGGGTTGCTCGAATAGTAAGAATTCTTCACCTCCAATTTTAAGATTGTGGGTTTGAACCAATAAAAAAGTAAAAAGGTTGGAGCTCCTAAAAAGAGGTAAAGAAAAAAAAAGAACAAAAAAAGGAAAAAAATACATAACTAAACAAAGATAACTACTATAGATACATAACATAGCGATTCTTTCAAAATATTGTCTAATATAGTTATACTTAGCGTTTTAAGGCAAATCTTTCATCTCTTCTCCTCTCTCTCGTCACTCGTCTACCTCTCTCCCTCTCTATTTCCCTCTCACGTTTCCTTCTCGCCCTCTAGCTCTTTCCCTCCCAATTTGTTGCGTGAATTTTTTTCTTCTCTTTCTCTATTTCTTAAATTAATATGAAATCTCATTAAAAATTTACCTGAATTATCTTATCTATATCTGTAATTCTTGATCTTCAATATTTTCTGTGTGACTATTCTTTTACTGAATTAATGTTGATATAACAAAATATTATGAGTTCTTGATTTGTTGTTTAATGTTTGAATCTTCTCTTCTTCTTAGATTGATACAATCAATTGTATATGTGTATAAAAAGAATTATATTTGCGTATAAAACTAATATACCTATTATCAAACTGTGTCTTCTTTGATTTATACATATTTATACAACCAATTATATCTATGTATCAAAAAACAGTATCTGTATATCAGAAAAAAATTATAGTACAACTATTATCAAACTATATTTATGTATCAAAAAAAAAATACTGATACAACTATAGTCAGAAAAACTTGTATTTGTGTATTTATATTAGGGATGATATAATATTTAAAATTGTATTAATATTTTCTTATTATTGTATATCACAACAAATTATTTATATATTGTATCTGTGTATTTTATTTTAGGACTAATACAATATGTAATCGTGTATCTATGTTTTAGTTTCAAAGTTAATATGTGTATATGTGTGTGAGATTAGGAGAGAGAGGCGAGGTGAGCGAGATTTAGGAGAGAAAGAAGAGATTGTGTATATGTGTATCTATGATCTGTGTATCTCACTTTCAATTGAGATACAAGATACAACTTGCTCACCACTTCCTCTATCTCTCTCAATCTTACTCGCCTCTCTCCTCTCTAAAATTATTGTTATAAATTATAATTAGGCAAACTATAGCTATTACTCACAGTTATGGTCCAAGCTTTAGTTATTTATGAAAATTCCTTAAAGAAAAGCTCTTGTTTGTGTTTACCCTTATCCTGTGTGAATGTTATAACTTGCTTAATTTGTACGAACAAGACCGAAGAATCAATAAATATAGAACTGAATTGAGATAATAAGATAGACAAATACAATAAATTTGTGATTCAGTGCAAATGATTGATTATATCACCGAGTAAGTTTGGTATTATTGATGTTAAACACAACAATGGTAATCGAGCTCGAGAGCTAAAAAACACAAGGTAGTATTATATCGCTGATGAATTAGTGAGAAATCAATAATGTATAATAACGAAAGAAAAAGCCGTTTAGAATAAAACCCTAAGGAGTAGAATCCGAGAATCTCACTCACATGAAGTACGTGTTTCTTCAGTTGTACAATGATTGACGGAGATCTCAAACCCTTCTACAACAATTGAACTTTTGACCTTAATTAGCTAGATTCAGTTTCAACATGATATTCATGATTCTGAATCAGGCAGGCTAACAAATATGATACTATACTTAGGTATCCCTGGTTTGGGCCTTCTACGAACTTGACTATCTCTTTCAATTTAACGACTGATAAGATATCTATCTGATGCCTACTATTGTTGAACCGGATATAATTTTTCCTTATCTACACATGCCATTTCTTAATTTGCCCATATATCCAATCCGATTTTTACCCTATACAAAATTGATCTTCCATTTTGATTTTATTGACATTCTATTTTGTACATAAACTTATTCTCTTACCTTCATTAATCAAAGAATGTATAAAATAACCTTTTTCATATAGATATAATAAAGTCGTGTTAAGAATGACTTAAATTACCGGAATTCATTTTCTTATTAAATATTGTATCCACAAATCAAAGAAGTTTACATGTATACTTAAACTCCTTTAATTATTTTCATAGATAATTGTTGACTTAAGGGCTGATTTATTTGACAAGTGGCTATACTAAGTCAATGAAATGAATGCTTTGATTAAAGTTTATATAGTGGTGAGTATTAATTAAATGTTATTTCATAGTGCTTCTTAAGAAAAAAAAATAAACTATATAATTAATAAGTTTTATTTTAATTATGAATATTTTTTAAAAAAAGATAATGACTAATTAATTAAAGCAAAAAGGAAGAAAAAGCCGGCACAGGCGGACATTCTCACACCTGTTACCCTAATTAATTTTTTTTTCCTTTGTTAATTACGGGAAAAAGTAATTAATGGAAGTAATTATCCATAAAGGTTACAAAAGTGGGATCCACTAAAAAACGAGATAAAACAAACTATAATAAGGTGGACGGTTTGGTACTTGGTAGTAATATATTTCTTGTGGGCTCCCTCGATTTACTTTTAATTGACCACGGTATTAAAAATAAATTAATTTGAAAAATTAAATAAAATTTTTATCATTTTGATCCTAATTTACCTTATTTATAATTATAGTTACTTTTAAATTTTTTTTTTAAAGTATTGGATTTATTAAATTTAAAAAGTAATATTATAAATTGTTTGATAAATAAAAATGGAAGGTGGGGCTAGGGAGTATTATAGATTAGAGATTGGCATATACTCACTAGAATTATTCACTTTTTTTAATTTAAAAATTAATGCTTGATCATAATTTTTTTTTAATAATAATAGTTAAAGTTACATTTAAATTTTAAAAATACCTCAAAATATATTTTCACTTTTTAAGTTGGTAAGTTAATTATGACATTTGAATTAGTGAAGAAATTTCTTTGTACTTTTAAAAATATAGACTCTAATTTATGATATCATGTAACTACTCATTATGAAATATTATTTTTTTAGAATCGATTTGATTATATGCTTTAGATAAATAATTAATCAAGTTGAATAATTTTATGAATTATTTAATTTCAAAATATAACTTAAACTTCAAAAAATATATATTTAATTTCTATGACAAAACGTCTATTTATATTTTATTTTTTTACTACAAATACAATGATGTGAAGGGGAATGAAAAAGAGACCTTAAAATGAGAATTAAACACGTTATCTACGCACATTAAAGTGAACATATTTATCAATCACTTTAAAGGTCTTAATACTCTAATTTATATATCTATAACTTCAAATGTAAAATTATAAAGACGGTTGTTCCTCGTTTTTGAGCCGATAATCTATTCAAAATGGTTCTTCTGCCTCACAAGATAAACGTGAAATCTATATACATTTTATTTTCCTCACATTTTAGTTATAAAACTATACTGAATTTAAATATAATGAAAAATCAAAGTAAACTGGTCTTATTTATTACTATTATATCATTTTAATTAGGTAAGAGTATTTTATTTAAAATTTGTATCATCTTCAAATATTTTATTACCTAATTAAAAAGATAAGGTGAAAAGGTTAAATAAAAAATCAATTAGTATAATTAATAGAGAGATTAGTATATAGAGCAAACCCACGTGCGCCGACACGTGGCACTGGGACCGAGGGCGATGTCTTTTTGCTAAATTGAAAGCGGATTCAAAAATCCAGGGGCTTTGGCACGTGTGAACACTGACGAAATGGGAACTTTGTCCTTCTATCACATGCGGCGCACGTGCCAATCCCAAAAAACACTTTTTATTTTATTTTATTTTAAAACAAAAATAATAATAAAAACTTTTTTTTACACACGTACGGAACAAATTAGTATACACCTAAATAATAACGCCTTACATAATTAGAATAAGGTATAATACAAGAATTATATAAATAAATTCATAATATGGAACATATATTTATTTATTACTAGTAAAATATTGAGGCTGTTTCGCCTAGCAGCACAATGCTTATATTGCCCTACCATAATTACATTTTCACAATTTAGGTTACTTCCTTTAATTTTCGCTTGTCAATGTTATTATAAGAATATCTTTGATTATTTTTTGCTGATTAATAAGATATGTTACATCGTCAGGTTATATCTTGTTTTCCAATAAATTTAGCGATAATTCAAAAGATTACCTTATTTAGATATCTCTGGATCTATATATTTATTTTCAATAATGAAATTATACTTAGAAGTCTACACTTTTAAAGTTCTAATTTAAAATAAGCTTATACGCCAATAATAAAAAGTATTTATCGAACATAAAAAAGATTCAAGGGTAATTAGATTCGAACATAAGAAATTCAAAGGATAATGCAACTCGAACAGAATAAAATTATCGCCAATCTTATTTCGTGATGAATTAATACTTACATTATCAAACATTATTTGATGTGAATAATTACTTAATGACATATTAACGATGCACTAATAGTTATTATACGTTGTTGCTAATGTTCTCTTTTTTGTTGCAGTTTCACTACTATGTCTTCTCTATTATGCTATATTGAACTTAAAATTCTATCAAAAATAACATCTTTATACTCTGCTGATAAAATTACACTCGTTATATTATTGTTATCGTTATACTAAAGATGATGTAAGATAATTTAAAATTTTAGAATAACAAAGACATCAAATGGTACACGATCACTTGAGAAATAGCGGTGACACGGCATTGTTTAGCTAAGCTTAAGCCACTTATTAATTGTCATTTTCTCAACCTCCCTCCTTCTAACTCCTTTAAATTGTCTTTACCTTTTATAGGTTTGTTTTTATTAGCTATTAAGTCAACTAAAAGTACAATTTTTACATCATAATACAACTAGTTTTATCTTACGTTACAAAAAAATAGAAAATCACCGCTTCATTGGGACTCTCAATTTTCAAGTTTTGGGAATATATGGATATATTTAGTGAAAGTTTTGTTTTGAGACAGTTGTTAAGTAAATGGTTGATTTTGAAAAAAATTAGACTTTTCTGTGAGACGATTGTAGATAACGATTCAAAATTTTGAAGAGGTGGAAGAGGTGGAAGAGGTGAAGCGGTGGCTTAGTATTTTGTTTGTATCAAAGGTTTTCATATTTTTACATAATTTTTTGAAGTAGGAAGAAAATTTGGATAACATCATTAAAAAATTGTTGTTTTCCTATTTAAATTTCTCATTAAAAAATATTCAGTGTCGTGAGTGAAGAGAATATAGTAGTGTCGAAAAGAAAAAAAAAAGATTTCCAGTATTTTAGTGAAAATTTGTTGCTTTTTTTAATAAATGGAGAAATCATGTTTTATAATACAAATTTTTCATGGATTCGTGTAGGAAAAAACTTCTATTTCTAGCAATGTAAAAGCCTAAAAAAGGACATTTGGGTAAATCGCCATAAAATTTTTGATAGAAAGAGTTTCTTCTTTTAATTAATCTTATAAAACAAGAATCATAATTAATTAGATTAGTAAATGTCGAATATCATAGAGGAAAATAGATGTTCCTTGTCCATATTTCAATAATTTTCTACAATTTTTTTTTTAATATAGAAAAGTTATAAGCTACGACTTCAATTTTTCTTTTTTAATTTAGTCATTTAATTGTAATTTACGGTTGTTCAAAAGAAGAATGCATTATGATGTTTTTTTTTTCACAAGTCAAAAAAGTATACACGGGTTCGAAGTTGCAACAACCAATCACCATCATTTTGTTTTACGATTTGAATCTAAAAATAGTATTATTATATTTTGCTCAATCTGTATATATATACTCAATAATGGTTTGGTATTCTACTTTGATTTAATTAGCGTATAAATGTATTTGTGCAAATAATTTTAAGTATCTATCTATCCCTACTTTTTTTCTAATTACAATAATCCCTTAAAATTAACCCAATCCGGATACATTAATGAAAGCGCGGATACATTAATACATTAATACAGATATATTATTAAAATAAGGGAATTTCTCAATTCGGATACATTAGTGAAAGCACGAATACATTAATACAGCAATCCGGATACATTAGTGAAAGCGCGGATACATTAATACAGATACATTATTAAAATAAGGGATTTCCCAATCCGGATACATTAGTGAAAGCACGGATATATTATTAAAATAAGGGATTTTAGAGACTTTTAAAAGATATAAGGAAATATGGAAAATAGTTTACTTAAAGCTATGTAATTTAGTAATTTTTCTTAATTTGTATACGTATTAAAACACATCAATTAATACTACTTCCGTTTCATAATAGTGGTCAGGTTACTATAAATATTTATCCCAATTTACTTATCAGTATACAAAATAAGGTGAAACTAATTATTTTTATCTCATTTTACCTTTATATTAAATGTTCTTGAAATAAGATTAGATTAGTCTTATTTTTTAAACGAAGTGCAATTTATTAGATATAAAGGTAAAATAGTGTAAAAATATTTTTATTCATTTTTAAAGAGACGTGTAAAAGGGAAAGGTAACGACTAATATGGAATGAAAAAAAAGTAGTTTTTTAAAACGTTGTCAAAATATAGGTGCATATATTAGGAAATCAAATAAATCAAAATGATACAAAGAAAAAACTAATTAGAAGGAAATATGATAATCTTGGTATTAACTAATGCAAAAGATGAATGGTCAAATACTAGCTATGATAATCTCGAATTAAAATGTGAATTTGACTTAAAAAATAACCAAAGATAAATTAATCAAAAAGAAATCTCGCTTTATAATCTAGAAATATTCATTTTTTTTGTAAAAATAAAATAAAATAAAAGAAGACTAACAATTGGCCGTTAGATGTGATTATCTAACACATGGAAAAAGACTACATACAATTTAGGGAATAGAAAAGATAGTTTAAAACTACCCTACCATCACTTTCTATCTTTTGGTGTTTGGTCATTGGTAGAAGATCATCTTGAAGTTTGATAATCATCACCTTCATAATTAAGAGATTGTGACTCAAATCCAAAGTTTTACCTCTCTATCAACAAATATAATCTCGGTATTACTAAGTTATCATTATCGAACTCAGCATCATCATAAAATGTAATAGAAACACGACAATTAATCATATTTGACATTTTTTAAATTTAAACTCAAATTCTACATCTGTTTTTTATCAGACTTTTCACAATTAAGAGATTGTGATTCAAATCCAAAGTTTTATCTCTCTATTAACAAATATAATCCCAGTATTCTTAAGTTATCACTGTCGAACTCAACATCATCATGAAATGTAATAGAAACGCGACAATACAATCGTATTCGATATTTTTCAAACTTAAACTAAAATTCTATATCTGTCTTTGATTAGTTTTACCTTCTAAGAATTTTGAAATTCTACAATATTGTGACAATAAGATAAAGGTTAAAGACTATAAGGGGAAAAGTTGGACTTAAAAAAGTTTATGTTTTAACTATGGCTTAATTTTAAGGTGGGGAACCGCCTAATAGTACAAAAAATATGATCACATCAAAGAGGTCAATTATAATAATGTTTGATGACCTAAAATTCTATTGGAATTGGGCAACTTTTTTTGTCATTGACTCTTGTTTGATCAATACAATTGACCAAACAAAATCTTGGAGGTTCTTTTTAAAATAAAATTAGTGGACATTCTAAAAAAATAAAAATAAAAATAAAAAGACAAAAAAAATAATCAAAAGTATGATTAGTCTTCAAAATGAAAAATAGACAACAAAGTTTGAAGCCGACATTTATCTTAATTTTTCAACACAAATATTTTAACGTGTATATATTAAATTAATCGGACTAAAAAAAGTATATTATTAAATTATTAATCAATAGTTGAAATGATTATATTGGAGAATCTATGCACAGTTTTAAAGCGTGTGAAATTATTTTAATTACATTAATCAATCCTTATTAGGATTTAGTTGTCTAGTTTGATTTGTTTTCATTGTGTTTACGAGTGGTCAAAAAAAATACGTTTGAATAACAATAGGTCAAAATGATTTATTACTAACTATTTTTTTTTACCATGAAACATTATAAGATGAAATTAATGGTGGAAATTGGGGGTTTTAAGTCCTTAAAACATTAAATTTTGAGTAATCCGTAATTAATTTTTTTATTGAGGTTTGACCATGTTGAGTCAAGATTAATGTAACGTCCCTAATAAAAGACATATTAATGAGAGTGGGTGATAGGTTTTTAGGTTGACAATCTTTTTAAAATAAATTTTTTTTACTATTAAATTGCTATCATCAAATTGAAAATGTGTATAATTTTCATTTTGACCACATTTTTATTTTATAATTGAATTGGAGAAAAATTATATATTGTGTATTTGACATGATAAATGGATTTATTGTAAACTTCAACGTAAGGTAAATATTGTGTGCTCCTACTTTTATATATTAGGTAAATATCTATTTTATACCTTAAATAGATAATCCATCCTAAATTTTTTTGTAATATTGAATACATTACAATTTATAATATACTAGATACTATCTATTGCTCAAATAATTCTAAAGGCAACATTATTAATTGTTGGATACTCTATATTACTTTAAATTGTTCAAGATAAATTAACAAGAAGTAAAATTTATTATAGAAAAAAAATGCATCAAATACGTTACTATGTATTTCACTTCTCATTAACAATAATAACTTATGAATTATCAAATAATATTTATTATTCAAATAATTTTTTAAAGGCAATTCTATAAATTATCAAATACTTTATATTACTTTAACATGTAACTGATAAAAAAAAACAACAAAATTTATTGCAAAAAATATTACATTTGCATTAAATATGGCACTATGTATTTTCACTTCTCAATAACGATAACGTTTTATGAAATACTAGATACTATACATTACTTAGATAAATTTTTAAAGGTAATTTTATAATTTATCGAATACTCAATATTATTTTAACGCATAGCAGCAAATAATATCTTGCGACGAACATAATTAATTTTATCTACTGAATAATCTATGAGCATGAACACTTGAACTAGCGTGTAGTTAGATATATTTTATTTATATATAACTTTTTCACTTAACCAAAAAATAATTAGGTCATGTAATTATTTATTAATTAAGATTCCTTTTAAGTTATTTTACATTTGCCATGTAAAAAGCATATGTATATGTCTCTTTATCTTACTATCAACATAATTAGTTTCATCTACTGAATTATCTATGAGCATAAACGCTTGAACATGTGGTTAAACATATTTTGTTTTTATGTAATAAAAATACACTTAATCAAAAAATAATTAATTTTATTTCTTGCTTCATTCTTTTTTATTTTTGAATTCTATTTACTTTAACGTATAATTAGTCAAGAAAAAAATAACAATAAACAAAATATATTACATAAGATATTCTATTTGATTAAATATGTTATTTGTATTTGATTTTCACTTCTAAAAAAGTGACTTGTGAAATTGATGATTTAAAAGACTTTTATCGCATTAAATTTATCTTTTATTGAATAAAAATAACGACAATTTTTTATTATTTTCTATAATTGGATTAAATTTAGGTATTTTTATTTAATGTGTAACATACGTGGGATATAATGTTACAAAATTGAAACAAGATTATCATTTTTTTTCTTTTATAAATACCTTAAGTAAGTATTTAAATTGTTACTTAGGTGATGATTTTAAAAGGCTACTCTAAATTTCTTGTGTCAAACAAAATTAGCCACATCAGATTCTCATTGAAAAATCAAGAAGGAATAAGACTAAGATGATAATGTGAACGAAATTACACAATATAAGATAATAAACATAAAATCGAAAATGTAGAGAGATTTTAGGTTTTATCATTTTTTTTGTAAAAAAAATCAAGATTTTATTAAGCACCATGTACTTTTATTTATATTTTTTTAAAAGGAAATTAGACTTACAAAATACAGTAAATAGATGAAATTTCTCTTTTTTTAACCTAAATTTAAACTTTAAACCATAAACAAAAAATTATTTTTAATAAGAGTATTTTTCTCATAAATGAGCTCTACTCCTTAGATTGAACTAGATAAATGGTTACTATCTAAATTAATTTATTCAAACTTCTCTACATCATTATTTAATAATTTAGATTCCTTTTAAGTTATTTTACATATATTTTGTAAAGAATATATATGTTTTTTCAATATCTTATAATCAACATAATTAGTTTTATCAACTAAATTATTTATGAGCGTATACGCTTGAACAAACATATAGTTAAACATATTTTGCTTATGTATAATTTATCTACCCAGTCAAAAATAAATAAATTAGTTCATGTCATTATTTAATAATTTAGATTCCTTTAAAACTATTTTACATATATCACGTAAAGAATATATATTTGTTTTTTCTATTTTACGTTTAACATAATTAATTCTATCTACTGAATTACCTATAAGTATATACGCTTGAACTAGCATCTAGTTAAACATATTTTTTTATAACTAATTTATTCAGTCAAAAAATAATAATTAGTTCATCTCATTATTTAGTAATTTAGATCCCAATTAAATTATTTTACATATACTGCGTAAATAATATATATATTTATCTCTATATTTTACATTCAACATAATTAATTTCATCCATTGAATTATATGATCGTTTACGCTTGAACTAGCATCTAATTAAACATATTTTCTTATAACTTATCTACTCAATCAAAAAAATAATCAGTTCATCTCATTTTTCAGTAATTTAGATCCCAATTAAGTTATTTTACATATATCACATAAATAATATATATTTATCTCTCTATTTTATGATCAACATAATTAATTCTATCTATTGAATTACTTATAAACTGAATTTTTTTTTACTTATAAGCGTATGCGTTTGAATTAACATCTAATTAAACATATTTCTTATAACATATCTACTCAGTCAAAACAATAATTAATTCATCTCATTATTCAGTAATATATATCCCAATTAAATTATTTTACATATATCACACAAATAATATTGTCATCCAACGCAATTAATTCTATCTACTGAATTATCTACCAGAGTAAACACTTGAACTAACAACTACTTAAACATATTTTATAAATACTCAAACTAACAACTACTTAAACATATTTTGTTTTTTACTGAATTATCTACCAAAGTAAATACTCGAACTAACAACTACTTAAACATAATTTATTTTTTGTTTATATATAAACCAAAAATCCACTTAAACCAAAATTAATCAGTTTCATTTCTTGCTTCACTTTTTTTCTTCTTTTTTTTAAAAAAACTTTTAAGAAGTATAAGTAAAAAAGAAAACCTCTAACTAAGCTGTAAAGTGGGACCCACAACTTCCTCATCCACGCTTATCCTCCCTTTCTTCCCACCTTTCTCTTTGTCTTTCTCTCTCTTTTTTGTATTTTTTTTCCTCACAAAATTCTATATATACATACAACAAATTATACACATAATATCCAGCTGTCTATTGTATAAATATATAAAAATATTTTTTATTTAACTATTTATAATTCAAGAAAATCTATTTAAGTTGATGTAATAAAATAGAGTTTTAGAGAGAGAAATGAGAAGAGGAAGAGAGATAAAGTCTAGTATTCCTTCAAAAATTATGCCCCAAAACCTTACTTTGATTTTCAGAGAGAATACAAAGGCTTGAAAACCCCCCTCCCCCATAGCTTTCTTCCTCTCTTCTTCTTCCATTTTATTTTATTTTTATAAAAAAAACAAGTAACTGCCCCTTATACTAAGTACAAAACAGAAAAACAGAAAGAACAAAAGAAAGAAAAAGACTATATAGATAGATAGGGAAAACCAAGAAAACTAAAGTGGTAGAGTTTTTTTGTTATATATATAGAAGAAAAGATTGTTCATTTTTCAAGTTCAGTTCAATTCCAATCAGGGTTCTCTCTTGCTCCTTTGCATCTTATCCAATCTGTAAGTTTTTTTTTTCTTTCTTTCTTTCTTTTTTTAGTTGTTTGCACTGGTTTTTTTTGTTTGGTAACAATGCAAGATTGAAGTTTTGGTGTTTGATTGATTGATGTTTGGTGAATTTGAGCAAAAGGGTGTTGTTTGATCTGAATTTTGGAGATCTGGGGGTTATAAAGTTTGAATCTTTAATGATTCTTGCATGTTTATTTGATTGAAAGACTTGATTTTTAGGGTGTTTTTTTATGAGTTTTTGGTTTTGGGGTTTTTGTTATTTGATTGTTTTTACAGGATCTGTTGGATTGAATGTTGAATCTTTTTGTAAAGGAGTTGCTTGATCTGGAAAATAGGTTTTTTAAAAAAAACTTGATTGAATGAGGGGTTATAGATGTTTGTGGTTTTTTTTGTTTACTGAAAATTCCTGCATTTGTGTTATCAGTTATCAAAATTGTTTTTATACATTGAGTGTTACTGGGATTTGATTTGGTTTAATCGATGATCAAAACTGATGTTGAATGAGATACAGCTAGGGAAAATTTTTGTTTCTGTGGTTTGGTGATTGAGAATTTGTTTTTCTGTGAGTTCTTTGTTTTTAACCTGGATTTATGAGTTTTGATGAATCTTTTTCTTTTGGGATTGTTTTTTCTGTTGTATACTAATTTTGTTCTATGGATATCAGTTTTGTTAGGGCTGAGCACCGGATTTAGGATCCAGATCAGAGGAAGGTTGCGGAACTGGTGTTTAATCTAGGGTTCAATCTGGAAGACATGTTGGAAGATCGTACGTGTTTGGTTCAAAGGGATTGTCGGACAGAAAGTAACTGGACGGGTTGCATGAGTTATCACATTGATAGGATTGATGTCCAGAATGGCAAAAGGCCATTGGAAAATGACGAGGAGGGCGAAAATGTGCAATGCAAGTTGCAGAAGCAGTCTGATGGTTCTGATCTAGAAGGAGTGATTTTCTCTGTGGGCGATTCTTCAGCATCCCCTGATGAGCAAGCTGACAATCAGGGTCATGCTGGGGATGATTCTGATTCAGCATCCCCTGATGGGCAAGCTGACAATCAGGGTCATGCTGAGGATGATGATGCAGCACCCCCTGCTGAGGATGATGATGCAGCACCCCCTGATGAGCAAGCTGGCAATCAGCGAAATGCTGGGGATAATGCTGATATAACGTCGCTGTTTCATGCCATTGGCCGTGATAACTCTATAAGTTCTCTCATTCGGTGCTCAAGGTCAGATTATGGCACCGTAGCATCTTTGAATAGTGAATTCCGCGAATTAGTTAGGAGCGGTGAACTTTATAGGTTGCGGCGACAAAATGGTGTTGTTGAGCACTGGGTGTATTTCTCATGCCAGCTGCTCGAATGGGAAGCTTTTGACCCTACTAGGCGCCGTTGGATGCATCTGCCGACCATGAATCCCAATGAGTGCTTCGTGTTTTCCGACAAGGAATCATTGGCGGTTGGTACGGAGCTTCTTGTTTTTGGAAAGGAGGTGTTGGCACATGTGATTTATCGATACAGCTTACTGACGAATACGTGGTCATCTGGGATGCAGATGAATGCGCCTAGATGCCTGTTCGGTTCTGCCAGCCGTGGAGAGATTGCCATTCTCGCTGGCGGCTGTGATTCAAGAGGTAAATTCCTTAGTTCAGCTGAGCTCTACAACTCGGAGGAAGGCACGTGGAGGATATTGCCCAGCATGAACCAGCCACGCAAAATGTGCTCTGGCGTATTCATGGACGGTAAATTTTATGTCATAGGGGGTATCGGTGGAGCTGAATCAAAGCTGCTGACATGTGGGGAGGAGTATGATCTGACAACAGGAGCATGGACGGAAATCCCAAACATGTCCCCTGTGCGACCTAATGCAGCAAGGAACGATGTGCCTGCTACATCCGAAGCACCTCCGTTGGTGGCAGTCGTAAATAACGAACTGTATGCTGCCGATTATGCTGCCATGGAGGTTAGGAAGTACGACAAGAGAAACAAGACATGGGTTACCATTGGACGGTTGCCTGAACGAGCTGCTTCCATGAATGGGTGGGGTTTAGCTTTCCGGGCATGCGGTGATAGTTTAATTGTAGTTGGAGGGCCCAGGGTCATGGGCGAAGGGTATATTGAGGTGAATTCGTGGGTGCCGAGTGAAGGACCTCCACAATGGACCTTGCTTGGCCGGAAGAGATCTGGTAGTTTTGTGTATAACTGCGCAGTTATGGGATGCTGAAGATATGGCAGCACCATGTGTTGTACTGTAGTGGGTGTTGGGTGCCGATCAATACATAATTTGTTTCTGGGGCAACAGGATTCTTGCTAATGGGTAATTTATCCCAACTTTTTTATCTTATCAAAATCTTTCCTTTTTAACCTCTTTTCAGAATGGGGAAGCACAAACTGGGCTCAAGATTCAACAACATAGTTTTCTATGGAAGGTCTTGAGTACAATTTTCTTTTCCTTTTCAACTTCCATCCAATGTTCCTTCAATTGAATTGTCTTCTCCAGTAACATGATATCCCAAAGGTGGCCATCAAATAGTTTAAGGTTAGGTGAAATAACGAGCAATACAGTTTATAGTTTTCGTTTAGTGTCTGCTAAAGCTTCTCTAGATAAGTCTTAGAACTTGGGTCTTTTTGGGTTTTGCGAGCTTTATTTTCTTGACTTTGTCGAGGAGAGAAATAAGGTTCTGCAAGGTTGTTCGTCGCCATCTTGGCTTGTGTATCAGTACATTTAATTTCCTGCAATTGGTGGTCCATAAATTTAGTTTACTTTCAAGACAGTTGGTAGCTTTGGAAATGAAAATACTTTGTTCCAACTTTCGTTTTCTTACGTGTTATAATTCTTTCCTTTATTATGACATATCTCATGATCAATTATTCTGCTTACTCATCTGTGTTTATTTGTGAAAACTGAAAAATGGTGTATGCATCAGTTGTATGGATGATGTTTAGACATTATGTTTTTTGCATTCCTGATGAGCAAGAAAATTAGAAGCTTATGGATTGTAAACCAGCTTTTATGAGTTGTAAAGTTGATGAGATTGTAACCTTAGTCGATGCATGGTATTCATGAGGTTTATCTGCTAGTTGTCCAGATTCATTCTTATGAGATCCACTTTCATTGTTTCCTAGTTATGCATCCCTTGTCTCTTTCGGGTTTTGCCCTTTTTGTCGTTACCTTAATTTGCGCAACAATCCTCTTTTAGGTTATACAATTACATCAGGGATGGAGTTTGAATGCGTATGCATTTATTACAATCATGTAACCAATTCTTACACAGTTGCTTCTTTTGCTAGTAATAGCCACTGTTGTTCTTTATACAGTGGAGATATGATTCATACCTTTCACTCCCCCCCGAAAACACCTGTTACCTGTAAGGTTTCACTTGCATAACTTGAGATGATAGTGCTTTATCATTTGGCCAATAATACTAACCCCTCCTTTTGAGTTCGAGCAGTGGAAACAACCTCTTGTAGAAATGCACGGTAAGGTTGTGTACAATAGACCTTTGTGGTCCGGCTCTTCAGAAACTCCGTGCATAGTGGTGCCCATTTTTGCCCTCTTTTTGTGCTACTCCTATGGCAGGAAGAAGATTAGAAAACGTCAAGCATTCTCTTGCTTTCCAGACCTGTTTTTTTTCTAAAGACTGCCCTCTCTCGGCTGGATCTAGGTCTAGCCTACTACGAGGATCCCATATCCGGCAACCCAACCTATACAAAGTGCCGGCTTTGTCTGAACTTCTTTCTTGGTGGATTTGATGCATCTGTTGTAGAAATTATCACAGGACGTTCCATGAGTATCAATTATGTTTATATCGAAGCCTTCAGTGTCTTTGTTGATGTATCTGAGTTCTTCACCACCACCACCAACATATCCCGTGACAAGCGGGATCTGGGATGGGTGGTGTGTACGTAGACCTTACCCTTACCTTGTGAAGGTAGGTAGGTAGGTTGTTTCTGATGTGCCCTCGACTCAAGTACTAGTATCTGAATCCTGCAACATTCATAAAAAATGTTTGCTTGATCATTCTTCTGTCACTTAACGCCTTTTCGATTCGTATCTTTTTTTGCATCTCCTTATTTGTATATATTCCACCTTTTCCTATTCTGTGTCAAATTAAGTTTACTCATTGTAGGATATGTGTTTCTAAGTTGAGACTTGTTTTAGGTCCTCTTTATGATGAATATGTATAATCTGGGAAACTCTGGTAAAAATTTGTTGTAAAGTATTAATGCACATGGGAAAATTGGAAAGTAGAAAGAAAGATACAAATACTGTACTAGTAATAAACTTGATGCTTCAGAAACTTTCTGATCATTCAGTCAATGTGTCACATTTAGTTAACATTTAGTGAATGTGTCAGATGTCTGGTTAACTATGAAGGAATACTTACTATTTCACTACAGTCTTTGGTTACTCTCCGTTAGTTATGTCAAAAGAGGGATATTACACCTTCGTTATGGAAGTTTGGGATTGACATTAGGGTTGGTAAATTTGCAAGCATTATTAATTATACGTATCTTTTATTTCTTACTTTGTGTTCGATACTTGCATTGAAGTTTTGATTAGTTCAATTTAATCCGTATATCATCTTCATGTAGGAGACTTTGTTTTCATAACGATAAATTCTATATTTCAATACTTCTTAAACTTTGAATATTAATTGAAAATTAGTTTTATGCCATGTCGAAAAATGTTATCATTTGTCCTTCACATATTCTGCTTACAAAATAAAGCGCTCCTTAAATACATGGTAGAAAATGAAATATATCCTTTATAATTCAACCAAAAATAAATAATAAAAAAATCGCTATGTTTGTATTTTGCAACTGACATTCATGGAAAATGTCTTCCTAAAAATGTTTTTTTTTTCCGGAAAATAAGTTGGTTTCTATTTTTTTTAATGGTTGGTAAGTAAGTAAAAAAATGTTTTCTCAAGAGCATTTATATGTAATCTAGCAAAAACTTTAGGGCTGGGAAGGTGGTGTAGGGTGGTTGTTTGGTGTTTGAGAGGATACAATAAACATAAAACGTTACCTATAAAACTTCTTTACCCTACTTTTATTATGAAAGTCAGTTAACCATGTGAGATTTTATCCATTCTACTTTTATTATGAAAGTCAGGTTAAAATGAAAATCTCACACCCCCATAGTTTTTCATTATAAATAAAACTCTAAAAATCAAATAAAGTATGGATCAAAAACATCAAACAAAAACTAACTCAAAAAAATAATCAACTAAATAAAAATTTCTAATGAATGTCGCGATATGTTTAAAAAATTGATTCAATTATAATATAAAAGAACTTAAAATATGATGAGTTCCTCTTGATTAACTTGTATTTTATGTGCTTGCGTTAAGAAATAATAATCATTTTTTTAATTCCATGTCATTATTTAGTATCCCCTCCTATTCATTTTACTTGTCATGTTTTATTTTAGACATTCAGTAAAAAAAATATTAACTAAAGGGTAATTTAACTAAATTATTTTTTTAATTTAATACTTTTATCTTTTATAGCATACTAATATTTCTCCATATTTATGACAAAAGGTAAAGGTGTAAACAAACAATTAATTATATTAAATACGTTACTATGCATTTTCACTCAATAACTATATATAACGAATTATAAATTACTAGATTTTACATATTACTCAAATAATTCTAAAGGTAATTTTATAAATTGTCGGACACTTTGTTACTTTAACATGTAATTTGGTCAAGACAAATTAACAATAAACAAAATTTGTCAATTTTTTTTATTTACATCAAATACGTTACTATTTATGTACTTCACATTACATTAATAATAACGACTTATGAAATACAAGATCAAGATACTGTATATTATTCAAATAATTCTAAAGGCAATTAAATTGTTGTTGTATTACTTTAACATGTAATCGGTCAAGATAAATTAACAATAAACAAAATATATGGAGTAAAAGAAAGTATTATATTTACATTATGGTACTATGTATTTTCGTTTCTCAATAATGATAACGGCTTATGAAATATCAGATACTATATATTACTCAAATAAATTTTAAAGGCAACTTTATAAATTGATGGATACTCAATATTAATTTAACCTATAGCAACAAACGAAATTTATAACAGAAAATAGTGACTTATGAATAAAATACTTTAAAAGGCTCTTAATTATCACATAAAATTTATCTTCATTGATAGAAAAAATAATGATAAATTTATGCCTTTCTCATAATTGAATTAAAAATAAATATTTCTACTAAATGTGTAATATAAGTGAGATATAAAGTTGCAAAATGAGATAAGATAATGTTATCACAATTTATTTATTTATTTGGCAAGTACCACAAATAGGTATTTATTTTGTTACTCAGTAATAAAAGGCTACTCTAATTTTCTTATGTCTATAAGAGGAAGAGAAGAGTATAAGAGCGTTGTATCAGAAACATTCTCTCTATCTCAACGAGGTAGGAGTAAGGTTTGCATACACTCTATACTCTAATAATTTTTCTTTCATGTTAGATGATTTAATTTACGTCGTTCCTAGAAATAACACAAACATGATTTCTTGAAGCAAAAATAGATTTATAATAAGCTTTCCTAGCCGGAAACAATGCTTTTACATATTCAATTTTTTCACTAGATAGATCTTTTCTGATCTTCGATCCAAAACTTAGGAAACTTCCATTTACTAAACGTCTAGACGTAATTGTCTGGACTCATCTTATCAGAATGAACCACCTTGTCGTTAAATGCATGTAGCAATAGATCACAAACTTTGCGCGAAGATGGCCTTTCAGCAGGTGCAGTTTTGGTGCATTCAAGTGCTATTTCCAGCACCTGAAGTGCAGCATTTTCATCATTAGGTAACAATGGTTTCAAAACAGGATCAATGAGCTCTTCCCTAACAGTTCCAGACATTTCGATACACGACTCAACCCACCTCACCATGTCCATGTCTTCTCCGAAACTCCCATCAGTTGGCATCCTTCCACTCACTAGCTCCATCAGTACAATACCCATGCTATAAACATCACTCTTCTCTGTTGCCTTCGATGAATAAGCATACTCTGCAAACAAATAAGCAACTTAGTAAAACAAAACGATTTATGCTAATACTCGAGAATTCAGGAAAAAGATACATACCTGGAGCAATATAACCATATGAACCAGCAAACCACAAATTTGAGTCAGTGTTGTAGGAATCATAGTTATCATGAACGGCTTTAGCCAGCCCAAAATCTCCCAAATGCGCTTCCATGTTAGAGTCTAGCAGAATATTGCTGGATTTGATGTCTCTATGAATGATCTTGGGTACACAGTCATGATGAAGGTACTCAACTCCTTGTGCTAATCCCACCGCTATCTTCAGCCTTGCCTCCCAGTCGAGGCACGTCTTCCTCTTGTTATTATTAGCTGGTTGCTTGTGAAGCCAATCCCACACACTTCCATTCTCCATGTACTCATAAATCAACATGTTTGAACCTTCTCCGCTATTGTTACAGTATCCAAGTAGCCTCACCAAGTGTCTGTGCCTTATCCTCCAAAGTGTCTTGATTTCTCTTGCAAAGCTTTTGTCCAACAAGAGATCATCCTTGCTTGGTATTCTCTTGATTGCCACGATCTCTCCGTTATACAACTCAGCTTTATAGACAGTTCCAGAACCACCAGATCCGATTATGAAGTCGTTGCTGAGATTGTTTGTTGCTTCCATTATGTCATCCCACCTGATATCACGCTTAGCAGCCACACTTGCGAAAAGTGGTCTCTTTTGTCCTTGGGAAGAGCTGGATGAGTAAGCACTATTTACTTCACTTCCTCTTCTGAAAGCTTCTCGCCTTTGCTTGAAAAAGAGGGCAGCTCCAAGCAACATAAGTATGATCGCCACAGTAGTCGATATGACTGAAATGATTACAACTGTTGAGTTACTTAGTCCTGAACCCCGATTGTTGGACTTAGAAACTTTACAATTTTGCAGAGGACTTCCACAAAGATGTGGATTCCCGGTGAATGCATCAGCTGGCCAATGTGCATACTGTTTGTCCAATTTGCCTTGAAGGTTGTTGTAGGAGAGGTTAAGCTTTCCTAAGCTGCTCATTTCACTGACTTGAGGAGGAACTTCTCCGGTGAGATGGTTATGCGATAGATCAAGTGTTTCAAGCTTAGTGAGTGTCCCAACAGAAGGAGGAATTGGACCAGTGATGTTGTTGAAACTCAAATCTAGTATGCTTTGAAGATTCTTGAGTTGTCCAAGCTCACTTGGTATTTCACCAGTGAAGGTATTCCCCGAGAGACGGAGTATGTAGAGCTTGCTTAAGTTGCCAATGGTAGATGGAATGGGACCAGAGAATTGGTTTTTGTCGAAATTTAGGACATTTAGGGACTTGAGTTCACCAATTTCAAGAGGTAGAGTTCCATTGAGTGAATTCTCTTCTAGAGACAACACTAAAAGCTTTGAGCAGTTAAACAGTTCTCGAGGAAGAGGTCCCGAGAACTTATTTGAGGAAAGCTTAAGCTCACCTAAGAGTGGCAAGTTTCCGAGCCAAGATGGAATTGATCCATAAAGACGATTGTTATTGAGATCGAGATGTGTGAGCTTTCTACACAGCGAAAGCTGTGGAGGTATTAAACCAGTCAATTCATTTCCAGAGAGATCGAGCAAGGATAGTTCACGGATTAATCCCAATGTCCAAGGGATTTTTCCGGTGAAACGATTGTTTCCTAGCCTTAACCTTTCAAGAAATGATGAATATCCTAAATGGGGTGGAACCTCATGATCAAATGCATTATTTGTAACATCAAACGAAAGGAAAGACGTCGAACTACACAAGGAAGCTATACTACCATTCAGTTTGTTATGAGAAAGATTTATTCTTGTCAAGTTTGAAACATTGATCAGTTCATCAGGAAGATTACCTTCAAGTGAGTTGTTATAAAGCATAAGCTGCTCCAATGCTCGAAGATAACCAAACGTAGCAGGAACGCTACCAGATAGACGATTATCCGCCAAATCAAGGATCTTCAGCTGATGACAGTTCCCCAAACTGGCAGGAATCTCACCAGAGAGATCATTCTGTCTAAAATCAATGAAATTCAGCTCCTTCAGCCCTCCAATTGTAATGGGAATGCGTCCTGAGAATGCATTCCCATAAAAATCGATCATCTGCAAGCTCGAGCAGTTACCTATCTCCATTGGTATTTCTCCAGAGAATCGATTCTCATATAGAAACAGGATCTCAAGATTTCCGAGCATCCCAATCTCTTTCGGTATATTGCCATGAAAACTATTGTGCGACAATGCCAATGTTTGGAGATTGGTAAGATTTGCAATCAACGGAGAAATTGAACCAACCAATGTGTTGTTGTTAAGTAGGAGATCAGTTAACTCAACCAACTCGTACAGCTCAACTGGTATCGAACCATTAAGCGTGTTATTAGACAAATCGAGCTGCCTCAGTGAAATGCATTCTCTCAACTCCGCAGGAATCTCACCAGAAAGCTGGTTTTCCGATAGCATCATGTGTTCCAAACTGCTGTTTTGAGTAGAACTACATATTGTTTTCGGTATACTACCCGAAAGATTGTTGCTAGTCAGAACCAACAACTGTAGCTGATCCATGTTCCCAAATTCTCCAGGAATTTCACCAGTAAGCCTATTCCCAGACAAGTCCAAATTCCAAACATTCCTCAACTTTGCTAACGACTTTGGTATCGAACCTTCCAGCTGATTACCAAGCAAATTGAGATATTCCAACTGATTCATTTCACCAAGCTCAGTAGGAATCTCACCTGAAAGACTATTATTCGCGAAATTCACAACTTGAAGATTTTTAAGCATAGATAATTCCTTCGGGATTGATCCATTGATATTGTTAACAGCGACACTAAATGCAACAAGACTGGAACAATTACCAATCTCAGCCGGAATTCCATCTCCAAGTTCATTCTCTTGTAGATTCATATTCTCAACACGCCCGAGTTTTCCTAACTCAGGAGGAATCATACCACTCAAACTACATGAAGCCAAACCAAGAGTAACTAAATTTTCAAGATCACCAAGAGTACTCGGAATCGGCCCTGTTAGGCCAACATTATCACCAATTCTAAGAACTTGGAGATTTTTCATCAAACCAATTTCATTGGGAATGGGGCCAGTGAGTTGGTTAGAATAAAGAAGAAGATATTGTAAAGAAGAAAGATTAGACAGAGTAGGTGGAATGGGACCTGATAATAGATTAGAAGAAAGATCAAGTTGGAGTAGGTCATGCAAAAAGCCAATAGAAGGTGAAATTGAACCACTAATTGAAGAATCAGAAAGATTAACACTCACAACTTTTAATGTATTACTTGCACATGAAACACCTCTCCATTGACAGAAATTTGGATTTTCAACAGACCAATTTGACAGAACATTCTCAGGGTCATCAACAAATGACTTCTTTATCTCTAAAAGAATGTCCGACTCTGTTTCAGAAAACACATATCCAACAAGTATTGCTACAACACACCAAACCAACGACACTTTGTTAAACATGGTCAATATTGAGATGGAAAGTACTCAAGGATGAATATATGAAGAAGTAAGAAAGATTATTTGACTTTTTGGCTCTGTTTCTATTGCATGGATATTTGGTTTCTTGGATTTTACGTGAGGATTTAATGAAGGGAAATCTTGGAAAGGGTGTAGGATGGGGTAATTAAGAAGAGATAAGGGAGAGTAGGAGAAGATACAACTACTCTTTTTTATGTGAGTTGACCATATAACTATTCCATTAATGGTGACCGATATACTGCTCCATTCACAAACAGAGAGAGAAACAGAGATTAGTGTTTGTTTAATGTTGAAAGACAAATAATTATTGAACGATAAGACAAAGGTCAAGCACGGGTCCAAAACGCCATACATAATAATATTCCTCTCATTTTGACAGAATATTAAGAGTGTATTTTACTAACACCTTATTTAGATGGTTGTTACTCGTTGTGTTGTATTGTATTGTATTGTTAGTTTAAAGACAATGTTTGTTTTGATTGTTACTTGAATTATATTGAATTGTATCGTTTAAATTCATTGTTAGGTAACGAAGAAAAGACTCATTTAATGTAACAATCGATTTAGTGTGATCGCGTCGTTATCTTAATATTTTTTTCTCGTGTTGTCTTTATTTATTATTTTAATAATTATATTTCGTCGTTTATTTACCTTTTCATAGTAAACTCTACCCTCATATCCTACTTTTCTTATAGGTTTATTATTCAAATTATGGATGTGTGACATTATGTAACGATGGAGAGCGATACAATCTATCCAAACAATGTATTCATTAAAACAATACCTTACGATACAATACAATATTATTACACTACATAACAACCATCCAAAGTTGGAACTTTTTTGAAGTTATTTCTCCTTCTGTCCCATAGATGGACACTTTCTATTTTACACGTTAATTAAGTAATCATTAAAAGATTGATCAATTTTACTATTTTATCCTTTGTTCATATTAATTAACCTCTTGAAAAAGATATTTTGTATCTTCAAAATTTGTTTAAGCTTCCAAAGTCATATTAATTGTAGGAATAAAATGGAAAAAATTAATTAATTATATGCTAATTTAATAAGTGATCAAGTAATATGGACGAATAATTTTAGTAAGATGCTCATCTAATACGGGACAGAGGGAGTACGTTTTAATATTCCAGATTTGTTTCGTTTATGTTACTAGTTTTTTGTTGTTACTATATTTTTTAGGGATATAGGTATCAACTGAGTTTTCTATTATTATTTATATTCTATCGTAATTTGCAATTCGATTAACTCTCTTAGTTTATCTTTAGTGCTACTATTAATATAGGAACATGGTATTTAATTGAATTTACCGTTATCAACAAAAAGTTATTGAGTTTCAAAGAAGAAGAAAAATAAATAAGATAATGTCATGATTTGCAATTGAATTATAGTATTTTGTATGCATATATATATATATACTAGAATAGCATGATAAATATAAAAGATTATGTCCAATTTAAAGATGATTTGCGATTGATTAATTTCATTTTGGTATTGCTATTATATAAGGGTTATAAATTTCAACTAGGTGTATTGTGAATTTGTGATCAACAAAAAGTGTAGTTGAAGAAGGAAAAGAAAAAAAAGAATAAAAATAATTTATTAATAAGAGAAAATATAAAAGTATGTTCTGTGATTATTATTTTTTAAGCAAATTTTTTATTCTTTCCGTGAATTATACTGAATATATTACTTTTGTTATTATTTTGATTCATGCCACTTGACACTCTAGAGGAGGGCGATTTTAAAAAAAAAATTATAGTCAAGAGAGATTTTATGAAATTACCAAAGCAGGTATAGCCTAAATGTATTTTTATTATAATCTTCAGGAAAGAAAGATGTAATTTATATGGAAGGAGGATCTAAAATTTAAATTTTATGGATTCAATATATGTTTAATACTAAACTCATTACAATTTTTCAAGAGGACTTCATTTCTACTATTCATTATACTTTAATAAAATTATATATATTCGTATCGAAAGTATTGAATTTTTAACTAAATCTGATATTGTGACATTAAATCTACACTTGACTTATATATATCCATAGTGCGAAGAGTTTTTACATTATCAATATATTTTAATGAGTTATAAACTATCAAAATTACTATAAACTATTGTTATAAGTAATCTTAAGATGGGAGATAGAGTGTGTATGGTTTGGAAACAATAGCAAATTCAGAATTTTTCTAACGAGATTTGAATAATTAAAGCATAGCACTTAAGATTTAATCTTGAAATCTCAAAGTAAGTTTTGAACGCCTTAAATCATTGCGTCAACCTCTACTTTTTGTTTAAGGAATTCAAAATCTCTCTCTATATAATGTAATTTTTTATTGAAAAAGTTCAGATAAACACTCTCGCATCTTTCTAAATCCGCCCCTTGATGGGGGGTGGGGTTGATGAAGATATGGGATTACATCAAAGAAGATACAGTAGTTGATAATTGAAAAGTTGTATTTTCTTGAAATGGTGCATTAGATGAAAAGGACTTAAGCCTTTAAAGAAAGTGATTGGTTGCATTTCCAAATTAGTTAAATATTTACAAAGTCAAACATGTCCCTACATTCTCATGTATTCTTGCAAAATTGCAAATGTAACAAACTTCCTAATTCCTCTTTTCTCACTTTGATTATAACGTTTGAACACATGTGAAAGATTCTTTTGGACTCTTTTCTACCAAATCCAAGCGTCCTTTTGTAGCCTCTCTTCTTTGAATGGATTTACATCACCTTCTTTATCTTTATTGTCTCAATTTATATGATATAATTCAGATATTGATAGTTAATAAGAAAATTTTTGATCGCATATTTTAATTTTTAGTTCTTATGACTTATAGTATTGTTTATGTAGTTTTTAAAAATGTAAATTATTTTTCAAAGAAAACTTTAAAATTGTATATCCAAATTAGGTCAAAATAAGTCTGAGTATGGAAATACGAATTATGTCATATAAATTGAAATAGAAAGAATATTATCAGTTATAGTGATAGTTTGACTAACTAACAAACATAGCAATAGTTTACTTGAAAAAGTCAGCAATACAATGTATCAATTCATACAAATAAAAAGTGAATCGATACTACTTCTAACGTTGTAAAACACCATTATAATATAC
This sequence comes from Solanum appendiculatum, assembly GCA_018342035.1. NCBI lineage: Eukaryota > Viridiplantae > Streptophyta > Magnoliopsida > Solanales > Solanaceae > Solanum > Solanum appendiculatum. The sequence goes on from JAGDQO010000110.1 coordinate 486,155, forward strand.
TCTCTCTATCGATCCAAATAAATCGGACTCGGGGGGGGGGGGGGGGGATAAGGTTCCAACTTAAGAATCAATCAACTTTAATCCACATCCATTATTCATGTTTTTCTAAAATAATGATATGAATTTGGTTGATGATTGAAGATTACAAAAGTATATCGATCGTTTATGATAATCAATGTTACCATTAATTACCATAAATATTCAATCACTCTTGATGCTCCATTCAACACCAATGAATATTCAACTAAACATTCTATTTTGTGCTCAGAGAAATCTATTTAAGAAATTGAAATAAATTAAACCAAATATGTATTGTAATTTTTCAAAGCTCTTGTTATTTCAAGTAAATACATGACATATGCTTGCTAGGTCAAATAATTTCCCTACTTTATTAGTGTTGGAGTACACCTAATCATGTCCTAATCATGTCTTTTCACACTAAAGGTTTACTCCACTAAAGCAAGATTAAGTAAACTAGATGTCAGCACAAGCCCAACATGTTTAGTTTGCATGTAATTTTTTTCTATTTTTTTTTAGGTAATATGGATCATAATAATACAAGTTGTATTATACAACTAAGCAGTTAGACACTTGGCAGATTATATCAACCTGAAATACCAAACACCATTAAAAATATAACTCACCCTTTGGATAGAGTTAGAAAAACATAAAATTCCAACTAAAAAGCATGAAGAATTTGTTCATTCAAAATCAACATAACCTAAAGTTAAATATTCTAATATCTTGCATGAATAAATTAATAGAACCTGTTTCAAACACCAAAACCTCATTAAGCAGAGGCGGACCCACGTGTTTCCGTGAGGATGTACGTGCACCCGTTAACTTCAAAAAATTATGTATATATATATATGCCTTGAGATAGACATATATTTTATTAGGCACCCAAAGACACTAAAATGGTTTGGGTATGTTGGTTTAAACATTGCACACCTCTGAGGTGAGGGGACTGGGCTTGATTCTCATTTACTACTTTTCTTGTTTTTTTTTTCCGTTTTTATTTGTGAAGCTTAGAAATATCGAATAAAATAAGGGGATAGCTCAAGACAAATAGATACTCCCTTAGTTTCAATTTGTTTGTCTGGTTTTGACTTGATACAATTTTTATGAAGTAAGCAAAACTTTTAATCTTGTTGTCTTAAACTGAAAAATACACTCCCCCATCCCATAGGCCATATTACTTGTCCATTTTTTCCTTTACATGTCTCTTTAACTCTTAAGAAATCATAAATAAGAAGATTATACAACTTCTTTCTACTTCCGGATCTCGTAATAAAGGAAGAAAAGAAGAGCTTGATCCGCTCGAAGAGTTTCCCACCCGGACTGAGTACTAATTTACCTATACCAAGATTATGAATGGAAAAACTTTTTTGGAAGTTGGAACGTTACAACATTCATACTTTCAAAAAGAATTGATTTTAAAACCAAAATAGGAAAAAAATAATTAATTCTATCTTGAAGGGTTATCAACGACTAATATGAAACAGAAGTGGAATATTACGATAGAAGAGATTGTTATCTATTTGTTATATTTTACTGTATACTTATGTGATGACCATGTTCATACATTTAGTGTTTTAATGTTCACTGTTGTTTGGAGTAGCGTTGCTAGCAATAGTTTAATTATGACTAATCCTTCGAATACTGAAAAAAGGAAGAAATATATTCATAGTTTCGGTTTAAAGCTTCTTCATTTATTTGTATTATGTGATCGCATTAGACTCATGAAGTTTCGTGCTCAATCTTAGAGCAACATATTGCTAATGCACGTAATATATTATGTTTTCTCCCTTTTTTTAATATCTTTTGAAAAGTATTTTTTTACAGGTCCAAACGAAGAAGACAGTGGAGGAGGAGTTTCAACCGTCCACAGTTCATGTGCAAGAGAGGGCACTAGCCAGCCTAGGCGAGATCTCTAAGGGCGGCAGTGAGAAGCGAGCATCAATAGTTCTTCCATGCTAGGAGTCATGCGAGCGGACGGTACAGCAGCTGCAACAAACTCACGAGCCACAATTACCTTTTCAAGCACGGCAGTCTGTTCATCTAATAGATCTTTTGGTGTCTCGGCCATCGGAGCCACAATAGGAGGATAAGAAAAGCGAGCGCAACGATCACATCAATCGAATTTTGAGATCCATGAATGTTTTTTATTTGATCGATGAGATTGCAATACCTAGAAAATAATGTTCTATCTATTTGTAATTGCAATTCTTCGATTTTTCAGATTTGACATCGTTCTCACTGACTCAATTCGATGGTATGGACTTTCACACTGAGTAACAAAAAAACAAGGATACTCTGGTTGTTGTAACACACATGCATTAGTCAGCAATCCAAGTTCTAGCTGCTTCTCAAAATTTAGATATGAGCTTACTTCCTTTTTAAAGCAAACATGTGGACACGAGAAGGGCATTCAACCACTTGAAGGAAAAGAGAGCAACTTTATAGCAACGTGGTCAACTCTTTGAGTGTTTGGGGATTTGAGACAATTCTTGAGGGTTGTCCTAATGATTTCTCGTATCCGATTAACTCCATGAGTGATTTCATATTTCTAGTTTATAGTTGCTGATATGTTATTATTGTTGTTTTGTAAAATAATTTATACGGACCATATGTGTATTCTTATATATATGTTACGAAATTTATTGAAGTGAGTATTAATGGCAATCCTTAATCTTTACCAGTGATATTTATCGTCAGAAAAAGTGAATTTTTTGGTAGTGTATGTACGTGCTTCTAGTTTATAGCTTTGTATGGAAAGAGTAATTAAGTATCTTATTATATAACTTTGGAAAATATTCTTTCAAGTTAATAAAATGTTAGTCATGTGTTGCAATACAATACTTTGATTCTTGTTCTTAAAAATTTCATTGGTAGATAATATAGTTTAAGTAGTTTAATTCAATGTTTAAAAATATTAGACAAATTTCTATTGTCATTTCAATTAAAAACTTAAAATTTTGAAAAGAAAATTTACTTTATCCCTAATGTCATGATTATATAAGAAAATAATTAACTTTTGTAAATATTAATTGTATCTTTCTAATGCATATGGTAGTAATTTTCTAGGGGTTATAAAAAGACTTTTGTTGAAGAATTAAAATTAATGGTAACTTGAGATATTAAAATGAGAACTTTATAATATGGAAAGAATAATGCATTCTTATGTTATTATACAAGAAATATTTTTTTAAAATTATAGTAAAAAAGGACTCGAAAATAGTATTGAAATCTACCTAATATATAATTTTTTTAGTTATCATAAATAAAAGGTTTCTTTTTTTAAATTTTAGTTTGGGTTGTCCAAATGAGTGAGGAAATAAGGTTAAGTTTCTATCTCTCATTAATTAGTGCATATATCTATACCCCATCAAATTTGATTATCTTTTTGTTTTCGTACTTTGTTGTTTATGAAAGTTTTATATATTCTCTCCATTTAATTTATTTGATTGATTTTAATTTGATACAAAATTTAGAAAAATAAGAAAACTTTTAATTAGAATTAAAATTAATTATAACTTGAGATATTGAAATAAAAACTTGATAACATGATAAGAATAATGCATTCTTATGTAATTATACAAGAAAATAGAAAAATTATACTTAAAAACTTGAAAATATCAGTGTTGTTTAATTTTGCGATATTAAACATGTCATATAGAAAAGTAGAAAATAACGAGTTGTCAAAAAAAGAAAGAGACATTTTTTAATACAGATTAAAAAGGAAAGGACGACAAACAAACTAAAACAATTAGAGTACTATTTTAAAATCAACTTTTTAAAATTAATTGTTTTAACTAAAAAGGGTCAAAAATGTCTTTAAATTATTCAAAGTTGTCTCTAGTTAATAGTTTGATCCAAAAACACCATATCACTTCTTTTCTTTTTTAAACATATTTTTTTCCTGATAAAAATATTGTAACTCATATTTAAATTCCTAATAAAATAGAAAATATTTTTATTTCATAGTATTTTCGAATTGATGAAGGATATACATTTGTTAATATAATCCCTGATTTTAAAGTCAAGGTGCAAGAATCATAATGTCATAAAACACGAAAACTTATCACATTACTTTAAATCACAAAATATCGTTGATAGAGTTATTGCTGACAATTTTTTCATATTAACTATCAAGGAATATATTAACAAATGTTTATCCTACATCAATTCAGAAAAGATTAAGAAATAAAAAATATTTCCAATTCGAACATATAGTGTTTTACTAGATTATACCTAAATACTCTTAAAATATTTTTTTATTTTTTTATCGAATAATAAAAAAAATAAAAATAATCCACTTATTTTTCAATAAAACATTTTTTACGAAAACATTTTCCCTCATACCAAACACTTGGCCCAAATGAACCAAAATTTTATAGGTTTGACTGTTTACAATGAATTGGGCTTTAGTAGTACATGGGCTAAACTTTTAGAATGGCCCATCCAGTTACTCATAAGTCATAGCCCAAATAAAGTTGTCATTAATATGTTTATTATGGATTGGCGGATTTGTTGTATAATTTACGAGTATACATGAATTCAGTAATTTTAGTCCAAACTGTATAATCTATATGTACATTACAAATTTATTAAATTTTTGACTGTGAAGTGGCCGAGGTAGAAGCCTGACTACGAGTTCAGTAGAACACAATAACTTTTGCTTAATTAGTGTATTTATGTTGAGAAATTCATTAAATTTATACCTATTATTAAATCTAGAACCCAATTCTTAGCACTTAAAAGTAATCATTTTAAAAATTCAGAATCCATAAAGTTAATATACTGACTTAGCCTTTGATTTTGAACTTATTTATACTAACTTAAAGTCGATATAAAAATCTATAAACTTTAAAGCCCGAATCGTTTTTATTTTGAAAGATGTATATGCCCATCAAGCTAATGTTTAGAGTAAGCAACGCAAGTTAGAAATGTACAACTCACCTAATGTTATTACATTGACTTAATTTTTATGAAATGGTTTTAACTTTTAACAATTGGGGAAATGATCTTCTATGTCCATTTATAATTTGATTAGAAAAAATAATTTTTGTCCCAGATCTTTTATGTGTCATTTTAAAATTGATTTTATACGTAAAATGATAATTTCTTGTAAAATAAACATAAAATTAAGACAAATTTGTAAAGAATTACAAAATTAATTGAAAGTTCTAATTTTATTTTCTTGTAATCTAATGTGGAGGTTAGATTTTTTTGTAGAAGTGCTATAGATATTTGGTGAATGGTAGGTTGGTAACATATGTGTAACATTAATTGTTTGTGCAGATGTCAATTAATGAAAAAAATTAAGTGTTTGTATAACCCTACAATACAAATATAACCTTAAAATTCGATATTTCCATTTCCATTAGACTAAAAACACGTTAAGTTGTAGAAAATATGATTTAAATGTATAATTATTGTTTAGACTCCATTCATTTCTTTACGTTACATGACTTATTGGTCAGGCCGCACGAAAAGAGAATGTGTCACAATTCAAATTCATGATACATATTATTATTATATATAATTTTTTTAAATAAAAATAAAATTTGAAGGACGGGGTCGGGGTGGGGGTGGGGGTGGGGGGATTGAAGAGGGCATAAGCAGCGAGATTCGAATCTCCATCACTAAGGTAATAAAGTGAACAATTTTCAATTGAACTACACCCCACATGTTTTAACCTAATAGGCCGTACGGATTTGCATCTTGGACTATTCATCAATGAACTAATAAAATATGTGTATCATGAGGTATGTGAACTTATGGTATGCCTTATAAAGCTATTCACTTTTCTCTTTCATCCCGATATTGGCATCAACTTAAGGTATCATGTAACGTTTTATGTTCATCATCAAAAGTTTGCAAGCTTAAAAGCTTGTCAATCTTTCTATGTAACTTACCTTTAGTCATGGGCGTCGCATGCATCCTCTCCCTCCTTAAGGACTCATGCATTTTCTCGTTGAAGTTTGTCTCATTACCATACTAAAATAGTGTACATTCAACTCTAATATTAATATTTGTCACAATTCAAGTATATCACACATATTGTCTGCTTTTACACGAGAGGCATCATAGATTTTCCCCTTGCGCTACACTATATCGAGCCAAAAAAAACGTATGTATCATGTGAATTATAATTTGCCTTATAAATTTTTTTACTTTTCTGTCTCATTTCAATGTATGATTCACCTAAAGTATCACGTGCATCTTTTCTTCTTAAATGAAAACTATCATTTCTTGGGTTATTTACTAGAGATTATCTGTCCATTAAAGTTGACAAGAGATCTCGAGGACTCATAATAAGAAGAAAACAACTTGCAACTCCATTTTAGATAACTTATTATTTTAAATTTAGTTAGGCATGGAGGACTTTTTTTTAAAAAAATATCTTTTGTTTTTGCCATGTTTGATTGGTGAAAAGTTTTTAAAAAATACTTGGTTAGGAAAATAAGTTAACTAAAATAAGATAAATGGCTTCACGAGACATTCCACATTGATCGTATCCTCCTTAATTACATTCCAACACACCTTATCTTCACCAGGCCTAAGCCCCGGTAACCTCCATCCCCATCACCCCCACCCTACCTTCCATAATATTTATCTAAACTATGTATAAATATTTTTAAAATAATATTTACATATCAAACATAAGAAATAAGTAAGAAATCCATTTATTTTTTACGAAAATACTTCCCTTCGTACCAAACACACCCTTAAGGTGGTGCCTTCATTTTTTTTAACCAAATGCTACATAGATCTACCTTTTATATATACCAACTACCAAGTGTCATTTTTTCTATAATAAAATATAATAATTATTATCCTTAATAATCCTCAAAATCTATAAAGTGGGATGATTTCATATCAAACTTGACCTTAACAAATCTAATTGGCAGCAATTATTACTCTTATTTTCCAAAAATAAGATTTTATTTTTTTACATAACACGCCTAAGATGAGTTGACAGCTGCCAAATTAATTTTATTTAGTGGAAAATTCCCTTTTTATTTGATGCCTTAATAATCAATTCCATGGCCATCTTTCACTAATTTTTCAACCTTATAATAAACAAAAAGGTAATAGAAAAATATTGAACACACCCCTAAATTAGGCGTGAATTATTAGTATTCCTGAACTATTGACAGCCTTAAAAATATTACTTTACTTGACTAACTGAACTTAAATACACTCCTGATTTTGCAACATGAGTGAAATGCACTCCTAAATCCTCGCCAAATTTAGGGATAGTTTCAACACTTCTATTGACTTTTTATTAAGAGTCTCATGCTCCTATAAGAGTTTGAGATCACTTGTTACATCATGTGGCAGATTGGGGGTGATCGGGATGTATCTAAGTTTAGTTAGTCAAGTAAAAAGGTGTTTTTTAAGGTGATCAATAGTTCAGAAACGAAACTAATAATTTGTGCCAAGTTGAGAGATGTTTTTAAAAAAGTAAAACTTATTAATTTCTTTTTTAGATTGTCTTCCTCAAAACCATCATCACAAAAGCAATTATTACTAAATAATATTAGTATTCTTTTTTAACTTTTTTGAGTAAAGTGTAATATATCCATTATCTTATGTAGTTGGTATTTGGAAATATTATCCTAAATTCTTGGACTAAAAGCATCAATTCCTTTAAATTAAAAAATGGAAAACCACATAATCCTATTGAGTAGACAGCCAAAAACATAAACTCTTTCAGCCAGTAAAATCAAAGATAAGAGCTTAGTTGACAACTATTTAGCTATTTACACGTATTTAAAACATTTGCTTCCATTTTTTTATAGAAAAAATAGTACGTTTTGTGATCTTCAAAAGATTTCAATAGTTGGTACTTATCATTACGTTTTGATCACTCATTATTCATTTATTTAGTTTGGTTTCGGTATCTGGTATTCATGTTAGAGTCTGATTAAATATGGATCCATAAGTTGTAGCTTGTAGGACTCATTTTTGGAGGCGACACTCCTAATAATAAGATTTTTTCAATTCTCAAGAACTTGAACTCGAGATTTCTGATTAAAAATATAAAGATCTCAATCATCTCGCGACATCCCATTTTGGTGATTAGTCATTATGTTGCTCCCTCTCTCCTTAACCAGATAATTGTCCACTATCAAAAAGAGATACAATTAATAGTTGAGAATTTTTTTTAAAAAAAAGAGAAGTGGATATTGGAGTATGATGGTTTTTATAATCTAAAGCTCGGTATAAATTCAGATATTAATATTTTGATTTTTCTAAATTAACGATAAATATTATACACTTTAGGAGAGGTTTTAATTTGTTCTTAAATTGTGCGAAATGGTTTAGATTTATCCTACTTTAATAGTTGGGTCAATTTTAATATTATTCGTATACTTCAAGAATAAATTTGATTATTTTTTCCTTGATAAAACAAGTCCACTTGTTGAACACGTGGCATCATAAGATGTAAATGCTGTCATTAGAGATTAACCCTCTAATGGTTGTTAAAGGGAGAATTTTGGCATGCATTTTTACTACGGCAAGGTGATTTCTTTCCATTTTTTAAAGTTTTGAAGGGTAAAATTGTCTGTGTTGATGAGAGATATCAGATACTCGATAAGAGAGAGGAACCTTAATCTCATGTTAGACAAGTCAACATGGAATCATGGAAAATTTTAGGACAAAAGCATAGAATAATGTTGTCATATTATGGCAAGCCTAGGGCCATCTAATAATGCTAATTAAGCTCAAAAGGTCCCTCTTTCCACTAATTGCGGTTTAATTTGGGTTCGTGCTGCATTTAGATGACTAAAATAAAATAATTAACTAAGGACTATCTTCAACATTTTTTAATTAGGGCATAAGTTAAGAAATGTAATGTCATAAAACCTAAATTTCTAACTTAATGACGTGTTAATATTATATTAATTAGAAATTATTTTAACCTTATGTATACTTTATTGGGCAGTACACTTTTGTAACCTTATATTTTTAAGTTGTGTCGTTTATGATTCAGAGGCAGAGTCGTAATTTGAAGTTTATGGATTCGAGATTTTTTTGGTTTTCATTCAGTCTTCGGTTTCCACATTAAAGTCCAATAAATTCGAAGTTGCGCTGAAAAGTCCACATTGAGGATAAAACACTCTCTAACAAAGGCGATACAATTATTTAACATTAAAACTAGGTTACACATGTTGAAGGGTGTTAGGCAGATATAAAATATTCCAAATTGCTCATATAATTTATTTATTTTTGAAATAATTTTGTTAATATTTGCTCATAATTACAACCACCACGAAATTCTTGAAGACTTCCTATTTGACTGTCCCATGTGTACACTAATCTAAAGTACTAATAATTAACCTTGAAATTATTTGGCACGATTGCACATTTTCATCTATAATTATTTTCTTAATTAATATTAATATTTCATAATCACAAATTTACAACCCAGTAGCACGAACAAAAGCTAATTATAAACTCTAGGCTACCGACACTTTAATTTAAAAAATAAAATAAAATAAAATGGTGGCCATTTGCAAGTAGTTTTGATTCCAAATCACTATTAATTGTATTTAAGTTATAGATACTAAAAAATGGCCCATTAGTATCTATAATTTGTGTATCTATAATGATTATTCAGTTATTTCTCGTATCAATTTATGTGAAGGTGATTGATTAAACATGAAATTTAAGAATTAAAAAAAATCTTCTGAAAATTGTGGTATGAAACGAGTCATAGATGTTCGTGTGGTTATAAATCATCTTATTAAGGATAAAATGAAAATTTTAAACTTAAATTGTTACTAACATATAAAAAAAATGTAGCATTCTTTTTGGGACCGGCTAAAAAAGAAAAATATCACATATAATTTTGTATCAAACTTTTAGTAGAAAATCTCATATTTCCGAAATTATTCTGACGGAAACATATAATTTATTTAATTTTTAATTAGCGACAGTAATGAGTACAAATTATTACTAGTTTCGTCTCAAACTATTGACAGCGTTAAAACATCCTTCTATTTGACTAACTAAATTTACATACACCTCTGATTAAAATGACCATATGAGAAATTAACTCCAATAGTATATCATCCATAAATTTTATCAAAACATATAAAATGGTACTCATGAAAATTCATCATAAGAAGCCAAAATGAAACATCATTGAAATGCTCAATTGTGTACCAAAAAAATTAAATTAAATGCTCAACTCCAAAGATACAACCGACTCTTCATAAAAATATAAAAATAAAAAATGGCCCATCTGCCATGTGGTTTAGAAACAAGGCATTATGTTAACTTATAACAGAATTTTAAAAAAAATGAGACTCTAAATAAATCCATAATCTAATGATTAGTTGGTTATTAATTTTGTACTACATGTTGTTGTCATGATGAAAACAACCCCTCAAACCCCACCCCACCCACCCCCACCAAAAAAAGAAAAAATTAAGGGAAAAAAATTCTATAATGTTTGGGAAAATCACAAAAGAGAAAATGAGTGATTGACATGAATCGAAATGGGTTAGATTGAAATCGATTGAGTGATAACTTGTCGGTTTGATTTAATTTTTTTAAAGGATTTCTTCACACTAAGTTAAAAGAATATTTTTGCATTTAATAGATAAAGTTGTAAGCAATGTTATCTTACTCAATTTTGTTTGATTCGATTTGGATAAAATAATATAACAAATATGAATACTTTTATACGGGAGAAAATCTTCAAATTTACCTTCTTCTATGTTAACATTAATAACGCGTTCAGTGTAACTTCATAAGTAAAGTTTGAGGACGATAAAGGGTATGGAGACCTAGCTTCCCCGCCTAGTGAAGATATAAGGAATGTTTTCGAAAAATCCTCAACTCAAATAATGTATACCAAAAGTATACAGTTTGAAAAAGAAAAATACGAAAGTAAAAATCGAGAGGACATAGATAGTAATAGGAAAATCAAGCTTATGCCTCAAGCGAAACAATATTCAACTATCTACTAACTTTTTATCTTAATTTGTAACCTCCATATCCTTCTTCTATTAAAAACAATTTAAAATTACATTTTACAAAAAAGTGAATACGTAAAACTTTTTTTAAAAAAAAGAAGTAAATCTCAAGCAATATACTCAAATTAAAATAAATTTTTAGAATGGGTTAAAATGGAGCTAATACTACATTTTATTGTACAGTTTGCCTCTTAAATACACTAATCTTTTTTTAAAAATTCCTTAGAAATTGAACTTAATTATAATTAGATGAAGGCATGAGTTGTTTATGAATATGGAGTATAACATATGAGATATTGTAATACAAAAATATAAATTTATACCTCATAAAAAAATTGTCTTGAGGAATAAAAGTGCAATTAACCTAATATTAGAGTAAAGCAAAAATCACTTTAAAAATGAACTATATTAGACTGATTAAAAATAAATTTATCTTGTGTCCAACTCATAAAATTTTAAAGAGATAAGTATTGAAAACACTCTTAAACTTAGCGCAAATTATTAGTTTCATTCCCGAACTATTGACTGCCTTAAAAACATTCATCTACTTGACTAACTAAACTAATTAGATATACTCCCGATCTGTCATATGACATAGAAAATAATCTCAAACTCTTATTGGAGCATGAGACTCTTAATAAAAAGCCGAGAGAAGTGTTGAAAACACCCCTAAACCTAGCGAGAATTTATGGGTGTATTTCACCTATGTCGAAAGATCCAGGGTGTATTTAAGTTCAGTTAATTAACTAAAGGAATGTTTTTAAACATATCAATAAAATTAATAATTCGCGTTGAATTTAAAGTTGTTTAAAATAAATGAATTATTTATTTTTTAGGTATATTTGACACCCCTACTATGAGCCATTAAAGGGGTGGAAAATTAGGTTCACGTACCACGTGCATGCCATTATATTGATGCTTTTTTTTCTTCATGACCATCTATTATGGTCCCTATTAGTTCCTATATGAATTATTCAACAAATTTTTAGGTCACAAGCACATGGCCAATTTGTTGTACTTTGTACTATATAACCCCAATTCTTTTATTGGAAAGCTTTTGATGATGTTTTCTACATTTAGATCAACATTATTTTTTGGATCTTGTATAATTATTGTCTTTCAATATATATAATCTTAATAATCAAGGGAACAAATCCAGGGTGTCTTTGCTATTAAGGGATTATTAATCTCTTCATGTGGAGTTTCAGATACTATAAAGATCATTGAATTATAACAGTTGATAAATTAATTAATTATTGGTTTATGTAGGGCTCATTTGAATCATCGACATGCATGAATGTACAAATTTTTGGTTTCGTATTTTATGAAGCTCGAATTAATCCTCTATTATTATAATTCACATAATAACTTCTAATTTGAATCATAACTACGATTCACGTCAAGTCTTATCAAACAGAATTTAATTTCAGTAGATTTTCTTCCCCTTAGTGTTCCCCATGTAAATTATTCGTTTTTTCGTTTTATTAATATCTTTCTTATCTCATAACAATAACGTCAAGGAAAACAAAAACATGAAAACTCTAGAGCTTGAGTTATCATAGAGATAGTAATGTATTTATACAATATTGTTAACTAAATCCCCTCACAACGACCATTATCTGAATATTAAATCACTATGCATGTGATTGTGAAACTGTTGAAAGGAATCCTCAATTCTTTGGAAGTCGCACAAGTAGGGCTTAACTTGATTGGTTGTTGGTATGCTTATATATGGTTTTACCATAACGAGTGGACGAGTCTAGGTCTATATTTTCATTGAGCTCGAACTGACTAGACTTTGACTATCACACATCACATTCTGAATTAATATTTAAATATTAAATCTAAATTTTAACCCATACAAAGTTATTATTAGATTGAAGATAGCAATCAAACCTACAAGCATTGAATAATATGCAATGACGATTTTCATCTTTTCATTCATCATATAATTTGTACTCTTAAAATGACGTTTGGCTATATTGTCCTTTTTTCTCCTCTTTAAATTGCCCTATTAATTAAGGGTTGGTATTTGTAAAATATTGAGCTATCGAAGTTAGGTACCAAGAGTAACATTAGCAAAGAAGGTTGGATACTTTAAATTGTGATTTTATAATTATTGAACTAAAATCGTATGATCAAAAAGTTATACTTTAAATTATGATTTTATAACAATGAGAATGGTGGATGTACATGGATATGGTAGTTGGATGCCATACGTCCAAAATGATGTGTATCCTGTTATAATTTACGTGGCATTTTTATTTTATGAGATTCAAATTATATATAATTTGACTAATATTAATTTAAAGTGGAAAATACACATATAAATTGAGAGAAGAAAATACTTCAAAATTAACCAGGATGAATTGTGTTATTTATGAATAGATAAGTCAGTGCAAACTTATTTAATTAAAGTCTCACATGCGTAATCTCATAAGAGAAAACATATAAAAATCCTTCTGAACTTGGCAGCACAACTTACTTTAGCACTTAAACTACACGGGCGTTTAAATACTCCCCTTAACATCTTTCAAATAATTTTTTTTCAACTCTAACACTACAATATCAGTCTCACAATGGCAAGCGCATTACACACGCGCCATGTCACTGTCACTGTCACGTCAGCGGCACGTCGGTGCCACGTCGGTGCCATATTGAAAATTATTTATATTTTGAGTTTTTTAATTTTTTTTTTTGTTTCTTTTTATTTATACAATTTTAGAAAGGTAAAAAATAGAAAAAAAAAAGCGGATTAATCCAAGATTATAAAAATAAAAACTCTACAACTCCAAGACTAGAAAACATTCAATTTTTAAAACACATTATCAAAATAAATAAATAATAACAATTAAAAAACTAATTTGAGATGATGGATGAAGAAATTATAATTTTTTTATTAAAAAAAGCTTCAAGTTCATCACAATCAACAAACACTTTCATAAGTAAGATCTTGACGCAATAATAAGTTATGGCCTAACCCATCGGTGGCCCCCTAAAGTTGGCACTAACTTTCACTTAGATACCTTAACTAGGCTTTGTTCATTTTAGACACCTCATGTCATGTCCCGGTGTGTCATTTTGACACCTTTTTTTATAATCAGTCAAATGTGCAAGATGTGTATAACATACTTGCTGATGACGTGTCAAAATGACAAATTAGATAAAAACATGTGGCATATATATTGAAAATAATTTTTTAATAATGAATTTTGAAGTAGAAAAAAATGGCCAATGACTTAGTGACATGTGGCAATGTTTATCCAAATAATTTTTGAAAAAAATTAACCACTTGTACAACCCATCCTTGTCTTCTCCACCACCACCCACCCCCGATCCTCAACCCCTCCCCCACCAGATCTATCTTCTCCACAACCCCCTACCCCTCCCACACTCAAATCATCTTCTCCACCACCTCCCACCCACCCACCCGAACCCCAACCTCTCCCCAATCAAGATTGTCTTTCTCTAAAATACTTTCGTAGTAATTTAACTATTTGAAAAAAATTATTTTACAAAAGCACTATCTCTTTGCTAAAACTAATTCATCTTATTTATAACTTCAAATAAAATTAAATTCTTCAAATCTGAACAAAGAGTTCCATAGTAAAAAATTTCCTAAAACTTTTTCTTAAAAATATATATGTCGATTTTTTTCCAAAACATTTCAAGGAGGAAGAAGGGCAACAAAATAAGAAAGTTGTTTAAGTTTGAAATCTCTTGGTGTTGTAGCACCATCGAATCTATTTCTCCATGGAAGGAGTTTAGGTGTTAGAAAATGGTGGCTAAAAATGGGGAAGAAGAAGAAAAAAATAAAATAAAAATAGGTTAAATCAGCTCTCCACGCGCTGGTAAGGAGTGTATCACACTCACTATGCCATGTCAGCAAAAAGTGTCAAAATGACACAACGGAACATGACATGAGGTGTCTAAAATGAACATCGCCCAGTTGAGGTGTCTAAGTGAAAATTGGTGCCAAACTTTAGGGGGTCACTGATGGATTAGGCCATAAGTTTTGATTTTTTCATTTTTTTTTGTTCATCACTTCTAAGAATAAGCAAGAATAATTTGAAATGAAGGAATGAGTGGGGGTGTTTCGAAGAAGAAGAAAGAAGGTTGCGGGGATGGGATGTCAAAGAAGAAGAAGAAAGGGGTGAGGCCGGTGTGGGTGGCGGCGGGGTTCGAAAAAGGAGAAAGAGCGGTGCGGGTGTGGGGGTTCAAAGAACGAAAAATAGAGTAGGGGTGGAGGATTTTGAAGGAGGAGAAAGAAGGTGAAGGGTTCGTCGAAGAAGGGAGTGGGGTAGGTTGTGGTTGAGGGGCGGCGGCGGTGATAGGGTGTGAGGAAGAAGAAAGGGTGGGGCTGTTGGTGGATAAAGGTGGTGGGGTGGTGGGGGTGTGAGGAAGAAGAAATCTTATTGGTTGGAAAGAAAAAGAAGAGGCCTAATTGTTTTTTAATTTTTTTTTTACTTTTTCACTCGCTTTAAATTATTTTTTTTGCCACATCAGTTGTTTTGGTGGACTTTAATTCACTTGAAATGAGATTAGGGGGGTAAATAATTATTTGTAAAGTTGAAGTGCTATAGTAAGTTTAACAGACAAGTTTAGGAGGGTTTTATGTATTTACTCATCTCATAATTATATTAAAAGAAATAGTATTTTTAACTCAAAAATTAACGTTAAAAGTAATTGAGATTTAATAGGCGAAAGAAAAGAGATTTTAACCAAAAATAATATGAAGGTAATTGTGGTCCAATAAAAAAATAAAAAATTCAGAAGTTCAAAATATTTTTAATCCTTTTCCATTAATTTAATTCACCATACTTATATGCATTTGCTTACATGTAAATTAGGTCACATAAACAAAAGTAAAGTTGTATACGGATGCTATGACGTACCGACAGAATATTTTTATATATATATATATATTTCTTGAAATCTTAACTTGCCAATATTGAACTATTAAATTCTTTTCCCACCTTGATGATTAAAAACTTGTAAAATGACTAGATAATTTTTTTAGATTCTCGATGTGTTAGGTTTTGATTGGGGATAGAATAAACGAGATTTTTTTCTTTTAATCAGAAGTTTCTAATTTGAGTTTTAAGAATTAATAAGCGTTGAAGGTGTGTTTGGTACGAAGAAAATATTTTCTCTGAAAGATAGTTTTTTTAGAAAATGTTTTATTTGAAAATAAATGAGATTTTTTTTACTTAATTTCTAGATTTTGATATGTATGTAAGTAAAAAAAACTATTCAAAAAATATTTATATATAATGTAGCAAAATATTATGTCAGCGAAATGAATTGGAGAGCGAGGGTTCGTTAGGGTGGGGGGGTGGGGTGTGTGGGGGACGGTCAAGGGGTGGCTTTTGGGGAAGTTGGATGGGTGGGGATAAAATAATAAACTTGAAATGTCACTTAAGAAAATTATTTTTTCTATTATTAGGAAAGTAATTTTTCTTATTTTTGAGAAGCTTGTTCTCCTAGAGATATTTTTCAAAATATTTGACCAATTGCATAATGAGAAAAGTGAAAAATATTTTTCGAAGAATATTTTCCTCTATACCAAAAACTCTCAATAAAAACGTTTTTTCTTCTACTCACTCTGTTTTAAAATAAGTGATAGTTTAACTTTTTCATTTTGTTCAAAATATGTGATGTTTTAGGGATGAGTTGATCTAATTCTTTTTTTAAAAAAAATAGGAAAAATTACCTAAATATACATCTTATTTTATCATAATTTCTAAAATTCTCTATCATTTAAAAAAAATTGAAAAATCACCTATCTGATACATCACTCCCCTCTCGCTGATACATCCCTATCCCCCTCTCGGATACATCACTCCCCTCTCTGATACATCCCTATCCCCCTCTCTGATACATCCCTCCCCTCTTGGATACATCCCTCCCTTATGTCTCCAGATGTTTTTCCCCTCTCTGATATATTTCTATCCCCTCCTCCTATCCTCTCTCGGATGCATCCCTCCCCTATGTATCCAGATGTCTGCTGATGTATCTGGAAGTCCAGTGATGTATCAGAAATTCATAAATTTTAAGGAATTTTTATAATTTGGAAAAGAGTAGAGAAATAATGCAATTAGCGTTTAACACTATGAGATTTATGTAAATTATACAAAAAAAATTATCCTTATTTGCATACGCCAGAATCTTTAATTAGTTTTTCTTAATTAGAGATAAGTTAATAAAAATACTTTATATTTTTAAGGAGTGAATAAATTTCTTAAAATCACTTATTTTAAAACGGAGGAAGTAATAATTTCCAAGCATACGACTTGAATTTAAGTAGGAACAAATTAACAACGTCATGTTTCTTTGTTTCAATTATCTCGTCCAGAGAAAAAAATTAAAAGTAAAGAAGTCAAATTTGAAATTATCTCCCCCTTATAATCTTATGTCACATTTAATATTATGAAATCGGATTTTTACAAGTTCAAACAATGGGATATATGACATGAGTTTTAGCATGAAATTGTTAAAATTTCAAAGTTTGGTAGGTGCTCAAGTAGTTCATATATATTGTCCACCTTTCCCTTATAAAATTTCACCTAAATAGGGTGGGCTTGGTACAAAATTATATATATTATTTTTTCATGTTGGACCAAAATATTATTTCAAAAAAAAATAATTTAAAAAAATGACATCCTTGATTAGAACAATAAGTTTCATTAAAAAAATTAACATTTCACGTTTATTATCTCTCTAACACTCTATCTACTCACCCACCAATCATCCTCCCTCCCCCACCCTCAACCTCCGACTCTCCCGCACCCCTCATCTCCCTTCACTCTCATAATATCTATCTAAATTACATATAAATATTTTTATTTACTTATCAAATATTATATATAAAAAATATTTGTTTTATGTGAAAGTCACATAAAATAGTTTTTTCTTCTTACCAAACACATAACATAGGTCCCTTTTTTTCTTTTCATTTTCTAAGTTTTTTATGTATTTATTTTTTAATATGTGCAAAAAGTAAATGATAATGTTAACCTATAAAAAGGAAAAGATATAAAGAGAGATGATGATAAGAAATACTTACAAAAGAAGAAGAAAATAAAGAACCTTACACACACATCAATTCACATTGGTTGTGGTATAGTGATGAGATATATTGTTTTATTCTTAATAAGAGGTCTTGGGTTTGAATCCTGTTATAGAAAAAATTTTGTTAGGAGCGTCACCCTCAAATGGGCACTGCAGTATGCGATCCAAATTTAATTGTGCTTCAATACAAACTCCGAACACTAAGTAAAAAATAAAAAACCACCCACATCAACCTAATTAATAATTACAAAAACAATTGGAGTTGTTAGATCGATGCTTGGAACTCATTGGAAAGCTCTTCGATGTGGTCAAATACTTCCTCTAAATATTTTATTGAGAAAAACATATCATTGGAGGGTTCAAAGTTATTTTTCTTTTCCTTTGTTTTTTATACAATAAAAAATTATAACGGACATAACACGTTAAATAAAGTGGTTGAGAACTATCAAGTCTTTAGTTTAAATTTCAGCAGAAACAAAAATACGACGTGATCTTTTCTCATATGTCCTAACCTCAGCAGATAGGATTATCTGGTACTTGTTGCTGGTCGGAGATGATACAATATCTCGTGAATTTAATGAAGATGTGTGAAAACTGACCCAAACATCACAATTATCAAGAAAGAAAAAATTACTACTCTTTTATTGCTCCAAAGTTTCTTATTTATTTATTTAAGTTTGATTTTGATTTAATCACTTGTTTTTTTACTTGGTAAAGCTTCAAAGTCACGAGTCACGAGACTTGTATAAAGGGGTCGTTTGCCTAAATTTATCAAATTTAAACAAACACATAATATTTTTATATTATATAATACTAAAAAACTTATTTTCAGTCCAATGTATCAAATATCTAGTACTAATAAATTTATATTCATTAAATATTTTTATCATAATTATTTAATTGTCGTGTTATAATCCTTATTTTCAAACCAAACGTTCCTAAGTAATCATCATCTAAATATTTTAAATGAAGGTCAATGTCGAATTATTATTTGGAAAGAATGATTAATGCCTCTTTAGCTTTTTCTTTAAAGATATAATTGATTTAATTTTCCCTCAAAATTCAATCTATGATTATTTCATAGATATTTTTTGTATCTCACCCACCTTTTATAATAGGATGAATAGTCATTCTCCACTTCTTTTTTCTTGTGCTAGAACTTTGTCTTTTTTGTAAAGAATTACATGTGTCTCACCTTTTCAATAACAAACGGACACGAGACAGATTCAAAATTTAATTTTAATAAATTTAATTTATTATGATTCTCAATACTAAATTAATTTTTATTTATATTATGAATTCACACCTAAATTATTGAAATTTTCATAATTTTTTTAATATATTTATATTTCATATCGAAAATTATTATTTCAGATGACTATATAGCTAAAAGGTTATATCCGCCACTGACCGATCATACATATATCAAACATTCACTAAAGATTTTTCTTGTCGAAAAAAATATTGTCCATTAATTTTTATATGTCAATTCAACAAAATAATGAAATTATTGGTAGCTTTTTTTGGGGGTAGAGATGAAAGTGACTCAAAGTTTAATTGCCCGGTCTTTAAGGTAACAATTATTTTTGGATGACCTAAGAAATTAAAGAAAGAAATATTAATAGCGTGGAATTGTTTTCCAACACAACTTGAATTTGTGGTTGTTGACTTGAATAGAAAATAAGTTTGTTTTGTTGTCATTTGATCATTTCTATTCAAAATGTTGAAGTTTCTGAGGAAAGAAAAAAAGTTATACGTCCTTCGTTTTAATTTATGTGATCTCGTTCAAATTTTGAAAATCAAATAAACTTTTGTTAACGTAAGTCTTATCTTATCTTTTTAAATATTATGAATTGTCAATTATAATGACTAGCAGTACTTTCTATGTAATTTTTAAAGATGTAAATGACTCCAAAAGCTTGTTCGGAAATGCAATATGGAGTTATAATTTGAAATCAGATTAATCTGAAGTTGAAGTTTTGTTTCGACATACAATTTATATTTCTTCTTACAAAACATGAAAACTTCAAAGTTATGAAAACTATCAAAAATTTCAATTCTTACACAATCTTTACCAAAATGAGCAAGACATGCTTTACAAACAAGATATTGAAATATCGTAAAGCAGTACCCATGTTTCTTTTATTATAAATATTTGTGATTATAAATTTTTTTTAAAATACATAATTTTATAAAGATTCATAGTCAACAATAATAAATAACTAGTCATTCCTAATACTCTATAATTTTTTCACCTGATATAAACAATCTCATCACGCTAAACATGAATCTTTTTCTTATTTTACATTTAAAATGATGATTCTTTACAAATTATGTTTTCTTAATAAATTTAAAACTTTAAATCATGGTTTGAAATCACATATTCAAACACTAATTTAACATCATAACTTCATATCGCATGCTTAGTTGTGCCACTTGATATTTTTGTTTGGAGGGGGGGTTAGAAGTCGTCATACAATTTTATCGTGTCAAATAAAGATGAGAAGATAGGAAGAGGACCCTTCGAGAGGATTTAACAACTGTCTAATTGCACTACCCACCCACCCTGCTTGGTTGGAGGGGTTTTCAAGGCATTTGTATGTCACATCAACCCAACTACCAATGCATTTTTAAAAAAATGTATTTTTCATTTTTCTTATAATAAGTATGAGATAATACTTAGAGCCCGTTTGGATGAGATTTTAAGTTGGTCAAACTAATTTTTAAATCATTTTTTGACTTATTAGAATGTTTGGCAATTAAAAAATAACTTAGAATAAGTCAAAAGTAAGTTAAAAGTTAAAAGTAGGGTGCCTCCTACTTATTTTTTTTAACTTATAAATCATTCTACTTTGACCAAGTATATTACTTTTTTAACCTTAATTCTTTTATAATATTAACAACTTTAACGGTATTTAAGACATTTTAATTAAAAAAAAGTGTCTTTCAACACTTTTTGCCAAACACATCAAAAACACATAACTACTGATATTTAAAATAACTTTAAAGTAATTTTTTAAAAGTTATTTATTTTAAGGCAATCCTAACGGGCTCTTACTCGATTATAATTTATATGACACACTTTCTTTTAGGCATAATATATAAATATATCATTTAACTTGGTCTCATTTCATATTTATGCCTTCCAATTTTGTGTACATAAGTTAGACACTTAAACTTATACAAAGTTGAACAACTAGACACATGAGTCCTACGTGACATAATACGCGTAGGACGCAAATTGCCATGTAGGATATCACGTAGGACATGCGTATCTATTTGTTCAACTTTATACAAGTTTAGTTTAAGTATTTACATGTGCATACCCAGAGTTAGAGGGCGTAAATATGAAATGAGGTCAAGTTAAAAATTATATTTATGTATTATGTCTTTCTTTTATTAGATAGTGTCAATAAAAATGACACACTTCTTTATTTAGCAAATATTTAATGACATTATCATATTTTATTCATATTAAGTCTCATTTGTTTTTGTTTTTTTAAATCCATAAAAATATTTTTTTTGTTTAAAAATTATTATTGTAAGAATAATTTTGAAATATTGTAAATCTTCACATATTTTTTATACTCTGTACCAGACAAATTACATTGAGACGAAAAAGTGTTATTAATTGAACATAAATTTAAAATTTTAAAATAACTATCTTTAAATAAATCATAAATATTTATTTAATTATAAACTATCTTATGAAGAAGAAATTTTAAAATTAAATTGCTTTTAAATAAAATGGTGTAAATTTTTAAGCAGATTACTTTTGTCTCATTTTACGATACACTTTCATTGCGTATGACGTTTAAAACTATGGAAGACATTAAAAATTTATGATTTAAATTATTTATAAAATATTTATATGATTAAAAAATTATTTTTTAACAATGAATTAAAGAATAAGATGATAAATTTAATTAAATTTATTTTTAATTATTTATAGAATAATCCTAAAGTAACTATTTGTTAATATCAAATCCATCCACCATAAGCATTATCAGCATATTGCGTACGTAATTGATTTATAATCGTAGCGTAGAATCTTGAATATTTCAAAGTTCGTTAGTCTTAAACTTATCTTATCCGGACACTAATGACTAAATGGGTAATTTACAACAATCAAAAGTTTAATTAAAGAGTTAAAAATACATTTAAATTATTCTACTTTATTGAGTTACATAGTTGAACTATTGAGAGTATGCGTTGAGTTACATATCTGAACTATTGTAGTATAAGTTTCTCACTTAATGACGTAAACTATCACCCAAAGTTTAACAAAACACGCCTAAATATTTGTTTAGAACTGTTTTTAGCTGCATTTGTCCATAAAATCTTTGTCCACCTGATATATATTACGGCTCTATTTGTTGATCAATGTCATGACAAAGAGGTCTTTACGGTTAAGAAGATGGAAAAAAATTGTGAATTGCACGGTTGGAATAAATTAATTTATATGGTGATAGTTTTAATCCTTAACCTTTGCTTTTAACCTAATATTAATTTATTTAGATTTGCTACAATAGTTTTTTTTTTCACATGACGGAATTTTCAAGCAAAAAGAGAGTGTACACATTTTATTAGAAATTAGTTGAAGTATGTTTTGCTAACTTTTAGGTAAAAAAACTCACACACTTAATAATTCAGATATAGATATGTAATTTTAAAAAATAAGATAATTTAAATGTGTTAACCCTAACTCTTAATAAAATTGAGCCAAGAGGAGTTATTTTAAAATTTCTTTAAAATAATTAAAAATATCAAAATGGAAAAATATTTTTCACTCATTTTGTCTCTTCCCTCAATGAATCTGCCTGCATTTTAGTTTTTTAGATCCACGTACGTCGGCAAGAAAAATAAAAATAAAAAAATGATTCCATAAATAAAACAAAATATCATCATGACCCTCCATATGGAACCTTAAGATTCAATCTTGACCGTCCGCTTTATTATGGTAACCCTAGTAGAGAACAAAGAAGGAAAGATGCCACTGCAATAAAGACTCGTAGCCGCTTGTACTTTTTCTTATTTATTATGATTTTTTTTCGAGAGATATCTGCTTTGAAGTTCGATTAATTCATATTAAGATATTTAATTTAAAATAAAGAAGTATTTATCTCTATATTTCCTTTAAAAATTGTTCTTTTCCTTTCAAGCCATTTGACAAAAAAAAAATCTCTTCTTTTGATAATTTGTAATCGTACCTTGATTTGTTGTATTTGATCTGATAGTCTTTCGAAAATATCATCCTCATCTTTACAAGATAATGATAAGGTATGCATATATTCTATCTTTTTCGAATCTTAATTGTGGAATCTAACCAGATATATTGTTGTTGTTATTGTTTTTGACAATTCTTTTACTCTAAAATTTTAATTAACATATTTAAGATCACAAAATTATAAATATTTTAATTTGTTTAATATTACTTTACTTTAAAAATTAGAAGACTTAAAGTCATATTTTATTTTTTCAACTCAGTGAAGGAAATAAGATATCTTAGCCACCTAAAAATGAATAAAAAGTGTGAAAGTTATTCAAATTATTTATAAAAAGTTATATAAAAAAATACAAGTAACCTACAAAATCAATTCTATCGTGTTTAATTAAAATTAAGTGAGTAATAAATAAAAATGAATAGAGTACAAAGTTCTTTTTTACTGCACATGGAGATTGGTGAAGTCTTTATGAAACTACACACAAGTAGTACTTTTTAAAAATTTTAATTTACCTTAAAATTCGAGCCAAGAAAATATAAATAAAAGAAAAAATGTTTTGATTCTCAAATCTTTTGTCGGGAACTGGCTTTTAACCAGTTTTATACAATATTTATTTAATGTATTTTTATATTTTTACTTTTCTTTTAGTTTTACTGCTTAGTTCTGTCAATTGTCATGCATGTCACCTGTGCTCTTTCACTTTTTTCTATTCGATATATTAAAAGAAAAAATTACAGATATGCCTTCAAAAGTATATATATCTCAATCTTAAATTACTTGAGATAATAATTCAAATCGATGTGATGAACTCGACTAAAAAGACGTAGATAGAAGAATTGATCTCTAACCTATTTATGAAATATCATTTGTTATACCAACTCATGTAATCTTTACGAGTTACGTATAGTTCTTTCTTTACTTATTTTGTATTTATATTGCACCTTCTTTCAGAAAATTAATTAAGTACTAATTCTATATTAATTATATTTATTATACTTCAAAAATATAAATCTAATTGCTCATATTCTAATAGATTTGAAAAATAATTATATAGTGATAAGTAAAAAAATAAAAATAAGTTCAGTATTGATTCGTTAAAAGTAACCAATAACTTTTTCTAAAATATAATGGATTAGTAGTAAGAAATTAAAATAAGGTATTTTTTTTTTTTTAAATCGAATATTACTTACTATATATTAATTGTAAAAGCAAAAGGAAGATAAGACTTCATAAAACCTTTTAACTCGATGTACTTGTTTGTTCGATGTACTTTTGTGTAGTGTACATGCTATAAGAATCTTTTAA
Organism: Solanum appendiculatum; assembly: GCA_018342035.1. Classification (NCBI taxonomy): domain Eukaryota; kingdom Viridiplantae; phylum Streptophyta; class Magnoliopsida; order Solanales; family Solanaceae; genus Solanum; species Solanum appendiculatum. The sequence continues at coordinate 510,753 of JAGDQO010000110.1, forward strand.
TTTAATTAATATAAATTATTTGATTTAATACAAAATTTTAAATGTAATTTTTTTTTATATTTAATATATTAAGTCATTTTATATACTAACTTTTAGTTAATTTTTTTTCATAATATATGTTGAGTAGGACTAAAAAGTTACAATAAGATTGGTACTTTTAATTAGTTGTCAAATCAAAAAAAATATTTTTTTTTCGGACAAATTAAAAAATATTGTCACTTAAGATGGAGAGAGTTATGTAATACCTAGATGCATTTATTATTATTTTTAAAAAAAAGGAGATAAAGACAAAATTGTCTCAACAATTTGCTTATAATGTGAAAAAGAAGCAGACAACGACTAGCCACTAGCCGAATACTCGTGAAGTTAATTACTAACTTTTTCAATAGTGTTGGATTTTTATATTGAGATTCGATTAAATTTATATTTATCTATTGCAATGCTTTGTTTAGAGGCTAACATTCTCATTAATAAAAAAATTGATCTTAAATTTTTTAAATAAAGTGGAGAAATCTCAATCATTTCATCACAATCTATGTTAATTACTAATAGCTTTTTCAATTACTATTAGCTTTACACCTTGTTTAGATGCTTGTTATCCGTAATATTGTATTAAATTGTTAGTTTAAATAAAATATTTATTTAAATTGTTATCTAAATTTTATTGTACTGTATCGTTTAAATCTATCATTAGATAACGACGAAAAGTCTTATTTTATGTAGCAACCAATTTGATATTATCGCGTCGTTGCGTATACTTTAATATTCTCTTATCATTTTGTCTTTACTTATTATTTAATAATCACATTTTATCCTCCACCCTACATTTTCATCATAGCTCTACCTCGTATACTGTTTTTATTGGAGACTTATCATTCAAATTTCTAATGTGCGACATTATGTAACGACTAAAAATGATATAATCTATCCAAATATTATATTCATTAAAACAATATAAGATATAATACAACATAATACAAACACGATATATTGTAAAACAATACTTTAACAATCATAACGGAACAAAGTATACTCTCCACTAGGTTGTTCGGTCTACCAATAGAATTTTTAAATTTGATTTAATTTATTCTCCAAAAATAAGTATGACTTTAGATTTGCTAAAATTTCTATTTAAATTATTATACATAAATCTAGACTACTTTATTCCAAAAAAACAATAAATTCAAATCAGATGAACTAATTAATTATATATTTATTTATTCATTACATGTCACTGCTACTGGTCCCCACTTTTCTTCGGTCCTCCCGATATTTTTCCTCTTTTTTTTTTTCTTCAATAAAATAAAAAAAGTCTCTTTTTTCTGTCAGTAATCGGAAATCTGAATATCTCCATCTCTTCTGTACCTTTGAATAATTAAAACAAATAAAAATAAAATAAAATATTATTATCACTTTCCTTTCATTTTGACCGGAACGCCACTTATTTTTTTTCTCTATAAATTCCTTCCCATACCCCTTCTCTCTCCTCATCCCTTCAACTTTCTCTCTCTAAAAAAACTCCTCAGTATTTTTTAAAAAAAAAGCAAAGAAAATGGCTGAGTTAATTCAATCAATTAAACGTTTCAGAGAAGAAAAAGAGCAAACACATGAAACTGAAGAATACAAACGTCACAAATCATCATATATTGATATCCTCTCAATTCTCGAAGAGGAAGAAGAATACGGTACAGAGTCCGACCCGGAGATTAAAATATCCGGATCGGACATCTTTACCACGCTTCAGCAGGAGCTAGACCTCCTGCCAAGCGATAACAACAACGGATTTGGGTCTGACCCCGTAGAAGAAGTTTCTTCTACGGGGTCGGGTAATTCCCAAATCCGTAGTTGTAATAATAATTCTACAGAAGATGATAGTAGCAGTGTTATTAGACACCTTCTAGAAGCTTCTGATGATGAACTTGGAATCCCAAGTGGAGATGGAATCAACGGTTCAGATTTTCCAATTGTTGAGGAAAATGAAATCAACGGTGGAGATTTTCCGTTTGCTATATCAGATGGTTTATGGGAACTTGAAGATGAAGCTGCTAATTATTATTCTTTATTACAATCTGAACTATTTATGTAGTTTTTTAAAAAATTTGGTGGGTAGGATTAGATTGGAAGAAAAGGGAAATGATTGGGGTGTAAAGTGAAAAAGAAAAAAGATGAGGGTGAAAAAAAGAAAAAGTTGGAAGAGGTTTTTTTTTAGGTACTCAAATTTTGCCCCCACTCATCTTTTGTCTATTCCCAAAAGTACCCCTTGGAATTAGAATATTAGTAGCAAAATGTAGAAGGTAAAAAAGTGATTCGTTTATATGGAAGGTCTCTTTCCATTTCTACCCTTAACTTTTTTCTTTAATCCTTTAATTCTAAGTGGTATGATTATAAATTTATGGTATTTTATTTGGTAAAGGTTAAAAATGCACCTATATTAATAAAAATAGAAATAGTAATTACCATTTGTTTGGTTTTTGGGTTTAAAATGTTTTTGTAGTTTGACTATTAAAATACATTATTAACATATACTGTGAAGTTCTACTGGAAATTGTATTGTGTATGCATATCTTATTACTATTTCGTGGAAATAAAGTGACTGATTGTGAAAGATTTTGCTCAAGTGCATCAAACTCTAGTAAAAGAGAAAGAAAACAATGAAAAAAGCATAACAATATACTTAAGTAGTATATTAGAACACAATACACAATATATGACGAGAGTTAACAAAGACAAGATAATACTTTATCCCTATTAATCTGTTATCGTAATATGCAATCTCTACTCCTTATCTAGGTCATGTTCTCAAGAATATAAAGTTGCGTTATATCTTATCTAATCACTTCTCTCCAATGTTTTTTAACGTATCTTTACTCTTCCTCGTACCCAGGGGCGGACCTACATGGCTGCCAGGGGTTCATTGATAAAAAATTACACTGTATATATAGAGTAAACTTTCAATATTTTTGTATATATACTAATTTTGAACCACCTCAACCATAGAAAAGACACAACCCATTTATATTTTTTATATTCTGAATCCCCTGAGTAAAAATCCTGGATCCGCCACTGCTCGTACCTTCTACAACCAGTTTCTCGCATCTTCTGGTGAGGCGTCAATGTACTTCCTCTTTAAATGCTCAAATCATCTCAATCTTATTTTCTTCATCCTATCCGTCATATGAGCCACTCCTATTTATCCTAAATAACTCTGTTGTCTTTTTAGGTGCATCTTTCCGGGACAACTAAAATTATGTATTAAAAATGCTCCCGTCATAAGCGTCAATAAAAACATAATATCCATAATGTTCAGAGAGGGTAGGGTGTAGAGGTGACAAAATTAATTTATGAAATGATAACTTATAAAATTTGACTTATTATTAAGTTATTCATTTATTAGTTTGTTTCATTAATCAGAGATTGTAAAAAATAGATTATAAAATATTAAGATAAAACTAAATACTATAACAAATAGTGATACACAATAAAAAATTGCGATAATTGAATACTAACATTAAAAGAAAAAGAGGCAAAAAGAAGGCTAGCCACCCCCACCCTCCCTTCTTAGTTATTTACCAACTTTTTATATTAATATTTGATCTTCATATCATTGTAAGTAAGGTTACAACCTTAGCCAACTAATGTTATATTATATCCAATTTAATCATTTTTTTCTCAATTTTTCTATAACTAATCTCTATCTCTTTTAACTCTTGTTAAAGTCAATCTCTCACATTTTCTTATTAATGTATTTTTGCATTTTTTCTTCACATTCATAAACTATCTCAGTTATATTTTTCTTATTTTGATCGCTATAAATGTTATTTCTTCGTCTTGCCTTTGTAACTTTATTCGTAATCATATCTTTTTAGATATGACACACATATTAATGTGACCATTCTTTTTTCTACTATCTTTATCTTCTATACATGGGTGTTTTTGATTGACTAGCATTGTGACTCATGTAGTAACATTGGTTAATTAACCACCACTCTTTAAAACACATATTTGAGTAATAGCGATACATTTGTATCACACATTATTAAATGTCATTTTTACTATAAATAGAAACAATTAACTTTAAAATTTATCTTTTAACCTTAACGAAATAATTTCCAGGAACACAAATATATAAGAATTATTTAGCCTATAAATATTAAAAGTCTTTTTTTTCTTCTTAATTATTGTGCCAGATTAAAGGTGTCATATAAAATTAGACGAGGAAAGTTTATAAAATGAATCATAATGGGTAATAGTAATAAATTACGTAATTAAGTATAATCTCTTCTAAATCGGTAATGATGATTGATGAGATTTTTGGATCAGCTAAATGCAACTTTAATACTTTACCATTTCCTTTTAATATTTTGTCCAAGGTGAATCTCTTGAAATATTAGATAAAAAACGATGTGATGGGGAATTGGGATGAAAGGTAATGCCCATTAGATATTAAAGGGGGTTTGATCATGTTAAAATGATATTTGAAAATTCGAAATTGCTCAAATAAGACATGCTATGAAATTTTTACTATAAAAATCATGAGAAAATATTTTCAATTCTTTTTGAGACGTTATATTTAGTCATAATATAGAAACTTTCTTAAATAATATAATTGGATAAGTATTGAACGTATTAAGTTATAACTTACTGTTTAAATAATTTTAATCTTATTCCAATCTGTCCAAGTAATATCTAATAGATTGATGAACCATCCATTTATTAACTCAATCTGAATCAATTAGTCAATTTGACACCCCTATCTTAAATTAATATTGACAACTAGGGTGGGTGATGATTATAAGTTATAGAGAAAATGGTCAAATGCACCCTTAAGCTATAACCGGATTCTCAACTACACACTAATTCTTCACGGGAGTCTTATCACCCCCCTAAACTGTTTAAAAGTAAAGTTATTACCACCCTAAATGCCTACATGGCAAAGTGAGTGTATTGCACTCTCTTTGAGAGAGTGAAGATAAAAAAATAAAAATAAAAAATTTACTTTTAATATTTTTTCGTAAATACATGCATTTTAATTTTTTTTTTTCTTATTTATTTCTACTTCTAATTTGCTTTCTTCTCCAAAGCAACTTAGTAGAGTATCAATGGAAGCCACCAAATTACACCATCTTGAAATCATTGTCATTATTATATTAATCGATACACCACAAATTGTACATAATAATTCTATCTCTATTCTCCACAATCAGGAACTCGTTGGACCCAAAATCTTTCAAATCCAAACAAATTTAAGCTCAATACAATGACACTCAACTAATTTTCTTCAATAAACTTTCAATACAAGGAAAATTCTTGATCCTATATTCAATACCCAAAAGACCCACGAAAATTCTTGTATGCGCTTGCAATTTTTGGGATTTGATTTATAGTTTCGTCAATGGCGGCTGACAATCAATTCAATGGATAAATTTTATTCGGCTTCAAATAATACTCCTCAACTGATTTTGCAACTTGTAATTTCCTACAAATCTGAAAAAATGCAGTTCATGTTCTTCATCTTCTTTGTATAATTGCTACAAAAATTTGATGCAAAACACCCTAAATCTTCTCCAAATTGCCTCAAGTTTTAGATATAAGCTTCTCTCAATATTTCGATTCTTTTGATATACTACTCATTCAAAACGGAGCTCATCTGTGGTAAGTCAAAATTAGAACTCAAGCTTATAAACTAACTTTAATGGCGATTTCAAGTTGTGCTTCAAAGTTTCAACCTTTAGCTTCGATTTTCAGCCATACAGAATTCTTTGAACTATCGACGAAGTCAGTTTCTCCTAATTTAAGAATACAGATTCACAAAATTCATATAAATGCTCGTTGATTTTCATGGAGTTCCGACATTCTTCAGATCCAAAAATCATAGCTATGTTTAAATTCAATAAACCCTGTATTTTCAGCTTCAAATAATTAGCAATCAACATTATAATAAAAAAAGTTTCAATATATGAAGATCAAGCTATTGAAGTTTTTGAAGCCGATGAATATCCGATGGTATGAAACTCAGAAATTAATTCTGAAAAAGGTCCAAATATTGCATATTGAAATAGTTCTATAAGAAAATTGGAAACTTCTCTGGAAATAATTCAAACAAAGATTAGGTAAGTAAAATTTTTGATTACAAATGGAACTTGACATTTCCATTTCAATGGCAGAAAAATTTTAGCCAAAGAAAAAGAAAAAAAAAGAAGAAGAAATGGGCTGAAAAAGAATAGAAAAAAATATAAAAGGGAAATAAAATAAAGAAAAGGAATAATAATGTTTTTATATAAAAAAGTACCATATATATTACGTGACAACGCGCGTGCAGTCCACTACTTACCACAAATCTGGGTGTGACCTTTTAAAGGGCAATATATTCTACTTTTAAAATGTCTAGGGAGGTAATAGGACCCCCGTAAAATATAAGCATGTAGTTGAGAATTGACTAATAGATTGGGGGGTCATTTGACTATTTTCTCTAAGTTATAAGAAAAGAAATGAAAAAGAAGAAAGTGAAAAAAAAGAAGAAGATAAAAACGGAATCAAATAAATAAAACAAGGAAAAGGATAAGAAAATAATAAAAATATTTTATTTAGATATGTACGTGTTTGATGCGTGTGTTGCACAACTCAACACCAATCTTTTATGGAGTAATATTTATGAGGGTCCCAAAATCATTTAATATCTTATGTCTATGACACATTTTATTTTTTAATATAATAATTTATAATCAAATAAAATTTATCATTTATTTATATTAGATAAATTTTATTTTATTTAAAAATTTATATCTAATCAAACATAGTGGATAAATTAAAATTAAGAGAACATAATTGTAGGCATGATAAAAACTACTAAAATTGAGTATATAATCGAAAATTCGATTCAATTTACTTATTTAAAGTATGAATACGATGCATGAGAAACTGATAGGATGAGATTTGGGACAAACAAGGGTTGCGGCAGTTCAAACGATTTTTTCACTTTAATTTGTGTAAATTATTAAATATAGTGATTTAAAATTGAGTAAAATTTATTTATTTTTTGAAAAATTATCCGTCTATCGATTTAAAATGTCAAATTATAGTTGAAGAGCATAAATAAAAATAAAAAGAAGCATAAAAATTATAATATTTTATGTTATAAAAAATGAGGTTAAACGATTTAAATGAAATGTCAAATTAAAAAGTTGCTAAAAAATATAATGGGACCATCACCAAAGAATGTGGTGCAGTGGATAGAGTTGCTCCTTCCTTAATCAGAGGTTTTAGATTCGAGTTTAGCATAAGAATTTTCTTTTTAATATGAAGCGCTTCTCCTCAAATGGGAGTCATACATAGCGCGAATCTAAAATTATCGTTCTTTAATTTGGATATCGAACATCGAATGAAAGCAAGTACAATTGGGAACTTACATGGTCCCCGTTTACGTGTATGGTGGGTTTACGTGTACTCTTTAGATGATGCTGACGTTGCTATGTCATGTCTACCATCTCCATACATGACATGTTTCAATAATGCTGCTTTCTCTCTCTAATACACACTTTCTCTCTCCATCTTTTTTTTCTCTCGAAGAATTAACTTAAATAGTTGCTCATTCAACGATTAAACTTAAGAATAATTGGCAGGGCGTGGTATAACGGAGAGTTGTATGTTGCATTCCAGAAGGATTAATTGTTTTCGAAAAAAATCTATTGATACTCTCCTAATTGGTTTGATTGTAGGTACGATAATTTACTTTACGGTCGAGGTTTCTGGTTCAAGTGCAGAATGACCAGGGAAAAAAAATAGAACGCTACTCATGCATGTTTCATTCGACTCGGGGATATAACTCAATTGGTAGAACTCCGTTCTTGTAATTACAGGTTGAATATATCTAATTGTCCAGGCGAAAATGATGGTATCTTGTATCTGAACGGATGACTCACTTTTTCTAACTAATGAGAATCAACCCTTCGGGGTGGCCCAGTGGTTTGGGCTTGAGACTTTCATGTTGAAGGTCTCAAGTTCGAAATCCCTTGCCAGCGAAAGCAAGGAGTTTGCCTTTTGGTTCGTACCTCTCCTATGTGGTTTGCGAGCTATGACATATGAACGGGGTTTAAGTAATGGAAATCAAGAAAACAGTATAAGTTGTTTATGAAAAAAAATTCAGTTTTTCTAATTAATTATTTATTGTTTTAAAATTTATTAATTCACTTAACTTGATTAATTTTTGAAACCCCTCACTAAATGCTTGCGTCTTTTTTTAAAAATTTTCTTGGTGACTCAAACATAATGTCTTAAAGTTGGAATGATGGTGTTTACCATCCAAGACACTCCTTTTTATCCAATCAATTTGAACTTGCATAAGATAAATACATGAAGGAGAGTGGCGAAGTCCTGATCGAAAACTTCTTGACTCGTTCATATTTCGAATTTAAAATCTCTAGTTAAAAATAGAGTATTATTAGTTATCTCACTACACCACTCAATAAATCTCAATCTCTAAATTTCACACATTTATTGAATATTTTTTATCAAAAATTATAGTAATATATAAATTAAAAATTACTATTATTTATGTATGCATATGCATAAGTAATAAATCTAAAATACTTTTAACAAAATTCTTTGACTTTATCATTCTAAGACCCAAGCAATGAAAAATATCAAATGGACGTGTTTATCTACTTAACTTATTAGGGAAATATCCTCTTATAGTAAGGAAAAAATAGGGTAGGGTTTCGAAATTTGAACCCATATGATATGTTGGAAAAGAGTTTTTTGAATTGTTTTTAAATAAAAACAAGTTGGGATTTTATTTTTTATTTATTTTTAAATAGAAAGATATATATTAAGATAAGTACGAAAGGTATTTAAACAAAAATAGCAACTAAAAATAAATAATAGATCACAAGTTTCAAAATGTATTTTTTTCTTATTTTAAATTTTGAGTTTAAGCAAACACAATAACATAAATTGTGAGGGAAGTAGGGTATTAAAACTTTTCATAAAACTGACTGAACCGAATTGATTATTAGATTTTTTAAAGTAAAATAGTACGTTTCAGTATATATTTATAATCGTACCGAAAATTAGAGTAGTTTAACATATCTTAATAGTTCTATAACGGCTTAGCATGTCTACAGACGGATAATCAATAAGTTTTAAAATCGAACCGAATCGATCGATATGCAGTCCGACAAAATCTGTCGGATTTTAACATTTTTTAGTAAAAAATTTTATTCGTATTAAAGATGATTTTTTTTATCCATTAGAGTTAAATTAAAAAATTTAAAGTAGATATTTTGATTAAATCTAAATAACATGAACAATTTACACTAACTAGTATTTTTGTGTTAAATGATATATAAAAAGTAAAATTAAATAATTAAAATAAAATAAAATAAAATAGAGATGGAATAACAAAATGAAAATTAAAACAAGTTAGATGGACTGTCTATGTATTTGGCTAAGATGTCACAATGAAACCCTACTTTTATGTGATATATTATCTTACACGTCAGCGTGAGAAATGGGTAATAAATTTGTGAAGGAGAAATAAAGAAAATAAAATAAAATAAAATAAATAAATATAAACTATATAATATATGATGTGAAAGGTAGCTTTAATTAGAATCATATGCTGTGGGCTATACCACTTTATTTTCCTTCCTTTTCCACCGTCTACAATTGTTTAATTATTCTCCTCCTCCTGTTTTAATTTCCAAAAGTAGATTATTTTTTTTGAAAAATAAATAAATATAAACGTCCACGTTTTCTAATTTCTATACACAGAAAATCTAATTAAGACAAGATAGTGGAAAGATTTAATGCAAATTATGTAAAACATTTTTAGCCGTTCGGGTCAATTGTTTTTGTGGACCATTTTAGTTTTTTGAGGGGATTTTATGTCAAAAATTTTGGGAGATTTTTAATGTGCGATGTTTTTCTTGGAGGCCGGGCTAAGTAGGTTTGTAGATTTATAAATTGATAATTTTTTGAAGATTAGGTGTGCATGATATTTTAGACGAATTTCAGATTAGTAGAAGAGGAAAGTCGTGAAGAGCTTCTCAAAGCATAATTCAAATTTACTCCAACACATACTTTTGGAATTCGATGTGGCATAGTTCGAAAGATAAATTTGTGCAGGTCTAAACAAATAACGCATATTTAATGGAATTTTACAAGTCGGATGTAAAGAAGGTAGTATGTACTCAGTCTTCTTCCTATCTTGTTAAGGTAGAGAGATTGTATACTAAAAATCGAAATGAGTATAAAAGTAGAAGAAAAATAATGATAATACTAAAAAAAAAAATTAGACGACGTACAACTATAATGTGTGCCATCAATTTAAATCATATAATATATAACTCATAACTAATCTGAAAATGACATATAAGAGATATTCATAGATCATTTTCTTCTACCAAATTACGTGAACCATTCCCTCTATATTTTCCATGAAAAATAAAAGGGCAAAAAATGAGTATATGAAGTTTCTAGTACTAGACGAAATCCATCATAATCTTTGCAATTTCAATCAAATAAGAATAACTCAAATGATATTCAATATTAGGTGTCAAAGGGATTTGTGTCCTTTCCATCTATCGACACACCTTATCTTCACTCTACAACCCTATCGTCATGCCTCACCTTTTGTCATGGGCAATTCAAATTTATTCGAAGCTTTAAAGTAATTTTTATATAGCCACGGGGTGTCATTGAAATAAAGTGGGGGTGGGGGGTGGGGCTAGACACCTAATAATTTAACGTAATTGGCTTAATTGATCTTGTCCTATTAATTCAATGTGAGAAAGCAAAGGTAAAGTTAGGCATAAAGTTACAAACATCCTTTTCTAGTGTTTATTTGTGTTTGGATTTGACAAGTTAGTTACCATAATGTTTCTCTCAATTATATACAAATATCTTGTTCTTTATATACCAAATACAAATAAATAAATAAAATTTTAATTTATTTTTTGTGAAAAATATTTTTCTTTTCTACTAAAATCCCTCCTAAAAAGAAAATTATATTCACGTAAGAGTAAGAGGGAGGAGAACCTGCTCCACCCTTAATAACTTGAGTTCAAATTCTGAATATGGAGGAGAACCTGCTCCACCCTTAATAACTTGAGTTCAAATTCTGAATATGGAGAAAACTATAATGGAAACGTCACCTCCAAAATAAGCCCTGTAATGTGCAATTAAATTTAGTCAATACTCCATCGGGGTGGGGTGGGGTGGGGTTGGTGGGTGTGGGGGGCTTCAAAATGTGAAAAACGAAAGGTAAAGTTAGGCATAAAGTTCCAAACATCCTTTTCTTGAGTTTATTTGTGTTTGGATTTGATAAGTTAGTTACCATTAACCACCGATGTAGTGTAGCAGATTGAGTTATTTCTTTTTTAATTAAAGATTTTATATTTGAATTTTAAGTATGAAAAAAATCTTTGTAGAAAGCGTTTCTCCTTCGAATAGAATTTTATGTAACACAAATCTAAATTAATCAAACTTCAATAAAGTTGCCAATTCAATGAAAAACCAAAAAAGTTAGTAACAAACTTTGAAGAAAATATCATAACATGGGCTGCTTCATAAGATCTGACTCAGAAAATCTGCAGCCCCATAAAAATTAGGAAATATCTCAAAATTGACCATTACTTAACGTTCATGTGGTGATAAAAAATAGACAATTCTAGAATAATGGTTGAACCATAATTGTCAGTAAGAAAAATTAAAATATTAAAAAAATTAGTCATTCTTATTTATTAAATTATATGACATCTCAAAATTGACCAATACTTGATATTTTATTTTTTGATTTTCTACTCGGTATTTGATATCTGCATTGAGTTGTAATTATATTCGAATTCGTATCACGTAGGATCCTATTTAGGAGAAAACGCTTTTTATTAAGAATTTATCTATAGCTAAAATTCAAATTCAAAACCTCTAATTAATGAAGGAGCAAATCGTAATGATAAAAAATTGAGGATGTCATATTCTAGACTTTTGAAAACTAGTGAGGTAGGAAGGAAAAAAAAGAATGATAACAGTAGGTCTGGTCGGTATGGAGATAATTTCTCATGTTGATTAGATAAAAATTTAGAAATTTTTATTTTTTATAAAAATAAATTTTCTAAAAAATGAGGAATGACTTTTCTGATAAATATTAAAATAAAAAAGATTCACAAAGGACATTTTTTATTGATTGTATTTTTTTTGTTTTACCGCACACTTCATCTTCACCCACACCAAACCCATACATGACATTCTCACCTCCATTTATATTTACCAGGATTATATTTTTTTGATTAAATTATTTTCAGATTTTATACAAATATTTTTGGAATATATTTTTATTTATGCATCAAATATAAAAAATAAATAAGAAACTTCTTTATTTATTTTACAAAATATATTTTCCGTACCAAACACACCCAAGAATTTTCTTATTTTCATGACTCAAACGTGAATAAAAAAAAGAGAATTATTGAAAACATCTCTGAATTTGACACAAATTATTAGGTTGATTCTCGAACTGTTAACAACCTTAAAAACACCATTCTACTTGAGTAACTAAACTTAGATATACCCCCAATATGTCACATGACATAGCAAGTAGTCTCAAACTCTTGTAGGGGGATAGTATTCTTAATAAAAAGTCGAGAGAAGTGTTGAAAAACCCCTCTAAATTTAACGAGAATTTAGGGGTGTATTTCACTCATGTTACAATAACAGGGGTGTATTTTTAAGTTTAATTAGTCAAGTATACGAATATTTTCGATAGTTTAAAAATGATACTAATAATTTACGCCGAATTTAGAAATGTTTTCAATACGTTTGTATTCCAAAATAGACGAAGCATCTTTTCACGTGTTTCAACAATTGCGTTTTCATTTTTTTGTTCGTGTTAGACGATAGAAAAGGAAAAGAAATATTTTTAAAATGGGACAAGAAAAGTCGTGCAAGATTTTGCATCTTATGAAAAAATTGTAGAAAATTATAAGGTAATCCCTTAAGTATTACCGGAATAATTTTAATTCTTTAAATTTATCAACAATAAATATTTTTTTTATCTTACAAATATTTATCAAATTGTGATTATTAAATTTAAAAACAATAAAAATAAAAATATTTAATCGAAACTCACATATTTCTATGATCTAATTTTATCATTGCTATGTGAAGTCAATGTACGAAAATCACAATACATAAACCAATAATAGTGTGAGGGGCCATAACCATTCATAGTATGAACCTATGGACGCTTTATGTCTAAATCATTTGGGATAACATTTGCATTTTATATATATCGTGATGCTGATACAGAGTTAGTCGATGTAATTATATTTTATCGGCAGACCAAATAATGTTTTAATGTTACTCCCTTCGTTCACTCTTGACACATTTGGACTTGATATATCCATTAAGAAAATAATAATTGACATTGCTGATTTATCATACTTTCTATTGATCAATGTTTTGCATTAGGTCTCAAAAACTTATTTGGTAATAAGTAATTACTGTTAAAAGTAAAACATGAAATCGTTTTTTCTTGGTATATTCAATGTGAAAAGTAAAAATGAAAATCTAGTTTTAAAATAATGAATAAGTGAAAGTGAACGGATGGAATATTATTTTGTAGCTAAGTCAAGGCACATTAGTCACGTATAAAGCATTTTATGGATGGGAAAATATGACTAAATAAAGTTTAAGTTTCCTAAGTGGATGCTTGTATTCTTGTCAAACTCCCACTACTTGTTGTCTGCCAGCATATTTATATATCTCTCATTACCTTTGAATAAATTCACTAGTAATTGATTGGAGTCAACAACACATTTAAGAAATGGTTTCTAAAATTACAACTTGGTATAGTGCCTCTATTGATTACCATCCAATATAATATTGTGAATATTATATTAATGAGCAACTTCATAGGTACGAAGCATTTCGTGTTTAGCAGAGTTTAGGAAATGGGCATATAATTTGAGGTGTGATATAGATAATATACTCTAATGCAAGTATTAATAACTGTTTTCATGGCTCGAATTCGTGAAGATCATATGGAGACAATTTTATTGTTACTCCAAGTAATAGCGAATTCAGAATTGTCATCAAGAGGTGTCAATACTTGTAATACCCACTTAGTAGCGGACCCAGAATTGTCCTCCAAACTCTCACCGTTTGACCACCCCATCCCCCGCCACCCCCACTTAGTAGCCAGGATTGTCCTCCAAACTCGCACCCTTTGACCACTCCATCCCCCGCCACCCCCACTTAATAACGGATCAGGATTGTCATTAAAGAATGTCAATACGTGTAGTATCCAATCTCCAAGGTTCACCTCCCAATGTAATATAGTTTCAGTTGTTCCTAAAGTAAATTTTGAGTACAATGATCATATCCATAAACTTATAATTTTGTACTTATTACATATCTTCTACTTTTTCTTTAAATTGTTTCATCAGAATCATAAGTGCAACTAGAGGTCTTAATGGAATGTTCATCTCAATTTATAAATCAACATTTCGTGTGAACTTATTCCTTTTCTCTAGGAAATAAACCAAGAATCGAATTCCTTACTAGTTTAGGATTTGTTATTTATGTTATTTACTTATTTATGTTTAATTAGAATTTGTTAGTCTTTTAGTTTCCTAGTCGTAGTTTACTTTGATTGTTAGTCCTATAAATAGGGTGCCTTATTACATATAAAGCCTCTTACAAAATCATTGTTGACTCTTTCACTTGTGCATATATTATTGCTTTGGGTAATTTTATTTCTTTCAATTTTCTGTTATAATTAAAAATAATTAGACTAAAAATTTTAAAATTACTCCCTCCGTTCATCTTTACTTGTCCACTATACTATTTTGGGATATCCAACAATATTTGTTCAATTTATAAAATCAATAAATAATTTATCATGTTGTGTCCATCTTACCCTTGCTATTAAATAGGGAGTATTCATTTTTCAATGTTTAAATGACTTATATTTAACAAGGGTGATTTGATAAAATTATCCCTATCATATTTACTGCTTCTTAATCCATATGTCAAGTCAATAGTGAATATCTATTATTGGACTGAGCGAATACTTCACAATCAATGAAAGCAAAAGCATTTCGAAAAATGTGCATTTAGAATTATTTTTCTTTTTCTCGTTTTGGATTTATCATTCCTGAAAATTGGAATGGTAAGGTCAAGTGCGTATAATAATTGTGAAGTTGGAACATGAAGTACTATATTCTCTCTAGCGATGTAGGATTTTAGGATCACCATTTAAGTCATCTCAGTAATGTATATAAATTTACAAGTCTACCCTCTTACTTTGGATGGCTGGTATTTGCAATGGTAATAGTTTATTTTTTCATTATTTATTAATATTTGTAATAATATATCCAGTATGTTATTGATTGTATTTCAATTTTATCACATGATTTTATTATTGTTTTAGCTCCCGTCCGGTAGTCCTTGCAATGTTTCCTTGTCATTTGCAATATTGTCTT
Source organism: Solanum appendiculatum (assembly GCA_018342035.1). Taxonomy (NCBI): domain Eukaryota; kingdom Viridiplantae; phylum Streptophyta; class Magnoliopsida; order Solanales; family Solanaceae; genus Solanum; species Solanum appendiculatum. The sequence goes on from JAGDQO010000110.1 coordinate 526,232, forward strand.
CATTGTCTCTCCCCTCTTTTATACCGAAAATTGTTGTACTTGAGCAAAGAGTCTTTCAGAGAAACAACATTGTGGAGGTCTTCATTGTCGCCTCTTTAATACCAAAATTTGTTACACTTGAGCCAAGAGTTACCTCCCAAAATGAAATTTGTTGGACTTTACTGGTATGTTGTTGGTAAGCCCAAAAGACTTCAAGATAAGCCCAATGGGCATTATAATTTAGCATTCACTTTTGTCATGTTGAAGCAAAGTAAACAAATTTCATAGGCTATTCAAGGGAAAAGGTCGAAGAGAGGGAATAACTTACTAGACTCACTTCTATATCATAATAAAGAGGTAGTCTGGTTCAAAACAAATTGTTGAAACTCTAAAGATCAGTGCAATATCCAAACATAAAAACATTCTCACAATCTCTGCTAAGAACATTTCTTTCTAATATATGAAGATATCAAAATATCAAAGAAAGGAATGTAAGGAAGCACTACATGGGTAACTAAAAACTTCAAAAATGAACAGTTCCACTGCCAAACAGCTTTCTTTGGGTTCTTACGCAAAAGCTCATTCTTCATCCTCCTCATCGCCATCACCGCCAGCAGCCTTCTTGGCAGCAGACTTTTGGTTCTTTCGCTTCACTCTTCCTGGACGCCCGCCACCAAAAGGACTGGTTAGAGAGAAGTCAATGTGCTTCTGAGAGTCCACTCTCACCATAAACGAAGCAACATTCACCACTTGCCTTCCAACCCTGCAATGCAGTTAATGTTTGGTTAGCTTCACTGATATATTGTGCACATAAGTAAACAAAGAACCAGTAGTTCATGGAGCCAATTATTTTATTAAATGTAAATGTGATCCAATCTTTTTGGGATAACCTGAAGGGGCTCAAACTATGTATCAATTAGGAGGGAGAAAAAACAAGAACCCCTACACATGATTATAACAGCACGAGATCTACTATGTGCAGCTAAAAACACAGCTACCCAAAATCTTGTAATCCAACACCAGACTTTACCTACCAATGAAAGAAAATCATGTGTCTACAATCTTTACTACAAATTTAGTTTTATAACTAGTGAAATAAACATTTGACTACTAGAAACCTCACAATTCAAAGCGCTAAAATACATCTCTGTTAACATGTAAAAAGAATGATTATAAGTGAAATGATTTATACAGATTCTTCAAAAAGTGACAACCTAGTGGCAATTATAGTTTAAAATACATCAACCAAGATTTGATATCTTCGAGAACAACTAGCACTAAAAGAATTCACCGTGCCAACATTACTCATCTTTATAGGTTCAGAGAGGATAAATGATACAATAACTTGCTTAAAGAAACATGAAATCTTGTTCAGAAATTTGTAACAAGAATTCCTATTTTATTATTGAGGGATATCTGTGGGGAATAAAGACACATTCTAAACCTTAAAAACATTTATATCCTAAACTAGATGCAAGTGTTATAGTTCTTTACACAAATTTATACAGGACTGGAAAAAATGAAAAGCACTTCCCAAGATTCCCCTTATTGAACTTAAAGGAACACAATTAATGTCACATATTATTGTATCAATTTAGATGATAGGCTATAAGGGATTCAGTTACAAATCCTGTCATCTACTTTCACAGAACACCTAAAAAGAAGGGGTAAAAAACAGCTTAACAATTTGCAACATGTGACGAAACCAATCTGATTTTACCTGATATGCCTTTGCCTGATGAGCACTCTTGCATGGTGGATTGACTTAGCCATGCCAGTCTTGAAAACAAGGGTTTGCAGACGACGTTCAAGAAAATTCTCGACAGTGAGTGCCAAGACATAATCGAGCTTGTTCTGGCTCTCATCCAACAACCCATACCTGTTCATCCTCCTCAAGAGAGCTTCACCTTCAAAAATACGACGTGGATCTTTCTCATCAAGAGTCAGAAGCATTCTTGCAGCATTCCTGATACGGCTCAAAGCATACTGAACTCTCCACAACTCCCTCTTGCACCTCAGTCCATACTCTCCAACAAGCTTCAACTCTGCATCCAACCTCTCCTTCTCATAAGGACGTCGAGGCTTCTTAAAGGTCTTCCCATCTGATTACACACCATAATAGCAAATAAACAAAAGCTTGATACTATTTTCCCCTTTCCTGACATGCTTATCCAATTCCCCAAAATAAAAAACAAAAAAGTAGCCAAACAATTTTCCCCTGTCCAACATTGTCACCAAAATAGGCTTAAGATTTCGAGAACATTAACTATCATAAAAGAGACACTAATGCAGTTGCAGTTTATCTAGTTCCCCATTGTAATTGACAGGGAATTTTCTGATATAAAAATTTGAACTTTCATTGTGGCAATTGTCACTTTAGCTGTAAATCCCATCATATAAAACCTAAAGGTCAAAACTGAAACAGAACAATTAGCTAGACCACTATATCTATTAGATCGAAATACCTACTTAACGAAAAATACTAACAATCAGGCAACAATAGGCATAATCAGGCCAATTTACTAATAGTCAGCATTATCTAAAATTTAACATAACGATACACAAAACACAAACATCAATAGATCATGCTAAGCATCAATCACACTAATTAATTCAGTCGATTCCGTTCCATTTGGATCCGTATCATTCTAATACTCTAATAATTTACTTTTCAAGTCAACCTGTAGGTTTCTAACACTACGAATTCTTCATATTTTTACTAATCTAAGCAAACTAACAGAAATTCATACAAGCTGGAGGTTTCTAACACCGAACATAATCATAAAAAATCTACATTTAGATCAAGGAGACTTACAGTTGCGGTAAAAGGAGACGTGCACCATGTTTACCGGTTGACGGCGCCGTACTCAGACCGGCGACCTGCTGAAATGAACTGAGAAATCTGCTAGGGTTAGAGAGACACTAGGGTTTGATAAGGAAGCGCGGCTGCTTATATATATAAAATGTGTTGTCTCTCAAAGCCCAACCTAAAATTCTCAAAGCTAATTTGGGTTGAAAATTTTTGGGCCCAAAATGTGTAGTGGATGGTACTATTGGCCCAAATAGGGAATTACATAACTTCCTATTTCTTTTAATTTATTTGTAAGGGATAAAAGTAATATTTTAGGTCTTCTTTTATCTCAATTTATGCGGCACATTTTCTTTTTAATATCTCATCTTTCTACATTTAAAAACAATTCAATTTAAAAAATTTCACTTTATCATCAATGATATGATACATAATCATGCAAATATTTAAGGCTTATTTTAGACATTAATTTTTAAAGTATTTCTTTCTTTTTAATAATTCGCATTCAATCAAATGGTCTCACATAAATTAAGACGGAGGGGAGGATTAATAAGGTTTATTTGAATGATTTATTAAATTATATATTAGGCCAGATACAATATTAGACCAGATATTGTTTAGTAGGGATAGGCATTGTAGGATATTGAAAACTTTCGTTCAGTATTTTTAATTTTTAAAAATATTATACTATTACCATACCAAATTAATTCGGTAGGATTCCATATTTTTAAGTTTAAGTTTCAATTTTTTGTAGCACGATAAATTGGTAACCGTAGTTCATTCGACTTTGACTTACACACACTCATATAATAGAAAATTGTGACTTCAACTTTTCAAGAAACGTTTCAATTATATCTGACTAATACCTTACACATTTATAAATATTCAAAAGAAAGTACAAGCAGTTCTCTTTGTTAATCAATTACATAAAAGTGACATTTCAATCAAAAAAGAGTAGACAAAATTTCAATATTAAAATGCATATCAACTACTATAATATCGAAATTTAGATTTCTATATGATTATGTGTATATACCATACCATGTTCACCCCTATAGGTTTTGTCGAACTAAATATAACGTTAACATTTCTTTGTTTAAGTAACTCCATCACTGTAGGGTAATTTTCCCTTTCAACAAAAAATGACGAATTGCTCCATATTTAGTTGAAATAATATGATTTATCCGCCATGTTAGTTCTGGGAAACTTGGCATATCTAAGTATCATGGACTTAAACTAAATCCAGCACCATATATTTCACATTATTCAAAAATACAACTTAGATAACTCAATATGTATGGAAGTTTCAAGATGATATGATAAAATACATGTTTAACCTTATTCAACAAGTACTACTTGGATAACTCAACAAGTGCAGGCATCTCGAGAAATTGATTCCGCGAACATTATAAAGATGGTGCTCACTTTTAATAGTTGTTAAAATACAACATGAGATCTTGCCTCTTCCGGTATCAACTCCTTTTCTGAGCTTCCTCCACACTGCCTCGCAACAAAGTTATGACTTGTGCTGGATCTGGAGCTCCAAATACTGAACTTCCTGCAACTATGCAGTTTGCTCCAGCTGATGTTGCTGCCTCAATGGTTGAAGGTCCTAAACCACCATCCACCTGTGCATTACAATAGTTCATATGAATGATTAAGAGTTAAATTCAGTATGGCTTGACAACATGATAACTCAAGAAACGGAAAATGCATGAGGAAATGATCCGTGAAAACATGAAAAAAAAGAAGTCAGAATATCTAAAACAAGAATTAAACCATCAAGAAACAAAAAAGCTTACCTCTATATCAAGTGATGGATATTTTTTTCTGAGAGTTCGTACCTAAAAATTGAAAGAGAGTGACTCTTTAAGTTATAATGCAGAAAATGATGAATGATATCCAATATCGAGAATGCCAAATTGTATTCTCACCTTATCCATCATCTCTGGCATAAACTTTTGTCCCCCAAAACCAGGCTCAACAGTCATAACAAGGACCAGTTCGACAGAATTTTCACCATCAAGCTGTAAAATATACAGGTAAACCAGTGTATCATGACGGGTATTTTGAAGATATCATTTAGTTTGTTCCTTTTTCACCAACAGCAATGGCAACAAGTGATTTCCTTTTCAAAACTCTGTTATATTCTTAGCTCACAACAAGGAGAAGTCATAGTATTAAGAAAATCCTGACTCTTTCACTAATAAAACTAATAAAATGTGATAATGAAGAACTACCAGAGGGTACACTTCTTCAATTGGTGTACCAGGCTTCAAAGAAACTCCAGGTTTCATGCCCTTTGACTTTATCCGTTGAACAAGCTCTTGCCAATTATCTGCAAAGAGTAATACCTTCTTTGTAACAGAAATGAAAGTTATGATAACAAAGTCAGCAGAAATCAAGGATCCTTAAGGTGTGAGTACAAAATATTTTACTGGAAAACGTTGTCCAGTTTTGGTTGCATTAAACTAGTAAAACAATTTGCTAATCAAAATGTTCCACAGCAAACAGAGTAAAACAACTCAATGTACTTGGGGCACAAAGCAATATTTATGCAACGATGTTCCACCACCACTAATACAATATACTGACATGCAGTTTGTCTCTTATTGAACCTTTTCGACTAACTACTCAGTTTATACCCTAGTCCCATCATTTCCCTGCATCACTCAATCTATCGATATCATATTCTAGTGAACAGATACTAACATTAACTTATCAAACGCCAAAAAGTGATTGTCCCTCAAATACTTCATGGATCTAGAGCGCAAAGTAAACCCCACCTCTAGATGCCTCAACATGGAAAGTAAAGCCTGAGGCACCAGCTTTGCCTAGCGGTTCCACATAATCAAGGGGGTTAGTGACCATTAGGTGGCAGTCCAGATATGCCCTGTAGAAATTTAGAACAATGGTTAGAACAACTTCATTGTACGATAAATGAATTATGGACAAGAAAAATAAAGTTGAAACAGAGAACTCATTAAACCATACTTTGTATGCTTTCTCAGACTCTCAATAATTGGAGCACCAAGGGTAAGGTTTGGGACAAAGTGACTGCAAAACAGACAAGCACGAAAAAAAGAGTATTACAGTGCTTTTTGTGTATAGAAATCTGAAAAAATCCAATGAGCAGAATTTGTATTCAATTATCCACCCATCATTTTAACATGCATACAACCAGAGCTTGACCTGAATATCTGACCTACCCATCCTGCAATGCACAAATACAACATTCAGTAACTGCTGATGAATGAAGTGCCTAATGGAACAATTTTCAACAGCACTTTAAATCCGTTCTTATTGAGCTAAAGAAGAGAAGACTGAAGATATCACTAATAACGCAATCTAAGCGGAAGCAGATGAAGCACACTTGGAATAGAATTCTAGACCAATCGATATTCCAGTTTGAGGAGGTTACGATCGATTTAACAAGTTCATTGTGCTATAGAGTCACAGCAAACAACAGGAATTGGTACAACTACCTAGTTTATCCTGGAGGGATAATTTCACATGATATGGGCGGCCTCAGAAACAGAACTGTACCTAAATAAAGAAGGTAGTCAACCACTTCTCTTTAAAAATTAAAGTCCTGATGTTATCAGAAACCTCTGTAACCTTTACTTGTAAAGTACAATACTATCTTCTTATTTTAAAGTACAATAAACTTTCTTAACTGTCATCATATAGTAACTATAAAGTCTCTTTCTTGATAAGCAAAAGATATTTCATTAAATGGACCAAGAAGGCCCCAAAGTATAACATGTCATCATTGAAGCTGATTATCTCCCAGCCTTCATGTAGACACTCCAAATATGTCACATAGCTTATAATTGCCCATTATTTGTTGAAAACTGAAAGGGAAAAGTAATGCAGGAATTCTATAGCTTGGCAAATTCTTTACACCAGCATGTCAACACCATGTTTCCACTTCGTTTCCTGATACTCAGTTACATATGAGATCATGTGGTTCTGCATTGTCTTTTAAAACCTAGCTATTAACAAGACTTCCAATCACAAAAACACTAAGTAATTTCTTCTTATCAGTCCTAGCCTTGGTAGATAGTGTTACCTGGTACCTGTTGCTAATGAGAGCCAACAAGTATAAGTATCTCATGGAATTAGTCGAGGTGTGAAAGCTGATCCAGACAGCACAGCTAACAAAAAAAAAACTGCCAACCAATCAACTATGCATCACTCTCAGTTTATTAGGCAGAGCTACATGCTCACCTCTATTCATGCAATGCTAATAACAACTGACATTTCAACTAAATCTGCTCCTTAAATTTCAATCCAAAGATGGAGAAAACAAGATCAAGCTAATAGATACAAGAGCTCAGAAAGATTGAAAAAAAAAGGGAAAAAATTCTAGAAAGAGGAAGGAACTTTACCATGATGTCCATGTGGAGCCAATCGGCACCGCAGTTGAGCATGCGCTCTGCTTCAGATGCCAAATTAGCGAAGTCTGATGACAGCATCGACGGTGCTATGATTGCCTTCACCATCTTCCTCACTTGCTAATAAGAAATCAAACAAATATATGAATCAGTTGAGGAATCTAAAGCTACGGCCTATTTTGGAGAAAACTAGAAACGAGAATCTCATAGAAGTCCAGTATACCTACCGGCTGTTAAATTCTCCGTTCAATCAAAATCCCGGCGCCGGCGAAGGTAATAGTCGTCTCTCTCTTTTCGGTCGACTGAGAATTTTGTAGCACTAAACACAAATTACCCTTCTACCTACCATCTAATAAAAAAATATTATTAATTTATTAATATATTGAAGGTGTAAAGTGTTTACTATTTGATCAGTTCGATTTTCTATTTTTTTATTTTAGTTCATACTTAAATTAATAAACCAATAAAATTATATTAAAATTATTTTGTTCCTAATTAAATAAAAGTTAGAGTTTAAATAGAACTCTATTCTTATTTTCTACAATTTCATCTTTCTTCTGAGTAAGATATCAAATTATTTTGACCAATCACTTGGCAAATTTGATAAGATCAATCTTTTATTATAAAAAATCAAGTTGAATTCAACTCTTGTGGGTTGGTCACCAACAACTCTAGACTCATGATCCTTTTTGGTTTCTAATCCATATCGCGCATCGTTTTGAGGTCCAACTAATTCGGACATGAGCCAGAAAGTCATACTTCGGAGAACAAAGCTCCCCACTACAAGCAACTCTATTCTCAAGGATCGAACCGAGACCTCTGATTAAAGATACAGACTGACTCATAATTTTCAAATCTTAGCCATCTCTCACTGATTAAACCAACAAAATTGGTAATTGACATCCTACCAAAGTTGAATTTCAATACATCAGACTTTGCATAAACAAAAGCAAATATAGTAACTTTTTAAATTAACTACAACATATGGATAATAAAATCCTTTCTGATAAGACTATTTTCACTATAACATATCCTGTCTTGTTTCTACTGATGCAATAAAGATCTGATCACTATAATAATCCAAAGATGAAGTATTCTAAATTAGGTTAATAACTATATCTAGCACACCTAACATAGGGTAAAATCAATGGTTTTCAGCTCATCACTCTTATCAGTTCTATAACCATTTTACAACAGACTTGTTCTAACTTCAAATGCAACGCGGCGTTAATATCTCAGTTGAAACTATGGCTTCTCTTCATCTGATTGAGGACAAGTTGGTTCTGGAGAGGCCTCAACATCAACAAAGAACTCCTCTACTGAAAAGAAAAAGAGAAAGAAAGACCAAATCAAGCTAATGCAAGCAAATATAAGAACTCTAGTCTGTATTTCAATAAAAGTGTCATAATAGCAAAATGAACTGTATTTCACAGAAGACAGATATTCCCGAAGAGAAGAGTATGTATGAATGTTTTGCATCTAACTTATCAGCCAGTCGGAAACTTGCAATTGAACAGTAATGCAGAAGTAAATATTCCTGAGTAAACCATGTTGACTGCAAATGCAGCAAATGAAAGCCAGAATGCACGAACAAAGATCAGAAGTGAGATGCCAAACAAAGCTACAATAGTCTAATGTAAAGAAAGAAAATTTGAGAGTAAGAAAGACAACAGCATTGCGTTTCTGAAAATTTTAGTAGGTGGCAGTGTGTTGTCTTGTTGTCTGTTCATATTCGTAGTCGTAGTATTGCTCATGTAGTTTCTTGTCCTTCGATTTCTGTTACTATTTGTCGTTTCTTGTACCTCGATTATCATATTGTTTTGTTGTAGTTACCATTCTGTTACTATCTGCTATGTTTGTTATTACTTGTTGTTTCTTGTACTTCCATTACTTCTTTTTTGGGACTGCTTAGGACTTTTTTCATTGAGACGAGGGTCTATCAGAAACAACCTCTTTACCTCTAAGTAAGATCAGCGTACACTCTACTAACCCCAGAGCCCAGACCCCTTTTGTGGGACTACAGTGGGTATGTTGTTGTAAAGACAAGTAGACAACAACATCGACATTGCATCTAATAACTTTGGTTAAAAACAACAGACAAGTTGAGATGCTTAATGCTAACATATTTTGGACATCTATGCAAATTATGATTCAAAGCATAACATTTGGTGGGCAAGAAAGTAAAAGTTCTCACCTATATCATCTTGCTCGGGAGAGTCAAGTAGAATATCTGAATCCGAAGGCAAATATGCAGAACCAGGATAGTTCCCAAGAGGTCCTAGATCTGTAATTATATTAGAGCAAAAATGAACATTAAAACCAGAATAAAAGAGGAATAAATTAATAAAAGGAAGAAAAAAGACAGGGATAGGCTCGCGGTTCATGAGATAGGAGATAGAAAATTTTAGAAACTCTGAGCACAATAACAATCCATAAAATCATCGTTGAAGAAGAAGCCCATACAAATTATTATACTCACTACCAGTACTAGTGAAACTATGTCTTTGTAAGTCATATCTTCCAATACATATGACATATCATATATGTAATTACACTCCTGTTATATTCTTGAGAAACAACCTCTCTATCTCCCAAGATAGGGGTAAGTTATGCGTACACACTAGCCTCCCCAGACCCCACTTGTGGGACTAGTCACCACACTAGGTATGTTGTTGTTGTTGACATATCATAAATGTAATTTGTAAATGTATTTAACTTTTAGAGCATTGTTCCCTGCTGCCTGGAAAAGAATACTGTGATGCAACATTTTTGCATTCACTTAGTCTGATTTGCCAATCGATACCACTACATAACAATAAACAAGCAAGACCATACTAGAAGTCCTTGAATAGTATGTCCTTAATTGAAAATAAAGGTCTTTGACGAGTATGAATGTAAATCCCAACATGCTGACCACCTATATCTATCTGGGTACAGGGCATACTAGCCAGTGCACCATAGACTAGTCTATTTTCCTGTTGAATGGATCTCCTTTTGGCCTAAGGAAGTCCACAGCTGAGTAGAAATAAATATCAAGTGGTGTTCTGCTGCTGAGCCGAAACGGCGAAACCTATAAGCATTTTCTGAAAAAATGAAAACTTCCCCGAAATTTCTAAAGATATTATTGTCCCTAAGGTGGAAGGAGGCACCAATCTAAAAACTACCATAAGTTTTCTGAAAGCCCAATAAAAAGATAAGATGTCCAGGGCCAGACAGTTCAAAATGTCAATAACATCTAGTAGTAAGGATCTTAGCATTATTAGATAAAGCAAGACCTTGATAGAACTGTGATAATCCATGAAAACAATCTTCATGTTTCATTGTAGACAATATGACTTTTTCGACACCAACGTTCCTGCTGAGCTTAGAAGTACACTAAATATGTATATACTTACCATGCTTCCTCCAAAATTAAATGTTACAGTTTGTCATGGTTGACTATTAACATGAAAGTTCATACATGAATTACTGCTTAATGGAGTAACTACCATGACCTTCATCTAGTGTTCCAGAAGAATAATGCAAAGTAAATTTCTCATTTTAGGCTGATGGACTTCATTTGTAATTCTACAAGCTTCAAATAGGACAATAATAAAGTTCTCAAATCAAACACTCTTCTAACATCAAAGGAAGCACCAAAGGAGTTGGAGGGGGGGGTGAACGTGAACCACATTGCAAATTAATGCTGAATCTCGCTCATGAGCAGCGATAATGTTTGAGTTGTGCATAAGTTAACTTACCTCCCAAGTTCGACAGATCTGCTGTTAGATCCGAGAGACTAAAGTTCCAAGGAATCTGAGCCAAAGATCTAAGTGAATCCCTAGAATTACCAACACCATTATCTGGTGGTAGTTGTAATCCCACTGAACTTGCTACATCAGATGGAAAGGCAGCATCAAGGGCTGAGGTGTCAACTCCCATACCCGAAATTTCAGTAAAGGGAAAATGGCCGCTGGAAGCTACTGATGCAGGGCTTACAGCCATATCTGACATAGATGACATGGCATTGCCAGGTGGAACAGCTGCTGCTACATCTGACACACTGGTGTCAATCACCATACTGTCAGCAGAGAACAATGAGTAAAGTGTCATTTGTCATGCCATGTCTCCTTCAACAAATGTAAACATCTTTTCATCCCAGAAGCCCAAAGATATGTTCACTTTAACAATCAGCTTATTTTCATTTTTAAAAAGAAGACATGAACCTCATTTCCTTAACAAACTACGGGCATGGGCAACAACAAACAAGTATTAGGTTTGAAATATTCACATAAAAGCAACCTATTTCCCTAACCTACACTCATTTTAAACCAATATGGAACATCAATGCAATTTCAGTTCCTACTAACTCTGGGAAAGCGCGAATTAAATGTACTGGAAATTAGGGGTGGGCATGGTATGGTATATACCGAATTACCATACCATACCGAAATTTTTGATACCGTGTTTTTGGTATTATGGTATTTGGTATACATTTTAATTTTTTTTTTGGTATTCGGTACGGTATTTGGTATTTAGAGGTGACATACCGAAATACCGAATACCATACCGAAGTATATAGTTACATAAATAACATACATGCATATATATATATATATATATTATTAAAGTACTAACAAATATGCAACCTAGTATTAGTATATACTAAATGTTTAGAAGTTAAAGCCGTGACTACTCTATTTTGATTGAAATGTATTTTAAATGTAATTGATTAACAAAAGGAGTTGTTTGTACTTTCTTTTGAATATATATTTCTACATGTGTAATGTGTTAGTATGATAAAATTGAGACATTTTTTGAATTATCGAAGTCATACTACTCTATTATACGAGTATATATTAGTCGAAGTTGAACAAACTATGGTTATTGATTTACCATACTGCAAAATACCGAAATCGAACTTCAAAATATCGAACCATACCGAATTAAATTGGTATGGTAATGGTATAATAATTTTAAAAACCGAATACCGAAATTACGGTAGCGAAATTTCAAATACCGTGCCATACCATACCATGCCCACTAGTCAAATGGCAAATCTTTGAGAGCATGGCAAGTAAGATGCTGAGCAAACAAGTACCACAGCAACACTGGCTAATAAGATGCTGAGCAAACAAGTACAACAGCCACACTGGCTAATCGGAAAAGAATTTAGATAGCTCATAAATTTCTATTTTAGAATCAAAGAGGCCTAAAATCATAAACAAAAAAAGATTCTCACTCGTTTCCTGAATTCATCCTCATCGGATGATAGTTTCCTGGTGCAGGCACACCATTAACCACGTGGCAGCTGGACATGCCCATTGGATCAAGATGAGGTTGACCTGCAGCTGGAACTGGAGGTTGCTGCAGGACGGGATATCCCATGGGTAAGTTGTTGACTGCACCAGAAACAAGTGGCAATAAATATAATGATAATAAAACTAAAAAAAAGACTCATTATCTGTTCTGAAAATAATATTAATCCCCATGCTATTCAAACAGCTTAATTCCAATCTGAAAAGCCATGTTACTCAATATTGAGGAAGAGAGGAAGCAGGTGAAAGCAAGTGCAAAGGGCAAGTTGAACTACATATTTTGTAAGAATTTATGTTGTATAAACTCTTTGTTTTTATAAGGATGACTTATATTATATAACTCTCTGCAATTCCCCTCCATACAGTGCCTCCATTTGGTCCATTCAAGAATGCAGGTGTTGTCCAAATAAAATTATAAAGCAACACGAGTTTCTTTGCCCATTCCAAACCATTTAATAGAGACATTATGCAGAAGAGACAAGCTTCTTCGGACTCAGCTTCTTTGCAAATAAAGATTAGTACAGTTGACCCTCCACTACAACTGGAGGGGTACTTATCTTCTACATGTTCACAAAACGAAAAGATCGCAAAGGAGGACATAGAAAAGGATCAGTAATTGATGATTGGACAATCTCAACATTTCCAAATCTAATCCCGAAACAGAACAATAAGTAATACTCGCCTTCATACGACAAATAAATTTACCTGGCATGGTACTAATCCCATTCTGCATTGGAGTCAATGGAACCTTTGGAGGCACTGGATATTTCATTAGCTGATGCTGATGCTCAAGCAAATGATTGAACAGGATGATTTGTTTCTTCAGTTTAAGCCTAATGTAGTAGGCCCGAAAGAAATCTGCATTTTCTTCTTCTAATTTTTGCCAAACTATACACAATTTGAAAAGATATTAAAGTTAGAAACTGAAGATCTAAAGTAACCAACCATAGTCATAAACCAGAAAACACTTGGTCACAATACATGTGAGACAATAGGCAGCATATATAATGCAAGCAGACAGAATCATAATTCATAAGCAATTTCATCAGTAACTCATGTACCTACCAAGAGTTGTAAATCCAGGATCTATCCTTGCGCGATTCAGAAGTGTTTTTACCACTTCATCCTTATTCATATACAATTGCAAGCACCTTTCAATCAAGTTTTGGACCTGCAACAAATATGACATCATAAAGTTAAAAAAAAACCAGTAAAACTTCCCAATGAATAATATCCAGGCAAAATAAAGAACTTAAAGACTGCTTACAAGTTCAATATCTTCACGTGAAACTTTTCTGTTATCATTGCCTGATGCAGAAACAGAACCTGCATCAGCTACAGGTGTATCTGCTGTATAGTTCTTCTGGTCATTTTGGGCCTCGTGAGAAGCCTGAATTGATGGTTTCTTTTCTGTGTTGTTTGGCTGCAGTTTTTTTTCTGCTTTGATCGGCTGCAGTTTTTTCGTAAAATAATAGAAGCAAACATGATTCCACATCTGAATAATAGCTATCCAACAGATATTCTTAACTAAAAATCATAAGCATTTCAGAATTCTAGAAAAAATAATTTTCTAACCATTTAGTATGGAGCATCAGTATATAATATTGTTTCCAATTAGCAGCATTTCAACACTTCTATAAAAATGATAGACCACATTGCCAAAAGAATGCACATATAACAGCAAGAAATGAAAGATCAGAACACAGCAAAGGGAACTTCGCTGAAATACAGAATAACAACCTTGGTGGTCTTCATTTTAGCTCAACTCCAAGCACATTAAATATCTCCATGAAGCTCCAACATGGCACTGCTACAATTTGTATCTGTACTTCCAGCACTCTGCATGTGGGAAGTTGGAAAACTAATCACCTGAGATAAAAAGTACCATCAATAAGAAGATACAAAAAATCACATGAGTTCAACAACAGAAGGAAACTGAAAATTGAAAGTTAAGCTTTAAGTTTCAGAATTGAGAAAAAAAATATCATTTTCAATGTAAGAGATTGAAATATTTTAGGATAACGTGTCAAGTCTAAAAAGAACCGTTGTACTCCCACTACCCAGATTGAAACTGATACATGATACTTGTTGAGTTTTATAGAACTTGATGAGTTAAACTGAAAAAAGAGAATTTATTCCAGGCAAGGAGCAAACTATAAAAATATAGAAAGGAACCTATTACACTGGATCGTAAATGAATCCGATGTTACTTGCACAGAAATATCACCCTTTTTGGGCATAATATAATGATCCTTGGAGAATCTTCTTTTAGGATCTTGAAATAAGAACTTATTTCACACTTATACATACACAATATACTAAGGAATATCAAAGTCATGGCTGGAAAAAATGCATTCAGATGGAGATACAAACCAGACTCTATTAGAGGTACCACTATTGTCATCCCCCAAGGTAATTTGTACAAAACAAATAGACTACTCCAACTTTCTGGGAGTTTGAACTATTAATCAAGTACTGCAGCATTAAGGAGAGACTTGGAGGAATGGTATAGTTGTTTCCATGTGACCTATAGGTCATGGGTTCGAGCCGTGAAATCAGTCATTGATGCTTGCATAAAGGTAGTACCTACATCACACCCCTAAGTGGCAGCCCTTCCCGAATGAGGGATGCTTAGTGCACCGGTCTTCCTTTGCAGCATTAAGGTTCATGGAACATGAACTGCCACCCTATCACAACAAAATGGTCATCTGTTCTGATCCCTTACTGATTTCCCAACTTCCATTATATTCTACAAAGAGTTTTTCAGCTTATATTTTTTGTCTATTTTGTTCATTAAACCCTAAATCCTCAAGTAACAACTGAGTATCTCCAAAAAGACTCATCCCAAAATTGTATGTGCTCCATACCTACTGACTTAAATACTGAGATTACCTCGTTTACACTGTATAGTGCTCAAGCTGTACTATCTTCAAATAATGCAAGAACTAAGAAAATGGAGGAGCAAATACTGTTGAAAATGGAAAAATTAATTTAAAGAATACTACGGAGAGATTGGCTTCAAAAAATGTCTCCTTATTTTTTCTCCATCCACTGTTTACAACCTGTCCAGATCTGGATTCTACACTGTAGGAGGCTAGGAGCAATTGGAAAGGGACACTAGAGAGACACTGTCCTAGAAAATTTATATTTCTCATATAATTTGGTTCCTTCAAAATCTCAGAATGCTTACCTACAAAGACCCCAAAAGTGAAAATTCATACAAACAAACTCTAGCATCAGCAAACCATCACATTAATGAGATTAACATATCATAACAAAGAATCCTGAAAAAAGTTATAAAAAGAATCAACTCATCAAAAAATTCTGCACAAAAGGTTAAGACTTTTCTACAGAATGTGTGACTTTAACTCACAGAAAAGATTAAGTCTTTTCTACCAAATGCTTGACTTTAATAGGAATCCATAAAGTCTTTAAACAAAAGCTGAACTGCCGAAAGCAGCTCTGATGGGATAAGAAATCAAAACAACAATCCGCATTTCATTAAAAGTAATACAACCATCATCTAATAGGCAAAAGTAAAGATGTCTACATTGCAAGAACCTAGTACAAGACCTCCAGCTTAACATAATAGAAATTACATAGTACTAGTAGAAACTATCAGCCTCTCTATCTCCTCGAGGTAGGGTCGTAGGGAGAAGGTCTGCATACACTCTACCCTCTGCATACCCCACTTGAGGGATAACACTGGGTATGTTGTTGTAGTAGAAATTATCAAAGATCTCAAATCTATTAGCAAAAAAGTTACCATTTTTCCAATCAAGATTATCTTTTTCCAGAAAATCAAGATTGTGGGGTTATTCAAAAAGCACTCAGTAACACACACCTAACCATACAAACACCAATCTGATAAATCCCTAACAAGGGTTCAAACATACAACAACTTAGTATTATGAGCTAAAACCCTAAACTTACAAAAGAAACAGGAGATTCAAACACCCAATTCAGAAATGACACAAAATATGCAAATAAAAACATCTAAAAACCACAAAAACAAAAACCCCAAAAACAAAAACCCCAACTCTAGAAATGCTTGTACAACAAAGAGAAACCCAAACAAAAAGAGGTCAAACCTTTGCTTTGCAGGAGGCTAACTGAACCCAATCCTTTGTCTTACAGTAGCATCTATTGAACAAAGTGCCAGCAAAATTTGAACTTGCTAAAATAAACAGAAAAAAAATCAGCAAATCTGCAAGAAATAGAATCAAGAATCAAGGCTAATAAAGATGAAGAAGGAAAAAAATCAAGTCTTGATGGGTTTTTTGGCTTAGAAGAGTCAGGAGAGGAACAGTTAAGGAAGGTTTATGAAGGAAAATTGTGGAAAAAAATGGTTTATGAGAGTTGCTTATTGCTATTGGTGCTTTTGTTCAGTAAAGAAAAATAGCAATGGACAAGTGCATTATACCGCCAAACATAGATTCAATAATTCCATTACATTATTTTATTCTAATTTGAATTCAAAGTGGACAAAATGCTCTAAAATTATGAAGAGATGCTATAATAATTTGTATATGATCCAAATTTGAAATAATATGTGTATCCCGAGATTAATATACCTTTCACATCGAACGACTACTAATTGGACAGAAAGTGTATGAATAATTACTAATTGAACAAAGAGCGAAATTATGTTAAAGTGTATGATTATAGGTCAAGCACGTGAATTTTTTTTTTGATATGAGAGTCGCTCCCACAACATTACCAGGTTGAATTGTGTGATCATCTCATCTACAAAGTTCAAGTTATTAGAAAAAATACATTTTTTATTATTTAGTTATATTTTCAACGGTCTCTTTCTAGACTTTGTGTTCTATACTTGAATTGCCATTATGGTTAATAGTGTTTTACTACGATGAAATACAATTTACATTTATGAAATCTTACCGTAAAAGAACAATGAAAAGAGAAATAATGAACTCTTTGTGTTCAACTTTTTCTAACAAAAAAATAATTTATTTTTAGTGAACTCATCTCTCACTTTCAGCAAAAAAGAAAAATTATTATTTTTCCAAATCAGGAAGAGAACATTTGAGACCAATTTTTATGTAACATGCACTTGTAGAGAAGCTGTCTGGTCGTAGATGAACATTACAAAGAAAATAACTTTATGTATGCATATTTTTTGGTCCCCAAAGAGACACAAAGTTTGTAGTGTAAAAACCCAAATTGTTGCCTCTTTTTTTTTTTTTGACTCACTTTTTCTTGAGTATCCGCATTGGAGTTCGACAATTCGAAACTCGCGCTACGTAGACAGGGGCAGACCCACGTGGGTTCCAGGGGGTTCACCCGAACACCCTCGGCAAAAAACTACATTGTATATATAAGCAGGGGGCGGACCCACGTGGGTTCCAGGGGGTTCACCCGAACCCCCCGACAAAAAATTACACTGTATATATAAGGTAAATTTTCTGTATTTATGTAGATATATTAATTTTGAACCCCCTCAATGACAAAAAAAAGCTTATAGTGCAACGGCTGGTCATCTTTAAGTTGAGATTTGCGTCTTGGGTTCGAATCCCGACGGTAGCGTTTTATTTTCAGTTTCGTTATTTCACGTTAGTTTTGGTTTCTTTTTTAAAAAAATTGTGCTAAAATTTTTTTTCCTTAAAATTTTGTTTTTTTGGCTTATTTACATGTTTATACTTTTATTTTTCGAACCCCTGAACGAAAATCCTGGGTCCGCCACTGTATATAAGGTAAATTTTCTGTATTAATGTAGGTATATTAATTTTGAACCCCCTCAATGACAAAAAGAAACTTATAGCGCAGCGGCAGGTCCTTTTTAAATTGAGATTCTCGTCTAGAGTTCAAATCCCGACGCTAGCGCTTTAATTTTTATTTTTAGTTTCGTTATTTCACGTTAGTTTGGGTTTTTTTTTAAAAAAAAAACACGTGATAAATTATTATTTTTTCCTTAAAATTTTGTTTTGTTGGCTTATTTACATGTTTATACTTTTATTTTTCGAACCCGCTGAACGAAAATCATGGGTCCGCCACTGTACGTAGAGCCTCATTCAAGAGGAAGCACTCCCTACCAATGATCATATCTAGAGCTTGAACTCAAAACCTCTGGTTAAGGGAGGAACATGTCCATCTACTGCACCACATCCTTTAGTTGTAATTGGCTATTGTTAAGTGCTAACTAATAGTCTATCTGCAACAGTGCAAACACAAATTATGCATCTATTGATTTAATGCCAATATTAAGTAGGGACGAATAATTTTTTAGCGTGTAATTGTTGATTATTATACTAGGGTTGTCATAAATAATTGAATTTAAACATCTAGGATATAAATTACGGTGAATGGATGAGATTTCTCCATCTTTAAGCATATTTAGATCTCGAGTTCAGTCTTGAGAATGATTTTTTTTTAGAATGCTTCCACCTTAATTGGACCCAATGTGTCGATTCAGTTGAATTAGAAGGACGAGTGATTTTTCAAATAATAAATGATTGCCTAACTCAATTTATGTCTACCTTTTGCTTCTTGTATTCAAAATTTCAATCTAGGTAAACTTTGATTAATATCATTTTCAAATATTATTCTATCATATTGACATGACAAGAGTTGCAATTTTTTAATATCTAACTTTAAGAATATTGAGTTAATCTAATCTGATTCGGATCCAAAAATTAATTAAATTGACTCTAAATAACGAAAATATCACATAATTAAAACGAATTAATGTAATAAATATTTTCTTATAAAAATAATATGTATTTGTATTGCTCATAAATTTACCACAATTTTTTGGTAGGGGGCTCACACAGGGGCGGAGCCAGCATGTTGTGAGGGGGTTCGAACCCCCTTCGGCGGAAAATATTACTATTTACATAGTTAAAATTAATTTTTAGATATATATAGTAAATGTCGAACCCCCTTCGACTAGTTCGTGTGTTTACTTCTTCAAATTTTGAACCCCCTTATTAAAAATCCTGGCTCCGCCACTGGGCTCACACTTAAAATGGTCCTACAAAGTAGATCTTCTTGTTCATGGAGTTGATCCTTTCGAATTTAATTAAGCAAAAATTGGCATCTATGGCCACAAGAGGACCACTCCTTTTGTTGTTGGGACATAATTGCATGGCAATTGCCAATAAGTTAAGCCCCATAAATCAAATATCCACCTCCCATTGGTCAAAACACTTTTTGCTCTAATGCATAAATCAAATATCTACCCACATCATATTCATTATTCGTACGGATATAGTTAGACAGAGTATTATATATGTATGGATATTTTTAATACACTTGCTCATAGAAATTACAATATATTTTTACTCATGCAAATTTAATGTATTCTGCTATAGAAATATTGTATATGCACGAATACATTATATTTTTAGTGTATTATATATGCTAATACAGTGCAGTTCAATATGTTTTGAAATTAAAATGTTAAATACCTTTCGTAATTAAATAAAACCTCGCTATTTTCTCTCAAATTTGGGCACGAATAACTTTATTTATGAAAAATTTCCTTTTAAAAAATAAGTAGCGATTTTACTTATAGTATCTTTAAACATGTAACTAAAAATATTTACATATAATTTAACCAAAAAATTTAAGACGACAAAGGTTAAGAAGGGATGAGGAGTACTGGTGGTGAGTTGGGGTGGTGGGGAGGGGGGTTGCGGGCTGACAAAAACAGATCCAAAATTTAGAGTTCATATATTTTGTATTTGCCATCAAATTCATATATAGTTGTCATAGTTAATGATTCATACTTAAATATTTATACATATTTAATGAAACTTTAAATACAAGTACATATTCTTAATAAGGTACCTAAATTTGTCTGAATCCATAACTTATACGCTCCCTCCGCCCCATATCAAGGGCCACATAAAGGGGTGGAAATAAGATAATAATCGACATGAAATAACACTTATAAAACTTATTTTCTCAATTTATCTTCTATTGTAGATATAATATTTTCTGATTTTTAAAAAACTTAACTTTTGCAAAAAAATTTTTTTTCTAAACATTAGACCAACCTACAAAAAAAAAAGAGAGATGGAGAATTCATACCAAATACATCCTTAGTTGATAAATTCTTGAAAGAGTACTACCAAGCAGAAAAAAGAAGTTACCCTACTATTTACCCTACTTAATGACCAAAAAAAAAAAACTAATTAATACATTTAAAGTTTTAAACATATAACTAGTAGAATAGGTTTTATCCGTGGCATATTCAGGATTTTTTTTAAGCGATGTCATCATTTAAAGGACAAGGATAGCTCAAGAGGAAAATTGATGAAGCTTTTGCTTTAGGCCTCCAAAAATTTAAGGTGCCAATAATAGTGAACTTTATGAAAAAAATATTTCGCTTAAATAATATAAAATTATAAATTTAAAAAACAAATAATTGTCTACTCTTTATATTAAATGATATTTTTAAATTTTAAATTAAACTACTCACGTATTCATATTAGTAAATAAAGTTTTATGCAATATTATTCAACCGATGGTATTGCAAACAAATGACTAATATCTTACAAAAAAAAATATGGAAAAAAAAGAGAAAGAAATTATAGGCCTTTTATTAAAGATTGGTTTTAGGCCATTAGTTTTGTTGGGTAACCTTGTATTAAAAATATGAATAAATCACTATAATTATATTATATTATTAAAATATGGTTCAAATCATATTAATAAAACTCAATTCAAGTACATTACTACAATTTTCCTCGATGAGATTTCATGTTTTGAAAGATATACATTATATCTTCATTAGAAACACTACTAAAAATTTACTTTTCTATATAAGACACCAAATAGCCACGCAAAAACTCGTCATTCCGTCGATTTCTTAAGACAGACTTAATGAATTTCATTCCACTATTTTAACAATAACTGTAGCCAATAAGTTCCATGCTCAGGACGTCCTGACAAAAGTTGACACCTTGTAAAAAATTTTGCCCAGTCATGTCACATTGATATTTTATGACTAGGTGATGTTTCGATTCACCTTATTCCAATTTTGAGTTTTTTTGGAATAATTTTATAATTAAACCAATTAATAGACTTTTCATTTTGGTGGAAAAATGAAAAATTAAGTAAAATTACTATTTTATGACTATGTAATGTTCATGCACAAGTATAATTCTTTTCTTGTTCAAAAGGACAAACCAACCAATGAATCAAAAAAAAGTGAAGTCAAAAATCATATTTCTCATGTCTTGTCAACTAAATATGATTGGTCCTAAGTGCACACGTTTCAAGAAAAGAATGGCACATCGTGGCTCACTTTTCCACCCTTTATTTTCATTTTTCATTTTTCATTTTCAAACTTCGTATACTTGACTCTACTTCCTTGTTTGGATATGAGTTATGACAAACTCATAAGTTGGCTTGCACTTTTGGGTATTTGTTACATTCTTATGTTAATCCAAAGCCCATATCTCCTCGAGGTCGTTTGATTAGTGGGATAAGAATAATAATTTCAGGATGTCTTATGTGATTATTTTATCTTTCGTTTAATAATGAACACTCCTTTAGTCTCAATTTATCAGACACTATTTGATTTGACACAGAGTTTAAAAAAGAAATAAAGACTTTTGAAATTTATGGTCTAAAACGCTTCTCGATCATTTGTGTGGCCATACATAATTTAATAAAGGGTAATATGAAAATTTTGAAAGTTAAAATGTTTTCAATCATATAAAGATGACATTTCTTTTAGGACAGACTAAGTAAAGCGTGTCACACAAATTGAGTATTATTTAGCCTCAAGATTATTTTATCCCACAATTTTAGTATAACGACGGAATAAGTAATCTCATATAGAATGTTGGATAAAATAATCAAACGAGATATTCTTGTTTATCCCATCCTACCAATCAAACGACCCCTCATAGATTCTAATTGAGAAATTGATGTCCACCAAAATTATAACCAACAAATGAATATTTTTTTGTATATTGATATGATATACATATTATATTTTTGATACAAATTAGTACATACTTTTTGATATATTTAACTAGTGAATATAATTATTTTTAGCTGATCGATCAAATATGCAACTTGCTCATTCGAATTTCCATGTACTATGATAACAAGCTGAAGTACTACTTCCTTTGTATCAACAAGAATTAAAAAATGGATATACATAGATCAATATCTTATTTTTGGTTGTTTAGATATCGGTTACTTCAATTTTGAAAAGAACAATAATTTACACCTGCAAAAACTACAAAGAAATACTTTATCATGTTGATTGTTGTGTATATACAAGTATGGTGTATTGTAAATTTTTATTTTTACTTTCCAAATGGCTTCCGAATATCTATATTGAAATCCAGTTAAATTTGGATCGCGAGTTGCAGGACCTATTTGGTGCAACACTTCCAACATGATGATGTATATACATAAAGAATGTG
Organism: Solanum appendiculatum; assembly: GCA_018342035.1. NCBI lineage: Eukaryota > Viridiplantae > Streptophyta > Magnoliopsida > Solanales > Solanaceae > Solanum > Solanum appendiculatum. Next base: position 549,120 of record JAGDQO010000110.1, read on the forward strand.
CAACTCTTGACTGTTGTATCAAATTCATAAAGAAAAACTGTACCTACAAATTGGTTGATTCTGCTTACTAATTTTGCTGCATGAAAACTAGCTATAGTTAAAATGAAATCATCGAAAAATATAGAGACATTCGCGTCAAAAACGATATACAAAAAATACAAACTAAAACTCAGATTCTTCTAATCTCTCCATAACCATTTCCCCTGTCTTCAGCTGATTCCCTGATGCTGCTGCACCATGTTCTAGTTTGAATGCAGATATCTAGTTGCTCAAAAATGACCAAAATTTCCAGTTTTATCGGGAAGATCTGAGAAGATGATCGTAAAACTCCATTGGATAGCCTTCCTTCGTGTCTTTTTTACTTAACAAAATGCACAGTTGCTACATTTAGACCTGTTCTGGTGTGATGTTGTACTTCTCACAGATTTTTTGTCCATTTTCGTTCCACCACTTTTCTGCCTCGTCCTCTGAGAAGCATTTCCGGCTGTAAGAGAAGCACATGAAACTTCGGTAAATATATCAAGATATAAGTTATGATTCAAGTCGAAGCAAAGTAAAAATAAAGCACTAATTAAGGTTTATGTGCAACACATACTACTTTGCGCAACATGATGCTTTATGTTTCATGTAGTCTTTGTTTGATCTCTGATGACACTTTTTAGTTAGGGTAGGTATAGCCGTATGGAGAGTAATATTCCATCTATTTGGATGTCGAATTGACTGTTTTACGAGACTTGAATTTATAGCAACAGTGTGAAGGCCATGGGATGAACATTCATCCCATTCATAGTTTTATGGAAATTCTTTTCTTTGGAATTGTGGTCATGCTTGGATTCACAGATTATGAACAAGGCAAGTGAAACTTTTCAAAAAAATGCACAGTTTTTGGATAAACGATTCAAAAGGCTTTCACTAAGCCATCCAGCATGAGCACTTTGTGGCAACACAGATATTAGTTCTCAATTGACAAGAGGAACTATAAATATATACTTAAATCTCTTTTGTCATTCTGGTGGAAACTAAAGTGAGGCAGAAGACAAAAATATCGAAATGTCCAACCAACAAATTAAGTGATAACTGAACAATTTTTGCAGGTATTTTCAGCTCAAATCACAGTTTTCTGTTCCTCTCGCTAAATGCTCATTTCCAGCAATTTGAAGCTATTGATCAAAGTATTGCATGATTATACCATGTAAAAAATGAAATAGGTTAAAGGATAAGTACCTGAAACGAACTCGTTTCAGTTCATTGCCTCCATCAGGTAAGGAAATAAGATACAGGTATACGCCTGGTTCAACTTGTAACATGAGCTCTGGCTTCTGCCCTCTAGACTTCTTAGCTGAGACAACAGGATTAGAACTACCACTGCACTCGGTTAGGGTTGTGGTGGTTACACATTTACCATTAGAAGGACGGGTACGGTTAAACGATGTTTGCTCAACATTATAATCTAAATTGCTGGTGGAAATCTGCTCTTCTGGAAGCCTTTCAGTTACCTCCTTTAGCTGTAAAAAATTGGATTATCCATGCCATAAGAATACAGGTCACAGTAATAAACTAATAATGCACATCAGCAAAATCCTACACACTCCCCCAAAGCTTATAAACAAGTGATACATTTTATGTAGCAAGTTTATGCTATGACTAGAAAATATAAGATATAACTAAATAAACAAAAACACCAAAGACATACTTACATACTCTGACCGCTTTCTGAGAAACTCAAATAGCTAACTGATGTATAATGAGAACCTTATAGGTCATGCATATGTAAGTATGTACCATGTAAATTTATGTCATGTCAAAACAGTAATAAACAGAATATACTATTGAATGAATAGCGCTAAGATATCCAAACTAATAGGTTGAGTTTCCGCATGTTGGAACGAGCTCCAGTAACTGCTAATAGAAAGCGAAACACTGCAACTGATGAGCAAATAGATACAAATATTTGCCCAGGGCAGAGCAAAATATTTGATTTACTGAAGAATGCTAAAATAGCTAAAAGACTTTGTGTGCAATAAATATGAAAATATTGGAGATTAAACGTCTGAATATAAAGATAATCTAACCTGGGCAGTCAGAGACTTGATTACGTGTTTCGCAGCTCTTCTTTTCTCTGCTTCACTAGCTGCTTTTGCAGTTGCATCCTTCAGCTGCTTTGTCTTTCTCCCAAGTTCAGCTTCTAGAAGTTGAGATTTGCTTGCAAGCTCCTCCAGCTACAAATATTTTTTGAGTCAAGCTTAGTAGTGTGAAACTTTTGTTATCACTTTACTTAATGCTCACAGAGGTTTGCGTCAAGAATATCTAAACTATTGTGTATATTAGTCGTGATCAACTATGTAAACACTATTTAAAATCCAATAGCATGGGGCAATCGAGCTGAGATTCCCACCTAGTCCCAAGTCCAATACTAGTCTATTTAAGTTGCCATCTTGATTGACCATGAGCTTATTATATAAAGATGTGAAGCTAGTGATCATCCACCTATGTTATTAGGTATCTGATAGTAGTTTGTTCGCTAGTTTAAGAAGCTAATATTGGTTGCTTGTCAAACTAAAAGCAGGTGGGCATGCACGCAAAATTCAAAAATGTTTTTCAGAGGTAAGACAGCTTCACTCTTAAGAAATCGGTATGCTGGACAAAGATTGTAAAATGATTTTCTCTCCTCATTTCTTCTTCTTGTCAATATGCATGCGTGATGGTTCATGACGTGTAGATTTGTAGGCTGTCATGTTAAAGGTAGCCTAGAAAAGAGAAAACAGCCATTTTCACGCATAAAATCAACATGTATTTTCTTGAGGCCTAGTTATCTCAATAACACAACTTGGATACGGGAAAGAGAAACAGTTGATGGTTATATAGGGAGGGAAGAGATTTCGGGAGGCAGAACAAGAATATACCTTCCTTTCCTAAGAAGAACTGAACTCAAGACTACAGCACTGTAGAAACCGTAGAACATGGTGGAAATGCATAGGCAGATAAACAATGAAAAATTCCGTTACACCATCAATTTCTTGAGAATGGTATATGAGATGGAAAAGGCAAAGGTATACAAGAGAAAATTGGTCGAAAGGGTAGAAAGACTTAAAACTCAGTAAACTGAGATTGGAAGAAGTGTTGAGAGTTAAAATAAGTTCTGAAATAACTAACTTAACACAGATTCTAGATAGAAGTAAGCAAAAGTATTAGTCATTTAAGCTTATAATAAAAAAACATCAATCATTTAAGGAACCTAATCTTGTAGCACCCAAAATCAATATAATGTGTACGACAACAACAATATACCCACCCACAAATGGGGTCTAGGGAGGTTGGTGTGTACGCAGACCTTACTCCTTCCTGGTGAAGATAGAGAGGCTGTTTCCGCATGCATACACACATACTGGCCACATGGAAAGATCAGTTTTAAATGTGAAGGTTACATGCTCTATTGAACTGGTCCATTGACAATTTCATATGGGATGTTTATAATTTGAATCTTCTGTAGAAGCATAAAACTTGGAAGTTTTGGCATGAATTTAGCACCATTGCAATGCTATAAACTGGTTTAGAAAGAACTGAAAGTTAGCAACTGGCTATTTGTTTTAGTACCTCATGAACTTAATGAGAGTGCTTATTAATATTCATATTTGAACAAGGAACAGAGATTTATTAATAGCACGAGAGCCAAGAAGCCATAAAGAGATATAGAAATGAGAAAACACAAGCACTAGGATTTAGAATGAAGAAACTGGAAAATTCTTTCACCACATAAAAATAGCTCACCTGTGCCTTTAATTGTTTGACCTCCTGGCTTAAGTTATCATTAATTGGCTTCAAATTATCTAAAACTACTTCAGCCGTACGAACAGGAGGATATGGAGCTGGTATTGCAGGCCACAATAAACTTGCTTTTCCTGACAAAGGAGATGTTGACTGAGAGACCACTCTAGCACTTGGAAGAGAAGCTGAGAAGAGACTTTTCGAAACTCGAAATGCACTGATAGGTGATTTGGATAAGGAAAAGCTTTCCCGTGGAGCATTTTCATTTTGAAAAGAAGATGCACGGTTTTCATATTGATCAACCCTGGAAATTCTGCCCTGAGCACGGTTGAATGAGTCAGAAGATGAGAGTCTGGAAGTATGACCTACTAATAGAGGAAGCCCGCTCTCTTTATCTGTCTGCACACTTGCCTTATAAAGTGCATTTCCAGCTTTGACTTTTGGAACTCGGGAGAAAGGTTCTGACTCTATTGCCTTCTGTAACTTGTCATAACAATCATCACAGACACGATATGGCTTGCTTGTGCTTGGGGCTAATGATGCTTTAAGTGACTTTTTGCTGCTGCATGCTTTGCAAAAGACAAACCCACAATTGTAACAATTGTGGCGTTTTCTTCTGAAATTGAAAGGGATACGACATCCAAAGCATATAGAATTATCAGCACTTAATGCCCAATTGTGAACACAAATAGCAGCACTAAAATTTGAGCCACACACTATTCTCTTTACTTGTTTATCCCTCAACATATCTACTAGAGTAGGTGTACACTTATTCTCACAGTCTCCATGACCAAGTTGTCCGTTTTCACCCTTTCCCCATGTATAAACTTCTGTTTGGGAAGTCAAAGCTGCAACATGATGTGAACCACAAGAAATTTCCTCCACAGTACTGTCAACGAGATAATCTTCCACACAAATTGGAGACATTCCATTAGCTAGAGGGCAACCAAGCTGGCCATAAACATTACTACCCATTGTATATACTCGGCCTGCAGTTGTCAAAGCAACAGTCATGGCATAGCCACAAGCTACCTGACTGAAACTTTTGTCAACCAATGCTGCTATGCACTCAGGAGCTAGTCTGGGTTTATTATCACCGTGTCCTAGTCTCCCTTTATCTCCATCCCCCCAAGTGAATAGTGTTCCAGACGGAGCATCAGATGGTCCAGAAGCCAATTCACTCATTAGTTCAACTACAGCAGCAGTGTGCCAAACACCACAAGCAACCTTGAGTGTCTTCAATCCATTGAAAGTTTCCACCTCTCTAGGAGTAATACATCCAGAACGATCTCCATGACCCAATGCACCAAAAGTTCCATCTCCAAATGTAAACAAGCGGCCAGCAGATGTTATGAGAGCTGTATGCCAAGGCCCACAGGAAACATGAGACACTCTTAAACCTTCCATGAGGCCACATACTTTCTTTGGGATCCAGTGACTGGCTTCGCTTCTGTGTCCAAGCAGACCCGAACTTTTAGCACCGTCACCCCAAGTGTATAGATCCCCAGAGGATGTAACAGCACATGAATGATATTCCCCACATGCAATCAGCTCAACATTCATCCCTTTGAAATTTTTGATAAGCTTGGGATGTGAAATATCTGTTTCCGCCCCATGACCCAGCCTGCCCCCTGACTCTTCACCCCAGCTGAACGCCTCTCCTTGTTTTGTGACTAACATAGCATGCCTATTACCACAAGCAATATTCTGAACGTCAAGAACCACACTTGACTCCAGTGATTTGGGAATATTAGCATCAATCCTTGTGCCAGATGATTTACCAATTCTGTGCTTGCCACCACCCAATAGTCCATTGCCAGTGCCTTCTCCCCAAATGAAGACATCTCCAAGGTTATCAAATTCTTCAAGGCAAGAACCCTGGCTGGATGAACTTAGAGCACTGGATAAACTAACTCGAAATGTATCAGCTGTAGAACTTCGAGCATTTGAGTTGTCAACTGCTCCAGCAGACAATGAGCTAAGATTAAAGGAACCTGTTTCAGCAAGCGTAGGACTCTTGCCAGCTGCAGTGTATTGAATAATGTCAGCATAGGCTTTTCCAAGCCTGCTCTGAGGTAGACTCTCAGTTCTCTGATTGTCTCCTTGATCCTGAGGCAAAAAGATGGTCATACAACATTTTTGGATCAGTTGGAGGGGGAAGAGGTGAGAGGAGAGGAAGAATGAACACACACAACTGAAGGTACAACAAAATGCCAACATACAATAGATGAAGTTGAGGTGGTGACTCGTTGACCATGTGGACTATCAGAAAACACAGTTTCACTTCTTGCATCATATTTTCCTCTGCGAGAGCGTCCCCTCGTAATTATTGCTTTCAGCCCAGTAATCCAAACCTCAGCTTCATCCTTGTCTTTACAGATCTACACAGAATTATCATTATAGTTCTAGAATTTTTTTTAAGACTCTTGTAAATATCAAAATGTCATTTTTCCCAACCAGAAAGAACACTTATTTTCATTGAGAAGACAAATCAGAAACCTACCAAGTCCAAAGATCGGTCATTACAGATGAGAGAAAATGATTGATACTCCTTTTCAGGTCGAGGATACCGCTGAAATATTGCCTGAGGAGGAGAAAATTACCGCTGTTTTGGTCAGCCACTTGAAACTAAAGGTCTAGCACAAGAGAAAGGGGAAATATATAACCACACAGAAAAGAATCTAAATTTTACAAGATGTAAGAATAGCAAAGCCTTTGTGAACTGTAAAATGTGAAGTCTTTACAATTCAATCATAGAGCATAGTCAAAAACTTGATGCAGAAATTACTCTTACTGATCAATGATCAGAAAATTCAATCCACCTTCTCTTACAGAGAAAACCTGCAAATCTTCCATCCAGAAGCAGACTTGAGGGAGAAATTTTTTATCTTTATAAGGGAAGAAAGTTGTGGGAAACTCAAACTCACAGTTCTCTGTCCAGGAATAATCCTTGATACATGACACAGTTCAAGCTGTTTTTCTTCTTTGTCGTGGTACCATACCACCGCAGATTCGTCCTGACACATCAAGAAATCCCTTAGTGAAACGGTATAAACACAACTTGAATCAGGTTTTCCAAGCAGTCAAAGTACTTTATCAAAGGGATATTCAACATTAAGTTTAGTTCTTGAATTTTTCCAGGCCCTAGGATCTCAATCAATTTTGTTATCTTGTCACATACTGATTGTTTGTACTTCAAATGGCATTGCTGATCACATAATATATTTAAAATAAATCCCCCAAATTGCAAAGTGATTAGTGGAAGAAACCACAAGTGAATCATGTGAGAAAGGTGAATACAACATGTGAGAGGATGTAATAACCCTAAGACTGACTTAAATTTCAATAATTTGGAAACTTCGTTGTTTCAAATAGAGCAAACACTAAATCAAGAAGCCTCCATGTTGTTTCCTATTTGGAGCAAAATTAGACAGATTTGAGTCTCTTTCAAAAAAATAGAAATAACAACATTTCTCTACTAAAATCATATGTTACTTTCTAAGTTATCTAGAGCTTGTATCTTGTTTAGTATATGAGAACCATAAATGGAAGCTGATACAATTAGGAAAAAAGAGGAACTCAATAAGCTTTTCTCTTGCTGTTCAAGTATGAATGCATATTTTGAATACTAAGGAGCATTGAAATTCACTTTTTCACTTTGTTCTTTTGTTGGTGAGTTCTTTTTAATGTTTATTTTCTGTGCAATTTTGTTTCCCCTTCCAAAGAATAATCTCAAATCTCTCTCTTTTAGCTGCTTCTGTGAGGGTTACAGGAAAGAAATTCAACACCATGCCACACGACCAAATGCAGCTCTTTCTGTTTCCTCCATATCCTTTGAGAAACTCTAGCCAAGAACATCTAAGTGTATTATTCCTTTTGCTACTTATCGCGTCTCAATAATTTTGGTGACAAAATAGCCTACGACTCTACAAGATATTTTCTACCTAGACGTGATCTCTAGTTTCAAAGTTCTCAATTCTATACCAATTAAGGCACAGAAAGAAACCTGAATATCAAGATTTTGAGAGAACAAGGATTTCAAAGCATTTTTTCTATCGTCTGCTACCGTATACTGCAGATATTAAGAAACAAAAATCCGTAGATACTGTGCTCCAACTTTGATTTTGAGCCCCATAACTACAAATGGAAATAATATTTTTAAAATGAGATAACTAAAGAACTCACATTAGAAAGACGAAAAGGACAAAACTTGGGTTTTCCCCTGCGCCCATACTTCAGCAGATTTGCTCCTTTCTTGAGTGCAGCAATGGCCTTCAATGAAACAAAGCCAACAAAATAGATAACAAGCACAAAAGTATAAGCTCAATATCTACATGCAGGGTAATAATGCATTCATTGAATCAAGAACCTCATAATGTACTCTTATAGGCATGTTGCTCAGACCCTCCAAAAATGCTACCATACCCGTGTTGACATGGCAAAACCAGGATTTTCACTAAAGAGGTTCAAAACATGAAGAAGCCAAAAGGGGGTTCAACATCTAGTATACAACAACAACAACCCAATGAAGACTAGGGAAGGTAGAGTCTACACAGACCTTACCACTATCTCGTAAGGTAGAGAGGCTGTTTCCGAAAGACCCTCTATAGTTCAACATCTACTATATATACATAATTTTTTTTAACCATGTATAAACAATGTAATTTTCATCTGCAGGAGGGCTCAGATGAACTCCTCGTCCCTATCTACCTCCAAAAATGCATAGCTTTTGGAGGATCTGACACACGATACACGACACACACCTGACAATATTTTTGAAGAGTCCGAGCAACACAGAGTATATCTATAATAGTTTGGCAAATAAGAAAAATGGAAGCAAAATAAATACCTGATCAATGTCCCTATCAGCAAGACTAGACTTTTGGAAATCGGCCATTCAAGTGGTAATACTATTAGGTGAAAAACCCCAACTGTTGAACCAAAACCCATCTGAGAAACCACAGGGAAAAGTTCCCCCCCTACTAGTATACCCCATATACAAAAAACACAACAACCAATCCCCTCAGCTACAAATACAACACCACCAAATTCCTTCATCTATCCCATCCTAAAACTCTCCAAAAATCCTCAACAAAACATTCCCTTTTTTCACACATAAAAAAACAATCAACTTTCAACTCCTCAGCAGCTGAAATCACTCATTCACTCCTACAACAACATGAAAAAAAATCCCTAATAAGCCACCATTTTTCACATTACTCAAAAAAAAATCCAGAAAATTACAATTAATTCAAGAAATGCAATTCACCAAAAAGGGTCTCATTTTATAACAAAAAGATTGCATTTTTACCTCTTTTTTCTTGAAAATTTGATTATCAAGCCGTTGATATTATTATCTGATGAACCAAAAAGTTTTCTGGGAGCTCAAGAAATGGATACAAACATGCAAAACAATGATTTTATTTGAATATTAAGAATGAAAAATGCGTTCTTGAAATTGAAACCTTAATTGTTTCAATCTTGAAAAAAAAAAGGGTTTTTTCAGAAACCCATATTAGTAAAAATTGTAATATTATCAAACAAAATTAAGGAATCAGAATTTCTACGTGCGTCCCTTAATGTTCTATTAGGTGATGTATGTACCAATGATCTCTGTTTTTTAATAATTAATTAATTAATTATTGTTCTTGTTATCTGGTAATTTTTTAATCCATGTCAGCAACCCGACAATGTTGTACCTAACCTGGAAATCCATGATGGATGATTGAGATGTTTGGTTTTGTCTTTTTGACTAATAAGGCCAAAAAATATATTTTTTTGTTTTAATTTATTTTATTTTTAAAAAAATAATCTTTTAAGAAAATTATTTTTATAGTTTTTATGTAATATGTTTTATATATATTTAATTTAAGATTATAAGATTTAAATATTTTTTATTTTTTGAAAATTTTATATTAAATTAAACTCAAACAAACCAATTAAAACGATAAAGTATGCATTTATGTTTGAGATTCTATATTAGTCAAAAAGGAGAATTCTATACATTACTTTTTAAATTAAATATCTTTCCTTTAATGAAAACATTGTTGATTCTTCGTCAAAAAGAAAAAGAAAAAGAAACTAAAAGTCATTTTTGTTTTTTTTCTAGAAAAAAATCTGCTTATTTCCTAAGAATCTTTATTTTTCAAATGTTATTGTTTTAAATAAGGAATATTTGATTCTTATATTTTTCCCATTCATAAATTCAAATTTCGAGTATTATAGTAGAAAATCAATAGGTAATAGAGCATTGTTTACTTTGATTTTAGTGTAGCTTGTTTTTTTCCTTTTATTTCAATTATAATATTATTTGTTATTGATATTTGTTCTCTTCTTAATTATTTTTAACATGACTTTTTTAAAATTATATTTATTTTAAATATTCTATTATTGTTATACTTACTCAAATCGAAAAGTGCTTTGTATTGTTATTGGACCAAAAAGCCCATATTTTTTTTAAAAAAATCCATCGCTTTCCTTAAAAATAGTGTCATTGTTCCTTATAAAAAATAAAATATTTTTTTTGTCTGGAGGTTACGTTGTTGTCTACCATTATTAGATTTTTTAAAACTATGTCACAAATTAAAGATCCAACTACTAAAAGCAAAAGGACAAAGGCAAGTTCTTTATGGTTATCAAATTAGATGTACATCATATCAATAAGACAATAACGATTCAAATGATTCCTATCTAACTATATCTAAATTAATTACGTGTAAGAAATTAATAGTAATAAAGTCGATCGATCCATAATGAAAGTACGTTGAAGTTGTTTGATGAACTATGAACATTGATGTCATTGCTGTTTAAACTTTTCTATTATTATTACGCATCTCATGTCAAGTAGTTTTGAAAGAGTAAAATAGCAAATTAAATATTCTTAATTAAGAGTGGAAACTCAAAGGATTAGACAAACATAGTTCATCAAAGTAATTAACACACAACTAATTAAGAAGTAATTTAATAGTACAAAGATAAGTTAATATCGATAATCATCATCATAGGTCATGTAGTTGTTCCTCCTGGTTCTTGCATCTCTATCAGCCTGCTAAATCAAAATCATTACCATTAAACTCAAAATATATATAACGATTTTTTATGAGATAATAATAACTATTAGTTGAGGGACCATTTGAGAAATCAAGTTGAAGGATGTAGCTTTTACAACAATCATGGGCACATCACTTCCTTCAACTCGAAATATATATAACGATTTTTGTATGTGCACATATACCAAATCATAATCAACTGTCATAAAAAGAAGAATAAGCTAAGTACAATGCTACACTGCTGATCATTTAAAATCCTGAATCGACCTCTACGAAAAGGGGGTTTCATCAGGATGAATCTCCAGATTTTCAAATTTATAGCCAAAAACATGGTAACATGAGCAGCCCTTACTAGGGGTAAAGTACATACATTCAACCCTCTCTATAATAAAATAACAATCGAGTTTCTTTAAAATCAATTTTCATGTTATATCTAACATGATATATATGTTTCAAAAATATCTAGACAAACAACACCGTTATAAAGAGATTTGTCTGTATATGTTATCGGTCAAGGAAACATCAATAGAGATTTACCTTGGCTAAAAGCCTTTCAAATGCTTGTGGTCCATGTTCTTCAATATATTTTTCAGCAGCAGTTAGAACATCATCTGGCTTACTGAAAATATCCTTCTTCAAAGGAACATACCATATTTTAACTTGTGGATTTCTATAAAATGGTCTTATAAAATTCTCATAAACATAACATGCTCCATTGAAGTAAGGTAAAACTAGCCAACATATTGCAGCTAGTTTTGCATAAGACCATATTGGAAACCTGAAGTATAAAACAAATAACATACATCACTAGTTGATTTTTTTTATCGATTTGATGTAGTTTGTCAGTTTCTTTTGAAAATTTGAATCTTACCATTCAATGACCTTAGAAAAGCTAAGTTCAAAGAGAGTAATCAAAGAATAAAGAACCCAATACGTTAGCCATTGTCGATCATCTGCACGAGACTTTGTTTCTATTGCCTTAATAGATGCATACCTGCCAAATTATAAGTGAAAAAAAGGTACTAAAATCAGTTACCTAAAAGAAAAAAATACAAAAAAAATTACACTCTTAATTAACTTTACTATAGAGATCAAGTAACTTACAGAGGATAAACAAGAGAGACTAGAGGCCTGGAGGAACAAAAAATAAATAATGTCACAAAAAAGTCGAATCTTTAGCATGTGAAATGACTAAATAAAATTATGTAGCAAGAACAAAAAAGTGTGTGATTATGTAAAGATACGACATCTGAGCCTAACTGAGCCCCAAAAGCTAGCTCGAGGGAAGGATTGCTCAAGTCCATATAAGCAGACTATCAGTCCATTCGTGAGACTTTTACTTGCTCTAACATTATATTATTATTAGTACAAATATATATAGATGAAGATTAAGAATGCTTACAAAGCAAGAACATCAATATTTTTGGCAATTACAGCAAGAACATTGTTGTCTGAACCCATTTTTTTGATAAATGAATACTCAACTAGTAAGAAACAGTAGTACTAAGGGAGAAGTGGCTATTAATTAGAAGATGAAGTGAAAAAAAAAAAAGAACCTGAATTGATAGTGTAAATGCATGGACTTTTTAGTACAGAAAGGAGTCAAAAAGGTAAGTGGAAAAAAAGAGTGAATTATGGAAAGTACGAAAAAGAAAAAGATTGAAAACAGTTTTTGAGTAAATTTTTCTTTTCAAGAAGCATCTTATGCTTCACGAAAATCGAGGCACCGAAAAAATAATAATTGGAACTTCATTTCCTCTGTGTGTGAGGATTCACTCAAAAGTCAAATATTAACATGCAGTCCGAAAACTAATGTGAAATGTCACTCGTAGGGGTGAATATGATGTGTGTTAGACGGTGAGGAGAACATATCAATGTGGAATGTCACTCGTGGAACTTGTTTTCTTTACTTCAACCAGAAAAGTTATTTTTCTCATTTTTAAGAAACTTCTTTTACTAGAGAAAATATTTTCAAAAATTTTGCCGATAGAACATGAAAAAATTAGAAAACATTTTTCTACCAAACTTTCCCTAAGTAACCAAATATAAGTTCGGGACCAAAAGCATCCGAAAACATACACCCTTAGCCAAACTTTCCAATTAATTATACATAACTTTGGTTAAAACATACTAGTAGAAAACCTTGAAACAACCTCTGTACCTTCCAAGGTCGGGAAAGTCTGCATAGACACTACTCTCCCCAAACTCCATTTGTGGGATTATACTGGGTATATTGTTGTTGTTAGTAGAAAACATCATCAACTGGTATAAACAGGTAGTTAATATATTTATTTGTTAGAAGATCACATCCATTTTGCAGTTTGCACACCTCAAACTCCTAATAGTCAGCATGTATAACACCACTCTGTACACTATAAATGACTTGGAGAGTTGTATACTCAATCTAATTAACAATGTCATTATTGTCACCTACAGAGTCTTAGAGAGGAGCCACAATCACCTATGTCAACAATGTCATAGGGGTCTGTGGCTCTTGTAGGGCCCTTTTATATGATAACGGTAGTTTCGGGCCTGCTAGCACTAGCTTGACTATTCCACCAGGTACTTTCTAACTCTCACTAGCACAATTAGCAGGTAAATCGACCCACTAAGGCTTAGGCAGATGAGAAAAAAATCACCTAGCATTTGTCTCTGCTGTGATTTGAAATCTCGATGTTTTGATACTTCTCCAGAGTCCTAGCCTCATTAGGATCTTCATGATTTCTTCCATGCTCTGCTGTGGTTGGTTAGAAGCTTCTGCGTTCTAACCATCCATCACGTCTTTTACCACGTTCTTTGGGAAAGAGGTATGTCTCTTCTATTTCTGGAATGTGATCCACTGTAAAGCAAAAACAACATGTTTTAAGCTAAGTTAAGCAATAGCACAATGTGCAATACACAACAACTATCTTGAACAAGAAAGTGCAGTCAACCTTTTATCAACAGGAATAGTTCAAGTGCCCAGAACATGCAAAACACAAAGAAAGCTTACTGGTTCATCACACTCGAAGAATTTAATACTATCAAACTACATACATGAATCATGCCATGCTACTAAGTCCTAACAATAGTAATTCCGTGTTTATTCATCACATAGTGGGGGACCTGATGAAGGCAACAATTCAAAAGAGTCGAAAATGCATCTCCACTGTTTTTAACTTCTAATTAGCAAGAGCCTTACACACACACATAGTACAGCTGAATGCTGAAAGTATCTTTTTTCAGTTACATCTCATGGTCGAGACTTGAGAGTAAATGAGTAAACATTAGTCAAAAGGTCCAAAAAAGAGATTGGCAAATGAGTCCCACAAAATGATTAAGATTTAATCTTTAGACAAGGTGTCAAAACGAATACACTATAGGCAAGTATACAATGAAATATGTCGAACTTCAGTTTTTATTGGATAAAAATCATACCTGATAACAAACTCGAGATAGTGTTTTGAGGAATGGGGTATGATATTTCTACTTGTGGATGAAGACCTTGAAATCATAATTCTGCATCTCTTCAACTTGTGATTCCCTGATGACCATGGCTGACTTGACAAGCGATTCTTTGCATGACTTTACCTCAATGGATATTAGAGATGTGATGTCTCCAAAGCGAGAAGGGATTGCCTCAAGATATCGACATCTTCTCAATACCAAGTGTTCAAGGCAAGGAAAAGCATCGGCAGAGACATTCCATTTTTTAAAACAAGGACTATCAACTACTTTCAAAACTCTGAGTCGATGGAACTCGTCACTCGTCACTTCCCATTCAGCCTTTGAGAAAAATACTGCTACCAGCTTGAGTACCTTAAGGTTTGGAAGCATTGCAATGCTTGATTGCAGCCAATACATGGTAAAGTTCGACAAAGTCAATTTTTTGAGATTTGGTGGAAAGTTGGATGGAGAACTTCCGCAAGAATCCATTTTAATACTGAGTGTCTCAAGCCGTGTTAGGGAACTCATTACGTGAGAAGGATAACCCCAACCAACAAATGAGCATCTCAGTTTTCGAAGGTTAGGTGTTCTCAACATCAATTCTGCATCCCTCACACAACAAAAAGTCGGAGAGGAAAGAGTTATCAAATTGTTGAATTTTGAGTTCTCAAGTAACTCTTCTGCAGCATTGAAAGTGGAAAAATGAGCTTTGCTATATATCTGCAGATGTCTCAATTTAACCATCTTCAAAAGTGTAAGCGGCAATATCAATTTTCCTGCCATTGGTTTGACTATCAAAGTTTCAAGGTTTCGAAGATTGACTATGGACGATGTGATTGACTTCTGAGAAGTTCGTGCAGCAAAATACCTCAAGTAAACTAGCTCAGTTGGGAAAGAATCAATTACAATGAACTCCAAATTCAACACTTTTAGAAATCTGACGTAAATGTGAGAGAATTGGACAATTGAAAAGGAACCTTTGTTTCTATCTTCACTGTTACATACAGTGCCAACAAGTGAGCTCCATTCCACAAGATCAACCACTTGAGAAGTAATGGACATGCGACGTTGAACAAGCTGCTTGTGAGAGTAAATAGAGGAAGACGTATTGACATTTTGGTCCCTGTAAAGTGTAAATATAGAAATTTGTGAAACTATTAACTTCCAAATACAGATTACTTGATGAATTGATCACATAATTTAACACTAAATAGTGTATTACCGTTTCATCCACAGTAGAAGATTCTTCTCCTTGGCTCTTTCCTTACAAAAATAAAGCAACAGGTCATGAATACGGCATGTTTTGACCTTACCACCAGAACTCCATTTAGCAACCATGACTAGATTTCTTCCAATAAGATTCTCCAAGTAGCCTTCTGCTATATCTTCCAGACTCTTGTCATCACGACTTTTTATAAATCCTTCTGAAATCCATAACCATGTCAAGATTGAAATATTGATTTCTTTGTCCTCCAAAAATACTCCAAAATATAGGAAGCAAGGCTTTAGATGATAAGGTAAATTCTGATAACTTTGCTCTATGATGGCCTTCGAGTTGCTGAGAACGCTAGTACATAAATTCATAGCCACTTCTTTCCAGCATTGTTCACTTTTCTCCATCTTTGTTAGCATACCGGCCACCAAAACAATTGAAAGAGGCAGCCCCCTACACTTGTTTGCTATTTCTTGCCCAACATTTGAAAGGAGCACGGAGCAGCTTTCTTCACCAAACACTTTCTGTTTTAGTAACTTCCCACTTTCGTCATCATTAAGAATACGAAGATGAAGGGGATCACTAACTGATTTAACATTTTCAGCAACATCAGCATGTTGTGTTGTTAGGATAATTCTACTTCCATTATTGGAATCATGGAAACAACATCTTAAATCATCCCAAACACTAGCTTCCCATACGTCATCAACAAGGATAAGATATCTTTTCCACAATAAAGTTTTGCGAAGCTGATCTGCTAATACATCCGTAGACAATTTAGTAAGAGTAGGAGACTCACCAATGGCATCACGTAGAATGGAAAGTAACACATTCCTACGTGAATATGCTTGGGATACACAACATTTTGCACGGATATCAAATCGAGAGACAACTAACTCGTCAGAATAAAGTTTGTTGGCCACAGTTGTCTTGCCTAATCCAGGCATTCCAACAACTGAGATAACATCTAGCTGTTTGGTTCCTCTTATTAGTTGTTCTCTTAGCTTTTCCATAACATCTTCAAAACCGATAACTTCTTCATCAGTAATCCTTGGAGTGTTAGTTGATTCTGATGATATATGAGCAGGGGTGGTATCCAAGGTATCATGTAATACAAAGTGAAACTTAAAAAATTCCTTTTCCTGAATCTTTGTGACCTCTTCCTTGATAAGTACAACCTCCTTTATGATGTCGAAGAGCCAACGAACAAGACACCATTCAGGAACATCTTTTCTAATAGAAGCATCAACTATATATTCCACCTCATAAGCTTTGCCATTTAATAGTGCAGCACAATGTTGGAGCCTTTCATGCTTATTGTAGCATTCTTCCGCCACATCCTTGAGAAAAGGTTCTAATCTCTCGAGTTCCTTCTGAATAACTTGAAGTTGGCTCTTAACAAAAGAATATTGTGAATCTGAATAACGGTCTTGGAACTCCTTCAAGTTGTTCAGAAGGAAATCAACACAACCTAGTCCATGGACCCTAGGCAAATTGGATTGAAATGCCTTTCGAATCACGAGGAAGATCACTTCCTTGATATGCTGAATGCTTTTAGGCAAATCAATAAATAATCTTTGGTTCACTTCCTCCTGCTCCTCGATATCATATAATGAGTAAACGAGAAGTCCCACATCAATGATGACAGTATCAATATCTTTAAGATGAAATTCAAGACCCAGTGTTGGCAAATGGATCAGATTGGCTCTCAAGAATTTGAGCATCTCCACAAGTATTTCCATTTGATGATTCAAAAACTCTATCCGACTAAGAGTACTAATACTCCGTATCTCCTCCAAGTTGTGTATGAGAGTCTCCACAAAGCCAGCTTCAACCTCAGCTGCACACACATTTTGGATATTCAGAGACAATTCTGATTGCATTGTCCATTTCAAAGCTTTTAGTACATCAACATAGATTTTGCGGATGCACGGATTAACAGGCTTAATCCTCATCCGCACGAGATAAGAAAGCAAGAAATTCATCTCACCAGGAACCAAATCCTGATTACTGTTATTGTCATAGCTGGGCATGTACAACCAGGCAGCCATTGCTGCAAACCCAGCCACAAATAGAACATGACCGAAGAAAGTACGAACACTCTGAGGCTCTGCACACCACCTGTTTGATAAAAAGCTTACAAGACTCTTCAACAACTTCAGCTCTTTTAAAACCTCCTGTATTTCGCGAGAACACAAATCATCGATCTCTGCTAACTCACTAATATTCTGTACAACACCATTAATGAATTTCATTACAAACTTGGAATTAACAACCCCATTCTTTTCGTGCGAAAGTTGTTGCAATGATATTCCGGCGAAGAACGTGTAATTAGCTCTGATTTCCATCTTGGTCACCCGAATTTTGTTCTGGAGCAGGGAAGTAAGGCGATTGAGATTTTGATATATTTTTGATACATCAAATGCGGAATCTTGAAACAGAGCATGAACTTTCTGAGTGACATTTAGCATGTTTGGTTCATCAGTGAAGCTCTGAATACTGAGAAAAATATCCATGAATTTGAACTCTGTTTTGAGTAAATAAATTCGTTCCCTTATAATCTCCGGCATGTAATTACCCCATTCGCCTTCAATTCGCTTCAAAAAATCGAGCGGGTGATGATTTTTTGAAGACAAGTATTCACCGGAAAACATGTTTCTCGAATTTGCGGGAAGGGGAAGAAGGAGAGCAGCTAACAGTTTTTTTGCATGGTTGTTACATATACTCGGAAATGACACTATTTGAATTTCGAGAGTCAATTAATTTAAATTTAATGTAAATTCAAAGCATGAAATTTTTAAATATATTTTAAAACTAAATAAAAGTACTAGTAAGTCAAAATAATTTTACTGAAACATATATGAAAAGATTACAATTAGTTTGGAGAGTGATTATCCATTATCTTCCGAGTTGAACATGGTTTATAGACTATTACACACCGGTAGATTTATGCTAATTTGTATCTATTGTATTGTATTATTTTAATAAATATAATATTTAAACTTTAAGTTACATAAATTTTTTATATAAAAAAAAGATAATAGGATAAAAGACAATAAAATTATTAAATACTAAAAAAAAGACAAAATGAGAAAAAAAAAAGAAGAAGAAAATAATGACGTAATCAAATCAGATCGATTGTCACATGCTTTTTTTTCATTACATAATAATTAATTAAACAATATGATACAACAAAATATAATTTTTTTTATATAATAGTCAAAACAATTATACTTAAAGTATCAATTCTTTATAATACGATATATGAATAACAAAATAAGTAACAATCATCCAAACAAAGCTAAAATATGATCCTTATCTTAACTTTTTGGTAACAATCGAAGTAATTTAATTACGCATGATTTAAGTTTTATGAATTCAAACTTGAATTTTAGCATAACATTTAATTTACTGATTTATATTTAATTAAAATTATTAAGTTCGAATAAACTCATTTGTATTATCCTCTATGACCGCCCATGCACTAAGGAAAGTTCCTTTTTTCATTATTATTTTTAATGAATAATAATGGTTTGACTTTTGACTTTTCCTAGACCAATAGATTCACATTACAAAATCCACAATAAAACCGACCACTAATGATTAAAATACCACCATAAATACATAGCCACCCTTTTGTGGAATTTAATTAGGTTCTGGATTTTAGTGGAGTCAAAACTAGAGTACAATAATTTCAAATTTTTCAGAACTCACGGATACATTGCTCCTTCGCTTGATACATAATAAATGATACATAAGTTATATATCAGATACATAACTATAAACCAGATTTATACCGATTTAGATTTGAAATAATTGATGTTATGTATCAACAATAACATTTGTACCAGATACATTGCACACAAACAAAGTTATAATGTATCTGATAGAGGTGAAGTGATGTATCCAGATGTTAAGAGAGAGAAGGAAAAAAAAGATTTTTGTAATTAATTCAAATGGTAGGGATTTTTAGAGATTATGTTATTTTAAGTTGTGTAATTACGTAATTCTCCCATAAATATAAGGGTTTTCTAGATTATATTTTCTAAGTAATAATTTTCATTTCGAAATAAGTGTCACCTTAGCAAAAATCACGTTCATTAAGAAATTAATAAATATAATGTGTAGTTTATTAGACTATCTATGTTTAATAAATGTCTTTTGAAAATTAAAAACTATTAAAAAGATGAAATATAAGGAACGCTATAGTTGAAAAAACATACTAATTTTTGTCTTGAATTTCTAAGTGATATTTATTGTGGACTTTTTTTTGTTGCTAAAGTGAAGTATTATAAAAGAATGAAAAGTGTTTTCTAACGGAAAAGGGTTTTACACATAGTGAAATTGAATAAAAATGTCCATAATTAATAGTTTGGTCTTTATTGTTACTTAATGGTTAAATATATCCCTTTTCAAATAAATATATTATTTATTTTCTTTTTGAACACATTCTATAAAATTAAAAATATTTCTTATTTTATTATAGGGAAAAAGCTCAAATATATCATCGAACTTTGACGAAAGGCTTATTTATGAGGCCAAACACATATGCAGACCCTTAAACTTGTCCCTAAATTTCATTTTGGCACTTCAACTCAACATTGTTCCATTTAGAGTGAAAGCCAAAAAAAAGTATTTTTTTTAAAAATAAAATAAAAAGTTGACCCTTCAACTCTATTTTTTATGTACTATTTGAAAACAAAATACTGATTTTATGATTTCTTTATTTTTATATATGCTCTTCAACTGCAATTTTGCATTTTAAAAATTGGCGTTCGTCCGTTAGTTATTGTAAAAAATTAAAAATTGATAGATGATCATTGATTTTTTTTTAAAAAATAACAATTTCTTTTTTAGAGTTTCTTTGTATTTTTGCGTGAAAAAAAATCGATGAAAGTGCATCGATTTTCTTTCTTAAAAAATCAATGACAACCCAACAAAGTTTGACGAGTTTTAGAGTTTTCTAAGTAGTGTTATTAATTAGCAATGAACATGAGTTTTTTTTTTACTCGTATTTAGTTGAATGAAAAATTAGAAAATTAGTATTTTCGTTAAATCCAAATAGACTGGATTTGGAAAAAAAATACGTGGTGTTATTTAATTTAATTAATTGTTTAAGAAAGAAAACTGACACACTTTGATCGGTTGTTTTTTCACACAAAAATGTAGAGAAACTCTAAAAAAAATTATATTTTTTAAAAAAGTTACGACATTGATTTTAAAATGAAAAGTGGAAATGAAGAACATAAATAAAAATAAAGAAATCATAAAGTTAATATTTTTTGTTTAAATGATATATAAAAAATAGAGTTGAAGAGTTAAAATGAAACAAGGTTAAGATAGAGTGTCAAAATGAAAAATGAGGACAAGTTAGAGGAGTTGTATATGTGTTTTTTATTGGCTTTTGTATCATGTCATGGCGTGTCAAGTACACACATCCCACTTTGTTGATTCTTCGGAAAAAAGTGTCTAAATGGAATATGAAAGTTGGAGTTGAAAGGTTAAAATGAAACAAAGTTGAATTAGAGTGCCAAAATGAAATTTAGGGGCAAGTTTAAGGGTCTGCATATGTATTTAATGTAATTATGCCATCCGTTAAAAGTTTAACTCATCTATGCCATTTCTGTTTGTAAAAAAAGTTCATCTATGCTATTGGTACTGGGAATGGTGATCGCAATTTGTGCATCACTTCTCTAGATTTGGCTGACGAGACTTGTGGAACGTTGGAGCTTCCCAATTGTGGAAAAGTCGATCCTAATTACATGATGGGAGTTGTTGGAAGTGATCTTTCTCTGATTTGTGCTTGTCGTCTAGATGTTACTACCTCTGATGTGTGGATTATGAAGCATTGTGGAGTTAATGTATCTTGGACAAAATTGTTCACCATCAAATGTGCCCGATATGCTGGGCTATATGCCTTGTCTACCCAGTAGAACATTCTCTATACATTTTCCCCAGCTAAATAAGCGTGAAATTTTGCTTTTTCTTGGATCAGCCATCATGATATATGATTGTTCAACCAGACAACTGAAGCGCACTGTTAATGTTGAGGGATACAAGGCTGCAAAAATCTATGTAGAAAGCCTTGTTAATCCCCTAATGATATCTGGCCAGGGACGTCGTATTCATGAAACGTCACAATCATTTAGCTGATAACTTGTAAGATTTCTTCTTAGTTTAGCTGGTATGCTCTTTTGCACTTCTTTTTTTAGTCAAATATAGGATAAAACATTCAAACATTGAATATATACGAATCCATACATCATAGTTGTGTGTATAGCTTGTAAGCATTTATCCTCTAATCTTATATCATAATTCATGAAACAAAAAGTTATTAGGTGGTGGTATATTGTTTTTCAATATATTGTCTTGACCAGTGTTCTTGGAAATAAGGCTGCAATATCAGAGGGGAGTCGGGGAGAGAATAGACTCTGATTGAATCCTTGTTTGAAAGGGTTCATCAATATAATGTACTTGCAAGTTGGCAAGTTCCAAATGGCATGATCATTTTCTGCTTGAATCTTCTCAAATCAGGCTTGTAAATCCATGTATTCCTTCATGCCATATTAGATCATCACACCTGAAAATCTCAAGCATAGGATTACAAGATCCTATGAAAACAATGTAGATTTCGCGATAAACATCGTTACTATCCAATCCATTTTTCACTAAAAGATTAGCCACAACTAGGTTCACTTGTAACCTAAACACATTGGTAGCATTTTCACAATGAACCCTAGCCAATACAATGTCCTAATCGGTATAATCTTCAATGTCTGGCATTGGATTTTCAGGACACTGTGATGATTTCTGAGGCACGTTATCATTGATCCACTCTGGGAATAAGTCTTTCAACATAACACTTTTGTAGGCACAACGTAAATGAACGTTGACTAGCTCTGTTTTTTTCGTTGTGTAGGTCTTTGACTTCAATAGGTGTTCTGTGCATATTGACTAGTCCAATTTTGAACCTTGTATTTTTGGTTTCATTTCAAGAAATTTGTACCAACTTGGTTTTGCTATGAAAGGCCTAGGAAAGATATGTGTTGGTTGTTTGTGATCTTGTAAGGTGTGGAATATTAAGGTTTCATGGTGTTTTGGGCTGTGTGACATACTAAAGTAAAGGAAAGCTATGAAAAAGCAGGCATTAGTTAAATGAGATATGTGTTTTATTGTTTGGTTAGATTATGTTTAACTTTGTTTTCAAGGAAGTCTACAAACCAATACCTCATTTAATCAAAATGAGGTATTGGTTTACTATGCTCATCAAGGCTTAGACGAGAAGAGATTTGAACCTTGATCTCCCATAGTTGTCCTCCCATTTCTTTAAGTTTCCTCACTCCTTTTGTGTCGTAATTTGTATGAGCAGGTTTTATTTTATCGGTTAAATTATTGGTAAGGGATAATAGGATATGCTTTCAGAAGGATGTGGTGTGAGGGTCTAACTTGAAGTATGAAAAGTTCTGTTTTCATTTTCTTTTCTGATCTCGAAGAGTTTCCCTCTTTTATACCTTTGGTGTAGATAGTTGAGCCTTAAAACCAACTATATATGCACACTCTTGACAACGTCTTGGCGAATTATTCCTGATATACTTTTTTTGTTCAAGTTTGCTTTTATCAAAAGGCATCCAGAGGATTAAATTCAGTGCATATACCAAAAAAAGAAAGAACAGAACTGATATGTATATATGGAAATTGTGGCGAGTTAGAATTGCAGTAGGTCTGAAGTTTCAACATAGTGCTGCTTAGATGTCATTGCTAATCAGTTGATTGAAACATCCTTTTACATTGAGAAATGATACACTCGCGTCTATGCTGTTGCTTTTGCTTAAACTAGGTGGATATTTTTGTCAGATGTTTTTTCTAGTCATTTGAAAATTTTGTTTGATGCAACCTTAACTTGTTTTGTACTATTGAATTTCAGGAAGCGGAAGATAATGTTGAACACTAATCCGTACCTGTTGAGTGCATGGATCTAAACTATGAAGCCTCGACATATCTGTTTTTGATGTTTATTATGATACATTACTGATGTTTCTTGCTTGCTGAAGTTGAACAATGTTCTCTTTTGCTTTATCCATGGTATCTGTTATATTTAGTATCAAACTTGTAGTTCTACCTGGTTACCAGATTTACAAACATATCCAAATGAAGCAAAATGGATCGAGGATTCATATAATAGATTCCTACTACTTTTGTACACTAATTGTGTTTTGCTTGCACCATGAATTAACGCTATGGTTTCTGCCAAATTTGTTATTTTTTATGCCCCTGTAGTTTCTGATGACCCCCCCTGCTCCGCTAACTCCCAGATTACCACTAGAACATCCATCAGTATTGATCTTGCGATTGGATGGACCTCTTTAAAGGTGCCCCCAAATCATGTGCGTTTTGAAATTAGTGAAAGCCATGATTTTGAAACGCACGTGAATTTGAACAAGTGCTTCGGGGCAGCTTAAGAGGATCTCCCTGATGATTTCTAGAAGAAGAGAAGAAGCTGACTGAAAATGAAATGAGTCTCATAGCATGAGAGGATTTTGTATAAATATCTGACAGAGTTCAAAAGTGTTCATTTTTTAGAATAGTTCTAAAGAAATCAGAACAAAATATTGGTCAATTTTAGTATAAAAAAAGTGAATATAATTGATATTAATAATAAATACAGAATAAAAAAACAAAAGTTATTGTCAAACATCATTAATTTGCACAAAAAAATATGTTTGAAAATAACGAATTACTTATCATGTATCTTTTTTATGTCAAAGACACTTCTCTGCTTCAACAATTCACTGCTATGCTACACTTCACAAAAAAACATTCAACCATGTTTTCGTTTCTTACTTTTCGGGATTGGATTCATCAGGTGATCCACACCATTCTGCTCAAATTCTTTTCGGGATATGATTCCGTTTTCACTTCATTTTCTTCAACAACTGAAATCATAATCCCGAATGAAATCATAACAGACATTCTCTTAAGGCTGCCCCCTGAGTCTCTCTTGAAATGTATGTCCGTTTCTAAATCGTGGCATCAACTAATCTCTAGCCCTGATTTCGTGAAGACACATCTCAAATTAAAAACAGATCAACTAGTTCTATTTCCAGGCATCAATGGAACATACAAGTTTTGTTCTCTCATTCCCCTCTTTAACAAACAACAACTCGCTCAGGAGCTAGTTCTCATCCATCCTCCCAATTTTAAAGTTTTCTTTGTCGGTTCTGCTTAATGGGCTGATTTGTCTGTTCAATCACGCGGGGGAGACATATATATGGAATCCCACCATTAAAAAGTCAAAGAAAGTACTTTATTACAAATGGGGTACCTCTTTCTATAACAAATACGGCTTTGGATACGATGAGACACGTGACGATTATAAAGCTGTATTTGTCGATTATTGTCATAATTCTTACAATGATGATGTGTCCAACATGAGGACTGTGATCAGCATTTATAGTTTGAGGACTGATTCTTGGACAACACTCCTTGACATGCTTAAGGGTGTCTTTCTACTAAATCATTCGGGTAAATTTGTTAACGGGAAGATTTATTGGGCTGCATCTACTCGTATTGGTAATTATGATGTGCACAACATCATTTCTTTTGATGTAGCAGACGAGACATGGGGAAGCTTGGAGATTCCCATTTCTGGAGAAGACAATTCTAAATTCAAACTCGGAGTTGTGGGAAGTGACCTTTCTGTGATGTATACTTGTTATCAAGGTACTACTACTTCTGATGTTTGGATTTGGAAAGATTGCAGTGTATCATGGATGAAACTGTTCACCATCGAATATCCACAAAATACTGTGCTAGTTATGTTTTCTGCACCTATTTTCACATTTTCTATACACCTTAGCCAGTCAGAGAAGGGTGACATTTTACTTTCGTTTCCGGGATTAATCATGATATTTGATGGTTCAACTAAAATACTAGAGCACACTGCTGATGTTGAGGGATGCAATCCTACAGAAACCTATGCAGAAAGCATTGTGAATCCCCTAACGATATCCGGTAAGAGTTCTGCTCAGTTTAGCTGGTATGCTCTTTTTGCATTTCTTTTTCTGTCAAATATAGGACAAGACTTTGAATATTTTTTTTCTGAATTTGTGCGTTGCACATAGTCTGCTATCGTCAAATAGTATTATGTTTTTATCCTAAAGCAATAAATCTTTAACAATATACATGTTTCAAAAGTATTTGTTGGAATTATTAATTTCTCACAACTGTACAAAGATAAGATGCAAATTTATTTAAAATTTTACCTTGTGTCGTCTATAGTACAAAAGGCTAAATAAAAGTTGGAAAGACAACATTTATTGTCAACAATATAATTGCAGCTGGTGTCCTTCAAAAAGAACGAATGACTAATGAGGTAATGCCCGAATATGGAAGTTTTTATAATGCTGTAAAACTAATTTTGAGTGCTATTACCAAAGTCGAACAACATAGCTGTAAAGAGTACCATGTCAGTGCAGTGCGGCAGGGTAGTGTAGCAGTAGAACAACAGTGTCCTTGTATCTTCTCTTATCTTCTAGATTTGAGTTGTTGGCTATAGTTAGCCGTGTTGTTGTTATTGTTGGAGTCTAAATCGACTAGAGCTAGGTGGTGTAGTGTGAGAGCAATAGAGTTATTGCGTATGTGTTTGTACTGTAATAGAGTTATTACACTAGAGTCTTGTAATAGAGTTGTTACAAGGGGGAAGCAATTAAGAGTTTAATTCCTAGGTTGCAAGAGTTTGTAGTCTAAACTTGGCTCGTAATTAGTGAAGCTGTTTGGTGAAACCCTATGTGGTAGTCGCGGTTTCTTCCTTCTTTGTGCAAGAAAGTTTCCATGTTAACATCTTGTGTGCTGTTGATTAGTCAAGGACCTGATCCCTAAAAAGTTAATTGATCGAGATAGAAAAAGAATCCAAAAGGTGAATACGTAAACCATATATATCTCCCAAATCGATTCAACTTCTCAAATTCTTCAGATTTTTTATGGTAAAGAAGTGAATGCTGGTTAATGAGTAAATAGAGGTGGACTCATTTTTTTTCTGAATTGAGTGTACTACTGTTGAACTTCTAGTTCACCCTATATGTAATTAAATTATTACTATTTAATTAGAATTTTGTTTACTGCATCGGCGAAATGGTAAACTAACTTTATAGTTAGGAGCTTCCTACTTTAGCATAACATGAAACAAAAATATTTTTGAAGTACGAAAAGTTCTGTTTTTATATTCTTTATCTGATCTGGAAGAGTTTCGTTCTTTGATTATACCTTTGGTGTAAAAGGAGAATATTTTTTTCTATAGATAGTTGAGCTAATTTGCTTAGAGCTTCATTAAGAAACGATGATTCACTCGCATCTATGCTGTTGCTTTTGCTTAAACTATGTTGCTATTTTGGTACTGTTTTGAGAGATGCAACCTTACCTTGTTTTGTACTATTGAATTTCAGGAAGTGGAAGCTAATGTTGAACACTCATCAGTACTTGCTGAGTGCATGGATCAAAGCTTGTCATGATCTGTTTTCTTTCTCCATCGTTTTTGTTGTATTTAGTATCAGACTTATAGTTCTATCTTGTATAATTAGATATTTGAAGCAAAATGGATATGACGGATTCATATAACTGATTGCGACTTGTGGATTGTTCCACGCTTTTCAGAGTGAAAGAGTATTATTAGTTGTTCCAGTAAACTTAGTAATTATGGAAATGCTCAAGATCTAATTATTGATAAAGTTGTTAGAATATTTAACATATCATCATACTTATTCTAGTAGTAGGTACCCCATATTTGGTGGCCAAGTTCAATGGCATATTTATGTATTATGCCAATTTGAATTGATGCATAAATAGTAAATTAATAAAATTGTCCTTTCTTATTTATGATTTTTTAAGGAAAGACAATTAATATACTCCTTCGATTACATATTCATAAATATCACACATTCAAATTAGCTAGAGATAAGATATTGAAATACATTAAAGCTATTGATGAAATTATCCATTACACATCTGAATATTCGGGGGATCAAGAGCTGACCCAAAGAGAGATAAACCCCTTTAATAGAAAAATACTAATACTATTTATATATGATTAAAGTTATTCTAAATATATATATAATAGATATTGAATCATGTTGAATCTCTTTAAATTCTTCCTTATCTTATTTTCTTGAAGGAATATAAATATATGAGTCAGACAGAGTCATTTTAAGAGAACACAATTTTAGACCCAAATCCTACTTCACTGCTCTGCTACTTCCTCACTTCAGAGAAAAACATTCGACCATGTTTTCGTTTCTTGCTTTTCAGGATTGGATTCATCAGACCGTTCTATTCAAATTCCTTCTCTCATTGTATCATTTCATTTTCACTACAAATCATGATTCGATACTCCCAGATGAAATCATAACAGACATTCTCTTAAGGCTGCCCGCAAAGTCTCTCTTGAAATGTATGTGCGTGTCGAAATCATGGCATCAACTCATACCAAGCCCTGATTTTGGGAATACCCATCTCAAATTAAACATACATCATAGAGTTCTATTTCCAGGCATCTTTCAAAATATCAAGTTTTGTTCACTCCTTCCTCTGTTTAACACACAACAACTCACTCAAGAGCTATTTCACATGGATCCTCCCTGTAAATCACCTTTCTTTGTGGGTCTGTCAATGGGCTGATTTCTTTTTTTCGGAGAAGGGTTAGATATATATGGAACCCCACCATTAGGAAGTCTAAGAAATTACCTAAGTTGTCGTGGAGTACCTCTTTCGATGCAAATTATGGTTTTGGATACGATGACTCACGTGACGATTATAAAGCTATAGTTATTGATCATTGTGGTAAATATTACAATGATGGGGTGTCCATCACGAGGGCTGTTGTCAATATTTATAGTTTGAGAACTGATTCTTGGATAACACTCCATGACCAGCTTCAGGGCATCTTTCTATTAAATCATTCAGGTAAATTTATCAATGGGAAGATTTATTGGGCTGCATCTACGACTATTTGGGATTACAATGTGTGCGCAACATCATTTCTTTTGATGTAGCAGACGAGACATGGGGAAGCTTGGAGTTTCCCATTTGTGGAGAAGACGTTATCAAACTGGGAGTTGTGGGAAGTGATCTTTCTGTGCTTTATACTTGTTCTCCGGGCACTGCTTCTGATGTATGGATTTTGAAAGATTGCAGAGTTAATGTATCATGGATGAAACGGTCCACCATCGAATAACCTGAATATGTTGTGCTATATAAGTCTTGGTCACCCATTTTCACATTTTCTATACACCTTCACCGGTCAGATAAGGGTGGCATTTTACTCTCGATTCCTGATAAAATCATGATATATGATGGTTCAACTAAAAAATTCAAGCACACTGCTTTTGTTAAGGAATGCAAATACTGCAGAAATCTATGTAGAAAGCATAGTTAATCCCCTAACAATGTGCTGTATTAGTTCTGCTTAGTTTTTTTTTATATATATATATGAATCCATACATCATATTTTCTTGTATAGCTTGTAGTTCTTGTAAGCATTTCTAGATTCGTGCATTGCACGTAGTCCTCTATCGTCAATTATTATAGTATTTGTATTCTAAAGCAATAAATCTGGAGCAATGTACATGTTTCAAAAGCATTTGTTTGAATTATTAATTGCTCAAAAATGTACAAAAATAAGTTTTCATTGCAAATAGATTTGGATTTTGTAATAAGTTGATGTGGTCTACTACATATTGAACCAATTTCTTGTGAGTGTGTGTATATAACATCCTTCCATAGAAGTAGCATCATTGAACACTAAACTACTCATCGGCTAAAAAAGTAAATACAATATGCACCAACTTTTCAAGACAAGATATTGTTTCTATACTTTGATCCAAAGCAATTTATAGACGAGATATCATTCCTCAAAAAATACTAAAAGTAAAATCACTATAAGTTACCTAGTGTAATCCGACAAGAAAATTAATATTTCTTAACTTGAGTGTACTTTCCTCTTATTGGCATACCACTCGGTTGCCTTACTACTATTTTCAGGTACAATTAAGAGTGAATTACATCCATATAATCCATCTTCGCATTGAGCCAACAATAACAAGAAACCCAGTGAAGTACCATAACGAGGTATGAGGAGGACAGAGTGTACTCAGACTTATTCCTACCTCGTGAAGATAGAAAGACTGTTTTTACAACTTACAATTCCACATGACAAGTTTTTAGTGTAAAATAAATGTGGTATCTCCAATAGGGAAGTCTTCGACATTGAGATAAGCTTCTCAAGGGAATGCCTGCTGATGAAACTCAGTTCTTCTATGTACATCTTTATAATTACCCAAGTCACTAGTATGACAATTTTTCCATTAACCGTGTCGCTATGAACACAAACGAGCCAGATGCAAATTCACATGACTTTATCACTTTATTATTTCCCACGCAAAATATTATTATACATTGCTTTACTTTAATATTATCTGCTCATCGAGGCTTAGACAAGAAGAGATTTGACTTTTGATCTCCCATTAAGAAAGACATTCAAGGGCATAATTTAAATCATATTTTTCACTATTGCCCTTTGTGAAATCATAAGGTTAGCTTTGCAAATAGTGCAATTTATCTCCTTGAAAATATAAAACTTCATTAAAGGAAAGGGCAAATGTGGAAAAAATTTCAAACATCCATCTTGAACTTTGAACAATTCAACTATATTGGATAATGAAATAAGCCCAAAAAATTCACTTAATATGAAATAGAGGGAGTATCACTTTTTTTCTATATGAAAAAAAATATTGCTCCCTCCGTCCCCTTTTAGTTGATGCCCTAATGATTAATTCCGATCAAGAGCTCTATGTATTATCCACTCCAATTCTTCAAGTTTCTAATCCAGAAACTACTAGAATAATCAAGGAGCCACAGGCCGCAATGTTGAATAAAGCAAACGCAAAGATCAAACCACCTATGGCCACAATCTACACCTCGGATCATGATGTTCCTTCCCCATCTTTGGAGTCACCTGGAGAGTAAATATCCGGACAGGCAGTTAATCTCCAAAAGGAATGACAAGACTTTGGTGAAAGGTATTCCATCCATCTCTCAAGCTAATTTTACAAACTATTTGATTGTTTATAAGAAAAAACAACAGGAAACGAGTGCTTCTAGATCGACAAATTTAGTTGAGGAAGAGGCACATATTTCTTCACCTGTAAGGAGTAAGTTAAGTTCTCAAGCACCCATATTTGTGCCTTCGAGTAAGGCAAATCCATCTATGGCAGTGACAATTGATAACTCTAAAAAGAACTTGACCACTACCACCAAGGTATTGGAAAAGAACCATGAGCACAAAGTTGTAGTTTCAAGACTTAGTCCAACTACAACTTATGGTAGTGACTTGGGCAGTGACATGTTTGACGGGGATGATGAGGATGATATGCTAGACATATTATTTGATAAGGTAGCCAAGGATGGGAATCTCTCACCTAGGCAACAAAGAAATGGAAGCAACAAAAGCAAAAAGAAGACACATGAAAGACAACATAGTTAGGATGGTAAGGTGACTGAGGAATTTATTCCAAGGCACTTACTAATGCGACTGGAAAAGCAAAATCATATGACAGTTTCTACAACAACAAGATCCAATAAATCCAAAAGGAAGTGATGAACTATCAAGTTTTGTTGGACATATTTGATGAAGAAGACAAGAGAGAAATACTTCAAGTTACTTTACGTAGGCAAACCATATTTTTTAATTCCTACATATATAAAATGAAGTTTGAGGTTGATAACTCAGTTTTATTCTTAGATTTTATATTTACGCATTACTTAAGCATCCTCATTTGTAGTATCATCAAAGAGTGTATTATAAACTCTACGATGATCATAGAATATTTAGTTTTCTCTAACTCTTATTTTCTTCATGCTTGTTAATTAGTAGAGGTTCACTACCTCATTAGGATTAGTAAGGTAAGACCTAGCCTTCCTTGCTTGTACTTTTCTCTTTGAGGTCTTTTTTTCTATATTAATAGAAACTAGACCTAGGCACATCTTGCCTAGAGAAATTGCTGAATTTTTTTTTTGAATAATTCAATTATTTTGGACAATGAAAAAAGCCCAAAAAATTCACTTAATATAGAATAGAGGGAGTATCACTTTTTTTCTATATGAAAATAATACTAGTAAATATCACACATTTTAATTAGCTAGAAATAAGATATAGAAATACATTTAAGCTATTGATGAAATTATCCATTGCACATCTAAATATATATGCGAGGATCAAGGGCAGACTCAAAGGAGGGATGAACCCTTTAAATAGAAAAATACTAACACTATTCATACATAATTATAGTTATTCTATATATCAATATATATATATATATATATATAAAAGAGAACCCTCAACCCGGTGAAGTGGCGCCACCAGAAGCAAGAATTCTCTTTTTATTTATTTATTTCCAAAACTGCTCTTCCCCTCTGCAATAGGAATGCCGCTTCAGCCTTCAACAGCCGCTTCTCACGTTCATTGTTTTACCACTCTTGCCAACCTTACGGAAAAGCCACAACTCTTTAGAAAAGTCAAAACTCTTCATAAACGTCACAACTTTTCACAAAAGTCACAACTTTTCACAAAAATCACAACTTTTCACAAAAGTCACAACTTTTCATAAAAGTCACAAATTTTCACAAAAGTCACAACTCTTCATTTTTTATTCACACCTTTTAAAACCGAACAATTAATTTCAAGGTACCAAAAGAAGAAAGAATAAACAAAGAAAATTAATTTCAATTGCAATGCGACATTACTACTTTTGCACCTCTTAGTCTACAACTCAACGCTGCTGGAATGGTTGAATTCATTACATTTGGTTCTTTAGTAAACAAAACTTCTATTTCTGCCACTATTATTTGTAGATTTTTTCCCGCTATAGGGGAGTCGAATTCAAATACATTAATTAAGCTTCTTGTGAAGTGTGTTTCATTCCTCAAAGTTTCTTCCTCCATTTCATGAAGCTTAATCTTTACTGTAAGTCATAGTGATTCATGTAACTATTGCAATTTTTTATTTTTTTTCTTACGAATTTATACCATTAGATAGAGTGTCTCTGTCTAATGGCCTTTTATTAATAATAAAATAAAATCCTCAACGTGAATAAGTACAAGCAAGGGGGGCTAGACCTTACCTTAAAAATCCTAATGAGGTGAAAAACCTCTACTAATTAACAAGAATGAAGAAAATAAGAGCTAGAGAAAACTAGGTATTCTATGATCATCATAGAGTTTATAGTACACTCTATGATGATATTACATATGAGGATGCTTAAATAATGTAAGAGTATAAACGTCAAGAAGAAGGTTGAGTTATCAATCTCAAACTTCCTTGCATATATGTATGAACTAAAAAAGATAGTTTGCCCGTCTAAAGTAACTTGAAGTATTTTTCACTTGTCTTCTTCTTCAAATCTGTCCAATAACACTTGATAGTTCATCACTTCCTCTTGGATTTATTGGATCTTGTTGAAATTGGTGGCACTGCCATATGATTTTGCTTGGCCATTCGCATCGGTACGATAGATGCCTTGGAACAAATTCCTCAGTCATCTTACCATCCCAACTATGTTGCCTTCCATGTGTCTTCCTTTTGCTTTTATTGCTTCCACTTCTTTGTTGCCTAGGTGAAAGATCCCCATCTCTAGCCACTTTATCAAAGCATATATCGAGCATATTATCTTCCTCATCCTCCTCAAAGAATTCCTTTTCCAACTCAATACATTGACTAAGTCCTGATGCTAAGTCCCCGAACACATTCATCTTTGCAATCGCACTTTTAGGCACAAATATTGGAGCTTCTGAACTTAATTTGCTATTCAAAGGAGGAGGTGAATCCTGCTCTTCTTCATCAACCAAATCAGCCCACCTAGGATCACTTATCTCCCCTTGATTTTCCTTAGAAATAATCAAGTCACTTGTCGAACTAGCATGAGAGAGTGATGACATACCTTGCTCCGCACAATGCTCTAGTTGAATTTTTCCAATAGCGGGCAATGGTTCAAACACATTTTTTGTTGGTAAAATTAAGTTAGAATCAACGCACAACTGAACATTCTTAGTCGCACCATTTTCCTGACTTGGAGAATTACTTCGACCTGCCGAGGAACCAATACAATTACCAACTAATTTTTTTTGTGCAATCACGTTTTTGGTGACTTTTTTTGAACTTTGTTAAAAATTTCAGTAAGAATTATTGAAAATTGATCTTCTCATTTGTCTCTTTCAACAACTTGCACCTCTCAGTCCACAACTCATAATGCTACTGGATGGTTGAATTCATTACATTTGGTTCTTTAGTAAACAAAATTTCTATTTCTGCCACTATTATTTGTAGTTTTTTTTCCGTTATAGGGGAGTCGAATTCAAATACATTAATTAAGCTTCTTATGAAGTGTGCTTCATTTCTCAAAGTTTTCTTCCTCCTATTTCATGAAGCTTAATCTTTTACTGTAAGTCACAGTGATTCATGTAACTATTGCAATTTCTTTTTACTATTTGATGACTTTTTTTGAACTCTGTTAAAAATTCCAGTAAGGATAATTGAAAATTGATCTTCTCTTTTGTCCCTTTCTACATGTTTCTTCATATACTTTTTAGGAAAATTACTTGTGGGCTATGCTATATTTCATAGCACACAACAACGAATATATGATAACTAATACGGAACCAATGGTGAAGTTTGTTAAAAGAACCAAACAGATTGCTCTCTTGTTTGCTACCGTTAGTATATTATTTTGATTGTTTTATCTTAGGTACAAACATTTTATATGTCATTGCACTCTTTATAGAATATTAGTATAGAGACAATTAGTCCACTTCTTTTATTGCAAGTTGACTAATTTGCCATATTTCTTCCTCTCTTCTTTTTGGGCATAATAAGAGATCAAGTTTTCTTGAAATAACAGATGCCCAAAATACACTATAATAAAAATAATTTTTATCAGTAAAAAATATGCACATTAACAAAGAGTGCTAGAGCCTTTACTGCATTTAATTAATTTTTCATTAGATTAAATGTCGCTATAGACTTTAGGGACATTTATAGAGAGTACTAATTGCCTCTAAAAATATACATTTCGGAGGAACGCTTTGCCTTGAGATAAAATGTTCTTGACAATATAGTGTATGTATCGAAAAGACAAATATTACCGAATGATCATATGTAAGCTTAATAAAATAGTTGTAATTGACCTAGTATGTATGTATGTGTGTATATATATATACACACTAGATCACATTTAAAATTATTCTAAATATATATATATATATATATATATAATAGATATTAGATCACATTTAAAATTATTCTAAATATATATAATAGATTCTAGATCACATTTAAAATTATTCTAAATATGTATAAAAGATATTAGATCACATTTAAAATTATTCTAAATATATATAATAGATATTAGATCACATTAAAAATTATTCTAAATATATATAAGTCCTATTGGGATTAGGAGAAGGTCAAGTCAGTATTCCATCATCTTATAATTAGGTTTAGCAGTCTCTTCTTTTATTTGACGTCTCAGCACCTTGACTATATATAAGTCAAGAGCCGTTGGTAAAACAAAAATACTACCCTGCCTCACTAGAGAGAAAAACATCCTGCTCTGTTTTCACTGTCTGCTCGCCATGTTTTCGTTTCTTTCTTTTCGGGATTGGATTTATCAGACAGTGCTATTAAAATTCCTTCTCTCATGGTATCGTTTCATTTTCACTACTCCAATTTCTACAACAACTGATTCCGTAATCCCAAATGAAATCCTTACAGACATCCTCTTACGGCTGCCCACAAAGTCTTTATTGAAATTTAAGTCGGTTTCAAAATCGTGGAATCAACTAATCTCTAGTCCTGATTTTGTGAATACACATCTGAAAATAGCAGCTAATGATATAAAATTCAGACACCATAGTCTTATATTTGAAAACCTCGAGTTTTGCCGTCTCCCTCCTCTGTTTAACAAACAACAAGTCACTGATGAGGAGCTACTTCACATGGATCGTCCGGATTTATCAGCTTTCTTTGTCGGTTCTGTTAATGGACTCATTTGTCTCTGCAATCACCAAGGGGAGATGTATATATGGAACCCAAATATTAGCAAGTCAAAGAAGTTACATGATTCGCCATTGCGATCCTCTTCCAATACAAAATTTGGTTTTGGATATGACGAGTCACATGATGATTATAAAGCTCTATTCATCAATTATTCTAGTCTTTGTTACTATGATGATATGCACAACGTGTCCAATCCGAGGATTGTGGTGTACATTTACAGTTTAAGGACTGATTCCTGGACAACAGTACATGACCAGCTTCAGGGTGAATTTCTAACAAATTCTTGGGGTAAATATGTCAATGGGAAGCTTAATTGGATTTCGTGTAATCGTCTTGGTAATGACAACATCTTTTCTTTTGATATAGCAGACGAGACATGGGGAGCTTCGGAGCTTCCCATTTTTCGACAAGACAATTGTAATTATCAACTCGGAGTCGTGGGAAGTGACCTTTCGCTGATTAACACTTGTAGTTTTACGGCTAATGCATCGGATGTCTGGATTTTCAAGAATTGTGAATTTTGGACGAAATTGTTCACCATCGAATATCATCCAAATCTGTCGCAATTTATGTGTTCTCCACTCCTTCATCCATTCTCTGTACATTTTCATGAGTCAAATAAGGGAGACATTTTACTTTTGCTTCCCCCATTGATCATGATATTTGACGGTTCAACCAGACAACTAAAGCGCATTGTTGATGTGGAGGGATCTGTTGATGATGGGGGATGCGATGCTGTAGAAATCTATGTAGAAAGTATTGTTAATCCCCTGGTGATATCTGACCAGGGGCGTCGTATTCAGAATCACTTAGCTGAGAATTCTGCTTAGTTTAGCAGGTATGCTCTTTTTGCACTTTCTTATTTTGTCAAATATAGGCCAAGAAATTGAATATTATTTTCCTGATAAGGTGGCAAAACAATGAATATATATCCATACATCATATTTGCTTGCATAGCTTGTAGTTTTTGTAAGCATTATTTCTCCAAATGATACTACCATAGGTTAGACAATTTCTATACCATATTGAATAATAGTTTGGCATAAAACTATGTCAACGTGGTGTAATGGTCTTCCTTGAAGTATGAAAAGTTGGCCTAATTTGGTAGCGACAGTGACTGAGCCTTAAAACCAACTATGCATACTCTTGACAATGTCTTGGCGAATTATCCATGTAATACCTTTGACTTATACCCCCAAAAAAAAGGAAAGAAAAAGAACAGAACTGATGTGTATATATGGAAATTGTGGTGAGTTAGATGTCAGTTAAGGACTTTAGCTGAATGTATCTGTTCATTTTCATTGCTAAACATCCGTTTACATTGAGAAATGATTCGCTCGCATTTATGATGTCCTTTTTTACTAGTCATGTGTTCAAATTTTGTCAGATGCAACCATAACTTATTTTGTGCTATTGAATTTCAGGAAGTGGAAGCTAATGCTGAACACTCATCGATCCGTACTTGCTGACTGCATGGATTTAAACGATGAAGCCATGACATTTCTGTTTTTTATGTTTATTATGATACATTACTGATCTTTCTTGCTTACCAAGTTGAACAATGATCTCTTTTGCCTTCTCCATTGTGTCAGTTGTATTTAGTACCAGAATTGCAGGTAGTACTATCTTGTAACCAGATTTACAATCATGATTACAATCGTGTTAAAAACTTGGTTTGGTATAAGTCTTTTGTTGTATAATTAGATATTTGAATGTCTCTAGAACGTGAAGAGAACCCAATATTGTGGAGTAACGGAATGAAACAGGTCCACATGAAGCAAAATGGATCGAGGATTCATATAACTGATTCCTACTACTTTGTTCACAAATTGTGTTGCACGATGAATTAACGCCATGTTTTCTGCCAAATTTGTTATTTTGAATTGCCCCTGTGGTTTCTGATGACTCCCCCTCTCCGCTTACTCCCAGATAACAATGAGAACATCTATCAGTATTGATCTTTAGGTTCCCCTCATCTTGGCTTATGCACAACTGAATTTTTGATATGATTAACATGGCTTATGGACAGTTTCAAGATGTCCCATGACCTAATTTTGTTATGTCTTCTGCTTTGTTGCATACCTTGATCTACTAATGTACAATTCGGATTAAATTTCACAATTAGAGTTTGATAAATATTTGACAGAGTTCAAAAGTGTCAATTTTTGACAAACTTAAATGATCAAACTTGCTCAAGTAATACTTAATTAGGAGATAATTTGAACCTACTACCAAAGATAAGAGACCATTTTTTTAAAGAGACCATTTCTTTTTAAAATCATGTCTTAGAAAGAATATATGAAAATATTTTCATTTAATTGCAAAGATTGTTTTTGTATCGGGCATTATTAGTTTATGAATCATCAACACTCATTTTACTTCATTTATTTAGACATGTTTCATTCAATGCGCAACTCTTTTCTCACATTCTAGCTGACATTTAAATAGTTGATTAAACTAAAAATGTTTATACAAAACAATAGATTTAACTTAGATTTTTAATTTCAAATTAGTCATTTAGAATTAAAATACCAAATATTAGACATATTTCACAGCTCCTCAAAAGTCATACCTCTACTGGCACAAAGATGAAAATTGATCACATACAAGTTAGAATTCATATTTATGAGATTAAGAAATCAGAATTGGTCAGTATACAAAAAAACAAAAGATAATTACTCCCTCCGTCCAACAATAATTGTCCACTATACTATTTTGGGATGTCCAACAATACTTGTCCACTTTATGAAATCAATGGATAATTTTACATTTAGTTCCTAATTTACCCTTATCATTAATTATAGTCATTTCCCTATTACATTTTTCAAGACATTGTATTTATTATATTTAAAGGGTGATTCAGTAAAATTATCCTTCTATTTATAGTTTTTAAAAAGTGTGCAAAGTCAATAATGAATAACTATTGTTGGACAGAAGGAGTAATATTCATAATAAATGCTACATAAAAAAAAAGAAGCTATAATCAAGCTTCATTAATTCATACAAAAAAAGATGTTTGAAAATAACAAATTACTTTTCATGTGTTTTTATTCGAAGATACATATTTGATTCATTCAAAGAACAAGTACTTATCATTGCTCTGCATCCTTTCACATAAAAACATTAGCCATGTTTTCGTTTCTCTCTTTTCGAGATTGGATTCGTCAGACCGTTCTATTCAAATTCCTTCTCTCATGGTATGGTTTTGTTTTCACTCCAATTTCTACAACAACTGATTCCATAATCCCAAATGAAATCATAACAGATATCCTCTTAAGACTTCCCCCAAAATCTCTATTGAAATGTATGTCGGTTTCAAAATCATGGCATCAACTCATATCTAGCCCTGATTTTGTGAACACACATCTCAAATTAAACACACATCATAGAGTTCTGTTTCCAGGTATCAACGGGAATTTCAACTTTAGTTCTCTCCTCTCTCCCCTGTTTGACAAACAACAACTCGCACAGGAGCTAGTTCTCATCGATCCTCCCAATTTAAAAGTTTTCTTTGTCGGTTCTGCTAATGAGCTGATTTGTCTGTGCAAGCACGTGGGGGAGACATATATATGGAATCCCACCATTAAAAAGTCAAAGAAAGTACTATATTCGAAATGGGGCACCTCTTTCTATAACAAATACGGCTTTGGATACGATGAGTCACATGATGATTATAAAGCTATATTTGTCGATTATTGTCGTAATTCTTACAATGATGATGTGTCTAACATGAGGACTGTGATCAGCATTTATAGTTTGAGGACTGATTCTTGGACAACACTCCATGACAAGCTTCAGGGATCTTTCTACTAAATCATTCGGGCAAATTTGTCAATGGGAAGATTTATTGGGCTGCATCTACTCGTATTGGTAATTATGATGTGCACAACATCATTTCTTTTGATGTAGCAGACGAGACATGGGGAAGCTTGGAGATTCCCATTTCTGGAGAAGAGAATTCTAAATTCAAACTCGGAGTTGTGGGAAGTGACCTTTCTGTGATGTATACTTGTTATCAAGGTACTACTACTTCTGATGTTTGGATTTGGAAAGATTGCAGTGTATCATGGATGAAACTGTTCACGATCGAATATCCTCAAAATACTGTGCTAGTTATGTTTTCTGCACCTATTTTCACATTTTCTATACACCTTAGCCAGTCAGATAAGGTTGACATTTTACTTTCACTTCAGGGATTAATCATGATATTTGATGGTTCAACTAAAATACTAGAGCACACTGCTGATGTTGAGGGATGCAATCCTACAGAAATCTATGCAGAAAGCATCGTGAATCCCCTAACGATATCCGGTAAGAGTTCTGCTTTGTTTAGCTGGTATGCTCTTTTTGCATTTCTTTTTCTGTCAAATATAGGACAAGACACTGAATATGTTTTTACTGAATTCGTGCGTTGCACAAAGTCTTCTATCGTTAAATAGTATTATGTTTTTATCCTAAAGCAATAAATCTTTAACAATATACACGTTCCTAAAGCATTTGTTGGAATCATTAATTTCTCAAAACTATACAAAGATAAGATCTAAATTTATTTAAAATTTTACCTTGTATCGTCTGTAGTACAAAAAGCTAAAATAAAAGTTGGAAAGACAACATTTTATTGTCAACTATATAATTGCAGCTGATGTCGTTCAAAAAGAACGAATGACTAATACGGTAATACCCGAATATGGAAGTTCTTATAATGCTGTAAAACTGATTTTGATGATTGACAAACCTGATGAAGGGACCTGGTACCTCTGATGAGATTACCAAAGTCAAACAACACAGCTGTAAAGTGTACCTTGTCTGTGCAGTGCGGCAGGGTAGTGTAGCAGTAGAACAACAGTGCCCTTGTACACCTCGAACAACTGTGTCCTTGTATCTTCTCTTATCTTCTAGATTTGAGTTGTTGGCTATAGTTAGCCATGTTGTTGTTATTGTTGGAGTTTATATCGACTAGAGCTAGTTGGTGTAGTGTGAGAGCAATAGAGTTATTGCGTGTACGTACTTTAATAGAGTTACTTTACTAGAGTCTTGTAATAGAGTTGTTGGAAGGGATTAAAAGTTTAGTTCCTAGGTTGTAAGAGTTTGTAGTTTAAACTTGGCTCATGATTAGTGAAACTGTTTGGTGAAATCCTACTTGGTAGTCGTGGTTTTTCCCTTCCTTGAGGAAGAAGGCTTCCGCGTAAGCATCTTGTATGCTTTACTTTTTGCTGTGTAAATTGTTATTCCTTGTTCTTAGTTGTTCATTAGTCAAGGACCTGATCCCTTGACCCGTGATGTATTCATACGAGCCAACAGAAGTCCTCGTTACCATATAGAAGCAAATAAACTTGATCCACCCTCACTCTTGCTTTTCATTTTTCGCATTTGCAGAGTTGTATTACCCATATAATTTTAGGTGGAAAAAGTATATACTGATTAGGCATTATCCATTGTACAACTGACAACATATATATTAGTAATAATTTTAGCTTAACTTGTTTTGTAATTGCTGAGTGCATGGATCAAAGCTTGTCATGATCTGTTTTCTTTCTCCATCGTTTTGTTGTATTTAGTATTAGACTTGTAGTTCTATCTTGTAAAATTAGATATTTGAAGCACAAGGGATTCATATAACTGATTGTGACTTGTGGATTGTTCCCTGCTTTTCAGGGTGAAAGAGTATTATTAGCTGTTCTAGTAAACTTATTATGGAAATGCTCAAGATTTAATTATTGATAAAATTGTTAAAATATTTAACATATCATCATACTTAATATAGTAGTAGGTAACCCCATATTTGGTGGCTAAGTGAAATGACATATTTATGTATTATGCCAATTTGAATTGATGCATAAATAGTAAATTAATAAAATTGTCCTTTCTTATTTATGATATTTTTAAGGAAAAACAATTAATATACTCACTCTATTTCATACTCATAAATATCATACATTCAGATTAGCTAGAAATACATTAAAGCTATTGATGAAATTATCCATTACACATCTGAATATGCGGGGGATCAAAGGCGGATCCACAGAGGGATGAACTCCTTTAATAGAAAAATACTAATACTATTTATATATGATTAAAATTATTCTCTCTCTCTATATATATAATAGATTTTGGATCGTGTTGAATCTCTTTAAATTCTTCCTTATCTTATTTTCTTGAAAGAATATAAATATATGAGTCAGATAGAGTAATTTTAAGAGAACACAATTTTAGACTAAAATCCTACTTCACTACTCTTCTACTTCCTCACTTTAGAGAAAAACATTCGACCATATTTTCATTTCTTGCTTTTCAGGATTGGATTCATCAGACCGCTCTATTCAAATTCCATCTCTCATGGTATCATTTCATTTTCTCTACAAATCATGATTTGATACTCCCAGATGAAATCATAAGAGACATTCTCTTAAGGCTGCCCGCAAAGTCTCTCTTGAAATGTATATGCGTGTCGAAATCATGGCATCAACTCATATCAAGCCCTGATTTTGGGAATACCCATCTCAAATTAAACATACATCATAGAGTTCTATTTCCAGGCATCTTTCAAAATATCAAATTTTGTTCACTCCCTCCTCTTTTTAACAAACAACAACTCACTCAGGAGCTATTTCACATGGATCCTCCTTGTGAATCACCTTTCTTTGTGGGTTCTGTCAATGGGCTGATTTATCTTTTTCGGAGAAGGGTTAGATATATATGGAACCCTACAATTAGGAAGTCTAAGAAATTACCTAAGTCGACGTGGGGTACCTCTTTCGATGCAAAATATGGTTTTGGATACGATGACTCACGTGATGATTATAAAGCTATATTTATTGATCATTGTGGTGAATATTACAATGATGGGGTGTCCATCACGAGGGCTGTTGTCAATATTTATAGTTTGAGAACTGATTCTTGGACAACACTCCATGACCAGCTTCAGGGCATCTTTCTATTAAATCATTTAGGTATATTTATCAATGGGAGGATTTATTGGGCTGCATCTACGGCTATTTGGGATTACAATGTGTGCAACATCATTTCTTTTGATGTAGCAGATGAGACATGGGGAAGCTTGGAGCTTCCCATTTGTGGAGAAGACATTTTTAATATCAAACTGGGAGTTGTGGGAAGTGATCTTTCTGTGCTTTGTACTTGTTCTCCAGGCACTACTTCTGATGTCTGGATTTTGAAAGATTGCAGAGTTAATGTATCATGGATGAAACGGTTCACCATCGAATATCCTCAATGTGATGTGCTATATAAGTCTTGTTCACCCATTTTCACATTTTATATACACCTTCACCAGTCAGATAAGGGTGACATTTTACTCTCGATTCCCAAAAAAATCATGAAATTTGATGGTTCAACTAAAAAATTCAAGCACACTGCTTTTGTTAAGGAATGCAATACTGCATAAATCTATGCAGAAAGCATTGTTAATCCCCTAACAATGTGCTGTAAGAGTTCTGCTTAGTTTAATATATGTATGAATCCATACATCATATTTTCTTGTATAGGTTGTAGTTCTTGTAAGCATTTCTAGATTCGTGCATTGCACGTAGTCCTCTATCATCAATTATTATAATATTTGTATTCTAAAGCAATAAATTTGGAGCAATTTACATGTTTCAAAAGCATTTGTTATGAATTATTAATTGCTCAAAAATGTACAAAGATAAGTTTTCATTGCAAATAGATTTGGATTTTGTAATAAGTTGATGTGGTCTACTACACCTTTCACCAATTTCGTGTGAGTGTGTGTATATAACATCCTTCCATGTATAGCATCATTGAACACTAAATTACTCATCTGCTAAAAAACTAAATACAATATGCACCAACTATGCTAAAAAGGCACTGTAAAAAGTGAAAAAGAAAGTGCACATGTATTCAAGACAAGATATCATTCCTCAAAAAATACTAAAAGTAAAATCACTATAAGTTACCTTAGTGTAATCCGACAAGAAAATTAATACTTCTTAATTTGAGTGTACTTTCCTCTTATTGACATACCACTCGGTTGCCTAGCTACTATTTTCAGCTACAATTAAGTGTGAATTACATCTGTATAATCCATCTTTGCATTGAGCCAACAATAACAACAAACCCAGTGTAGTACCCTAACGAGGTATGAGAAGGACAGAGTGTACTCAGACTTACTCCTATCTCGTGGAGATAGAAAAACTATTTTTACAACTTACAATTCCACATGACAAGTTTTTAGTGTAAAATAAATGTGGTATCTCCATTAGGGAAGTCTTCGACTTCGAGGTAAGCTTCTCAAGGGAATGCCTGCTGATGAAACTCAATTCTTCTATGTACATCTTCATAATTACCCAAGTCACTAGTATGACAACTGTTCCATTAACCGTGTTGCTATGAACACAGACGAGCCAGATGCGAATTCACATGACTTTGTCACTTTATTATTTCCCTTGCAAAATTTTATTATACATTGGTTTACTTTGATATTATCTGCTCATGGAGGCTTAGACGAGAAGAGATTTGACTCTTGATCTCCCATTAAGAAAAACATTCAAGGGCTTAATTTAAATCATTTTTTTCACTACTGTCCTTTGTGAAATCATAAAATTAGCTTCGCAAATAGTGCAATTTATCTCCTAGAAAATATAAAACTTCATTAAAGGAAAGGGCAAATGTGAATTTTTTTTCAAACATCCATCTTGAACTTTGAACAATTCAACTATATTGGATAATGAAATAAGCCCAAAAAATTTACTTAATATGAAATAGAGGGAGTATCACTTTTTTTCTATATGAAAAAAATGAAGAACTTAAGAAACAATAAGCTCAAAATTAGATATAACTGGAGGAGTCTGAGAAAATATTTTTACAGAGAAAAGAACGATGGACTAATCTATTATTCAATCAGTTAATGACCTTATATAGAATTACAACTTTTAATAGAGTCACAATCCCACTAAACCACTAACTAAATCCACTAACCTAACTCTCCTAAACTTTAGGGAAAGCTATCTGCTACTCTAGAAAATAAGAGAACATGCACGTACTTAAATAAAATATCACACTAACAACTAAGCAAAAAAAAAAAGCTATACTGCAGACTTGGTGAAATTAAAATAGGAGTGATGTTGTCATCTTTAACACCCCTTCTTGACATCAGCTCTTCGTCTTAACCATGCCTAGCTGCTTGCAGAAACTCTCCAACTTGTTGACACTAAAACCTTTGGTGAACAAGTCTTCAATTTGATGTTTTGTTTTGATGTGCTCCAAACCAATCTCTCCTTGCAACACTTTTTCCCGGATAAATTGGTAATGTATCTCCACATGTTTAGTCCTTGCGTGGAAAACTGGATTTTCAGCCAAGCAAATTGCTG
Organism: Solanum appendiculatum; assembly: GCA_018342035.1. NCBI lineage: Eukaryota > Viridiplantae > Streptophyta > Magnoliopsida > Solanales > Solanaceae > Solanum > Solanum appendiculatum. Next base: position 594,015 of record JAGDQO010000110.1, read on the forward strand.
ATTGATTATCACAGTACAAAGGAACTGCATAGTCTACTGGTTGTTTTAGATCCTTCATCAACTGCATAAGCCATGCACTTTCCTGAGCTACAACTGCTGCTGCCCGATACTCTGCTTCTGTTGTTGACAACGACACTATTGGCTGCCTTTTGCTGCACCAAGAAATTGCTCCAGCTCCAAGCTTAAACACAATGCCAGTAGTTGAACGACGAGTATCATGATCTCCTCCATAGTTAGAGTCACAGTATCCGATCAGCTTGCATTCTTCACCTTTCTTATACAAAAGACCATAATCAATTGTACTCTTCACATATCTCAAGATTCGACGAACTCCATCCAAATGATACTTCTTTGGATTTTGCATGTAACGACTCATCACACCTACTGCATAAGAGATGTTGGGTCTTGTTAAAGTTAAGTAAATCAAACTACCCACCAATTGTCGATACATTGTTGCATCTTCCAAGTCTTTCCCTTCATGAGCACACATATGAGCATTTGGATCCAGCGGTGTTGAGGTTGGTTTGCAATTGAACATCCCAAACTTCTTCAATAGATCTTCGGAATATTTTTGCTGATGCAAGCAAATTCCTTCTTCACTGCGATCAACCTCCAAGCCAAGAAAATGGTTGAGTTGTCTGAGTTCCTTCATCTGGAAATGTATTGACAAATTCTCCTTTGTTCGGAGAATTTCTTCTTCACAATCTCCTGTTAGGATTAGATCATCCACATATACTAGCACAATAGCTAGTTTTCTGCTAATAGTTTTCACAAACAGGCTGGAATCTGACGGTGCTACTGAAAAACCAGTATGAGTAAGAAATTCAGAAATCTTACCATACCATGCCCTTGGCGCTTGCTTTAATCCATAGAGCGCCTTTCGAAGCTTACACACATACTCGGGATGATCTTGACTCTAAAAACCCATTGGTTGACACATGTAGATCTCTCGATCCAACTCTCCGTGCAAGAAGGCATTCTTTACATCCATCTGCCATAGGTTCCAATCTTTACTAGCTGCAAGTGCAAGTAAAACCCGAACAGTAGTTAGCTTTGCCACTGGACTAAATGTTTCATCATAGTCTAGTCCATATTGCTGAGAAAAACCTCGATCTACAAGACGAGCTTTGTGCCTTTCAATTGATCCATTTGTGTGACACTTTATCTTGTAAATCCATTTGCAGGAAATAGTTTTGACATCCTTTGGTTTTGTCACAAGCTCCCACGTTTGATTCAGCTGTAGCGCAGCAATTTCCTCCTCCATAGCTTTAATCCACTTTGGATTCTGTAATGCTTCCTCAAAAGTTTCTGGTTCCTTTTCATTTTCGTCTTCTACAATGGCAGCATTGGCAAACTTGGGATTTTGCTTTCTGATCCTCGTTGACCTTTTAAGTGAAGTTGGTGAATCTGCTCCAATTAGCTCACCTTCATCACCTGGTTGTTAGTACATACCAGTTTGCCAAGGATTTTGAGTCATGTCTTCGTCAGCATTGTCTTCATTAGCTTCACCTTCAGCTCCATCTAGACTCAACTGGATATGAGAAGAGTTCAACACATCTTTGAAGACATCTGAATCTGGCAGCAATTCCTTATTTGAAGAACACCCGGAAGAAGCTTCATCAAATATCACATTTTGAGAAGTGTAGCAGTTTCCTGTTGTTGGATCACAACATCGCCACCCTTTTCATTGACTGTCATATCCTACAAAGATACACCTAACTGCCTTTTTGTCCATCTTTCTACGTAAATGATTAGGTACAAATACATAGCATACACATTCAAAAACACGAAAATAACTAATAGAGGGTTTCATGTTCCACAACTTCTCAAAAGGTGAAAGAAAATATAACCTTTGTTGAGGAAGTCTATTGATCACAAAAGCTACAGTCTTCATAGCTTCCGCCCAAAATTGTCCCGGGATATTTTTTGCGTGAAGCAAGCTCCGACAGATTTATGCTAGGTGTCTGTTCTTCCTTTCTGCTATGCCATTTTGTTGTGGCGTATTTGGACATGTGAACTGATGGTGTATTCGACACTTCCCAAGGAATTCTGAAAATTCATGTGAGGTATATTCCCCACCATTGTCAGTTCGCAGGCAAAGAATTTTCTTACCAACTTCTCCTTCATCAACTTTTTTGAATTCTTTGAATTTTGAAAATGCCTCAGACTTCTCCTTTAAAAAATAAATCCACATGTACCTAGAAAAATCATCAATGAATGTCAACATATATTTCATCCCACCAACAGAGAGTTGCTTGATAGAACCGAACACATCTGAGTGGATTAATTCTAATGGTTCCTTGGCTGTATATTTTGAATAATGATACGACAACTAATGTACTTTACCATACTGACAGCCTGCACATATTACATCCGTCCTTAATGAAAGTTTGGGAAGACCCTTCAACATTGACTTTTCCATCATGGCTTTAAGTTTAAAGTAGCTAACGTGAACCGCATATGCCATAAGTCCGCTGTCTCATTCTTCCTTGTCTTGTCTATATATGCGGTTTCTGCCGACATTACATAGAAAAAATTTAACCTTTGCCCTTCATCACTGGCTCTTCTTTAACCTCAAGATCATGGTATAATCTTACATCTTGCGGACCAAATAGAACATAATGACCCGAAGATGTCAACTGAGCTACTGAAAGAAGATTTTTCTTCATACCTGGGATATGATAAACATTTTGAAGCAACATCAGATCATCACAACTATTTGGAGACACAATAGTCTTACCAGTGTGATCTATCGATAATTTTGTTTCATCTGCTGTCACCACTTCACGACTTCCCTGGTACTCGGATAAATATTGCAACTTCTTTTTGTCACCGGTCATATGGTTTGAGCATCCCGAGTCAACTATCAAGTCATTCTCATAGTCAATTTGTTTAGAGGTTGTTACTGTAAGAGCTAACTCCTCTTGTTCTACAGCAAAGAACGCTTCGGCATCCTAGTCATCTTCACTATTTTCCTTTGGACTGGAGGTGGCAGCAACGTTGCTCTCAACAGTCCTCTTTTTGAACCAGCAAATATTGGCTTTGTGTCCCTTCTTCCCATAGTTGTGGCATTTCCCTTCAAACCTCTTGTTGTTGCCCCAATTGTTCTTCGAACTTCCCCCTGGACGAGAGCTTCCTTCTCTTTGATGACTTTTTGACTTATCATCAGTTCTTTTTGATCCACCGGCGTTGTACTGCTTGGGGTTCCCTATGCTTTTGTTGACGTAGAGTGCTTCCTCCTCGCCTTTAAGAGAGACTCCGCTCATTTGCTTAGCCAAGGCTTCTTGACCTGCTAGCAAATTCTCAAATTCTACAAGTGATGGCTGATTTTGCCATCCTTGTACAACAACAATGAAGCTTCTATAATCAGGCTTCAGACCATGGATGATAATCCGCTTCATCCTCGTCTCTCCAATTAGAGCTTGTGGATCTAACTCTCAAATCTCTCGACATAGCATCTTCACCTTATGAAAGTATTGTGCAATTGTCATGTTGCATTATCCTATTGAGAGTAATTCACTCTCTAAGAGTTGGAGCCTCGTATCATTTTTCTTTGAAAATAGATTGGCGAATGTATCCCAAGCCTGCTTCGGGGTGGTGGCGTCTCGTATGTGCTCTAGCACATCCTCTTCGGCCGTTGTTTTCAAAGCGAACATAGCCTTACCAGCTTTTATCTTCCATTTCCGTAGAGTGCCGTTTGCATCTTTTGCTGCTGGTTGTGTCACCTCGCTGCCCTTGACAACCTCCCACAGATCTTGCCGTTACATGTAAGACATTATGCAAGTTGACCATGTACAGTAGTTGTTGTTGTTGAGCTTTTTCATTCCGCCGACAACTTGTAGATCTGTCATTGTGTCAGCAACAAAAGTCTCAGGAAAAAGAGCTACAGTAAATGATCTACCCAAGGAACAACCTGCTCTTGATACCAAATGAAGAACTTAAGAAACAATAAGCTCAAAATTAGATATAACTGGAGGAGTCTGAGAAAATATTTTTACAGAGAAAAGAACGATGGACTAATCTATTATTCAATCAGTTAATGACCTTATATAGAATTACAACTTTTAATAGAGTCACAATCCCACTAAACCACTAACTAAATCTACTAACCTAACTCTCCTAAACTTTAGGGAAAGCTATCTGCTACTCTAGAAAATAAGAGAACATGCACGTACTTAAATAAAATATCACACTAACAACTAAGCAAAACAAAATAGCTATACTGCAGACTTGGTGAAATTAAAAGAGGAGTGATGTTGTCAACTTTAACAAAAAATACTACTCCCCCCTGTCCCCTTTTAGTTGATGCCCTAATGATCAATTCCGATCAAGAGCTCTATGTATTATCCACTCCAATTCTTCAAGTTTCTAATCCATAAACTACTAGAATAATCAAGGAGCCACAGACCGCAATGTTGAATAAAGGAAACCCAATGGTCAAACCACCTATGGCCACAATCTACACCTCGGATCATGATGTTCCTTCCCCATCTTTGGAGTCACTTGGAGAGCAAATATCCGGACAGGCAGTTAATCTCCAAAAGGAATGACAAGACTTTGGTGAAAGGTATTCCATCCATCTCTCAAGCTAATTTTACAAACGAATTGATTGTTTATAAGAAAAAACAACAGGAAACGAGTGCTTCTAGATCGACAGATTTAGTTGAGGGAGAGGCGCATATTTCTTCACCTGCAAGGAGTAAGTTAAGTTCTCAAGCACCCATATTTGTGCCTTCAAGTAAGGAAAATCCATCTATGATAGTGACAATTGATAACTCTAAAAAAAACTTGACCATTACAACCAAGGTATTGGAAAAGAACCATGAGCACGAAGTTATAGTTTCAAGACTTAGTCCAACTACAACTTATGATAGTGACTTGGGCAGTGACATGTTTGACGGGGATGGTGAGGATGATATGCTAGACATATTATTTGATAAGGTAGCCAAGTATGGGATCTCTCACCTAGGCAACAAACAAATGGAAGCAACAAAAGCAAAAAGAAGACACATGAAAGACAACATAGTTGGGATGGTATGGTGATCGAGGAATTAATTCCAAGGCACTTACTGATGCGACTGGAAAAGAAAAATAATATGGCAATTTCAACAACAACAAGATCCAATAAATCCAAAAAGAAGTGATGAACTATCAAGTTTTGTTGGACATATTTGATGAAGAAGACAAGAGAGAAATACTTCAGGTTACTTTGCATAGGCAAACCATAGTTTTTAATTCCTACATATATAAAATGTAGTTTGAGGTTGATAACTCAGTTTTATTCGTAGATTTTATATTTTTGCGTTACTTAAGCATCCTCATTTGTAGTATCATCATAGATTGTATTATAATACTCTACGATGATTATAGAATATTTAGTTTTCTCTAACTATTATTTTCTTCATGCTTGTTAATTAGTAGAGGTTCATTACCTCATTAGGATTAGTAAGGTAAGACCTAGCTCCCCTTACTTGTACTTTTCTCTTTGAGGTCCTTTTTTCTATATTAATAAAAACTAGACCTAGGCATATCTTGCCTAGCAAAATTGCTTAAAAAAAACTTTAAACAATTCAATTATTTTGGACAATGAAAAAAGCCCAAAATTTTTACTTAATATAGAATAGAGGGAGTATCACTTTTTTTCTATATGAAAATAATACTAGTAAATATCATACATTTTAATTAGCTAGAAATAAGATATAGAAATACATTTAAGCTATTGATGAAATTATCCATTGCACATCTAAATATATATGCGAGGATTAAGGGCAGACTCAAGGAGGGATGAACCCTTTAAATAGAAAAATACTAACACTATTCATACATAATTATAGTTATTCTCTCTCTCTCTCTCTCTATATATATATAAAAGAGAACCCTCAACCCGGTGAAGTGGCGCCACCAGAAGTAAGGATTCTCTTTTTATTTATTTATTTCCAAAACTGTTCTTCCCCTCAGCAATAGGAACGGCGCTTCAACATTCAACAGCCGCTTCTCACATTCATTATTTTACCACTCTTGCCAACCATACGGAAAAGTCACAACTCTTTAGAAAAGTCAGAACTCTTCATAAACGTCACAAATTTTCACAAAAGTCACAATTTTTCACAAAAGTCACAACTTTTCACAAAAGTCACAACTTTTCATAAAAGTCATAATTTTTCACAAAAGTCACAATCTTCATTTTTCATTCACACCTTTTAGAACTGAACACTTAATTCAAGGCACCAAAAGAAGAAAGAATAAACAAAGAAAATTGATTTCAATTGCAATGCGACATTATTATTCTTGCACCTCTCAGTCCACAACTCAACGCTGCTGGAATGGTTGAATTCATTACATTTGGTTCTTTAGGAAACAAAAGTTCTATTTCTGCCACTATTATTTGTAGATTTTTTTCCACTATAGGGGAGTCGAATTCAAATACATTAATTAAGCTTCTTATGAAGTATGTTTCATTCCTCAAAGTTTTCTTCCTCCTATTTCATGAAGCTTAATCTTTACTGTAAGTTAAAGTGATTCATTTAATTATTGCAATTTCTTTTTGCTATTTTGGTGACTTTTTTTAAACTTTGTGTTGGGCTATGACCCATGTTCCAGCCAAAGGCCCATGGCCTAATTCTATTTGGAAAATGATTGGAATTGGAATCCTATTTGGAATTGGTTTTGGCTTTATAAGGAAAAGCACAACTCTATAAATAGAGGATGGTTTTGAGAGAATAATGAAATTGCTCATTAGTATTGTCTTTGAGAGACATTAGGACATAAGAGAGGTTTTTGAGAGAGCTTTCAACAAGAGAGGAGAGAAGAGAAAAGAAAATGGTTCTTTTTGCTGCAGTCTTTTTCTCCGGTCAGCAACGTTCAGATTGTGTTTTCCGATTAACTAACCGTTGGATCGGGCTGAAATTTTGACTGAGTGCTCCTAATATCTTAATGATTTATTTGAACGGTGAAGATCGGATTCAGAAGTCATAAAGATCCTGATTTAGGTTCCGAACAACAGCTCTGTTTGGGTGATTTTTCTTTCTATCTATCTTTTGTTGGTGTAGCTATTGTTTGTTCTCTTTTGGCACTTGTTGTGTAGCCATTAGAAGAATATTTGTAACCCTCTTATTGTTATAATGAAGCAATTCGGATTTTGTTGATCTCGTGGTGGTTATCTTCGGTTTGAAGGGTTTTTCCACATTAAATTTGGTGTTCTTTATTGTTGAGTTTTTATTTTCATCTTTTCGTCATAACAAGTGGTATCAGAGCCAGGTTCGCTATCAAAGATTTTGATGGATGGGAATATGAGCAAAATGATATGTCTAAACGGGAGCAACTACAACATATGGAAAAGCAAGATGAAAGATCTACTATTCGTGAAGAAGATGCATCTTCCCGTTTTTGCTGCTCATAAGCCTGAGATTGTGACTGATGAAAATTGGGATTTCGAGCACCAACAAGTATGTGGATATATAAGACAATGGGTTGAAGATAATGTTTGCATCCATATTGTGAATGAGACACATGCTAGAACATTGTGGGAAAAGTTAGAGACGCTTTACACTTCAAAAACTAGCTATAACAAATTGTTCTTGCTAAAGCAATTGATGACCTTTAAATACAAGGAGGGTAGTCCTATTATTGATCACATAAATGATTTTCAAGGTATTCTTGATCAACTATCAGGGATGGGTGTTAATTTTGATGATGAAATACAAGGACTTTGGCTTTTAAATAATCTACCGGATTCTTAGGAAACTCTTCGTGTTTCCTTAACAAATTCTGCTCCTGGTGGTAAGGTGACTATGGAATATGCAAAAAATGGTGTGTTGAATGAAGAAGTCAGAAGAAAATCTCAAGGCACATCCACACATTCAGATGTTCTATATACAGAAGATCGAGAGAGAGATAAAACAAGAGGTCCAAGGAGTAGAGGTAAAAGTAGAAGCAGGTCAAGATTCAGGAATCCAAATATTATATGCCATCATTGTTGAAAGAAAGGACATATTAAAATATTTTGCAAACAGTTGAAGCAAGATCTTAAAGAAGGGAAGAAAGAAGAAAATAACGGAAACAATGTTGTTGCTGTTGTTCGAGATGACCTTCTCTTCGCTTGTGAAAAAGACGTCATCAATTTTGTATCTCATGATACAAGTTGGATAGTAGATTCTGGAGCTACATCACATGTCACACCAAGAAAAAACTTCTTTTCATCTTATACTCTTGTTAACTCTGAGGTGTTAAAGATTGGCAATGCTGGCGAGGTTAAGGTGTTTGGTGTTGGCACAGTTTGCTTGAAAACTAATATTGGTTCAACGTTAGTCCTTCAGAATGTTAAACTAGATGATGATGGCTATCATAATGATTTGTTCAATGGTCAATGGAAGCTCACCAAAGGCTCATTGATTGTAGCTTGAGGAAGAAAGCATTCAAATTTATACGTGACACAAGGATCAATTCTTGGTGACTCTATAGATTTGGTAGAAAGCGAAGACTTTATCAGAATTGTGGCACAAGAGGCTTAGTCATATGAGCGAGAGGGGGATCACCTGTTTGGCTAAGAAGAATTTGCTTGCTGGTGTGAAACAAGCAAAAGTGAAAAAATGTGTTCATTGCTTAGCTGGGAAGCAGAAAAGAGTTTCTTTTCACTGTCATCCTCCCTCAAGAAAGTCTGAACTACTTGAGTTAGTACACTATAATTTGTGTGGTCCTCTTAAAGTGAAGTCAAAAGGTGGTTCACTTTACTTTGCAACTTTCATTGATGATCATTCTCGCAAGCTTTGGGTATATCCTTTAAAATCCAAAGATCAAGTACTTGATGTGTTTAAGGAGTTTCAAGCCTTATCTGAGAGACAAACGGGAAAGAAATTAAAATGTATTCGCACTGATAATGATGGTGAGTATATTGGTCCATTTGATAACTACTGCAAATCGCAAGGAATTCGTCATCAGAAGACTCCACCAAAGACTCCTCAATTGAACGGCTTGGCAGAAATGATGAACATAACTTTAGTTGAGAGAGTTAGATGCGTGCTTTCAGAGACTAAACTTCCAAATTCTTTTTGGGCTGAAGCACTTAATACTGTTGCTTATGTTATTAATTTGTCTCATGTTGTTGCTTTGGATGGTGATGTTCCAAACAGAGTTTGGTTCGCTAAGGATGTTTCATATGATCACTTGAAATTCTTTGGGTGTAAAGCTTGTGTGCATGTTCCAAAAGATGAAAGGTCGAAATTGGATGTAAAAACTAAGCAGTGCATCTTCATTGGTTATGGTCAAGAAGAGTTTGGATATCGCTTTTATGATCCAATTGATAAGAAACTTATTAGAAGTCGTGATGCTGTGTTCTTTGAAGATCAAACTATTGAAGATATTAACAAGGTTGAGAAACCAGGTTTTCAAATTGATGAGAGCTTAGTTAATGTTGATCCAATACCTATTATTGATACATCTTTTGCACATGAAGGAATCCAAGATAATATTGCAGATAATGATCAGAGTGTAGAACCTATAGATGCTCCTATTGATGACGTTATGGTTGATCATCAACCAACTCATGTTGAGATGACTACTTCAGATGCTCCAGAAACCTCTCATAGAAGATCCACCAGGGAGAAGCGAAGCTCAACACGTTATTCTCCTAATGAGTATATCATTTTGACTGACATGGGGGAACCTGAAAGTTATGATGAAGTCATGCTAGATACTCATAGAGATAGGTGGGTAGAAGCCATGGAAGATGAGATGAAGTCACTTTATGAGAATGGCACATATGATCTAGTGGAGTTATTGAAAGGTAAGAAAGCTTTAACAAATAAATGGATCTTCAGATTAAAGCAAGATCAACATACATCTGCGCCTAGGTATAAGGCTAGGTTAGTTGTCAAAGGTTTTGGTCAAAGAAAGGGAATTGACTTTGATGAAATTTTCTCTCCCGTTGTAAAAATGTCCTCTATTTGTATGGTTCTAGGCTTAGCCGCAAGTCTAGATTTAGAGGTTGAGCAGATGGATGTCAAGACTGCCTTTCTTCATGGTGATCTGGAAAAGGAGATTTACATGGAGCAACCTAAAGGCTTCGTAGTTAAAGAAAAAGAAAACCATGTCTGCAAATTGAGAAAGTGCTTGTATGGCTTGAAACAAGCTCCAAGGCAGTGGTACTTGGAGTTTGAATCTATCATTGAAAATCAGGGATACAAGAAAACTTCTTCAGATCATTGTGTAATCTTTCAGAAGTTCTCTGATGATGATTTTATTATCTTACTACTTTATGTGGATGATATGTTGATTGTTGGCAAAAATAAATCTAGAATTGCAGTCCTTAAGAAGGAGTTGAGCAAATCGTTCGCGAGGAAAGACTTGGGGCCAGCAAATAAGATTTTGGGCATACAAATTCATCGAGATAGACACAAAAAGGAGTTATCATTATCCCAAAAGGAGTATATTGATAAAGTACTTAAGAGGTTCAACAAGACAGAAGTAAAAGTGGTTAGTACGCCTCTTGCTAAACACTTTAAGTTAAGTATGACTCAGAGTCCATCTACTAATGAAGAGAAGAAAGAGATGTCATGTATTCCATACTCTTCTGCGGTTGGTAGTTTGATGTATGCTATGGTTTGCACTAGACCAGATATTGCACATGTTGTTGGTACTGTAAGCAGATTTCTTTCCAATCTTGGAAAAGAACATTGGGATGCAGTGAAATTGATACTAAGATATTTGAAGGGTACTTCAGATATGAAGTTGTGCTTTAGTAGTGGCAAGCCTGAACTTGTATGCTACACAGACTCTGATTTGGGAGGAAATCTTGACAATTCAAAATCCACTTCTGGTTATTTGATCACTTTTGGAGGGGGAGCTATTTCTTGGCAATCAAGACTACAGAAGTGCATTGCTCTATCTACCACAGAAGCTGAATATATTGCCATCACTGAAGGTGCCAAAGAATTGCTTTGGATGAAGGAGTTTATCAAAGAACTTGACTTTGAACAATCAAGGTTTGTCTTATTTTGTGATAATCAAAGTGTTATTTATCTCACCAAGTACTCTACCTTTCATTCTAAGTCCAAGCATATTAGTAGAAAGTATCATTGGATTAGAATGACCCTGGAAGAGAAATTATTTGAGATTGAGAAGATACACACTGATGACAATCCTTCAAATATGCTTACAAAAGTGGTGATCGTTGACAAGCATGAGTTTTGTAGAAGTATGGCAGGCATGAAGCCTATCAAGAGTTCCTCCACTTGAAGTCCATTTAGCCCCTTGGCTGGAGGGGGAGTTTGTTGGGCTATGACCCATGTTCCAGCCAAAGGCCCATGGCCTAATCCTATTTGGAAAAAGATTGGAATTGGAATCCTGTTTGGAGTTGGTTTTGGCTTTATAAGGAAAAGCACAACTCTATAAATAGAGGATGGTTTTGAGAGAATAATGAAATTGCTCATTAGTATTGTCTTTGAGAGACATTAGGACATAAGAGAGGTTTTTGAGAGAGCTTTCAACAAGAGAGGAGAGAAGAGAAAAGAAAATGGTTCTTTTTGCTGCAGTCTTTTTCTCCGGCCAGGAACGTTTAGATTGTGTTTTCCGATTAACTAACCGTTGGATCGGGATGAAATTTTGACTGAGTGTTCCTAACATCCTGGTGGTTGATTTGAACGGTAAAGATCGGATTCGGAAGTCAGAAGAATCCTGATTTAGGTTCCGAATAACAGCTCTATTTGGGTGATTTTTCTTTCTATTTATCTTTTGTTGGTGTAACTATTGTTTGTTCTCTTTTGGCACTTGTTGTGTAGCCATTAGAAGAATATTTGTAACCCTCTTATTGTTATAGTGAAGCAATTCAGATTTTGTTGATCCCGTGGTGGTTACCTTCGATTTGAAGGATTTTTCCACGTTAAATTTGGTGTTCTTTATTGTTGAGTTTTCGTTTTCATCTTTTTGTCATAACACTTTGTTAAAAATTTCAATAAGGATTATTTAAAATTGATCTTCTCATTTGTCTCTTTCTACAGCTTGCACCACTCAGTCCACAACTCATAATGCTACTGGAATTGTTGAATTCATTACATTTGGTTCTTTAGTAAATAAAACTTCTATTTGTCACTATTATTTGTAGGTTTTTTTCCGCTATAGCGGAGTCGAATTCAAATATATTAATTAAACTTCTTATGAAGTGTGTTTCATTTCTCAAAGTTGTCTTCCTCCTATTTCATGAAGCTTAATCTTTTACTGTAAGTCATAGTGATTCATGTAACTATTGCAGTTTCTTTTTTCTATTTTGGTGACTTTTTTTTAACTCTATTAAAAATTCCAGTAAGGATGATTGAAAATTGATCTTCTCTTTTGTCCCTTTCTACATGTTTCTTCATATACTTTTTGGGAAAATTACTTGTGGGTTGTGCTACATTTGATAGCACACAACAACGAATATATGATAAGTAATATGGAATAAATGGTGAAGTTTGTTAAAAGAACCAAACAGATTGTTCTCTTGCTTGCCACAGTTAGTGTATTATTTTGATTGTTTTATCTTAGGTACAAACATTTTGTATGCCATTGCACTCTTTCTATAATATTAGTATAGAGACAATTAGTCCACTTCTTTTATTGCAAGTTGACTTATTTTTGCCATATTTCTTCCTCTCTTCTTTTTTGGGCATAATAAGAGATCAAGTTTTTTTGAAACTAACAGATGCCCAAAATACACTATAACAAAAATAAATTTTATCGGTAAAAAATATGCACATTAACAAAGAGAGCTAGAGCCTTTACCGACATTAATTAATTTTTCATTAGATTCAAAGTCGCTATAGACTTTAGGGACATTTATAGAGAGTACTAATTGCCTCTGAAAATACATATTTAGTGGTAATTAAGCTATTAATTGTTGTTAAAGATCATTTTTGTTGTAGTGATAACTCTTTCTTTTGGCTTCTTTCAATTGAATTTGTGAACTGTAAACTTGGATACAACCCGACAGACTATCTTTTTGAAAAATATGTTAAGCAACATGCCTTTTTCTTCTTGATTGTTAGGAAAGTAAGGTCGTCTTTATTATTATTTGTAGATATTTGTGAGTTCAAGTGCTCACAAAATTATGTTGTGAGATTTTAATATGTTATGTATCAAAAATTTGGTTTAGACTATCCAGTTGTGAATAGTTCCATTCAAATGTCACATACTGCTTGGATGATCATTGCATTAATTCTTTGTAACTACAAACTATAACCATAACAATAATTATGGTTCAATTCCAAATAAGTTAGGGACGGTGATATGAAACCTAAGCAATAGTACATGATACGGCCTACTATAATAAAAAAGAGATTGATAGAGGTTAATAAGAAAGGAGCCGAAGGTCCATTTGAATTTAGTTAATTATGTTCTTTAACGTCTGATGTTGTTCTTTATAACTTCTTGAAATTTAGAAAATTTCGTTACTTCTGACTAACTATTTCCATGGAGATTTTCTTAGACTTCTTTCTTATACTTAAAATCTCTCTCTGACTCATAATTTTTGTATAACAAAAACAAAAATTAAAAAAATACAGCACTTTAAAGTTTCGGAGGAACACTTTGCCTTAAGATAAAATGTTCTTGACAATACAGTGTATGTATCGAAAATACGAATGTTACCGAATGATCATATGTAAGCCTAATAAAATAGTTCAATCCCGTGCGAAGCACGGGTAATTTACCTAGTGTGTGTGTGTATATATATATATATGTAATAGATACTAGATCACATTTAAAATTATTCTAAATATATATATAATAGATATCAGATCACATTTAAAATTATTATAAATATATTTAATAGATACTAGATCACATTTAAAATTATTCTAAATATGTATAAAATATATTAGATCACATTTAAAATTATTCTAAATTTGTATAAAATATATTAGATCACATTTAAAATTATTCTAAATATATTTAATAGATATTAGATCACATTAAAATTTATTCTAAATATATATAAGTCCTATCGAGCCAAGTCCAATTGGGATTAGGAGAAGGTCAAGTCATCTTTTAATTAGGCTTAGCAGTCTCTTCTTTTATTTGACTCCCAACACCTTGAATATATATATAAGTTAAGAGCCGTTGGAAAAACAAAAATACTACTCTGTCTCACTAGAGAGAAAAACATCCTGCTCTGTTTTCACTGTCTGCTCGCCATGTTTTCGTTTCTTTCTTTTCGAGATTGGATTTATCAGACCGTTCTATTCAAATTCCTTCTCTCATGGTATCATTTCATTTTCTCTACAAATCATGATTCAATACTCCCAGATGAAATCATAATAGACATTCTCTTAAGGCTGCCCGCAAAGTCTCTCTTGAAATGTATGTGCGTGTCGAAATCATGGCATCAACTCATATCAAGCCCTGATTTTGTGAATACCCATCTCAAATCAAACATACATCATAGAGTTCTATTTCCAGGCATCTTTCAAAATATCAAGTTTTGTTCACTCTCTCCTCTGTTTAATAAACAACAACTCACTCATGAGCTACTTCACATGGATCCTCCCTGTGAATCACCTTTCTTTGTGGGTTCTGTCAATGGGCTGATTTGTATTTTTCAGAGAAGGGTTACATATATATGGAACCCCACTATTAGGAAGTCTAAGAAATTACCTAAGTCGTCGTGGGGTACCTCTTTCGATGCAAAATATGGTTTTGCATACGATGACTCACGTGACAATTATAAAGCTATATTTATTGATCATTGTGGTAAATATTACAATGATGGGGTGTCCATCACGAAGGCTGTTGTCAATATTTATAGTTTGAGAACTGATTCTTGGACAACACTCCATGACCAGCTTCAGGGCATCTTTCTATTAAATCATTCAGGTAAATTTATCAATGGGAAGATTTATTGGGCTGCATCTACGGCTATTTGGGATTACAATGTGCGCAACATCATTTATTTTGATGTAGCAGACGAGACATGGGGAATCTTGGAGCTTCCCATTTGTGGAGAAGACGTTTTTAATATCAAACTAGGAGCTGTGGGAAGTGATCTTTCTGTGCTTTATACTTGTTCTCCGGGCACTACTTCTGATATCTGGATTTTGAAAGATTGCAGAGTTAATGTATCATGGATGAAACGGTTCACCATCGAATATCCTCAATGTGATGTGCTATATAAGTCTTGGTCACCTATTTTCACATTTTATATACACCTTCGCCAGTCAGATAAGGTTGACATTTTACTCTCGATTCCCCAAAAAATCATGAAATTTGACGGTTCAACTAAAAAATTCAAGCGCACTGCTTTTGTTAAGGAATGCAATACTTTAGAAATCTATGCAGAAAGCATTGTTAATCCCCTAACAATATCCTGTAAGAGTTCTGCTTAGTTTAATATATATATGAATCCATATATCATATTTTCTTGTATAGCTTGTAGTTCTTGTAAGCATTTCTAGATTTGTGCATTGCACCTAGTCCTCTATCGTCAATTATTATAATATTTGTATTCTAAAGCAAAAAATCTGGAGCAATGTACATGTTTCAAAAGCATTTGTTTGAATTATTAATTGCTCAAAAATGTACGAAGATAGGTTTTCATTGGAAATAGATTTGGATTTTGTAATAAGTTGATGTGGTCTACTACACCTTTCACCAATTTAGTGTGAGTGTGTGTATATAACATCCTTCCATGTATAGCATCATTGAACACTAAATTACTCATCTGCGAAAAAAACTAAATACAATTTGCACCAACTATGCTAAAAAGGCACTATAAAAAAGGAAAAAGAAAGTGAACATGTATTCAAGACAAGATATTGGTTTTGGTATTGGATTGAGACTAGATTTACTGTTACACTACACCAGTTTTTAGCAACAATATATTTACTTTAATATAATATTGCCGCAATAACACTTTCATGCTTATGCAATCTAGGATCGCTAAAGCCTCTAGTGACATTTATTCTGAAGGCTGGTAAAGACCTTTACGTGTACCACAAGAGAAAGAACAAGGATGACATATCCTCAAATCATACTTTTAATTAATGTTGGTATTCAACTTTATCATTGGAACTTCTGTTTACTCACTAATGATATTGCTTGCTGCCTTATTGAACCTTTTCATAGGTCAAGTTATATGAGGTTTTTCTAACAAACCTTGACCAAATACATATTTGATCAGTATTAAATTTATTGGGCAAATTTTTCATGTGTAATTTATGACATTCTTTCATGTGTCCAATATATTCATATATAAGTTCACTATTATATCAGAAACTCTAAACAAGAATTTCTTGGAAAAATTATTATTTTTCACGAAAAATTTAAATTGTGGATTTAAAGAAATTGGCTTGCAGACACATCAGTTTTACATTTCGTAGTATTGCGATGCTTAAATTTTCAAAGAAAAAGCATGACTACTTTACTTTTGTTGTTATCTTTGTGAAGTTAAACTTTTTCTGTTTCTCGAGGCTAGAATATTATTGATTATTTCAGATATGCAAATTCTTGATAATTATGAAGTATTTTGGGTAGTTGTGTTGTGTTAATCTTGATTTTATTTTGTTTTTGTCAGTTTTATTGAGGTTAAGGATAAAATTACAATCAACCTTGACGGATCCTTCAAGCTTCAAGCTAATGAAGCCCCCTTTAGAACAAAGTTTTAGGAAATATATAATAGATTTGTCAATCCTAAAATTTAAATTAGCTAGAGATATGATATAGAAATACATATAAGCTATTGATAAAATTATCCATTACACATCCAAATATACGAGGATCAAGGGCGGAATCAAGGAGGGATGAACCCCTTTAAAAGAAAAATACTAATACTATTCATACATAATTAAAGCTATTCTAAATATATATAATAGATATCAAATCACATTTAAAATTATTCTATATATATATATATATATAATAGATATCAGATCACATTTAAAAAATTTCTATATATATATAATAGATAGATATCAGATCACATTTAAAATTATTCCAAATATATATATATATATATATATATATATATATATATATATATATATCAGATCATTACAGAGGTCCTCATAAAGTTTTTCATGAATATTTCTTGATGCTTCAACGCGCCAGATCCATGGGCTATTACACACGAAAAATTAAGAAAATCGCGTAGTTTATAAGAGTTGGCTCGTAAATGCTAAAATATGCCTTAAAGAATTGGCACAACCCTCCATAGTGCTTCCCCAACTCATTATGAAGGTTCTCATAAAGTATTTTCAAAAAAAAATTCAGGTGCACCAACGCGCCAGATCCATGGGCTAATACACATGAAAAACCAAGAAAGTCGCCTAATTTCCTTAGAGTTGGCTCATAAATGCTAAAATATACCTTAAAAAATGGCGCGACTCTCCATAATGATTCCCCAACTCATTACAGAGGTCCTCATAAAGTTTTTTCAAAAAGAATTCCGGGTTCTCCAATGCGCCAGATCCATAGGCATTACACACAAAAAACTAAGAAAGTCGCGTAATTATTAAGAGTTGGCTCTTAAATGCTAAAATATGCCTTAAAATGGCGTGACCCTCTATAATGCTTCCCCAACTCATTCCTAATAAAGTTTTTCAGAAAAAAAAAATTAGGAGCTCAACCACGCCTGATCCATGGGCTTGTACACACGAAAAACAAAGAAACTCATGTAATTTCTAAGAGTTGGCTAGTAAATGTTAAAATATGCTTTAAAAAATGGCGCTACCCTCTATAATGCTTCCCCAACTCATTACGGAGGTCTTAATAAAGTCTTTTTAAAAAGAAATTATGGGTGCTCCAACGCGTTAGATTCATGGCTAATACACATGAAAAACCAAGAAAGTCGAGTAATTCCTAAGAGTTGGCTCGTAAATGCTAAAATATTCCTTAAAAAAATGGTGTGACCCTCCATAATGCTTCCCCAACTCATTACGGAGGTCCTTATAAAGTTTTTTCAAAAAGAACTTTCGGGTGTTCCAACGCGTCAGATGCTTGGTCTATTACACATGAAAAACTAAGAAAGTCGCGTAATTCCTAAGAGTTGACTCGTAAATGCTAAAATATTCCTTAAAAAATGGCGTGACCTTTCATAATGCTTCCCCAATCATTACGGAGTTCCTCATAAACTTTTTTCCAAAAAAATTTCTAGGTACTCCAACGCGCCAGATCCATGGGCTAACACACGAAAAACCAAGAAAGTAGCGTAATTCCTAAGAGTTGGTTCGTAAATGTTAAAATATGCCTTAAAAAGTGGCGCGACCCTCCATAATGCTTCCACAACTCATTACGAAGCTCCTCATAAAGTGTTTTCAAAAACAATTTTTGAGTGCTCCAACGTGCCAAATCCATGGGCTAATAAAAACCAAAAACCAAGAAAGTCGCGTAATTCGTAAAAGTTGGCTCGTAAATGCTAAAATATGCCTTAAACAAATGGTTTAACCCTCCATATTGGTTTCCCAACTCATTACGGAGGTCCTCATTAAGTTTTTTATTAAAAAAATAGGGTGCTCCAACGCAATAGATCTATGGGCTAATACACACGAAAAACCATGAAAGTCGCGTAATTCCTAAGAGTTGGCTCGTAAATGCTAAAATATGCCTAGAAAAATGGCTCAACCTTTCATAATGCTTTCCCAACTCATTACGGAGGTCCTTATAAACTTTTTTCCACAAACATTTTTTGGTGTTCCAACGCGCCAGATCCATTGGCTAATAATACACACGAAAAACTAAGAAAGTTATGTAATTCCTAAGAGTTGACTCGTAAATGCTAAAATATGCCTTAAAATGTCGCACGACCCTCCATAATATTTCCCCAACTCGTTATGAAGGTCCTCATAAAGGTTTTTCAAAAAAAAATTCCGAGTGATCCAACGCGCCAGATTCATTGGCAAATACACACGAAAACCAAGAAGATTGCGTAATTCCTAAGAGTTGACTCGTAAATGCTAAAATATGTCTTAAAATGGCGCGACCCTACATAATAATTCCCCAACTCATTACGGAGGTCCTCATAAAGTTTTTTCAAAAAAAAAAATTGGATGCTCCAAAGCGCCAGATCCATGGGCTAATACACACGAAAAATCATGAAAATCGCGTAATTCCTAAGAGTTGGCTAGTAAATGCTAAAATATGCTTTAAAAAAATGGTGCGACCCTCCATAATGCTTTCCCAAATCATTACAGAGGTCCTCATAAAGATTTTTTCAAAAAAACATTTTGATTGCTCTAACGCGCCAGATCCATGGGCTAATACACACGAAAAACCAAGAAATCTGCGTAATTCTTAAAAGTTGGCTCGTAAATGCTAAAATATGCCTTAGAAAATGGCACGACCCACCATAATACTTCCTCAACTAATTACGGAGGTCTTCATAAAGTTTTTCAAGAAAAACATTTTGGGTGTTCCAACGTGCCAGATTCATGGGCTAATACACACGAAAACTAAGAAAGTCGAGTAATTCCAAAGAGTTTGCTCGTAAGTACTAAAATATGCCATAAAAATGGCGCGACCCTCCATAATGCTTCCCCATCTCATTACAGAGGTCATCATAATGTTATTTCAAAAAAAAATTTCAAGTGCTTCAATGCACAAGATCCATTGGCTTATACACATGAAAAATCAAGAAAGTAGCACAATTTCGAAGAGTTGGCTCGTAAATGCTAAAATATGCCTTAAAATAATGGCAGGACCCTCCATAATGCTTCCCCAACTAATTACAGAGGTTCTCATAAGCGTTTTCCATAAAATTTCCAGGTGCTCCAATGCGCTAGAAAGTTACGAAAAACCAAGAAAGTCACGTAATTCCTAAAAGCTTGCTCGTAAATGCTAAAATATGCCTAAAAAATGGGCGCGACCCTCCATAATTCTTCCCCAACTTATCACGGAGCTCCTCGTAAAGTTTTTTCAAAAATAGCTTTCAGATGCTCCAACGCGCCAGATCAATGGACTAAGACGCACTAAAAACCAAGAAAGTCGTGTAATTCCTAAGAATTGGTTCGTCAATGTAAAAGTATGCCTTAAAAAATTGCGCGACCCTCCACAATGCTTCCCCAACTCATTACGGAGGTCCACATAAAGAATTTTCAAAAAAGAATTTCTGGTGCTCCAGCGCGCCAGATCCATGGGCTAATATACACGAAAAACTAATAAAATCGTGTAATTCCTAAGAGTTGGCTCGTAAATGCTAAAATATTCCTTAAAAATTGCACGAGCCTCCATAATGATTCCTCAACTCATTACAAAGGTCCTCGTAAAGTTCTTTAAAAAAAAATCGGGTGCTCCAACGTGCCAGATACATGACACACGAAAAACAAAGAAAATTGCATAATTCCTAATAGTTGGCTTTAAATGATAAAATATGCCCTAAAAATGGCGCGACCTTCCATAATGCTTCCCCAACTCATTACAGAGGTCGTCATAAAGTTCTTTCAAAAAAAATTTCTAAGGGCTCCAACGCGCTAGATCAATGGGTTAACACACGAAAAAGCAAGAAAGTAGCATAATTTGTGAGAGTTGGCTCATACATGCTAAAATGTGCCTAAAAAAATGGAGCGACCCTCCATAATGTTTCCCTAACTCATTATGGAGGTCCTCATTAAGTTTTTCAGAAAAAAACTCGGGTGCTCCAACGCGTCATATCTATAGGCTAATACACACAAATGAAAGTCGCGTAATTTCTAAGAGTTGGCTCGTAAATGCTAAAATATGACTTTAAAAAATGGCAGGACCTCCATATTTCGGGCATTCCAACGCGCTAGATCCATGGGCTAATACATCGGAAAAACCAAGAAAGTCGTGTAATATCTAAGTGTTGGCTCGTAAATGCTAAAATATTCCTTAAATAATAGTGCGACCATCCATAATGCTTCCCCAACTCATTACGGAGGTCCTCATAAAGTTCTTTCAAAGAAATATTTCGGGTGCTCCAACGCGCTAAATCCATGGCCTAATACACACGAAAATCAAGAAAGTAGCGTAATTTCTAAGAGTTGCCTCGTAAATGCAATAATATGCCTTACAAAATGGCGCGACCCTCAATAATGCTTCCCCAACTCACTACGGAGGTCTTCATAAAGTTTTAAAAAAAAATATTTTTGGGTGCTCCAACGCACCAGATCCGTAGGCTAATACATACGAAAACCTATAAAGTTACGTTTTCCTAAGAGTTAGCTCGTAAATCCTAAAATATACCTTAAAATGTAGCGCAACCCTCCATAATGCTTCCCCAATTCATTACGGATATACTCATAAAGTTTTTCCAAAAAAAATTATGAATTCTTCAACACACCAAATCAATGGGCGAATACACACAAAAAACAAAGAAAGTCACGTAATTCCTAAGAGTTGGCTCGTAAATGTTAAAATATGACTTAAAATTGCTTGGCCCTCCATAATTCTTCTCCAACTCATTACGAAAATCCTCATAAAACTTTTTCAAAAAAAATTGGTAAGTCCTTCAACGCGCCAGATCCATGGACTAATACAAACAAAAAAATAAGAAAATCGTGTATTTCCTTCAAGTTGGCTCGTAAATGCTAAAATATGCCTTAAAAAATAGTGTGACCCACCATAACACTTCCCCAACTCATTACGGGGGTCCTCACAAAGTTTAAAATAAAAAAAACTACCGGTGCTCCAGCGCGCCAGATCTATTTGCTAAAACACACGAAAAACCAAGAAAGACGTATAATTCCTATGAGTTAGCTCGTAAATGATAAAATATGCCTTAAAATGGCATGACCCTCCATAATGGTTCCCCAACGCTTTATGGAGGTCTTCATAAAGGTTTTTCAAAATAAATTTCAGGGTGCTCCAACGCGCCAGAACCATGGGTAATACACACAAAAAATAAAGAAAGCTGGTTAATTTCTAAGAGTTAGCTTCTAAATGCTAAAATATGTCTTAAAAATGGCGCGACACTCCAGAATGCTATATGGAGGTCCTCATAACGTTTTTTATAAAAAACTTCTGGGTGCTAACGCACTTGATCCATGGGCTAATACACACAAAAAACCAAGAAAGTCGCGTAATTTCTAAGAGTTGGCTTGTAAATGCTAAAATATCCCTTAAAAAATGGCACGACCATCCATAATACTTTCCCAACTCATTACAGAGTATCTCATAAAGTTTTTTCAAAGAAGATTTTAGGTGCTCCAACGCGCCAGATCAATGGGCTAATACAAACGAAAAATCAAGAAAGTCGTGTAATTCCTAAGAGTTTGCTCGGAAATGCTAAAATATGGCTTTAAAAATGGTGCGACCATCCATAATGCTTCCCCTACTCATTACGAAGGTCCTCACAAAAGTTTTTACAAAAAAAATTCCGGATGCTTTAACGCACTAGATCTATGGGCTAAAATACATGAAAAATCAAGAAAGTCTCGTAATTACTAAGAGTTGCTCGGAAATGCTTAAATATGGCTTTAAAAAATTGGGCGACCCTCAATAATGCTTTCCCAACTCATTATAAAAGTCCTCATAAAGATTTTTTAAAAAAAAAATTGGGTGCTCTAACTCACCGGATTCATGGGCTAATGCACACGAAAAAGCAAGAAAGTCACGTAATTCCTAAGAGTTGGCTCGTAGATACTAAAATATGCCTTAAAAATGGTGCGATCCTCCATAATGTTTCCCTAACTCATTACGGAGATCCTCATAAATTTTTTCAAAGAAAAAAATCAAGGTGCTCCAATGCGCGAAATCCATTGGCTAATACCCACGAAAAACCAAGAAAGTCGCGTAATTCCTAAAAGTTGGCTCGTAAATGCTAAAATATACCGTAAAAAAAGAGTGCGACCCTCCATTATGCTTCCCAACTCATTAAGGAGGTCCTTATAAATTCTTTTCAAAAAATAATTTTGTGTTCTCCAACGCACCAGATCCATGGGCTAATACACATGAAAAACAAAGAAAGTCGCGTAATTCCTAAGAGTTAGCTCAAAAATGCTAAAATATGCCCTAAAAAAACAGCTCGGCCCTACAAACTACTTCCCCAACTCATTACGGAGGTCCTCATAAAGTTTTTCATGAATATTTCTTGATGCTTCAACCCGCCAGATCCATGGGCTAATACACACGAAAAATCAAGAAAGTCGCGTAGTTATAAGAGTTGGCTCGCAAATGCTAAAATATGTCTTTAATAATTGGCACAACCCTCCATAGTGCTTCCCCAACTCATTACGAAAGTTCTCATAAAGTAGTTAAAAAAATGTCAGGTGCACCAACGCGCCAGATCCATGGGCTAATACAAATGAAAAATCAAGAAAGTCGCGTAATTTCCTTAGAGTCAGCTCATATATGCTAAAATATGCCTTTAAAATGGTGTGATCCTTCATAATGCTTCCTCAACTCATTACAGAGGTCCTCAAAAAGTTTTTTCATAAAAAAATTTCGGGTGCTCCAACTTGCCAGATCCATAGGCTAATTTACATAAAAAACAAGAAAGTCACGTAATTTCTATGAGCTGGCTTGTAAATGCAAAAATTTGCATTAAAAAATGGCGCGACCCTCCATAATGTTTCCCCAACTCATTACGGAGCTCCTCATAAAGGTTTTACATGAAAAAAAATTTGAGTGCTTTAACACGTCAGATCCATGGGCTAATACAAACGAAAAACCAAGAAAGTAACGTAATTCATAAGAGTTGGCTCGTAAATGCTAAAATATAGCTTAGAAAAATGAACTGACGCTTCTATATGCTTACCCAACTCATTACAGAGGTCCTCATAAAGTTTTTTTTAAAAAAATTTCAGGTGCTCCAACTCGCCGGATTCATAGTCTAATAAACACGAAAAAGCAAGAAAGTGGCATAATTTCTAAGAGTTGGATCGTAGATACTAAAATATGCCTTAAAAAAGCGCAACCTCCATAATGCTTCCCAACTCATTACGGATCTCCTCATAAATTTTTTCAAAATAATTTCCGAGTGCTCCAACGCGCCATATCCATGGGCTAATACACACGAAAAACTAAGATAGTCGCATAATTCCTAAGAGTTGTTTCGTAAATGCTAAAATATGCCCTAAAAAAGGGCGCGACCCTCCATTATGCTTCTCAACTCATTACGGAGGTCCTCATAAATTCTTTTTAAAAAAAATTTTGTGTTCTACAACGCGCCAGATCCATGGATTAATACACATGAAAACTAGGAAAGACGCGTAATTCCTGAGAGTTGGCTCGTAAATGCTAAAATATGCCTTAGAAAATAGCTCGACCCTACATACTACTTCCCCAACTCATTACGGAGGTTCTCATAAAAAAATTTCAAAAATACTTCAGGACTATCCAACGCGCCATATCCGTGGGCTAATATATACATACGAAAAATCAAGAAAGTCGCGTTATTCCTAAAGTTGGCTCGTAAATGCTAAAATATGCCTTAAAAAATTACGCGACCCTCCATAACGCTTCCCCAACTCTTTACAAAGGTTCTAATAAAAAAATTTCAAACAAAACTTTTGGGTGCTCCAAGGCGCCAGATTCATGGGCTAATACATACGAAAACCAAGAAAGTTGCGTAATTCCTAAGATTTGACTCGTAAACTCTAAAATATGCCTTAAAAAATCGCGCGACCCTCCATAAAACTTCCCCAACTCATTACGAGGATCCTCATAAAGTTTTTTTGAAAAACATTCGGGTGCTCCAACGCGCCAGATCCATGGGCTAATACACATGAAAACGCAAGAAAGTAGCGTAATTTATAAGAGTTGGCTTGTACATGCTAAAATGTGCCTAAAAAAATGGAGCGACCCTCCATAATGTTTCCCTTAATCATTATGGAGGTCCTCATTAAGTATTTTCAGAGGAAAATTTTGGGTGCTCCAACGCGCCATATCTATGGACTAATACACATGAAAAATCATGGAAGTCGCGTAATTTTTAAGACTTGGCTCGTAAATGCTAAAATATGACTTTAAAAAATGGCACAACCTCCATAATGGTTCCCCAACACACTACAGATGTCGTTATAAAGGGTTTTCAAAAACAACTTTTGGTGCTCCAACGCAGTCAGATCGATGGGCTAAAACACACGAAAAACCAAGAAAGTAGCATAATTCCTAAGAGTTGGCTCATAAATGCTAAAATATGCCTAAAAAATAACATAACCCTACATACTGCTTCCCCAACTCATTACGTGGGTCCTCATAAAAAATTTTCAAAAATATTTCTGGATGCTCCAACGCTCTAGATCCATGGGCTGATACACACGAAAACCCAAGAAAGTCACGTAGTTTCTAAGTGTTGGATCGTAAATACTAAAATATGCCATAAATAATTGGCACGACCCTCCACAGTGCTTCCCCACTTATTACGGAGGTAAACATAAATTATTTTCAAAAAAAAATTTTGGGTGCTCCAACGCGCCAGATTCATGTGCTAATACACACGAAAAATCAAGAAAGCCGCGTAATTTCTAAGAGTTGGCTCGTAAATGCTAAAATATGCGTTAAAAAATAGTGAGACCCTCCATAATGCTTTCCCAACTCATTACGAAGGTCCTCCTAAAGTATTTTCAAAAAATATTTCGGGCACTCCAACGCGTCAGATCCATGGGCTAATACACCGGAAAACCAAAAAAGTCGTGTAATATCTAAGAGTTGGCTCGTAAATACTAAAATATTCCTTAAATAATAGTGCAACCCTCCATAATGATTCCCCAACTCATTATGGAGGGTCCTCATAAAGTTCTTGCAAAAAAATATTTCGAGTACTCCAACGCGTCAGATCCATGGCCTAATACACACGAAAATCAAGAAAGTCGCGTAATTTCTAAGAGTTGGCCCGTAAATACAATAATATGCCGTACAAAATAGCGCGACCCTCCATAATGATTCCCCAACTCATTACGGAGGTCTTCATAAAGTTTTTTCAAAAAATATTTTTGGGTGCTCCAACGCACCAGATCCATAGGCTAATACACACGAAAACCTATAAAGTTACGTTTTCCTAAGAGTTGGCTCGTAAATGCTAAAATATGCATTAAAATGTAGCTCAACCCTCCATAATGCTTCCCCAACTCATTACGGAGGTCCTCATAACGTTTTTCAAAAAAAAATTATGAATGCTCCAATGCGCCAAATCTATGGTCGAATACACACGTAAAATCAAAAAAGTCACGTAATTCCTAAGAGTTGACTCGTAAATGTTAAAATATGCCTTAAAATTGGTTTGGCCCTCCATAGTTCTTCTCCAACTCATTACGAAGGTCTTCATAAAACTTTTTCAAAAAAAATTTGTGGGTCCTTCAACGCGCCAGATCCATGGACTAATACACACAAAAATGCAAAAAAATCGGGCAATTCCTTCAAGTTGGCTCGTAAATGCTAAAATATGCCTTAAAAAATAGCGCGACCCTCCATAAAGCTTCCCCAACTCATTACGGGGGTCCTCACAAAGTTTTTTTAAAAAAAAGTGCGGGTGCTCCAGCGCGCCAGATCCATTTGCTAAAACACACGAAAAACAAAGAAATTCGTGTAATTCCTATGAGTTGGCTCGTAAATGCTAAAATATGCCTTAAAAATGGCATGACCCTCCATAATGGTTCCCCAACGCTTTATGGAGGTCCTCATAAAGGTTTTTCAAAATAAATTTCAGGGTGCTCCAATGTGTCAGAACCATGGGTAATACACACAAAAAATAAAGAAAGTTTGTTAATTTCTAAGAGTTTGCTTCTAAATGCTAAAATATGCCTTAAAAAATGGCGCGACACTCCAGAATGCTAAATGGAGGTCCTCATAATGTTTTTTCTAAAAAACTTCTAGGTGCTAACGCACTTGATCCATGGGCTAATACACACAAAAAACCAAGAAAGTCGCGTAATTTCTAAGAGTTGGCTCGTAAATGCTAAAATATCCCTTAAAAAATGGTGTGACCATCCATAATGCTTTCCCAACTCATTACAGAGTACCTCAAAAAGGTTTTTCAAAGAAGATTTCAGGTGCTCCAACCCGCCAGATCAATGGGCTAACACAGACGAAAAACCAAGAAAGTCGTGTAATTCATCAGAGTTGGCTCGGAAATGCTAAAATATGGCTTTAAAAATGACGCGACCATCCATAATGCTTCCCCTACTCATTTCAAAGGTCCTCGTAAAGTTTTTTCAAAAAAAATTCCGGAAGCTTTAACGCGCCAGATCTATGGGTTAATATACATGAAAAATCAAGAAAATCTCGTAATTACTAAGAGTTGCTCGGAAATGCTTAAATATGGCTTTAACAATTGCACGACCCTCAATAATGCTTTCCCAACTCATTACGGAGGTCCTCATAAAGTTTTTTCAAAAAACATTTCGGGTGCTCCAACGCGCCGGATTCATGGGCTAATACACACGAAAAAGCAAGAAAGTCACGTAATTCCTAAGAGTTGGCTCGTAGATACTAAAATATGCCTTAAAAAATAGCGCGACCCTCCATAATGTTTCCCCAACTCATTCGGAGGTTCTCATAAATTTTTTCAAAAAAAAATTCGAGTGCTCCAATGCGCCAAATCCATGGGCTAATACCCACGAAAAACCAAGAAAGTCGCGTAATTCCTAAGAGTTGGCTCGTTAATGCTAAAATATACCATAAAAAAGGCCGCGACCCTCCATTATGCTTCCCAACTCATTAAGGAGGTCCTCATAAATTCTTTTCAAGAAAAAATTTCGTGTTCACCAACATTTCAGATCCATAGGCTAATACACATGAAAAACAAATAAAGTTGGGTAAATCCTAAGAGTTGGCTCAAAAATGCTAAAATATGCCCTAAAAAAATAGCTCGACCCTACAAACTACTTCCCCAACTCATTACGGAAGTCTTCATAAAGTTTTTCATAAATATTTCTTGATGCTTCAACGCGCCAGATCCATGGGCTAATACACACGAAAAATCAAGAAAGTCGCGTAGTTTATAAGAGTTGGCTCGTAAATTCTAAAATATGCCTTAAAGAATTGGCACAACCCTCCACAGTGCTTCCCCAACTCTTTACGAAGGTTCTCATAAAGTATTTTCAAAAAAAAATTCGGGTGCACCAACGCATCAGATCCATGGGCTAATACACATGAAAAACCAAGAAAGTCGCGTAATTTCCTTAGAGTTGGCTCATAAATACTAAAATATGCCTTAAAATGGCGTGACCCTCCATAATTCTTCCTCAACTCATTACGGAGGTCCTCATAAAGTTTTTTCAAAAAAAAATTCCCGGGTGTTCCAACGTGCTAGATACATAGGCTAATTTAGATAAAAAAACAAGAAAGTCGCGTAATTTCTAAGAGTTAGCTTGTAAATGCAAAAATTTGCATTAAAAAAATGGTGCGACCCTCCATAATGTTTCCCCAACTCATTACGGAGGTCCTCATAAAGGTTTTACAGGAAAAAATATTCGAGTGCTTTAACACGTCAGATCAATGGGCTAATACAAACGAAAAACCAAGAAAGTGACGTAATTCATAAGAGTTGGCTTGTAAATGCTTAAATATAGCTTAGAAAAATGGCCTAACCCTCCTAAATGCTTACCCAACTCATTACAGAGGTTCTCATAAAGTTTTAAAAAAAACAATTTCAGGTGCTCCAACGCGCCGGATTCATGGGCTAATAAACACGAAAAAGCAAGAAAGTCGCATAATTTTTAAGAATTGGCTTGTAGTTACTAAAATATGCCTTAAAAAAAGGCGCGACCCTCCATAATTCTTTCCAACTCATTACGGAGGTCCTCGTAAATTTTTTCAAAAAAATTTCCTACTGCTCCAACGCGCCATATCCATGGGTTAATACACACGAAAAACTAAGATAGTCGCATAATTCCTAAGAGTTGGCTCATAAATGCTAAAATATGCCTTTAAAAAAGGGCAACCCTCCATTATGCTACTCAACTCATTACGGAGGTCCTCATAAATTCTTTTCAAAAAAAATTGTGTTCTACAACGCATCAGATCCATGGGCTAATACACATGAAAACTAGGAAAGTCGCGTAATTCCTGAGAGTTGGCTCGTAAATGCTAAAATATGCCTTAAAAAATTGCTCGACCCTACATACTGCTTCCCCAACTCATTACGGAGGTCCTCATAAAGTTTTTTCAAAAATATTTTTGGAATATCCAACGCGCCATATCCGTGGGCTAATACACACGAAAAACCAAGAAAGTCGCGTAATTCCTAAAGTTGGCTCGTAAATGCTAAAATATGCCTTAAAAATTACGCAACCCTCCATAACGCTTCCCAACTCTTTACGAAGGTTCTAATAAAGTTTTTTCAAACAAAAATTTGGGTGCTCCAAGGCGCCAGATCCATGGGCTAATACATACGAAAACCAAGAAAGTTGCGTAATTCCTAAGATTTGGCTCGTAAACTCTAAAATATGCCGTAAAAATCGCGCGACCCTCCATAAAACTTTCCCAACTCATTACGGGGATCCTCATAAAGTTTTTTAAAAAAAGAAATTCGGGTGCTCCAACGCGCCAGATCCATGGGCAACACACGAAAAACAAATAAAGTCGCGTAATTCCTAAAAGTTGACTCGTAAATGCTAAAATATGCCTTAAAAAATGGAACGACCCTCCATAATACATCCCCAATTCATTACGAAAGTGTTCATAAAGTTTTTTTAAAAAATATTTCCGGGTGATCCAATGCGCCACCATGGGCTAATACACACAAAAAACCAAGAAAGTCGCGTAATTGCTAAGAGTTGGCTCGTAAATGCTGAAAATGCCTTTAAAATGGCACGACCCCCCATAATGCTTCCCCAAATCATTACGGAGGTCCTCATAAAAAAAATTTGGTGCTCCTACGCACCAGATCCATGAGCTAATACACACGAAAAACCAAGAAAGTCTCGTAATTCCTAAGAGTAGGCTCGTATATGCTAAATATGCCTTAAAAAGTAGCGCGGCCCTCCATAATGTTTCCCCAACTCATTACAGAGATCCTTATTAACTTTTTTGTAAAATAATTTGCGGGTGCTTCAACGAGCCAGATCCATGGACTAATAAACACGAAAAACCAAGAAAGTCACGTAATTTCTAAGAGTTGGCTCGTAAATGCTAAAATATGTCTTAAAAATGGCACGACTCTCAATAATACTTGCTCAACACATTACGGAGGTCCTCAAAAAAAAATTTCAAAAAAAAATTCAGATGCTCCAATGCCCCAAATCCATTGGCTAATACACATGAAAAACCAAAAAAGTCATATAATTCCTAAGAGTTGGCTCGTAAATTCTAATATATGCTTTGAAAAATTGTGCAACCCTCCATAATGCTTCCTCAACTCATTACGGAGGTCCTCATAAAGTTTTTTCAACAAAAAATTTCGGCTGCTCCAACGCATTAGATCCATGGTCTAATACACACGAAAACCAAGAAAGTTGCGTAATTCCTAAGAGTTGGCTGATAAATGCTAAAATATGCCTTAAAAAATAGCGCAACCCAACATAATGATTTTTCAACTCATTACGGAGGTAATCATAAAGTTTTTTCAAAAAAAAAAATCCGGTACTCCAACGCGCTAGATCCATAGGCTAATACACACTAAAAACTAAGAAAGTAGCGTAATTCTAAGGAGTTGGCTCGAAAATGCTAAAATATGCCTTAAAAATGGCGTGACCCTCCATAATGCTTCCCCAACTCATTGCGGAGGTCCTCATAAAGTTTTTTCAAAAAATAATTTTGTGTACTTCAACGCACCAGAACCATGGGCTAATACACACAAAAAACCAAAAAAGTCGAGTAATTCCTAAGAGTTGGCTCGTAAATGCTAAAATATGCTTTAAAAATGGCGCGACCCTCCATAATACTTCCCCAACTCATTACGGATGTCCTAATAAAGTTTTCTTCAAAAAAATTCTGGGTGCTCCAACGCGCTAGATTCATTGGCTAATATACACTAAAAATCAAGAAAGTTGCGTAATTTCTAAAAGTTGGCTCGTAAACACTAAAATAAGTCTTAAAAATAGCACGACCCTCCATAACGCTTCCTCAACTCATTACGGAGGTCATCATAAAGTTTTTTTTAAAAAAAATTCCGAGTACTCCAATGCACCAGATACATGGGCTAATACTAATGAAAAACCAAGAAAATCGCGTAACACCTAAGAGTTGGCTCGTAAATGCTAAAATATGCTTTAAAAATGGCGCGACCCTCCATAATGTTTCCCCAACTCATTATGGAGGTCCTCATAAGGTTTTTTCAAAAGAAAATTTTGGGTGCTCCAACCCGCCAAATCCATAGGCTAATACACACGAAAAACCAAAAAAATCACGTAATTCCAAAGAGTTGGCTCGTAAATGATAAAATATGCCTTAAAAATGGCGAACCCTCCATAATGCTTACCAAACTCATTACGGAGGTCCTCATAAAGTTTTTTCAAAAAAAAATTCCAGGTGCTCCAATGCGCCAAATCCATGGTCTAATACACACGAAAAACCAAGAAAGTCGCGTAATTTATAAGAGTTAGCTTGTAAATCCTAAAATATGCCTTTAAAATGGCGCAACCCTCCAAAATGCTTCCCCAACTCATTAAAGAGGTCCTCATAAAGTTTTTTCAAAAACAAATTTTGGGTGCTCCAACGCGCCAGATCCATGGGCTAATACACGCGAAAAATCAAGAAAAATTGTGTATTTCCTAAGAGTTGGCTCTTAAATGCTAAAATATGCGTTAAAAATAGCGCGACCCTCCAAAATGCTTCCCCGACTCATTACGGAGGTCCTTATAAAGTTTTTTCAAAAAAACTTTTCGAGTGCTCCAATGCGCCAGATACATGGCATTCACACAAAAACAAAGAAAGTCGCGTAATTCTAAGAGTCGGCTCGTAAATCCTAAAATATGCCTTAAAAATGATACGACCCTCCATAATGCTTCCCCAACTCATTACGGAGGTCCTCATAAAGTTTTTTAAAAAAGAGTTTTCGGATGCTCCAACGCGCCAGATCCATGGGCTAATACACACGAAATATGCCTTTAAAAAATGGTGCGACCCTCTATAATGCTTTCCAACTCATTACGGAGGTCCTCATAAAGGTTTTTCAAAATAAGTTTTCGGGTGCTCCAACGCGCTAGATCCATGGGCTAATACACAAGAAAAACCAAGAAAGTCGCGTAATTTCTAAGAGTTGACTCGTAAATGCTAAAATACACCTTAAAAATGGTGTGACCCTCCATAATTCTTCCCCAACTCATTTCAGAGGTCCTCGTAAAGTTTTTTCAAAAAAAACTTTCGAGTGCTCCTAAGTTCCAGATCTATGAGATAATACACACGGGAAACCAAGAAAGTCGCGTAATTCCTAAGAGTTGGCTCGTAAATGCTAAAATATGCCTTAAAATGGCTCGACCCTCTATAATGCTTCCCCAACTCATTACAGAGGTTCTCAAAGTTTTTCAAAAAAAATTATGGGTTCTCCAATGCGCCAGATCCATGG
Organism: Solanum appendiculatum; assembly: GCA_018342035.1. NCBI lineage: Eukaryota > Viridiplantae > Streptophyta > Magnoliopsida > Solanales > Solanaceae > Solanum > Solanum appendiculatum. The sequence goes on from JAGDQO010000110.1 coordinate 626,377, forward strand.
GCTAATACACAAAAAAATTCAAGAAAATTGCTATTTCCCAAGAGTTGGCTCGTAAATGCTAAAATATGCCTTAAAAATGGTGCGACCCACCATAATGCTTTCCCAACTAATTACGGAGGTCCACATAAAGTTTTTTTAGAAAAAAATTTCTGGTGCTTTAACGCGCCAGATCCATGGGCTAATACACATGAAAAACCAAGAAAGTCACGTAATTCCTAAGAGTTGGCTCTTAAATGCTAATATAAGCCTTAAAAAATGGTGCGACCCTCCATAATGCTTCCCCAACTCATTTCGGAGGTCCTCATAAAGTTTTTTCAAAAAAGAAATTTGGGTGCTCCAATGTGCCAGATCCATGGGCTAATACACATGAAAAACCAAGAAAGTCACGTTATTCCTAAGAGTTGGCTCATAAATTCTAAAATATGCCTTAAAAAAGTGCGGGACCCTCCATAATGTTTCCCCAACTCATTACAGAGGTCCTCATAAAGTTTTTTCAAAAATAATTTTGGCTGTTCCAACGCGCCAGATCCATGGACTAATAATACACACGAAAAACCAAGAAAGTCACGTAATTCCTAAGAGTGAACTCGTAAATGCTAAAATATGTCTTAAAAGTGGCGTGTCCCTCCATAAGTCTTCCCAACTCATTGCGGAGGTCCTAATAAAGTTTTTCAAAAAAAACTCCGGGTGCTCCAACGCGCTAGATCTATGGGCTAATACACACGAAAAACTAAGAAAGTCGCGTAATTCCTAAGAGTTGGCTCGTAAATGCTAAAATATGTCTTAAAAAAATGGTGTGACCCTCCATAATGCTTCCCCAACTCATTACGTAGGTCCTCATAAAGTTTTTTCATAAAAAAATTTTGGGTGCTCCAACACGCTAGATTCATAGACTATTACACATGAAAAACCAAAAAACTTGCATAATTCCTAAAAGTTTGCTCGTAAATTCTAAAATATGCCTTAAAAAATGGTGCGACCCTCCATAATTATTCGCCAACTCATAAAGGGGTTTAGGGTTTGGGGTTTGGGGTTTAGGGTTTAGGGTTTAGGATTTAAGGCTTGGGGCTTGGGGGCTCGAGGGCTCGGGGTTCTGGGTTCGGGGTTCAGGGTTCAGGGTTCAGAATTCAAGGTTCAAGATTCGGAGTTCAGGGTTCAGGATTCAGGGTGAGGTCAGTATTCTATCATCTTTTAATTAGGGCAGACTCAAGGAGGGATGAACCCCTTTAAATAGAAAAATACTTATATTATTCATACATAATTAAAGTTATTCTAAATATATATATATAATAGATATTAGATCACATTTAAAATTATTCTAAATATATATAAGTCCTATCAAGCCAAGTCCGATTGGGATTAGGAGAAGGTCAGGTCATCTTTTAATTAGGTTTAGCAGCTCTTGTTTTATTTGACGTCCCTGCACCTTGAATATATATAAGTCAAGAGCCATTGGAAAAACAAAAATACTACTCCGTATTCACCGCATCACTGTCTGCTCGCCATGTTTTCGTTTCTTTCTTTTCGGGATTGGATTTATCAGACCGTTCTATTCAAATTCCTTCTCTCATGGTATCGTTTCAGTTTCACTACTCCAATTTCTACAACAACTAATTCTGTAATCCCAAATGAAATCTTTACAGACATTCTCTTACGGCTGCCCAAAAAGTCTCTATTGAGATTTACGTCCGTTTCAAAATCATGGAATCAACAAATCTCTAGCCCTCATTTTGTGAATATGCATCTGAAAATAGCAGCTAATGATAAAAAAAAATTCAGACACCATAGTCTTATCTTTGAAAACCTCAAGTTTTGTCATCTCCCTCCTCTATTTATCAGCTTTATTTGTCGGTTCTGTTAATGGGCTCATTTGTCTCTGCAATCACGAAGGGGAGATGTATATATGGAACCCAACTATTAGCAAGTCAAAGAAATTACTTGATTCGCCATTGGGTTCCTCTTCCAATACCAAATTTGGTTTTGGATATGACAAGTTACGTGACAATTATAAAGCTCTTATTTGTCAAATATAGGCCAAGACATTGAATATTACTTTCCTGATAAGGTGGCAAAACAATGAATATATATCCATACATCATATTTGCTTGTATAGCTTGTAGTTTTGTAAGCATTATTTCTCGAACTATATTTACGTTGACTACTGATGATTCACTTGCATCTATGCTGTTGCTTTTTGCTTAAACAATTTTGAGAGATGCAACCTAAACTTGTCTTCTACTATTGAATTTCAGGAAGCGGAACACTCATCAGTACTTGCTGTTGTTCTGAATTTCAGGAAGTGGATCGAAATGATGTAATGATCTGTTTGCTTATGTTGAACACTCATCGTAACTGTTGTATTTAGTACAGACTTGTAGTTGTATCTTGTATAATGAGGATTCATGTAACTTGATTCCGATTTGTACACAGAATGTTAAAAGAAACTTTATGGATAGTTCCCCTGCTTTTCAGGGTGAAAGATTATTATTAGTCGTTCTAGTAAACTTAGCAATTATGAAAATGCTCCAGATCTAACTATTGATCTACAACAGCTTCTACTACTATTGATATTCAACATGGGAGCTGGCTGTCTTCTTTAGTGCCGAAGATTACTTTCTTTAATCTTGCCAGTAAGCTTACCATAGTCGGGAAATTCATAAAGGGAAAACCAACTACGGAAGAGTTAAGAAAGCTATTTATTAGCCAATTTCAGCTACTGGGATCGGTTAAAATAGCTTACTTGATTATAGAGCAGTGTACATTGATTTCTCTGATGAATAACATATGGTAATATCATTAAAAGCTTCAATAAGACCTTTTTTTTGGTCAAACATAAAGGTACAACCAGCCTCATTGTCATGTAAATCCAAATCATCAGCCAAATAAGTAAAGAACCAAGTCAAATAAGAGTCCAGGTGCTCAAAATAAATCTCATTCACAGTCTTTTCCGATGTTTTTACCAACTACCTTTTACTAGACTTTCCACAAATCTCCGCCATCTTTTTAAAGACTAGTTTCTGGGAACATGCGTTGCACGTGTGTCCCTTATGCAAACACTACATATCGTATAAGCTTTAATTTTTGTAGTTTATAATAAAGTACCCTAGATATCATTATACTCCCTCCAAATACACAAATAACATCACATCTTAAGCCATAAAAAGTTATATGTTGAATCGTATGTACTGTACTCTCTTCATCTATAATAATTATAGTCGGAATACACTATAAGAATGAATCAGTTAATGAAAGTTCTAAATCAGCCCTCCAAGTTTATGGTAGATTTGTCAATGGGAAGCTTTATTGGACTTCATCGACTGGTAATGATAAGTACAAGGTGTGCAACATCACTTCTTTTGATTTAGCAGACGGGACATGGGGAAGCTTGGAGCTTCCTAGTTGTGGAAAAGACAATTCTGATATCAATTTGGGAGTTGTGGGACGCGATCTTTCTCTGCTTTATACTTGTCAACGAGATGCTACTACTACCTCTGATGTATGGATTATGAAGCATTCTGGAGTTAATGTATCTTGGACAAAATTGTTTACTGTCAAATATCCTCAAAATATTAAGATTCATAGGTGTTTTGCACCCGCTTTCACATTCTCTGTACAATTTTGCCAGAGTGAAATTTTGCTTTTTCTTTACTCAGCCATCATGATATATGATGGTTCAATAAGACAACTAAAGCACACTGCTCATGTTAAGCAATGTGAAGAAATCTATGTAGAAAGCCTTGTTAATCCCCTAACGATATCTGACCAGGGATGTCGTAACCAGGAAACCCCACAATCATCATGTAGCTGATAATTTGGTCGCGTCTATGCTGTTGATTTTGCTTAAACGTAACTAGGTGCCTATTTTTGCACTGTTTTTACGAGTTCTGTGAAAATTTTGTGAGATGCAACCTTAACTAATTGTTTTGTACTATTGAATTTCAGGAAGTGGAAGCTAATGTTGAACACTAATCTGTATTTGTTGTTGACTGTATGGATCGAAACAATGAAGCCTCTTAATGATCTGTTTTCTTTCGTATCATGTAGTTCTATCTTGATATCAGATTTGCAATCATTTGTTATAAACTTCGAGTCGTGATAACAATTGTGTTAAAAACTTGGTTTGGTATAACCTTTTTTTTTCGTATAATTAGATATTTGAATGTCTCTAGAATGTGAAGAGAACCTAATATTGTTGAGTATCTAAATGAAACAGGTCCAAATGAAGCAAAATGGATATCGCCGATTCATATAAATGATCACAACTTGTACACAGAGAAGAATGTTAGAGGAAACAGACTTGGGATTATTGGATCCTTGTTTGTAACGGCTCATCACTATAAATTAGATAAAACAATGAGTAATTATTTCTTAGATCTACTTCTTTAGTCCTTTTATTATGTGAAGTAAAGATTAATTTTACCAGTTGTTATACTTTTAGTATAAAAATACCTTTTTGACGTTAGCCAAGTGGCTCAAATATACTCCTCATCTACAAGGAATGTCCAAAGTGGAAGTCAAATCCAACATTTTAATGATGTGAACACCATGTGTGAATATGCTAAGAAAATTCAACATCTAGTACGTATATATACACATAAATTATTTTTATCATTCAACACTTTATTTTGTACGTACTCACAAAAACACACATTCATGCAAAGGATGCCAGAGACAAGTAATTGATAGAAATTATGGTCCCTACACCTTTAACATATTGGTCAGAGCTTCTTTTTTTTTTAGAAAGCATATTATTGGACCCAATTGAACCCATTGAATAAAGGCTAAATCCACCTCCGTGTATCATCGTTGATGCACCATTTCTTTCCGAGAATTTATCGAAAATAGTTTCTTTACCTCTTCAAGATAAGATATATAAGGTCTGCGTGCATATATAATATTTTGTTCAGACCCCACTTATGAAGATATATATATATATATAAATGTATACGTATATATCAAATTTTAAAAATATAATAAGTAAGCCAAGTACTAAAAACTTTAAAATTTTGAACCGCACACATTCACTTCTGGCATTCATGTATGCAAGGATGTATCTAGAGGGTCGGGAGGATATTCATCCGAACCTCTTGGTAAAATATTACATTGTATATATAAGATTTATTTTAACTTTTATATATATATATATATATATATCCTATATATAAGATAAGAGATGGTTTTGTGGTTTAGGGATTCAAAATTTTTAAAATTTCAAGTTAAAATTCTAGGCATTATATTTGAACTCTATAAGTGAAAATTCTAAATCCGTCACTGCACGTGCCATGATATTGATACCTGTCAGCAAAGAGCAGAACTAACCAATGAACAAGCTTTTGACTGCATCTTCCTTTTCAAGAAGTGCAGAAAAATTACTTTACTAGTCAGTATATAATACCCCACCTTTTTATTAATTTAGTTGGACCATTTCTATATTATATATATATATGTGCAAGTTAACAATTATAAGGTACCTTAAACAATGGATAAATAACACAAATCGAAGGTTATATATGTGGATCCTCAAACATATAATAATGGAATATTAAAGATGGACCAAGCTACTTATAAATGTAACTATAATTAATATTACTATGATCGAACTTTTGCATAAGCTTTATTTATTATTTGTTTGTCTAGGAAAATATAGAATTCAAAATACATACAATCATAACTATATATCAATCTCAAATAAGTTATGTTGGTTATATGAATTTTCAATATGTTTTTAGTCTAAACTCAACTCATTTCCTCAACAACAATAGCTATATCAAGTTGTGGTAGGCTATATGAATCTTGATTCATCATCAACAATTATTGTGCCTCGGTCTCAAATTCTTTTTTTTTTTTGGTTGAACCTCGGTCTCAAAATCAACTCACTTCATCATCATATAAAATAAAAAAAAACTAGAATTCAAAATACAACAAAAATTGTATCTCAATGTCAAATAAGTTATATCAACTATACGAGTTTTCAGTGATCATATTTTCCATCTAAACTCAATTAATCTCATCAATAACAATAATTATGCATATATCTCAGTCCCAAACAAATTGGGATCGACTGATATACTCGTTTCATCATGGACTCATCGTACCAAAAATAATATCCAAAAATATATTGACAAGAAACATTGGCTGAATGTAATATTCGAAAACCCTTTCTTAAAATTAAAGTAGTCAACACTTGAAAGGAAAAGCAAAAAAAGAAAAGAAAATAAATTAGTAAAAAAAACAAGATTCTTCACAAAATTCTCTCACCAAACCCTACAATTCTCTTAAGAAATCCCATTAAAAGAAAATATTGCATGCTCTCAATATTCCAAGAAATTTATTTTGCCCTATTATTAATACAAATCTACTAATAGCAATTACTACATAACTAATGTATTTAACTTCCCCATACAAGTACTATCAAAACATTACAAATTTTAAAAAAAAATTCTCTCCACAAAATATCTCGCATTAACAGAATCGAACAAGAATACATACATTTCAAGAATGATGTTGATGATCATGTCCTCCATTATGCTGATTAGAAGAACCACTAGCATGACCACCACTTTGTCTATACGAGTTCATCGCCGCCGTCACCATCCCCCATTGCCCTTCCGCCACCGTCCCACCACCGCCACCGCCACGTGTCCCCAAAATTGGTTGATGAAAATTCATAAAATTCAATAACCCTCCTCTAATATTTGAATTCTCAATATTATTATTACTAGGAGATGCCCACATAGAACAATTATTAGGGTCGTGATGACTAGAATTATTATTATTATTATTAGTACTAGTATTATTTGTCATCATATATAACGTTGTTGCTGGAATTTGCCCAACTTGATGACTGGCTGGAATTGCCCCATAAGTACTAGATTGTAACATATTATTACCTATATGGTAATTATTTTGTAGTAAGTCTTGATCTTCTGACCTCCGCTTTCGTCCAATATTATTATTATTATTATTATCATCATCGTCATCACATAACTCCTCCTTCGCTTGTAACATGTTCAAATTCCCACTAGGGAAAAATGAATTTTCAGACGAAAATAAACCAACCCCATTAAAATAATTTCGGTCATGATAAACATGACCGAAATTATTATTATTATGAGCTAGGTAATTACTAGCACTATGGTGTCTAGAACTTCTTAAAGAAATATTAAGTGATGAATAGTTAGCTGGAATAGTACCAGTACCAGTAGCAGCAATAACAGCAGGTTCAGCTTGTTGTAAGAGCCATTCAATTGTTTCACCATCAGATTTGTGACCTAATTCTCTAGTAAGTTGAAAAACCCTAGCTGCACATGTTGCTGGCATACGAATTCTTCGACCACGACCATCAACCTTAGTATGTCTATCTTTTGTTGTTGTGGGTTTTTTTGCTTGTTGTTGTTGTTTCTTGTTTGGTTTTTCTTCTTGATTTTTTGATTTTTGGTTATGATCAACACAAGGTGCATCACTACTAGAGGTAGTCATCATGTGTAAAGATGTGGAGTTATAAGGATGATGAAGTTGTGATGAACATATTGTTGTAGGATCTTGATTATCTCTTTTTTCCAACAATTGTAAAGGGAAATTTGGTCTTTGAATGGAATTTCCAATATTATCATCATGATGATGATGATGGCCAGTTTCCATTATAAGAAAATTAATTGGTGGTGTTTTTCTTTGTGTGTGGGATGTGTTTGAAGTGGGGGCTAAGGTAGCTAGAAGTTGTAGTGGTAGTACATCTAATATGAAGTATCTATCTATCTCTATTCTTTAATGGATGGCTCTCAAGAAAGGGTCTCTCTCTTCCGTGTAAAATTTGCGTACACTTTATCATTTTCAGATCCTACATATGAAATCACACTAGTTAAATATAGTAGTTGTACATCTAATATATATGATGTATATATCTATCTTTACTCTCTAATGGATGGCTCTCAATAAAGGGTCTCTCTCTTCCGCGTAAAATTTGTGTACACTTTATCATTTTCAAACCTCACTTATGAAATCACACTAGTTAGATAAGTAGTTGTTATATACTGATCAAAAGAAATAATATCTTTTACATTATCGCTATAATTCAAATTGTTATGATTGAAATTTTTACAAGATTATTAATTAACTAATGTTTATTACTCCTATCAAATTTTATTTATAATTATCTTATAAGTAATTTGAGTGTACAAATATAATTATTGAAAAAGGAGACCTAACTGCAAATATTAAAATCCTAATGGTGGCATTTTCGTTACGCGCTTACCGTGTAAAATGTACGAGATTTTATAATCAGTTATCACACTTATAATTAGGGTCTTGTATGCAAAATAATTAAAAGGTAATATATTGTAAACTAATTTTTAACATGTATTAAAGTAAAAATTCATTTGGATATAACTATACCAATATAGCTTTTTGCTGTTTGAAGTTTCTTGTTGATATATTTTTGAGTCAAAAGAGAGGAAAAAAAGCTAAGGGGAAAGAGAGAAATGAGTGAGAGGTGCTTTAAGCAACAAACACAATGAGTGGGAATGTATATGAGTGGGCTATGGGAATTGGAAAGGCTAATGTTAATCATGAAAGTAAATCTTTGTTTTTGTGAGGGTATGATTGTAACTTGATCCAAAATTATTTTCTTGAAAGATGTAGTAGTAGTATGTAATTAAAGAGAAATCTTAGTAGCTCAACAGATTAGTTGTTTGAACTTTTACTTTATTAACAAGAATTTGATTATCCTAAGATAATCTTCTCGCCCTTTCTCCTTTCTCTGTCCCCTCAAGATCAATTATCTTAATTTTTTTGTAATTAAACGAAATGCTCGCCATGAATAAATTAATTGTATCATGTGGAGGATTATATCAATGAATAGTTAGTTACCATTGATTTATCAAATAAGTGGATCTTTATAAAACTATGTGTATGTAAATATTTCTAATAGTATATATATAATCGCAAGCATTATATTTATAAAAGAAACACGAAGATATGTGATTTATTAATGTGACGTTTTAAAATAGTTTGATACCTTATTTTTGAATTATGTTTACTCATTTATAAGATGGTATAAAAATTAAAAAAGATTTGATAATTTTTATAAATCATAGACTATTCCTTCATTTCTATTGAATCAATCATATGTTATAATCACTATCTATATTTCAAAAAATTATTCACCACAAAATAAAAGCTAATAAAAAGATAAACTTTCATATTTATGAAACCAAAATATAACTTTAAAAAATTAAATTACGAATCTAAATAAAATTTTAACTACAAATCAATCTTATTTCAAATAAATTAAAGTACAAGTGGCCCTAATAATTATTGTGGTTAGAAGCAAGGTCCCTTCATTCAGACTCCACGTGTAGTGCTGCTTATGATTCAATTCATAAAGACAATTAATTGAGGGAGAAAAAATAAATATTTTTATTTTAGAAAAATAAAAGATAAAAAAAATAAAAAGAAGATAATAAAGTCAGTGGATCTATATGTATATAATCTCATTTGAGCAATCATTGCGTAATTCAACTTTTTTTCATATTTAATCAACCATTGTGTTGGGAATTCAGGAACTTCTTTTAATGTCGATTTGATTGAAAGCTAATTTATGTGGGGTTTTCTACTTTTTTTCATAATTCTTTTTTTTTACTAATTTAATTATATATATATATATGTATGTCTCTGATGAGACTTATATAATAACCCTCAATTTGAAAGGGAAAGATATATATATACACATATATTCGTCTCAAATTATTTATCGTATTATTCTATTATATGTCTCTAAAGAAAATATTAGAGTAGTTAGAAGGAAGTTTTTGACTATTTATCCTTATTTATATCTTAAGATATAGTGTATATTTGTTTATTAAATATTAGTGGTATTGAGTTATCTGTAGTCTTCGAGGACAATTATTATTAAAGATAAAATGGAAAAAAAATTATCTTGAACTTCTGAAATGATAAATAATTTGAGACGGTAAAGATGGGTATTGGGACTAACTCAACCCCAAAAGTTAGCTCATGGGGGAGGAGATTGTACAAGTCCATATAAGGAGATCAAATTTCCATCCCTTTTTCGATGTGGAAATTCTTAACACTCTCCCGCACGCCCAGACCTTGTTAATTGGAGTGTGGACACTGTAATATGGGGGCCCAACATCGGTGAACAAAAAATTGGGATGAGTCTGGCTTTTGATACCATGTAAAGATGGATCTTGGGACTAACTCAATCCCAAAAACTAGCTCATGAGGGGAGGATTGTCTAAGTCCATATAAGGAGACCAAATTTCCATCCATTTTTCGATGTAAGAATTCTTAACAGAGACTACTTTTTAAAATTACGATTGATAATTTGAGACGACACGAAATTATACTTTAGGTTCAATTACGTTGAAAATATGATCATGACCATGGTTGAAGATAAGTACTAGCGTAACAATTGAACTACCAACAACCTAACATGATTTAATATTTTTTTTTGACTAACTAAGATATAAAAGATAATTTGATTGGTGTAGTTGCATGTAATTCTCAATACTTAATTAATTATGGCCCCACATAACTTGATTATGACTAGTTTCCCTTTCAAGTACATTTTCATCATCGTGGACATAATCCAATTAGTGTTTGATTTGTTTTAAACCCTATATATATAGATTATACTTATTAGTCATGTCTGCTCCCTAAGAATTAAGATATGTTACTATTAGTGCTTCTTAATTAATGCACAATTGTTAAGGAATTAATTAGCCTAATTACTTGGCCAAAGTACACAATCATATGTACATTCTTAACTTAATTGTGATCATGACTTATAGACTTATATATAGTTGCGTATGTACTTTTATTATTCTCTCTATGAAATAATCAGTAGTACTCCCTCCATTTTATTTTGCTTGGCCTCCTACATCAAAAATAAATATTTTATTTTATTTATCTATTTTAGTAAATCAATAGAACTTTACAACATAAAGTAGTATAATAGTCAAATGTAGAGTTATAAAATATTATTAGTATAATTAGTTTAGTAAAATATATTTTAATTAAAATAAAAAAAATATATCAAATCAAAAGGGTTCAAGTAATATGAAACGGACGGAGCAATATTTGTTGGCTTCTAATCATATTGAAAGTACGGTTACCATAATCCAAGACAAAGTCACGTTGTGTTACGAATTTTGACATAATTGTTCGTTTACTTTTACGTACCTATTTATAGTAGACTTTACACCTAATAAATAAATTTTATATATAGAGTGGGAGTGTATAGTGGATAAATAAAAGTGACGGTAATTTCTACGACATATCCTTTATATTTGGGGAAGATAAAAAAGAAATAGTTGGCTAAATATATCTTTGAGCATTTTGATTCTTTTAAGTTTGTTAAAAATGAATATTTATCAAATATTTAATAACTTTAGTTATAATTAAATTTAAAAAGAATTTTGAAAGAAAGGGAACTCTCATTTGAATATGCAATTTGTGTTATTACGATTTATTCCTAGTGTTTGGTGCTATTTTGACATTTTATGTCTATCTCCAAAGCCTCACGACATTTTTTATAGTGAAATTTATGTGATTTGATAGAATCGTCTTAAACATAATTCAATCTCAAGAAATGAAAATAGTTCAAAATCATATAACAAGGAACAACTCATCATTTCGCTATTATGGAATATGTAATTATTTCATTAATTATTAAAAAAATTCAAATCCCTTAACTTGTTTTTCGGACAAACAAAATACTAAAGAAGAGGAGGCTAGAATTTAGGAGATAGAAATAATCGTACAAAATATGGATCATGATAGAATGGTTATAATTTCTTCATCTCTAATCAGATACTTCATATTGAAGCTTTTAAAGATTAAAAAGAAAATTAGAACCATCACCCTCAAACTCTACCATATACGAATTTAAATTTAATCGAACTTCAATACGAAACGGGACAGAATACCAAAAAATTATATTGGTGGTTGCAAGAATCACGTGAGATGCCAGCTCCTGTTTCAGTGACATAATGGAGATAGATGTCTTACCATTCATTCTTGGCTTAAATCATTCAAACAAAATTGTCGGAATGTTGCTGCTTATTTTAACTTGGAATAATAATTTTTCTTATTTTTTTTTCCGCTTAAGGAGCTTTCACCTTTTTACTTTTTCGATAATTTAAACTCACAATCTAAAGATCGAGATGATAATTCGTTTCTTACTTCCCTTTAACTATCTATTCCGTCGTTACTGATCGAACGTTCATTGGCATATTTTGTTTTCGATGATAATAATGTCAGAGTGAAAATTACTTTCTCCTTGGCTTGTACTTTAAAATTAAGCAATACTTAGACCATTTTTTAAAATATAAATAAAGGTGGTGTTTCACTACTAAAAACATGTCCAAAATTAACAAATAAAAAATAATCATTTTTTTTTAATAAACCGATCAAGTTGGCAAAAAATTGGAAAATAGAAAAAAAATCGATAGACATGGTCAATTTATTATTTTTTTAAAAAAATAATCAAAACTTTGATCAACTTAATTATTTTAAAATTTTGACCAAATTACCAACCGACGCGATTGCTACTTAATTTTTTTTATTAAAAAAACTGATCGGGTTCGATTTATTTTTTATCTCAAAAGAATGAGCTTGAAGAGTATAAATTAAAAACGAAAAATCTTAAACCAACAAGCACCAATGATTTAGAGATTGTTTGGATTGGCTTAGAAGTTGATCAAACTTACTTTTAAGTCAGTTTTTGACTTTTGGAAGTGTTTGGCAAATATAAAAATAACTTAAAATAGATCAAAAATGACTTAAAATAAGTTAGGAAGTGTTTGGCAAGGTTCAAAATGACTTAAAATAAATCAAAAATCAAAAGTAGGTCTCCCCCTACTTTTTATTTTTTGACTTAAAAATCATTTCAATTTGATTTTTTATTTTTGACTTAACACCCTACGAACCATGGTAAGGAACGAGGTTTGATCCTCGGATGATGGAAGTTTATTAATTGTGTGTAATTTTAAAAATCAATAGAAGTATTTTTCCATTAGTAGATCCAAAGTTTTTAGTTTATGAATTTTAAATTTTAGAAAATATAACTTATTTTGATTTTAACTAAATTATTCATATATATTAAGTAGAAATTAATAAATTACAAGATTTTAATCAAATTTATTGAATTCTCAATTCCATCAAAATTATATCTAAAACTGCATTATCTTTTTTATAAGATATACTATCCAAGCAGACACTTAAATTTGGTCTTAAGTAGTTGGCTAGTAAACATTGTAACTTCGAGACTTACATCTAGACATCTAAATTTTGTTTCAACTGACAATTAAACACTTTAACTTATTCTCGCTGTGTCTCGTGGACTCTTGACACCGATGTGGCAAATAAATTTTTTGAGGTGTCTAGAAGATCACTTTGTATATTAGAGTGTTCAACTAACATATTAATGAAGACAAGTTAAGATATTTTGATGTGCATACTCAATGTGTTTATATACTTGTATGTTGAGTCCAAGTTTTAATGACTATCTATGTATTATGATTATTAAAAAAAGTATTATATTAGCATATGCATGCATTGAAAGAAGCATAGAAAAAAGAAGGTTAACTTAGTTGCCAAGTGAGGAAATTTATTTATGTTTGCAGCATCTTCAATATGTTTGTAGAAATTGATACTGATATTTTCAAATGGTTTTAATTTGAAGTGTCAATTCCATCCCTTCTGGCAAAGTTGGTGGGTAAGCTGACAATTCCATGTCTGCCTCACGCACTCAAGACTTACTTGAGTGTTTTTGTATTTTCCCATCCATACAAAAAGTACACATCTAATTGGGAAAAATAATATCTCTAAAATAAAATTAAGGGATAAGTCACAAGTATTTTCTAGACTATGACCGAAATCTCAGAGATACATCTTAACTAAACTAAGGTTCTATTAACCTTGAACTCATTTTTTTTTATAATTTTGTACACCTTTTGCCTTATGTGGCACACTCTGTGACTCTATGTAGTTGAGCCGAGTGAGAGATGTTTGGATGCCACGTAAGCCAAAAAAGTGTATAATATTAATATTACAAAAAAAAATGAGTTTGACGAATAACAAAACCTTAATTTAATTAAGATGTGTCTCTGAAATTTTGATCATAATCTAAGAATACGTATGTCTTATACCTAAAAATAATATATGTTGAATTAAAAATAAAGAGTCAAAGTACTAGAGGAGTAATCAGTCAAATAGAGGAGTTATTATTTGACAGATGATGGCCAGAGGAGGAGTAGGAGATCTAATGGTTCACACCCTAGGTTATTAAATATATCTATTTATATTAAAATTTAAGCATTTTTTTTTGGTAACTAATTTGATTTTATTACCAAAGTAGAAGTTAAAGAGCATAAGAAACAGTACTGGACAGCCTCAACACTATTCAGAAAATGGTCACAATTACACCATGTAAAGGCCTAACTTTTCATCTCCTAAGGATAGTAGTTAAGTGCATTTAGCTTTGGTCTCAAACGGGGAAAATCAGCAGCTCTACAGTGGATAATTTGAATGATTTCTCGCAAGAGTGCTTCGGGATATCTTTGTTTCATCTGGAAGATCTTGGTATTCCTCTCTTGCCATATTGAATACAAGCAACATGCTAGGGACAATCTGTATAAGCTCGCTTGCGATGATTTGCCTTTTGCATAAACTATTGCCCAACTTAGCTCATCATTCCATTCCATTGAGCAACTCTGGATGCCCATCCATTGTAGCACCTTGTCCCATATTGCAGCAGAAAACTGACATTCAAAGAAAATGTGATCTAAAGTCTCGTCTACATTGGTACATAACGCACATGAGGTATCAGTAATGGTCTTCCATCTGGCGAGTCTATCTCTGGTCAACAATCTCTTCGAAGTAGCTAGGAATAATATAAACTTCCATTTTGGGGCACCATGATTGTTATACACTAGCCTTCTCAAGTCTACTTTGGTATAAGTCCCCCTTAACTTAGAGTATATTTGTTTTGTACTGAACTTATTTATAGCAACTACTTCCTGCTCATTATATCCAGCAGCTTCAAAACTATCCTTGGCCTTAAGAACCTTCTTTATCATCCAAGATGCTTGGGGGGCATTTGTATGCCAGGCAGGTCCCCCTTTGACATAATATGCATGAATCCATTGGATCCATAATCTATCTTTCTTCAAGCAAAGATCCCAGAGATGTTTGCAAATTGCAGCTTTATTCCAGTCTGTAATATCCAGGAATCCTAGTCCCCCTGCTGCTTTTGGATTGCATAATTTCTCCCATGCTATCAGTGATGTCTTTGTAGTGTCAACTCCACTAGACCACAAGTACTTTTTACACAATGATGTTGCCACTTGGATCACCTTTTTTGGAAGGATGAAACTTGCGCCCAAAATACTTGGATAGAAAATAAGATAGTTTTGATCATCTGCACCTGACCTGCATATGACAAAAATCTAGATGTCCAGGATTTTATCCTATCCAGCATCTTATCTAGTAGTGGTTTATATTGGATAATGGTTGTCTTCTTTGATGTGAGAGGGATGCCAAGATATTTGAACGGAAGGATACCTTTGGCAAATCTCAAACTCTGTAATATTGCTTCCTGCTCAGCCATTGGTACACCTCCAAAATAGATAGAGCTCTTCTCATTGTTTGCTACCAGACCAGATGCATTAGAGAATACATTAAAGCATTCATAGAGCATGAGAACAGATGTTAGATCACCTCTACTGAAAAGTAGTAAGTCATCCGCAAAGCCAAGATGTGTGATGGATAGCTTCCCACACTTGGGGTGAAAGTTAAAATCAGGTTGGTTCTTCAAAGTTTGTAGTTGTCTATTTAAGTATTACATAGACAACACAAAGAGATAAGGGAACAGGGGATCACCCTGTCTAAGGCCCTTTTTAGCATGGAACGGGACAGTAGGCACACCATTAATGAGGATAGAGTAAGACACTGTGGTAACACATGTCATAATCCAATTCACAAAGAGAGGTGGAAAATTCATAAATTTCAGTACCTGCTCTAGAAAAGGCCATTCAATGGAGTCATAAGCTTTCTTCATGTCGATCTTCATCATGCATCTAGCAGAGATATGCTTCCTTCCATACCACTTGATGAGTTCATGGCACATGATAATGTTATCAGTGATCACTCTCCCCGGAACGAAAGCAGATTGGCTAGTATGCACTAGCCCATCCATTGCCACTCTCATCCTAGCGGTTAAAACCTTTGAGATAAGCTTATAGAGAATAGTACAACATGATATTGGCCTGTATTCAGTGATCTTAGTTGGGTTCTTGACTTTAGGAATCAATGTTATAGTTGTGCAGTTTATGGCCTTAAACATTTTTTCAGTTGAGAAGTATTCCAAGACAGCATTTGTGACCTCCTCGCCTATGACACTCCATGCTTTCTTAAAGAAATAAGCGTTGTAACCATCACATCCTGGTGCTTTTGAGTCCTCTATCCCTTTAAGTGCATTTAAGACTTCCTCCTTAGTAACAGATTCTATGAGCTTCAATTGATGTTGTCTATCTAGCATAGGGCCATTTCTCATCACACTTGGATTTACGGCAGTTAAGTGTGTAGCTGCAGTTCCGAGCAGACCTCTGTAGAAGCTTATTATGTCATTTGTGACCTCATCTTGTCTGAGTAAGACAGTACCAACAGATGTAGTGAGACTCTTGATTCTGTTCTGGGATATTCTAGATTTCATGCTAGCAAAAAATTAGGAGTTATTTGCATCTCCTAATTTTAGCCAAGTCATTCTAGATTTCTTTAAGCATTTATTTGATCTGAATATGTGTTAACCATTAAGATTTAATTGGGTGTTTTTGTGATTATCATCATTTTGTTTATAACCATCATATATCAATCATCATGACTAATCAATTATGTCATCAGAACCATCATTACTATTGTCAACCATTATCAATCATTTCTGTCATCATAACCATCAGTGACAAACACCATCACAGTCAGGTGTCAACTACTACTACACTTATTAGCTTCATCACTATAATTATATCAACGGTCACCGCCACTGTCACCTCTGTCATCACTATCAATCACTACCATCATTGCGGTTATATCCCTACTGCCAACCACCTCCACCAGCACAACGGTCACCGCCACTGTCACCTCTGTCATCACTATCAATCACTACCATCATTGCGGTTATATCCCTACTGCCAACCACCTCCACCAGCACAACTATCACTAACACCATCATCAACCTTCACACGTTCTTCAGCACCATTATCAACTACTAACCTCAACTAACTCTATCATTACAACCACCGTTTTCGTCGTCGCAATTATCATCACGTTTATTACTAGTCACTAACACCAATCATCACCATCATCAACACTACAAACCATCTCCATTATCGTTAGCGAACATAAATGTTTCTTTTTGTAAAACCAAATAATGATTTTATTATAGTAAATTTATATTTTTTCTAAGATTTAACTACTTTTTATTTATATTGTATATTTGTTATGTTTTAAAATAAATAAATTATAATAACATTCAGATATTGAAAAACAATCATAATCATCCATTGTTCAGAAGATCTAGAGAAAACATTGTATTTAGATTTGCATTCAGATTTATTTATTTTAATTTTAATACAAATGAATGAGAGCATAAATTCCGTAATACAAACACAAAATTTTAACGAAAGTTACTAAATGCTATCGAACCCCAGACCCTCTCTAGCTCCACCCTTAATGATCGTGATTGGCTTAATTAGGTACTGCTTCAAACTTCCTTTAGGGGCCATTTTGGACATAATAATTTTTAGAAAAGTTGTCAAGTGATACATTATGCCAATGCCAATTTTTTCTCCAAATTAGATTATTATTATTATTATTATTATTATTATTATTATTATTATTATTTTCAAGTAAAAGAAAATCTTCCCTCACAAACTTTAATATTTTGTCAATTGTAACATATTTCCAAACACAAACTTTAACTTTCAAGTACATCATTTCAACTTAAAAACATCATTAACTTTTTTCCAAATATCTCAAAATATATCCAAACACTTGGTGTTTAAATGTCAATCTAAATCTGAAATAGTATGAGTAATAGATTGTTTATTGTTTGTTAGCACCTTCGATATTTAAATTATCTTAAGTCATTTTCGTTATTACGTATTCCTAATATGATTTTGATATAAACTGGCTTATCATAATTTAATTTATAAGTCCTGATTATAATTTATTGAGTTAATATCTTAAATGGTCACTCAACTAATACTTCTTTTCATAGAAAGTCACTCAACTTTCATTTATAACCTCAAAGTCACGTAACTATGAATTTTTCTCACAGAAAGTCACTCAACTTTCTTTTATAACCTCAAACTCACTCAACTATGAATATTTTACCTATAAAATCACTCAACTATTGATATTTCATTTAGAAAGTCATCCAACCAATTTAAATATACTTTTTCATTAACTTTTGTTGAAATACAATTTTTGTTTTAAACAAATTATTTTAAAAAAATAATAAGATGCTCATTTAATTATTTTATTAAATTTTGTTGAAACACAATTTTGTTTTAAACCATTTTTTTTTTTTTAAAAAAAGAAGAAGATGAACATTTTAATTATTTTATTAAATTTTGTAGAAATACTATTGTGTTTTAAATTATTTTTTAAAAAATAATAAATATTCATTTTAATTATTTTATTAAATTTTGTTGAAATATAATTTTTATTTTAAACTATTTTTAAGGAAATAATAACTATTATGAATCTAATACAAAAATAATAAGGTTTACACCATAGCATTTTTTTTTAATCGAAAATGATGCATTGCAGCATCCACCGTTACTAGTGCAGAGTGCTGCTGCCTGGCAGCACAAGATTTTTTTATATAAAAAAAATCGTTTTAAATAAATTTGTCTTTCAACAAAATTAAATAAAATAATTAAAATGAGTATCTTATTATTTTTTAAGAAATTAGTTTAAAACAAAAATTGTGTTTCAATAAATTTAATAAAATAATTAAAATGAGAATCTTATTATTTTTTAAGAAATTAGTTTAAAAGAAAAATTATGTTTCAATAAAATTTATTAAAATGAGCATTTTGTTATTTTTTTAAAAAAAATTGTATTTTAAAAAAATTTAATCAAAAAATTATTTTAAATGGTTGGGTGACTTTCTAAATGAAATATTAATAGTTGAGTGACTTTGTAGGTAAAATATTCATAGTTGAGTAGCTTTGAGGTTATAAAAGAAAGTTGAGTGACTTTCGGTGAAAAGAACCCTTAGTTGAGTGACTTTCTATGAGAAAAATCCATAGTTGAGTGACTTTGAGGTTACAAATGAAAGTTGAGTGACTTTCTATGAAAAGAAGTATTAGTTGAATGACCATATGAGATATTAACTCTAATTTATTTGATATAGACTTTTGTGTGAGGAAAAAAATAAAGGAAAATTGAAGTGTAACCAATTGCGGCGTGATTGATAAATCACTAAATTTAATTATGATATTTTCTTGAAAATATCACAAAAGAAACATGTAGGGTCTTCATGGTTAGGTTTTCCTCTAATGAAAATCAAATCAATTAACTAAGTCGATTTTTCATTGTTTCGATTATTTTAATCGTTTTAAAATATAAAAAAATAAAAAAAAAATAAATAAAATAAAATACATATATATATATATACTTCATATTAGATTGGTTACATCCAACATAAGATTATCAAATTAATTACTATTTAAAAAAAGAGCATATATATATATAAAAAAATCAACTTATACACACAAGTGTAGCTCCCTCTAAAAATTAGTAGAGTTGTCGAAGAATTTAGGAGTTAAATTCTCATATGGTCACCGCAACTTATTGAACTTACCTACTAAATTAAAACCAGTTAGTTTTTTTTTTTTATTCCAAAATAGTTATTCAAGTTCACATATTTATCTTACAAAGTAACTATTGCTAAAATTTAGAAGGCCCTTCTAAAAGTGAGAGAAAATATTGTTTAAAAGTTTAAAACAGACTCTTAAGTTTGGAATTTGGATTAAAATGATCTTTATTCTTTAACAATGAACACTAATAAATAATAATCTTTCAATTTTCGATTTAGTTCTGTTTTAGATTTTCTGTGAACATTAGTATATTGTAAGAAGTCAAATATAAAGCTGTAAATGAGAATTGAATTAAAAATTGATGCTGTGGGGCTTCCAAATATCTAGTTTTCAATTATTTCTACTACTTATATATAAGTGCACACAGGTGACGGTCGACATGCCTGCTTCACCTGTGTGGTTCCACACTTACATGTACATTTGTTTACTTTTTTCCTCCGTTTTAATTTGTTGTCTTATTTTTTCATTTTTTTATATATTTAAAAATTACGTAAAAAATACTATAGATCATGATAATTGACAACTTAAAATATTTTTAAAAAACATATAAAAAATTCAATTGCTTATAAAAAATTCGATTGATTCATAAAATTAATCTATCTGTGTCACATAAAATGAGACAAAAGAAGTAACATGTATTATTTAATTTGAAAACTATGTTAAAACTATTGTAAATCTCAATAATTAACAACATATTGACTCTTGAAATTCTATTTGTGCTACATATATTCGGACAAGGGAAGGAGTAACATATATTATTTAAAAATTACGTAAAAGGTACTATAAATTACAATAATTAACAACTTAAAATATTTAAAAATCATATTAAAATTTAATTGATTCTCTAAATTTTATTTATGTCATATAAAGTGATAAAAAATAACAGATGTTGGGCCCGTGCTAGCACGGGCACTTGTATCTAGTATATATCATAAGGCACATAGTTTTCCATTTGGATGGCTTCATCAATCCATCTTTAAAGAGCCAATTCCTTTGAATAAAATTATGTAAAAACTTTTGGATGGGCATAAAATTAAAAGAATTGACCTTCCAGTTAATAATAGTTAGTTGAATTAATGTTGTTACGTCTAAAGTCGTTAAAGTTTTCCGTAGCTTTATTTATATAGAATGTTGGTTATAAATACTCATATTTATTATTATCTCCTAATATAATTATAGTAAAAATGATATTATTACCGCAAAATCCTTTATTTATTGCAGTGAGCATGCAAATTAAGTTTCAACTTCAACATCTCCTATTAACCCACTAGGGAAATATCCATGTATATTTCAACCTTGTCTTGCTATCAACCCTCTTGATAAATCATCCAAATTTGCTTACATTTTTTTTAAAACAAACAATTACTTTAAAAGGACATACATCACTAATTAATTGAGTTACATACTTACATTAGTTCACTTTCAAAATTTATAATCCATGACCACTTGTGTAGGTCGGGTTTGAGAATTAGGCACCCCTGTCATATTAGCCTAAGTCAAAATTCAAAAGTTTTCAGTAAACTATTGAAGCTATCGAGAAAATGGTAACGAAGGTTAGCCGACTTTATGTGCAAGTGCAATATTATATCTAATTTTTAAAAGTCAGAAACATATGGCCCTATTTCAATAGTTGCTTTCAAAATAATGACACTTCATGAATAGTTAGACATAAAAACTCTAAATATATGACACTTCATATTTTTACATTCAATAATTCCTCAGCCAGCTATATATCATCACTTGCTTATACACGTAACACAATAAAAGATCTTTCATGAAAATGATGTATCAAAGAATAATTTATGACATAGTGCTCAAAAGATTGCAACAGTATGTAGATTTTACAAGTCATATACATAACTTTTTTTTTTCAAATGAATGTTGTTATTGGAAGCTTGTATCTGAGATATATAGATATAATATTTTATATCTGGAACCTACTCTGATGGTGTTGTTATTCAATCACGGCATATTAATTATAAAGGAAAATAAGACAGATAAACCTTTGAACTTCTATAAAATGTTTATTACTTTGCCTTCCTAGTATTTTACGGTACTTCCTCTGTTTCAAAATAATTGTCAAATTTTGCATTTCGAAGTTTAATTTGATTAAAATTTAGATATACAAAAACTATATATAAAATAGTATAAATTGTCATTTTTCTTGATATGATGGGAAAATATATCTTAAATGATCAAAGTTAATACCATTTGCTTCTAAAAAAGAAAATTGTGACAAGTAAATAGAAACGAAGAGAGTAGTATTTTTATTCGCCACCATATTTATTGTTTTTGTTTTCACTAGAATATAATTTGTTAATCTTTTTTAGAAAAAAATTAAGTTTCAAGTCTTTTTTATAAGATACCTTCACTTTTACACCTAAGATTGAATAATAATTATAATTAGCAAAAAGAAAAGGGAAAATTACACGGATAAGTAAACATATACTAGTTAATTAGCTAACATAGCTATAGTTTGAATTAATTACGGCTCGCATCTTACTTTTAACTGTAAGTACGTCACTTATACATATATAAATACAAATTATACATATGTATATATACAATTATATGACAAATATACAAATACAATTAGCCTCTCTCCACTCTCTGCCCTCTCTCGCTCGCGTCTCTCCTCCCTCTCCCAATCTCGCTCGCCAGATATACAAATACATATGTATATTAGTTACATATATACAATTATTTGACAAATATACATATACAGTTCGCCTCTCTCCACTCTCTGCCCTCTCTCGCTCGCCTCTCCCAATCTCTCTCGCCATATATACAAATACATATGTATATTAGTTACATATATACAATTATTTGACAAATATACATATACAGTTCGTCTCTCCCCACTCTCTACCCTCTCTTGCTAGCCTCTCTCCTCTCTCTCCCAATCTCGCTCGCCACTCTCCTCCTATAACATGTAGCTACGAATCGTAATAGCAAACTATAGCTATGGAACATAATTAAAATATTTTGAGTTGCTATATGTGAAAGTTCCTCAAAAGAAAATACTAAAACAATAATTACTACGTTTCACTCTCAGCAGAAAAATTACAAAGAAGGAAAATATTTTCTAATATTCTTATGTTTTGATTGATAAAAAATTTTGAAAGCATTTTATCTAGAAAAATGAGTTCGTTGAATGAGGATAGAAATTATTTTCTTAAAATAATTTTCACTCTCACTTTAGTATTCTTGAACATGCAGCAAAAAATTACTTGCTATACTTGCAAAATGTTTTGTATTCTGTTTCATCTTGGGGGTTTACATCTTGTCATTTGGTGTACTTACCCCTATCTTTAGAGGTAGAGAGTTTGTTTCCGATAGACCCTTGGAACAAAAGAAGTGAAATCCAAGCATTATTGAAAAGAAAAAAACAACAAAAAAACAGCAAGACAAAACAACGCAAAAGAAGCAATAGATAGTAGTATAGTAAAAATAGAAGAAAAGTTGCAACGCTAAAAACAACTGAGCATAGGAGACTGTAATATTGCTGTACTATCAATGCTAAAAGCAATTCATTGCAACACTCTGCAGTAAATAATAAGAACTATGCCTCAATCCCAAACAAGTTGAGATCGGTTATATGAAAAGTAATAGAAGTTCTCTATATTGTAGAAATGACTAACTTCGTCAATGTACAAAACGCGTACCCGATCTAGTTTGTACAAGTATATCAGATGAGATGGCCCTCACTCCTAGCATCTACTCAGATAAATACATGTATGCAAGCTACTGCAGAACTCGTTCGGTGCTGAACCCACAAGAAGTTTCAGAAAAACATCCAACAGTTATGATAATTCAAGCAGCAGTAACACCTCACGAGCATCCTACTCCGCGTCTCAATCAGATGAAGACGGTGGCTCAAAGGCAGATGAGTTAGCCCCATACTCTTGGCCCAAAATGACAAACCAAAGATATTCAACGAAAGTTCTATCACCTACTTAGTAGAGCTTAAAATAGTTCCGCGCCCCAAAATGTATAATCTCTAGCCGTCAATGAAATGCATCAGTTCATCTTCAAATGGAAAGTTAGTTCCAATGGGTCTAGCAAGAGGTCCAGTTTACTAAGTCACGTCAGAATATCAACTTATTTTTGGAGGAGGTGTGACAGATAGCTCTCTGTGATGAAATAACTTGACCAGCGACCTACGCTCGCAGTCCTGCAGAAGCATACATTCAAACATATGATGAAGGTCTGCAGACTTTGCTTCAACACAAGTGAAGGACACCAAGTTTTGGGTGCAATGTTGTTACAATATAAGAGCTACACAACTCAGCAGAACAATGGAGAAATTAGTGGAACACTTATGTTCAAGTAAACAAAACACATCGGTTGGTGTTTTTTGTTCCAAGAAACAACCTCAGTTGAATGTCCCTTCAGGGACATCCGATAAAATTGGAACGATATAGAAAAGATTGGCACGGTCCCTGTGCAAGGATGATACGCACAAACCAAGAGTTGGTGTCCACGTACAATATTCTAACAAAATAATGACACTGGGAGCATTGTGTTTACATGTTCAGGTCCCAGGTTGAATGGAAAATAGAGCAGCACAAGTGATCAAAAATTGTCTGGCCTCAATAATATGTCAACCATTACTTTTGAAAATCGGTGTCAATGTTTCAAATTGATAAAAAAAACTGTTCTAAAGTCAAATTACAAATATCTTCTCTTAGTTAGTATATATATTGAAGCAGGATACAATGATGCAGAAACATATCTGGCAATACAGTTAGTATTCAAGAGCAAGCAGATGGTTCAATAGTAACCATATGTATGTCAGTTTCGCAAGAGTTGTAAATAAAAAGAATTGAAGTGACCCGAAGACACCTTACCTTAAACATATTTAAATAGAATGGTTTGTCTGGATTCATTCTCTTCAGTTTTAGGAATGTAAATGCGAAGCTTAGTTGGTCACGTGATGTAAATCTGTCAACTTCGTTGAACCAGAGACAAGAGAACAAATTTGACATTGGTGTATGTGCTCTAACAATAAAAGAACCTTCAGGCACATCTGAAATACACAAAAAAGCCATAATTAGTTCAACAAACTGCATATGAAAAAAGAAGACAACGAGAATAGGATAAATAATAAGCATTAAGTGGCACATACAGCTTGGCAGAGGAGTATTTGGATCTGAAGGGTTAAATTTGGTAAGACCGTCAGATTGGTAAAATGAAAACTGTTCATCAATAGCAGTGTGATTGTACTTATTTAGACGCTTATTTTGGAGTACTTCTTCCCAAACACAGTGCCGAGTATAATGATTTGAGATGGCATACTCAGAGCCAGTTTGCCACAAGAAATGATCAATTATCAACATTGGATCGGTTGCGAGCCGCAGTTTGCTATCAAGCCAAATAGAGTACCTAAAAGTTGCCACAATAGGAGAACAAATTCATCTTCAATTGGAGCAAGATACATTAAGAATAAAATCCAGATAGGGATATGGATAATCACCTCGAAGAAGGAAAGAGGCGATGTGACAAGAACTTTGGTACTTTCCCTGTTTTACGCATATCTGTGTACGGTAAGTTCTTGACGACAACTAATTTCCACAAACCAACAAATCCACCATCATCAGGTGCATTTCCTTCTTTTGAGAGTGTCGAAAGAGTTTCCTCATCAACAAACATAACAAAACATACATTCTTCTTTGAGTACTCACTCATCTGAAAAGGCAAGGATCAATCCAAAGTAAGCACATGTTGCGATATCCTAACCTGCTCTTCGGCTTTCCAAAGATACCATCTGACAAATCTGTAGAATATTGCTAAATTGAGTCACTTATTATTATAGAAAACTGTTGTATCCGGGATACATGTTTTAGAAAGTCTTTCATCTTCACGGAGCTATTCAACATTTCTGATTTACAAGTTTTTTTATGCAATTGCCATTTCTGAGAATAGAGAGAGAGCAAACACAGTTGAATACTGCAAGGTCATTAGAATAAGAATGAAGAGAAGGGATTTTCCAGCCCTTCCTGGTGTTTTAGAACTTCGGAATGGATATAATAAAACAAGCTCAACGAACATCATTACAGGAGAGAAAAGTAAATATAAAGAAAAAGGTAGGCCAAATCATTACCAATCTGCTTGTCGGCCTTCTTAAAAAATCAGAGCTTCCAAATATACATGATGATACGACCACTGTGCACGCACTCATGTATTTTCTATCCTCCTCTTTCAAATCAAATCCAGTAATTGGGAACCCTTCAGCTCCCCTCACAAAACCACAATGAATTGTTTGATTCACAGCAAAAAATGATTGTTCTCTTTCTTCAAGGGTCTGATGTCCACCAAATCTGGGTTCATGAGCATCAGTATGAGTAGCTTTCTTTTCTGTTTCCATATATCCCAAGGAAAACCGGGTGAAGTTCAAGAAGTCCTTCGGTTCACTAAGCAGATCAATGGAATCCCTAAATGCTACATCACATGGAAAAAAACCTGAAAATCAAATAGAAACGAAATGAAGATTTGCAGATTTTCAATATTTTCTTCTTACGTTGGAAATAGTCTCTTTAACTTCCTAGCTTGTATATAGAATTTTACCAAGAGATGTGAACAAAGGGATAGACTTTAATTAACTGATCTCTATAATGTTATGATAATTCAGCATAGAAAAACGATAGCATATACTTTGTGCCATGGACAATAGTATGGTCAATTACCAACTCTTTTTGGCACTTTTTGGAGCTAGAAAAGAAGTGAAGAGGATAGAATACAACATGAAACTTTGTTGTATGAGGCGCGCTATAATGCATATCTAGGCACTCTAAAATTAGTTGGATTGAACACATTGTAAAGCATGTTTGAACTTTGGTTGCCACCAACCTCAATAAGATAAAAGGTTTTGAACTTTGAACACAAAATTCTGTGATAAAATACATGACAGGTTATAAAGTAATCTTGCTTAGCAGGCCATATGTGCTACAAAGAAGAAGTTTATTGAAGACGTACTTATCCTCGTATCAACCTAATTGTATTTTTCATGGAACCTTTTCTAAAAGAAACTTTTGTTTCTTTATAACATTTTTTTGAGGAATACAAAACTTATGTTTCTTTAGAGTTCAGAATTATGTGATCACTATAATGCAATAGACATTTTGATTTGTTACTCGCAAGTGTTCTCCAACCAAGGCCATTTCACAGCAGAAAGATGGAAAAGGAAGGTTCTTCATACTAAAACCAACCTACATAAGCTTTCTCAATCATGTGCAAAGTTGCCAACTGATTGAGGTGTAGTTGATTAGTTGATGTAGATTTACGAGGAAAACTAGAAATACATGTAATGACTTAGCTTATTTCAATATGGACTATTTTTTACGTATGGAACAGCAAGGCACCTAAAGCTTATGTGGAAAACCATAAAAGTTTGAACCGTATCCTCTTCTTCTCCTTCTCATTTGGAGCATGCAGTTGATTCCATGCTGTCTTTTCTGTTCATTGGAAATACGTTTTTGTTTGAAAGGTTGTTTCTTTCTCTCCCCTCGTACAAGGTTTATGTAAAACTACTTCAAATATTACAAACTAAATAAATCAAGGGAGGATCAAGGACTGCTCATTTAGCCAAGTCGTGTGATTTTGAAAATATAATAACCAAAGACCTCATTCGTAGACAAAGTTTTAGATATTGTTCTTTTTGTTACCTTTTGATAGCCATTAACGACATAGTTAATGAAGGATATACTTCAGGATTTATAGGGACAACTCAGCGATCCGCACTAACACTCTCACATTGCCACATGCAACCATGAAACAAACCGGTAAAACCAAAAGTGAAAGTTCAACTATAGTTCTCCACATGTATCACGCGGTTTATTAACAGCCACAGAAACAACCTCTTCTACCTCCCAAGGTAGGGGTAGGTTTGCGTACACTCTACCCTCCCCACCCTAGGCCCTACTTGTGGGATTTCACTGGGTGTGTTGTTGTTACAGACAATTGCTTAAAACTGAATACAAAGTTCTAGGATCCAGGCTGCACTAATTCTTGCTACAATGTCATTATTAGTAATTATCTATTTTGACCAGGATAAGTATAACTTCTCTTCCAAACTGCATTAATTCGTGCTACAATGCCATTATTAGTAATTATCTATTTTAACCAGGACAAATTTAACTGCCTTCCTATTGTCTACTTGCTGGAAACTCTCTTCTTAATGACATAAACTCAGATAAAAGCATACACAAGCATAGTAAAAGCAAGACTTACGCTGCCTACGGGGTTTCTTTGTTGGGCGGTCAGGGACATCATGCGCAATAAAATCTTTTCGCATTTCTCTCCAAGGCAACATGCCGGTTTCCAATTTACCTGCAAAGAACAAACATGTAACATCTGAACTTAGAAAAAAGTTACCAAAACTTTTATGAACTCAAAATATGAAAGCTCGTATGAGTAAAACAGATTTGTTATCCTTCAACTAGTAGTTAGGATATTAAAACAGCCAACGAGACACCGACTGCCCATAAGATACTCACAGTAGTAGGCTCATCTACAAGTATAAAAATCTCAAAAAGAGTAGCAATTGCTAACAGATACTACTTACTAACATTTACAATCATAAATGAAAGAATTATAACATCTAACGCGCTAGAGGATACAGCACAGACAAGTTTAAACCTTTACAGCTCAAGTTTGGTCAAGAAAAAAAAAAGAGATGCCCAAGATGGAAAGCATACGACTTCTACTCCTACCTATCTAGAGTCATGTCCTCGGTAATATGAAGCTACGACGTCATATCGGATTCTCCAAAAACACACAACTTTTGGAGAATGCAACACACCCAATAATCTTTTTGAAGAGTCCAAGCAAAATAGATTTTTGGTATACTTCTTGACTCTAGACGCTTTTTCGCCCCAATACAACAACAACAACAACATACTCAATGTAATCCCACACGGGGTCTTGGGAGAGTAGAGTGTACCCAAACCTTACTCCCTACCTTAGTAAGTAATAACTTGGCTTAAGGAAAAGCATATCAAAACATACCCCACATTTACCCCAATATTAATAAAATTAATTACTTACCTCATTTAAAACCCAAAATGCAAGAACCATCAGTTTAATAACTACAAATATGATAATAATGAAATTAAAAAATATTTCGTTTCTCACCATGGAAATGCATCCCTAAACCAAAAGCAGCCAATGAAATGAAACAGAGCACAGCAAGTATAAATACACACAACAGCAATCCCCTATTTGTAAAAAGACTGAACTTTCCTCCTCTTCGACAGCTTCTAAAACAGTTCTTGATTTTATCCAAAAACTTGTAAACAAACCCCTTTATGCCTCTTCTCTCTTGGAAAAATTCAGTATTGTTCTTATACAGACCCATCACAACATCCCTCCAAAACCTTAAACATCAAACTCATCATCTGCCAAAATCAAAATTGATACAAAAAAAAATTAAAAAAATCAATAGCTACACAGAATCATTCATCGTAGACAACAAATACATTGTACAAATGGGAATATTAAATGAAAAATTACCAATTTTCACAAAAAAAATCTGCATCGGCATTTCAGATCCCTTATTCACCTGAGCTGTTCTTACTTTCACCACTGTCGGTGGTTATTGTCTAAATTAATTTTATCACTTGTCTGTTTTTAGTGTATGGTGTCTTAAATATATATTAAAAATAAATAGCCATCTTTAATTATTCTTTGAAAAAAAATATTATTTTTTTATTTTTATTTATTCAGTATACTAAAAATGCGCTTTTACTTTTACTTGTTATTTTTAATAGAGTAAGAAAAAAATATTTTTTTATATTTTTACTGTCAGGATTAATTATTTAATATAGATATTATGGTAAAATACTTGCATGTGTTCGGACGAGGAATTTTATATGATTTCAAATCATCGTTTGAACCTGCGATTATAAATCATTATTTGGGTTTCCAAATCATTATTTTAATTATTTTTAAGATGTATATATTGTAAAAAAAAAAATAAGACCTGTCATTTTATTTTTAAAAAAAATACTAATTATGTTCGGTATGAAGAGATTCTCATATCATGTGAAAAGGATTATATGAATAGTTATTACTATTGTTGAGTAGTGTATATTTTATGAAATTATGTGTATTTGAAAGTTTGTAATGACAGACATTTATATTAAAGGAATATGGAGGTATGTGATTTATTAATGCGGCACTTTAGGACATTTCGACATCTTATTTACAATCTATGGTTCATTCATTTGGTAAGATCGTATAAAATTTGAAAAAAATTAATCGTTTTCACAACTTGTGAATTTTTAAGTTTATGAAAAAATATACAATGAAGAAACTCAAATCACATATCAAAATAAAACTTTAACTTTATATCAATCTAATTTCATATCGCAGGAATGTTCTAAATGTACCTCAGAGGCACTTTGTTTGTCATTCAACAGCATGTCTAAAGCAGGTGCTTATATTATGACTAGCATTGCATAGTAAACTGAGGACCAAGGATATTCTATTGCAAATAGTATTTTTATTTTTGAAACCTATATTCTTTATGGGTGCCACCCTGAGGCATTACAACACCTTCTCTTTGAATGTGAACAGCAAGTGGCTATTCCCTTACTTTCATGCCTCCTATTTTAATTACTAATGCACGTTTACTATTTGATACTATTAAAATATATATATACTCTGATGGTATCAAAGAGAAAGAAACAGTGTTTCAGTGAAAACACTACTCAGTTACTCCTTGATACCATTAGAGTATATATATATAATCTGATGGCATTAATGAGGAACATGCAGTGTTAAAGTGCAAAGACTGCTCAATTGCTGCTTGATTCCATCAGAGTATATATATACTCCGATGGTATCAAGGATGAAGAAGCAATAGTTCAGTGAATAGAACAAGGGGGCAGTCGGGTAAATTGTTTGGGACGTGCGTCCAATCAGAATAAATAGTTTGAACTCGGTCTAATTTGGATAAATACTTTGCTTAATGGGTCTAATTTGTATAGCTTTCCCTTCTTATACAAACTCATCACAACATCCCTCCAAAACCTTAAACACCAAACTCTTCATCTGCCCGAATAACAAAAAGGTAAAATTGGGTTAATTGAATTTCGTTTTCTCATGAGAGAGGAATGTGCATCGATATTTGGATACTTCCTCCGTCCAACAATAGTTGTCCACTACACTAAAAATAGATGTCCAACAATACTTGTCCAATTTAGAAAATCAAGAGATAATTTACGTTTTTGTCTATTTTACCCTTGCTATTAAATATTATTTATCATTGTAACACCTAGGATTCGAAAAGAAGGAAAAGTTCTGATTTTTCA
Organism: Solanum appendiculatum; assembly: GCA_018342035.1. Taxonomy (NCBI): domain Eukaryota; kingdom Viridiplantae; phylum Streptophyta; class Magnoliopsida; order Solanales; family Solanaceae; genus Solanum; species Solanum appendiculatum. Next base: position 657,593 of record JAGDQO010000110.1, read on the forward strand.
GGTTTGGTGCCAGTTCTGACGGAAGCCACCTACGGACCTTAGGTTGACTTACGAGTCGTAGGTGGGAACCGTAGGTTGACTTACGAGTCGTAGGTGAGAACCGTAGATGTCAGGGTAAATATTTTCAAAATGTCAAGTTTCAGGATCCTTTCTACGACTCAACAGGACGGTCCGTCATTGTTTCTACGGATCGTAGGTAGGTCTCATAGGTCTCTCCAGACTTAGTGAAAATTTTAAGGCCTTAAGTTGGGATCTACGGTTGCATGTACGGTCCGTCAATTGACCTATGAATCGTACTTGGGTCCGTCGTTTGAAGGTCCGAAATCATAGTTTTTGAATCTTTCTACGGGTTACCAGAACTGTCCGTAGTTGGACCTACGGACCGTAGGTTGAGATCTGACAGTTAATTTTAAGAGCTTTTTGGTCTTTTTCCTAATTGATCTATTCCTAATCTAAGTCGGTTAAGCCTTAATCCTAGACCCTATATAAGGCTTCTAAGCCTAATTCTACCTTTTTCTAATCACTTCCAAACTCCCTCCAAAATCTTTCCCCAAATATTTCTTTCTCCAAAAGCTTGAAGAAGAAGAAGGAGAATCCAGGGTTTCAAGATCAAGCCTCTTAATCCTCCATTTCTAGTGGGCTTTTGGCATCAAGGTATGATAGTTCTTCACCTATGGAGTCCTTTCCTCCATGGGGTTCCTAAATTCTTCAATTTTCAGAAGCTAGAATCTCCATTAGAAATTAGGGTTTTCTTCAATCTTTTGGGTTCTTTCCAATTATGATCTAATTGATTGAATTATTTTATTATGTTTGAATTGAGTTAATTCAATAATTTTAAGATGAAACTATGTGAGCCCATGCTTGAATTATGATTTCTAAGCTATAATTCTATGATGAAGTTTATGAATGATCAAAGGATGAGCTTTATGAAGTTATGCATGTTCAATCATGAAATTGTGATGATTTAAGATTTGCTTTGAGAGTGAAGCGTAAATGTTGTTGTTATTGAATTGTGAAAGGATTTCTCACATGCTACTCAAAAACATGAATTGTGAAAGGATTTTTTTCTCACATGAAGGATTCATAAGGGTTGAAAGGTTTTCTCAACCAAAACTTTGAATCAAGAATAAGGAGCTAATCTAAAGACAAGACCAGTTAAGACTTATGATTAATCTGTGGGAATTATGCTTAGCATCGAGTGGATATTGAGATGGAAGCTCTCCCATTAGTAGAGGCCGGGTTTCTAGTAGCAATCTCCTTATCCCATAACTATGTGCCACCATAGGGTTGTCCTAGATATACATTAGCTAGTGGATCCACCTAAGCTAGAAGTTATGCTTCTTACCCTGGCAAGTAAGGGCACCTCTTTTTTGTGTGGAGTAGACACCGAATTCGATGTTATAGCTCACATGGCCTATGTCGGTTAAGGCTCACTTCCCACAATAATGAACTAAAGTTGCTTTTAAAGGTGTTTTCAAATGTGCTTTAAAGATGTTTAACTTGCATTGGCCATGTATGATTTACGTTTTCTAATATGTCATTTATAATAAAGCTTGGTCATTGCATATCATGTAAATGTCCCCTTTAGCATGATTTTATAACTTAGTGTGTTGCTATCATACTTGGTACATTCCATGTACTAACGCATACTTTTTGCCTATATTGTCTCATAATGTAGGGTTTGGTGATCCTTCTCCTTCCGCTCGTGGCTAGTGAGTACTTAGAGATTGTGAAGACTTGGTGAGTCCTCACACTTCGAGGACAATGCCACGTTTATCTTTCATGTCACTTTACTTTTGAACTTGTATGGGTTACGTCCCAAATTTCCTTCTATTATGTATTAGATGGCTTTGAGACTATGTTTAGACTTCCGCTACTTTTGTCAACTCTTGAAGATTTGAAAGTTTGTCTTTTGAACTCTTATCTATTATTATCTTGTATGATGTATGCTAAGTGGATTGTATAGGGCCTTTCGGGGTCTTGTACACTATATCACGTCTAGGGGCACTTTAGGTCGTGACAATCATCTAACATATTTCTCAAAGTATTAAATTTAATACAGTCAAAGGATTATATAGTAAAATTATCCCTATTATTTATTGTTACTTAAGAGCTGTGCCAAGTCAATAGTGAACAACTATTGTTGGAGAGAGGAAGTATTAAAATTTTGTTTGGTAGATCGTTTTCACATGAGTAGTTAGCTTAAGCATAAAGTTAGTAAAGTATTTGCTTTAGGCATCCAAATTTTGGGTGTTCAAAAAAAAATTAATTATAAATTTTATGATTTCACTTCAATAATATTGAATGCTCTTTTTTTTTCCTTCTAAATAAGTGATATTTTGGTTCAACTAAGTGGGGTTTTAAGGTTTTAAGAAAGAATTGATCTTATTTTTTCAATTTTTTTGTTTTAATACATAAAGTGTTACATCATTAAAAAAAATAATTTTTCTTCAAAAAAATTAATTAGAGGTAAGTTAGTAAATATATTTTTATTTTTTAGAAATAATTAATTTTGTAAAAGGTTTGTCCAAACTAAAAATACTATTTATTTAGAAATGGATGGAGTATGGTAAAAAAAATATCAATATAGAAAAACAAAAAAGAAAAACTATTTTTTTTTAGCAGAAATGTTTTAGGATTTTAAACTAAACGATTCAAATTTTCATAGTAATAAATAATATTTTTACAATAAATCCAATGTAATATATTAAAATCACATTATTAACATCTTATTAACTTGAATTAATTCTTATCGTCATAAATAATATTACTATAGGAATATAATATTATACTAAAAATAAGAATTATGAATTAAAAAAAAAATGGCACACTAATTTTTCATGCAACAATTATGGGAGAAAAAAAAGTTACACTAATGTATGCATACATTTTAAGGACTTCACATTAAATGACTTTTGATTTTGAAACAAGAGTGAGTAATGATGGGTCTATCATTATAATCTTTTTCTTTACCTATTATATTTACTAGTGAATCTATGAGAGAAGGTTCTTTTCGGATTGCATGTATTATACTTTTAATATTAGATTTCTTATTACTTTCTGACGTAATCACTCATTTTTTTAATTACTTTTCGACATAATCACTCATTTTCTTTGAAAAATATTTAATGATATTCCTTTTTCATCTTCTAACTTCTCAATGGTAAAAATAAATAACCAAAATATATTTTCAAGTCTCAACATAAAATGTAAAAAAATAATAATAAAAAATTACTGAGGTCGACAAGGACAATGAATTTTCGTATGATCAGTTTTGAAAAAAGAAATTCACAGAGCATTATTCATAGACTAGAAAGCTCATTTTACTGATAAAATTGTTTTTCTCGATAAGCTATTAAAAAAAATATTAATTTATTTTTAGTGTTATTTTAATTATACTTATTTGTTCCTAAAGATAAAAAGGATTCTAGTGAAATGGTAAGTATTAGTCCTTTATCTTTACGGGTTTCAAAGTATGAGTCCAAGGGAAAAGATCGACTATAGCAATTCAAGATTATTTTGTAATCTCAAAGCATGAACACTATTACTAACTCGTGTTCTTGTAGTAATGTTGGATCAACAACACATTATATTATATGAATAACTCTTCCTTGATCACCTTTCAAGATACCAAACAACATTCGTGTGAAGAATTGAAACTTTTGAAGAAGTTTTAACCTAAATCTACGATTATTTTGATAGGTATAATTTTCAACCCAAACTCTCGTATGAATGTTGTTATTTTTCTTGTTCTGACCTCTTTTCCTTTTTTTATTGAAATACTTTAAATTTGTATGACAAAAAAGTGACAATATTTCAAGAAAATATTGATATTGAGAGATTTTGCATAACATAATAAGAAAAATAAAGATGTCAAAAAAGAAGAAAAAGAAAAGACTCCATATATATATAATATTGCCAAATTAAAATTTAATACACAAAGAATGATTCATTTATTTTGTTCCATATATATAATATTGTCAAATTAAAATTTAATATACAAAGAATGATTCATTTATTTTGTTCCATATATTAATCGTAGTATGTTCCATATATAGTCTTCCTAAATTTATAGAGAATAATAATAAATTATTTAAATAGTAGGAGATATTATTTAAAATAAGCAAAAAGAAAGAGAGTATTTTAATTTTAATTCATTATGAGGAGAATAAGAAAGGAAATGACTTCTAATTTGAGAGAAAATTTTGAGGCATTAAGAAGAAAAGAAAAAAGGACTTGGTGAAATTTTAAATTTGATTGTATCATTTCCTTTTTATCCTATTTCTTTTTTAGTTTATTTCATGTTATAATATAAAACTCATACAAAAGAAATTATGATTGGATGTAGCGACTAAATTTTCAAAAAGTATATTTCACAAATTGACAAGTATTTTGTATATAGTATTATATAACAAAATAAATAAAAGATATGATTAAATACATTAAAAAAATATTAATAGAGACTTAAAACTAAAATTTGTAGATATTATAACTTCTTAAATTTATTAATACTATGTGTTAATATATCATATCACATTGTGCTGCTTCTCTTTCTTCCCTCTCAATTTTTTGGATTTTCACATTAGTATTCTGTTAATATTTCGTGTACTTCCATAGTTTTGTCAACTTAGGAACCAATGGTATACAATTTGTTTAATTGAAAGTTTGATTGCTATATTGAATAACACAAGCACCCTAAAGCAAAAAAAAACAAAAACACAAGCATCAAAAAATAAAAGGGAAAAGAATCTAGTATGCCATCTAATAAAAAATTGATTTATAACAGTATTTTAAAAGGCTTGGGGGTAAGACGGGGCGTTTTACTTAGCATAGGGCGAGACTTAAGACTCGAGACATGAGGCGTAAGCCCTATGAATCTTTAAATTTTTAATTTAATAATATGATAACACAAAATTATAAAAATACATCAATAGTTTAAAATAATTATAAACATGATTAAGGAAACTCATAGAAAATAACACTTCCAACATGATTATACAAGCATAATAATCTATTATCTTAACTTCTAATAAATAAAAGAATCATTATTTCTAAAAATATATTATTATCATACTATACAATTTACCCCCCCTAAAAGAAAGTAGTCAATAAAACCTACTAGTATTATAATAAAAACATCACTCCATCATGAATAAAAATAAAATTACTTTCAAATAGCTAAATAAAATATGATAATTTTGAGACATATGAAAAAAAAAACATGAAGACCAATGATAAGTGAAAAAGTAAAATTTAACTATGTATTTTAAAAGAAATGTTACGTAATATATAATCACACTCACAGTGTTACCAAATAGTAAATATGTGATAGTACAACTTGTTATTTGAGTAACTTCCAATTTTTTTATTGGTATAGATTAAAAATTAAGTATCATTCATTTATTCAAAAATTATGAGGGTCAACCGTGTTAATTAAAGAATTTAACACATAATTTGTGTAAGATCTGTTAGGTGAGCCCCAAGCGTTGGACGTTAAGCGTACTTAGGGCGTATAGTCGGGCGCTTAGGGCGTAAGTCTTGCAGAGCCAAGCCCCACACTTGAGTCTCGGGGCGTTTTGCTAGAGCCTCGCCCCAGGTCAAGTCCCGAGGCGAGTCCCAATAGAGTTTTTTAAAACACTGATTTATATATGTCAATTTTGTTTGAGAAAAAAAGCTTATTTATGTCATTATTTGTTAACGACAATGACATAGTGTTAATTAAAGAATTTAACACACAATTTGTGTAAGATCTATTAGGCGAGCCCCGAAAGTTGGACTTTAGGCATGCTTAGGGCGTACAGTCGGATGCTTAGGGTGTAAGTCTTACAGAGCTAAGCCCCACATTTGAGTCTCAGGGCGTTTTGCTAGAGCCCCGCCCCAGGGCGAGACTTTTAAAACACTGGTTTATATATGTCAATTTTGTTTGATAAAAAAAACTTATTTATGTCATTATTTGTTAATGACAACGTCATAGATAAGCCAAACTTTTAACGGAAGACATAAATAAGTCTTTTCTCAATATTCGATGACATATTTGAACTTTTTTCCTTTAAAAAAATAATTTAATTAATGACGTGACCTAATCATACTTGACAACCTGTAAAAAATTATTTTGCATAATAGAAACTATTTCAATTAACAAATAATGACATGAGTGACTGTTTTCTCAAATGAAAATGACATAGATAAACTAAACTTTTAACGAAAAATATAAATAACCTTTTCCCAAAATAGAATTAAGCAATAACATAGGACCCCCAAAAGTGAACTACTCTCAAAAAATAGGGATAGCAATGATGCGGGTGCAGAGCAAACCCGCATAAACTTGCAAAGACTTTACCCCGTCCCGCCCCGCAAACACTATAACTCGCCCCGTTTGCAACCGCCTCATCCCTAACCAAAAGGCTCTTGAGAACGCAACGACGTCGTTCCATTATAACCTGAATGTAAAAATCTTGAAACAGTGCCGCCAAGTGAAGGAGGAAAGTATCAAATCAAATGACGACGGAGCTAGAAGAATTGATTGGCTTTCTCTCTTCACCTTCTCCTCCAGTAAGTATCTTAAGCTTATACCCTTTAATCCTTTTTGTATTTATAGTTTTACTCATTCATGTTTTTGAGTACAATTTGTTTGATTTTTTTCCCCTTTTCGCTTGTCTTCAATTTGATTGATTGATGTAAAAGGAAGTATCTTTGCTTAAAAATTAAATTAGAACCGATTAGGAAGAACCCTTTTCGTTTTACAGCTAATTGATTTGAGTTTTTAGTCAATTTCTAGTCATTCTTGCAACTATGTATGTTTGAAGATTGATTTTTGGTGTAAAAGTAGGTTAGTCTCTTAATTGTTTAACATGGGAATGTAATGGGTTTGAACCCTTTTTCGTCTTTGTGTAATGGGTTTGAGCTTTTGGATATGTATGTTTAAAGAATGGTTTAGCTGAAAATGTAGTGTTTTTTTTAAATAAAGGAAGAATCTTTCTGGATAAATTTTGAATAAGGATTTAGAATTAACTTGGGGGTGAACTTTTTTGTCGGAGATGATTTTCTTTTAGATTTTTCTCGTTTTATTGAGCTTCTTGGTATATGTTTTAAAGAGACGAGAGCAGAAGATGGGAAAAATAGTTATCGTTCTTATTGACCATATGGCTGCTATATAAAGAATCTATACAAGACCTAGAAAAGATAAAGACTATTAAACAAAGCCTAAATAGAAGGAAAGAGTACAACAGATTCCTTAGGATTAGGAACTACGAAAATAGAATTCTACAAAAGTAAGGAGTCTTCTCTAATCATCCGTTATTACGCCCCCGCAAGTTGGTGGTGTCAACAACACCCAACTTGGAGAAATGCTTGACAAAAGAAGCTCTTGGAAGTGGTTTGGTAAGTATATCTGCCACTTGATCAGCTGAGTGAAGGTGTTGAACTGCGATATGCTTGTTTTGAACTTGTTCACGAACAAAGTGAAAATCAATAGCAATATGTTTCATCCGACTATGGAACACCGGGTTGGCGCAAATGTATGTGGTGCTGACATTGTCACAAAATATCCGAGGAGTGGTGGACATATGAAACCGAAGCTCATGGAGTAAACTTGTTAGCCAATTTGTCTCAGAAACAGTAGCTGCAACAGCCCGATATTCTGCTTCTGTGGAGGAGCGGGAGACAGATCTTTGCTTTTTAGAAGACTAGGATACCGGAGAACTGCCAAGGTAAACTACATAACCTGTGGTAGAGGTTCGATCGAGAGGATCTCCAGCCCAGTCAGAATCTGAGTAGGCTAGAAGACGGTGATCATGTTCTTTGGCAATTCGAAGGCCAAACGAAGATGTCTGGTGAAGATACCGAAGGAGACGCTTCATGGCTGTCCAATGTGATATTAAGGGCTGGTGCATGGTCTGTGAAAGTTTGCTAACTGCAAATGCTATATCCGGACGTGTAAAAGAAACATAATGAAGTTTGCCGATTATCCTCCTATAAAGAGAGCCATCAACTAGAGAATCTTTAGCAGACTCCGGGAAAACGACAGTAGAAGCCATTGGTGTTGGAACACCCTTGCAATTGTGCATATTAACTTCCTGCAACAGATATGTAATGTATCTCTGTTGACACAATAAAAGACCACCAGGATAAGGTAAGACTTCAACACCAAGAAAATAATGAAGTGGACCAAGATCTTTCAATGAGAATCGGGTTGCAAGATTATCAATGATGTTGTGAACACCACGAATCTGATTACCCGTGTCAATTATGTCATCAACGTATACCAGAACATAAACAGTAAACTCAAAATTATGCAGGATGAACAATGAAGAATCAGATTGGGATTTAACAAATCCCAAAGTAATCAAGTAATTTTTGAGTTCAGTGTACCAGGCCCTGGGTGCCTGTTTGAGGCCATATATAGCCTTGTGCAGCTTGCAAACATGCGTCGGATGCGTGGAAGCTTCAAAACCAGGTGGTTGGCGCATATAGACTTCCTCATCGAGACGACCTTGCAGGAAGGCATTGTTAATATCAAGTTGTCGAATGAGCCAGCTTTGTTGTGTTGCAATCGCAAGAACGAGTCGAACAGTTGCAGGCTTTACCACAGGACTAAAAGTACATTGAAAATCAAGTCCAGGTCGTTGTGTGAACCCTTTAGCAACCAGGCGAGCTTTGTACCTGTCAACAGAACCTTTAGGATTATATTTAATCCTGAAAAGCCACTTACAATCCACCACATTTTTGGAAGGATCACATGGTACCAACTCCCATGTCCGGTTCCGAACTAAGGCATCAAATTCATTTTTCATAGCTTCTCGCCAGTGTGGGACTTGTTGAGCTTGCTTAAAGGTTCTAGGTAGGGAGGAAGTGGTTTTAGCAACCGTGTGTAATTGTTTAGGCTTAAGGCTATTAGTCTTAGACTGAGTAATCATGTGATGAGTGGGCGGCACTGTAGAGGTAGAGGCTACAAGGGAAGGTTGTGTGGCCATGGGAGGTGGGACAAGTGACGAGGAAGAGGGTTGTACCAGAGGGTTTTGGGTCAAAGGACTAGTGGACTTATTTCGGCGTTGGTAAGTGATAATTGTGGATTGCGGCTGAGCATTTAACTGAGGAGAAGGATGGATTGGTGAGGCTGAAACAGTTGGTTGTGGTGAACTGTGGCTGGAAACAGGATTTTGGATGGTGAGGGTAGGGGGCAGCGGAAGCATTGGAGAAGGAGAAGAAGTATCAGATAAGGGAGAAATGGAATTACCTGAGACGGTGTCACTTGTTGGGGCAGAGGAGACGGATGAATGTGTGTCCACAGGCTGCTGCACAATCTGTGAAGTAAGCTCACAAGAAGCTTTTGAATTTTGAGGATTATCCTGTGGCTGTTGCCCAGATGAACAGATTTCCCAAGAGACATTTTTATTTTGTGTTGTTTTTAAATGGGAAAAAATATTATCAAATGGAAACTGATTTTCCAAAAATAAGACGTCACGTGATAGATATATTTTGGAAGTTGAAGGATCAAAACATTGATGACAATAATGTTTATTCGAAAAGCCTAAATAAACACATGGTGTCGAACGGGGCTCTAATTTGTTTTTGGCATATGGTTTGAGCCATGGATAACAGAGGCAACCAAACACTTTAATGGAGTCATACTTTGGCATAGTTTGAAATAAAGTTTCAAAGGGACTCTTATGCTGAAGATTGGGTGTAGTTAGCCTATTTATAAGATAAACAGCTTGTTAACAGGCAAAACTCCAGAAGTGTGATGGTAAAGACGCTTGATGCAACAAGGTTCTAGCAGTTTCAATAACATGACGGTGTCGTCTTTCGACTAGAGCAACTCGTTGTGGAGTATATGGGGGTGACACTAAGTGTTCTATGCCATGTGTTTTGAGATAGGACTGTAAACTCTGAAATTCGCTACCACCATCAGTGTAAAAAGATTGAATTTTGGTGTTAAACCTCCGTTCAAGCAATGGATGCAAATTTTGAAAAACTTTCAAAGTTTCATTTTTTGATTTTAAAGTAAACAGCCACATGTATTTTGAAAATTGATCAACAAATAACACATAATACCTTTTTTTATCAATTGACAAGACCGGAGATGGACCCCATAAATCGCTAAAAAGGATTTGTAAGGGCTTAGTACTTTGCAGTGAATTTTCTGAGAAAGTCAACCTGTGCATCTTATTAGAATAACAAGAATTACAAGTGGAACTAGCTTTGGGATCTAAAACAGGAAGGGAAAAATTATTCAAGATAGTATCTAAAGCGCGACGATTAGGATGACCCAAACGCCGATGCCACAGGTGAATTGGAACAGCCACATTGCATTGAGGAGAACGATGTGTACAGACTGGTGGCCAATCATACAACCCATCTTTATTCTGCCCGCTAACTAGAGACGCCCCCGTATTCAGATCCTTCACAAGATAATGGAAAGGAAAAAATTCAATAGAGGAATGATTATCACGACAAAACTGAGAAACAGAAATAAGATTAGTTTTTATGAGAGGGGAGCATAAGGTATTGAGAAGTTTGAAATGATGATTTGATGCACTTATGTTAGCGTTACCGGTATGGGATATTGGAATGGTGTGACCATTGCCCATAGTGATCTCTTCGGTGCCATGGTAGTCATGTACAGTGTCTAGGCTTTGAGCATCAGACGCAATATGATGAGTAGCTCCACTGTCCACGATCCAAGGGGTCTGTTGAGGAGGAAAACGACCAGCAAAGTTTGCCCGAGCTTGCAGATGGTTATGGGATTGAGATCTGCAGACCCTAGCAGAATGACCTGCGCGATCACATAGTTGGCAACGAATGTTCTTGTCAAAGGGCTGCTGCTGATTGTTTCTTTGTGGACGCCATGGTTCTACCTGCCATTGCTGATTGTTGGGAGGAGTGTTCGCACCTGGACGGCGATTGCGGGAGTAATTATTGTTACCCCGGCGAGGAGGAGTTGAACTGGTCTTTTGTGCGACAGCAGCAGTGATATTAGTTGATAGCGGCTTTTTGTCGTCCTCATACTTTAGGAAAAACTCGTGATCCAGAAGCTTTTCGTAAAGCTCTTCATACGAAATTGTTGAATCTCGGGCACGAATGGCAGCAGAAAGCTCTCGAAATTCAGATCCAAGTCCACTGAGAATTTTAACAATGAGTTCCGGATTTGATACAGGCGCACCAGCAGTGGCAAGTTCATCACAAAGTGATCGAACCTGATGAAGATAATCTGCAACTGGACGAGAGTCTTTAGTGAGACGAGCCAGTCGGTCTCGCAAGCTAAAAATTCTTGTTTGAGATTTGTTCGCATACGCAGTATGCAGAGCATCCCAGGCAGCTTTGGCGGAGATTGCAACAGCAACAGTGGGGGCAAGTGTAGGATCAACGGAGGCCAAGATAGCATTTTGAATTAACTGATCTTGGCGATACCAAGGAACGAACTCAGGGTTAGCAACATCTTGATTGTTTTGCGAGATGGTGCGAGTGGGGACAGGGATGGAGCCATCCAGATGCCCATAGAGATTGTGACCACGCATAAGCATTGAAACTTGAGCTTTCCATAGCGAGAAATTGTGACTGCCAGTTAATTTTATGGCAGTTGGGTCATAGGATTGAATTGGACAATAGTGATGGCGTTGTTGACTCCATCAGCATTGGTCACAGAAGTATTAGGGGCCATTTGGACGAGTTAGCAGAGAGAAAAAAAAAAGATCAACTCGTGGGAGTTTAAAAGAGCCCTGATACCATAAAGAGACGAGAGCAGAAGATGGGAAAAATAGTTATCGTTCTTATTGACCATATGGCTGCTATATAAAGAATCTATACAAGACCTAGAAAAGATAAAGACTATTAAACAAAGCCTAAATAGAAGGAAAGAGTACAACAGATTCCTGAGGATTAGGAACTACGAAAATAGAATTCTACAAAAGTAAGGAGTTTTCTCTAATCATCCGTTATTATGTTTGAGCTATGGTTTTGGTGAAAAAAGTAACTGTCAAAAAAAGTAAGAATCTTTTGTTAGATTTCTAATGTGGAACTGGATTGTGGTTAACCTTTTTGGCTTTATTTGTCCAGTGTGCATGTTGAACAATGCTATAGGTTAAAAACGCAGTGTGTTTCCTCACAAAAAAAAAGAGATGTTAGAATTTTTCAATGTGTAATCTTTTTCATGTGACAGCTAATTGCTTGAATTCGGTAGTCTTATTGAGTTTTTTGGTATATTCATGTTTGAACAATGATTTTAGGTGAAAAAAATAGCGGTTGATATTGTTCGTGATTATACTGGTTCTGAGGATGGCTTGGAATCTCTTGGCAAGTATTCTGACGTCGTGCTTCCCTCTCTGTCTTGCCTTCTTGGTGAAAATAAGGTAGCAGTATCTTCTAAAATGTTGTGTGATTACATCAATAAATGGATGCTTGGGACAAGAAAAGTTGAACAAATTATCCCTTTTCTTCAGAGTTATAAGTAACCTCATAAATAAAAAAGAATTTTTTAAAACCGTTATAATGGCTGAATTTTCTGTAATATTTAAAAAAGAATCTTACCAAGGTCAAAATAGATCAGATATTTGGGAAGGGATTAGTTCTTTATCTGTGTACTTGAACTGCTGTAGTTAATATTGATAGGTATGTACACTATGCATAGCCATCCATATCCTAACATGGTGATAAGCAACGATTTAGAAAATTTTCTTTTCCCCTTTTTTTGAAGAAAAAATAAAGATTTTTGAAAACACCAAAGTTCACTCTGCAAACACTAACTCACAGCTATAGCAATGAACTTTTGAAAAAAATAAGAAACAGACAATATGTTATAGTACTGAAGTTCACTGTGCAAAATTAACTAAATTTTTGCAAACACTTTATGCCAAAACTAAACTGTGCACAACAACTTCTTTTTTTAAAAAAACTTATTCCTAGCATAACGTAATGAGCTAGAACAAGACGAAGTTGAATGAGATCTCTTGAAAATATGAACCTTTCCAAATTGATGGATATACATATGGTATCACTTTCTTTCTTGTGAAGCCCTTGTTTCCGTTGCATACTAATTGTGCAAAAATCTGACAAATTTATTGTTGATTAATTCATACCATGACCATGGTTTGTCTTCCTGAGTTCTTTTATCAAACTCAATTTATGGACATGTATGTAATTTTCTTCGTGTATTGATACTTATACTATGCAGTAACCTCCAGAAGGCCCTTTTAATTCTTTTCTTTTTTCAAAAATACCATTCAGGTGGTTTCTGAACCTGCGGGTCAAGCACTGGTAAATCTGTCACAAAAGCCAGAGTTGGCATGTAAGATGATTGAGATGCATATGGTGAGGACATCGATGGAGACCTTGTACAAGCAAGATTGTGAAATCACAAGTCTGCTGATTATGCTCCTTGTTAATCTCACACAGCTGGATGCTGGTATTGATTCTTTGCTTCAGGTTAATTCTCATCCTTTTTTTTTTTTGCACTAACGCTTTAAATGCCTCTTTATTTTTAAAATTTTTTATGAATTAAGGTATTTCATTAAAAAGGTATCAAGTAGATGCAAAACTACAAAAGAAATGAAGTGCAAGATTATTAGCCTCTTTGGCCTTTACAATGTGTCAAACTAAAACTAGGGGGCCAACAAAGTGTGTCCAAACAATGGTCAAGTTAACTTAGTCCAACAAAAAAGATTAAGCAAACATCTGGCTTTGAGAGTGTTGAGGTTCCACCAAACATCTTCGATCCCTTTCCGTCCACAAACACCAAAACATAATTGCAGGGATTATCACCAGATTTTCTTGATGGTCATATCAACTGTCCTTAAGTTCTTGTTTACGGCAAGTTTAACTTTGAAGCTACTAATATGTGTCAATATTCTTGTTTATACACTCGTCAGATAAATTGCGAAATTGTGTCTTTTATCTTTTTTAAATTGATCAATAATGGAGGAAAGTTTCCACACTTAACCTTCCCATTTGAAAATAGAATGGGACAACTTCGCAAATATTAGGTTTTGATTCTGCATTTCCCTCTTCTGTGGTCATTGAATGGCTGAAAAAAAGAAATTAAAAAATGCCTGTACAGAAGTTGAAGAAAATTTAAAGACTGAGAGACACTAAAGGAACAAGAAGAGTTCCATAAATATCTTAAAACACATCATACACTTCCTACCTGCTGTTAGGGTTGTAGTCGCTGATTCTCCACAATTAATATGGCTAAGTTGAATACCGGTTTCTTTTACAGCGTCATTAAAAAATATTGGTTTCTTATGCTTATTATGCTGATTGTTTTCCGTGATTGGCAGTCTGCAGATGAGAAGATGCGTGGCTTATATGTCATGAAACTTGTGAGATCATTTTGTTCGTCCTCCTGTGAGGGAAAAGGTATGTTCAATTATCATTCTATTTCCCTTTTATCTAGTTTGATTGTTTTGTGTGTTTAAGTGCTTTGATACTTTAGTCCCTAGCAGTGTTATCAAACACAAAAAAAAGCTCTAAGGTCCGTAGGGGTTTTAAGTGCAAATAAAGTGTGGGGTTTAATGAAAAAATGCACAAAGTGAGAAAAAATACAAATATATATGTTTAGTCCAAGACTAATAATTATAAGCATGAACAACAAATATATGAACAAGGAAACTCAATCTTTTTAATGATAAAGTGAAATATCAATTGTTTAGTGTCGTCTCTTCTGAAGAGGCTCATTGGCAAGGAAAAGTATGTCTTAGAACCTTGATGACGACATTGAAGCGTACATTAAGCTAGGTGAAGCGCTCAACACGTTTTGAGCCTCACTTTAGGGCTTAAGCACGCCCTTGACAACTGATCTCTAGAACAAAGAGCGAAAATGAAACTATTACAGCTGAACTCAGATACACCCCTGCTTAGCTTTTACAGAAAGTGAGAACCTGGAGGGTGCTTGTTTCCTGAGCATGCCATTACCTCCAAATTGATTACTTGAACTGAATTGATTGCCTAGCTAGAGAACTCGACTTAAATTCACCTTAGTCTGCTTAAGATGGATAACAAATCTAAGTCAATAATTTGTTTTCTGAGAATGGTACAATATCTAAGTCAACAAATTAGTGTTGTAAATTTTCATGGATTTATCATCTACTTAAAGGATTGACCCAAAAGCCTTGAAACCTGGAGGTCTCAAGTTTGAAACCCCTTGCCAGCGAAAGCAAGGGGTTTGCCTTCTGGGTCGAGCTCGTCGCACCGGGCTTGCCTAGTGCAGGTTACCTCTCCTATGTGGTTTGCGAGCTATTGCATAGGAGCGGGGGTTTTACCCTGTGCGCTTCCCTTTGTCATAAAAAAAAAAAAAAAAGTTCTGTCCACTGAGCATTAAATTTGACCAGATGTGTGTCATGTGATTTTCTGTGTTTTATGAGAAAAGGTGAATCCTCGATTGAGAAGCAAGAAACTTAGCAGACTTTATGGGGAAGAAGAATCTTTTATGATTGAAGTACTTACTTCACTTTGGGTGCTACAAGACTTAGTTAGAAAATATTCCACTGTGGATGAGCAATTATGTGTAAAGTCTGTCTGTTCTATGATAATGCTAGTTGGATTCTGTCTTGGGCTTCTACCTTCAATCAGGGCAGAGCTTTTTCTCAACATTTATTTTCTTAGGGGAAGTTGAAGGTATAGCAAAATATATTATTTCAAGATTCTAGTACATAAAAAGGATCTTTTGGCATGTGATGTGTTGAAGTGTCTGACCATCTCATCGATAAGCTTAAGTTGTTAGTGAAGACGTCCTAACTTAAATATATCTCCAACATGATGCATGTTTAACTCAAACAAGGAATTATTGGCTTAACTTTCCGTAGTATTATTATCTTTATTGTTATTACCACATATTTCATTTTCCCTTGTGATCAGTTGATCCCTTTGAACATGTGGCTTCTGTACTTGTCAACATTTCTAAGAAGGAACAGGGGAGAAAGCTTCTGCTTGATCAAAAACGATGCCTTCTAAAGCAAATAGTCCGGAATGATTCTAAGAGCTTGTTGCGAATGAGAGGGGTATGTGGTAGGATATTTTTCAGTTCAAGGTGGCTATTTTCATGCATATATGGGCTTATGCTTTAAAATTAAGTATTTGAATTCAAAATGAAAAAAATGGAAATGTTTCAAATTCTGTCATCAGGCACCAATATATTTAGTTAGTGCCTTCTAGACTGAACAATTTGGCTTGATCCAGCCTTTTTATTGTATATTTAAAAGCTTTATTTTACAATCATGTGATAAGAAAAAGTTTAGCTGGAAAAAATTGTGCGCTGATTTTGGATATAGGTCGCAGGAACCATCCGCAACTGCTGCTTTGAAGCTGAGAATCAGCTGCAAAATTTGCTTCTGATTTCTGAATTCTTGTGGCCAGCTCTGCTCCTGCCTGTTGCTGGAAATAAGGTGACTTTCACCTTTATAAGGAAGATGTCAACAATAATCCATTTATTTCTGGAGTACTCTTCAAATCTATCTGTAATTAGGACTTGAAAGAATGTACATGTCTTTGCTTTTCAATGTCATATCACACTTATTTGTTTCTGTTTCGTGGAACTTGTTGGAGACCTGTAAAGCTATTTTTTCCATCATCTCAAAGTCAGTATTATTATGCTCGATGTAGATCTATCATTTAATTGTTCTTTCTCTCTGATTGAAATAGCTCAAGCAAGTGAAGAAATAGATAATGTGAAATCCGAAAACTAAAAAAATGTTGTTTGTTATCGAAAATTCATTCTGACCATAAGGTGAATGGTTCTTCTTTGAATGGAATAGGAGAGCTTACATATTTGTTCAAGGACTGTCTACAAAGATTTCTTTCAACAAGTATACCGAGAGTTACTATGTGTATTCTTGTTATCAGTGCATGTCATTACTTAACATTACTTAATGTACACAAAAGGGAATGGTTTATCTGCTGGGATTTGCTGATTAATATCTGCTATAGTTACGATTTTTATCCTGTCAAGTACAAAGTAGCTGCATTTTAGTTGTTCACTTCTCAAGGACTACTTGTTTTAGGATTTAGCCAGTAACATTATGCTGTTGCTGACTGAGTGTGCTAAGCATTAATCTGGTAACCTGAAGGCTTTATAAGACTCAATTCAATAGAAAAACAAAATTGGTGAGGAGCAAAGAGAATAAATTTCAAATGGGAATAAATGCGCAGGTGGGGCTGAGAATCATTTCTGTTTGGTTCGCTGCTTGGGTGAAGGCTAAAAAGGCTTGATCTGCATTTTCTATTAAGTTTAAAATATCTTCCATGACAGAAAATATCTTCTTTTTACCTTTTTGGCACTCTATATTTTTTACTTTCTTGCTTTGTCTCCTTCCCGGTTATCTGTAGCTCGCCATTACAAATATGTCAAACTTTAATTTTCTTGTCTCAGTTTTCCATATTCCTTTCCATTTGAATTGAGTATTTTCTTTTGGTTCAACTTCTGACAGGTCTATAGTGAGGAAGACACTCGGAAAATGCCACTAGAGCTTGCAAGTGCACTCTCAATCGAACGAGAACCCGTTACTGATCCTGAAATTCGTGTACAGGCGCTAGAGGCTATTTATTTGCTCATATTACAGGTATAGTCTGAACTGTTTTTTTGTATGTGCTTCATTTGCTCATCTTAACCCGTACAGCTGTGATAATAAGCAGCACATACTATAGCTTTTCAAGTTCGGAGTTTATATCCAGCCACCTGAAATAGTAGCTCCTCTTGCTCTACATAGTTAATTATCTCAAAATTGTTATTCTTTTAGATGTGTGGATGGAAGGCAGCTATCGTTCTGTGTAATGAAACCATTTAATCAAGCCATCCTTCACTTTTTGGAACTTGAACTATAACCAAAAAAAGTAGTAGTTTTTGACCAATTGTAGAGGATGGTTGTCCAAGAACAGCACTCTTTGATTTTAGTCCATATAAGTTTAAAGGAAATCTTTTGTGTATGAATTGATCATTTCTTCTACTCCGTCAGGTCGCCAAAGCATTGTACTATTAGTAGTTCACGAATCCCTTCTACTTGCTAGTTGCTGCGTTTGTCCAATGAAACAGCATATTTTATTGTCTGGGGAAGCTTTCCTTCTGCTATGGATGATTCCATAGGCAACTTTATGATATGCTCGAATTGATTGCAGGAAGCAGGCAGAAGAGCATTTTGGTCAGTGAATGGTCCCCGGATATTGCAAGTTGGCTATGCAGACGAGGATGATCCTAAAGCAATGGAAGCATATGAGCGAGCTGGCTCCTTGGTATTTCCAACTGCTGCCTATCATCTGTCAAGTGTGTTCTGTCCTAGAGATATATCTTAAACTGTCCTAATCTAAATTCTTCTGAATGTTAACAGCTGATTCAAGAGAGTGGCCTCGATGAAGAATTAACAGAAACATCTTCGTAGACATCCTGCTTTCTTACTGGTTTTGATACTGCGATAGCCGATAGCAATTAGTTCAAACAATCAATCAGACAAAACCTGCAGGTTGCTTAGAGTATCCAAGCTCTATAGAAGTGGGATGGTCCCAAGAGTACTTTGAATTATTTTCTTTCGCTTTCTTGTAGCATGGTTGGTTATGGTCCTCTGAAAGGTTATTACGTCAAGGACTCGGGTGGTGTATCAGAGGTTATTATATATACAAGGCAGGGCTTTTAGTGCTGAAGGAACAATATAAGTTTGACATGAGAATATGATTTCAGATATCTCTATACGTTTAACTGATTTAGCAGTGTTATTGATTGTCAGTTGTCACCCGACTAAGGGTGGTTCTATTTGAACCTGTTCTCGAGCTATACCTCCTTAAGGTAGAGGGAAGGTTTGCGTATACTGTCACCCTAGAAATTAGTAAGTAATACTTCAATCTGGTACCTTGTGGAGTAATTATCTGTGTGAGAAATATTTCTTGATTAAATTGTATTTTTCTGTTGAACTATGTTGTAGTACATTCCTTCTTGGAGTGAACGTTTTTATCTACAAGTATTTCAACTTTTATTACAGTCAGTGCTGTTTGTTTGTACCGATAACAACAAAAAATCTAGTGTAATTTTACACGAGTTCTGAGGAGGGTAAGATGTATGCATTTTACTCTTACTTTTGTGATATAGGGGAGAAATTGTTTTTGATTGATCCTTGACAACCCTGATCCGGGCTTGAGATCGATAATGTAAATGAGCTCATATTATTTTCAAACACTTGCCAAATATAATGAAAATTTATCCGCACAAGATGTTTACACCAAGTTAAAGAATTCAAGACATTTCCATCATATACACAATTAAAGTGATAATATTACTTTAAATTTCAAAATTGTTAAGGTTAATAGAACAACCATCCAAACAAGCGGTAAGAATCCTCCGAAATTGACTATTTGCTTTCAACCTTTTTACCTTAGAATTACAAGGGGCTATGCATTTGTTGAAATAAGTATGTACCTGGTTCATAAAAGAGTCTTGATTCATTGAAGAGTACCTGGTTCATAAAGGAGTCTTATTCATTGAAGAGTCTGTTACAGTTAGTTACATTACCGTTACATTGAGTCTGTTTTTCATTGCAATTTTCATAGTGTACAAGTTAGTTAGGTTGTTGTTAGTAGTCGGTTAGGAAGATATTTTAGCATAGTGGAATGATGTGAAATGCTATATATAGATGATTGATTGTACAGATCTGTGATAAGATGATTCTTCCTGAATGAAATCTATCTTCTTCCTCTCTAAGTTTCAACTTGATAAAGGTTCATTAATGGTTTTCTGAGTTCCTTAGCTTAGTTTTCACATGGTATCAGAGCCAGCGATTTTGGCTGTGTAGAGTGGAATTCCACATTTTTTTGGTTGCTCGAGCTCACCAATGGCAGCTCTTCGGATCGATCCAAACGATCCTCTTTACATTGGTCCATCATATGCATCCGGCGCAGCTTTAATTCCAATCAAGTTGATTGGATCTAAGAACTATGCTGTTTGGAGCAGGTCGATGCGAATTGCTCTGTTAGGGAAGAGAAAGTATGGTTTTGTGACAGGTGCTTGTAGCAGATCACTTTACAGAGACGAACTCCATGAACAATGGGAAACTTGCAATGCCATTGTCTTATCGTGGTTGATGAGCTCTGTCAGTGAAGAGCTCCTCAATGGAATTGTTTATGCTACGAGTGCGTTTGCAGTATGGGAGGACTTGAAGGAGCGATTTGACTAGGTAAATCGAATGCGAATCTATCAATTACACAGGGAGATCAACTCACTTGCCCAAGGTACTGATTCTGTTTCAGTATACTTCACTAAATTGAAAAATTTATGGGGGGGAATTTGATGCTGTAGTGCCAGCACTAAACTGTGCTTGCCCTAGGTCGAAGGAATATGTAGATCACTTGTATCAGATGCGATTGATTCAGTTTTTAAGTGGTTTAAATGATTCTTATGATCAAGCTCGTAGACAAATTCTTTTGAAAGGTGTTACTCCTTCCTTAAACCAAGCATATGCTATGATAATTGAGGATGAAATTCAGCACTCAGCTTCAGTAGCAGGTGTAATTGACAAATCTGATCCAATTACCATGCACATTAATAAACCTCAAGGTTACAATCATGGAAACAATAACTACAAAGGGAGAAGGTGTGAATATTGTCATTTTACTGGACATACTAAAGAAACTTGCTACAAGTTAATTGGTTATCCTCCAGATTTGAAGCACAGGAAGAAAACAGGTTCTAATACTGGTACTTCGAGGGGATCATCTGGTGGGTACAATCAGGGACATGGATCCTCTGGTGGATTTGGGAGCCAGTCAAACAACAATTTCCAGCACTGCACTCAGCACACCACATCTCCAAGGATCACTTGGATCAAACTCAGGTAGCTTCAACCAGTCATGATGTTAACAATGCATTTGTAGCCAAAGGACATAGCTTCACAGATGGAGAATATAAGAAAATACTGGATATGTTGAATAAGGACACAAAGGAGCTGAATCAAATCAACATGACAGGTATGGCCACTTGTTTATTATCCAATATTTGTTCACGAAGCTGGATAGTGGACTCTGGTGCATCCCATCATGTAGCTGCAAATAGCCATTTATTGTCAAAAAGGAGAAACTTAGTCCATTCCACAGGAGACAAGGTGCATCTTCCTACAGGGGATAAGGTTGATATATCAAATATTGGAGAGGCTCATATATTTGAGACTGGATCTGTGAAAGATGTGCTGCATGTTCCAGATTTCAAGTTTAACTTGCTGTCTGTTTCAAATATTACCAAAGAATTGTCTTGTTTTGTTTCCTTTTACCCTGATTTCTGTGTGTTTCAGGATCTTTACAGTGGCAGGGTGAAGGGGATTGGTAGGGAAGAAGGAGGCTTATACACCTTCAAAACTGAGTATAAGACAATGGTAGCAGAAAGGACACAAGATCATAATGTGTTGGCAGCAGGAGTATCAATGCATGACTGCACTTTTTGGCACAAAAGGCTTCAACATCCTTCCCCACTTGTCATGAAGAGTTTAGATATCTTGGTTAATAATAAGGATTTAGTATCTTTGAATGCTTGTCTAGTTTGCCCAATTGCCAAACAAACTGGACTTTGTTTTCCTGGTAGCACCTCTAGATCCTCTATGATGTTTGGGATTGTACATATGGACCTATGGGGTCCATATAAGACTCCAACTTTTGATAAAAAATATTACTTCTTAACTGTTGTTGATGACTACAACAGATATACTTGGATCCATTTACTGCAACTTAAGTTTGAATCCATTGTTGCTATAAAAAATTATTTGATAATGGTTAAAACTCAATTTAGTTCATCTGTTAAAACTGTAAGATCAGACAATGGGACTGAGTTTTTCAATTCTCAATGCAATGAGTTGTTTTTGTCCCTAGGAATACTCCATCAGAGTAGTTGTCCTCATACACCACAACAAAATGGTGTGGTAGAGAGGAAACATAGGCAGATTCTGAATATAGCTAGGGTTATTAGATTTCAGTCTCATATGCCCATCAGATACTGGGGTATTTGTGTCAAAACAGCAGTGCATTTGATGAATAGGCTGCCTTCCTCAACTCTTGCCGGGAAGAGTCCTTATGAACTGTTATTTTCCAAGCCTCCCACAATGAGTCATCTAAAAATAATAGGTTGTCTTTGTTATGCTACAGTTGTCCCTAAGGTTGACAAGTTCTCAGAAAGAGCTAAACCTGCTATACTGATGGGTTATTCAGAAACACAGAAGGGCTACTTGTTAATGGATATTCAGACTAAGATGCTATTGTGAGTAGAGATGTTACATTTCAGAAGCATATATTCCCTTTTGATCAAGCCAAAGAACCAATTAATGGATCCATGCCTCATCCTATTGGAGCACATGATGATTTTATGACAGAGTATTGTGTTGATCAAGAGACACCAATTGTCCTATCTCAAGAATCAACGACACAACATTGTCCACCTGCTGAGTTGCCATCAGATACACTTCCATGTTCTCAGGTTGTGGATAATCCAGCTACATCATTGCAGGTGATTGAGCCTATTATTGAGTTCCCACCAACTGAAGTTGCACTGAGAAAGACCAGTAGAACCACTAGACCCCCAATATGGATGAAAGATTATGCAGCTCCCAAAAGGGGTCAAGACAGCAGGTATCCTTTGGCAAACTATCTATCATATAACAACATATCACCACATTATCATAGTTATTTGGCTAAGTTCTCTGCGTTGGTGGAACCAACCATTTTCAAACAAGCATGTAAGGATGAGAGGTGGGTTCAGGCCATGAAATTGGAGATTCAAGCTTTAGAAGAAAACAAGACTTGGGTGGTAGTTGACTTACCACATGGAAAGAATGCAGTTGGCTCAAAATGGGTGTATAAGATCAAATATAAGGCCAATGGAAAGGTGGAAAGATTTAAAGCTAGACTAGTAGCCAAAGATTATAGTCAACAAGAGGGATTGAACTATCATGACACCTTCTCACCTGTTGCTAAGATGGTTACTGTTAGAAGTGTCATTGCTTTGGCTGTGTCAAAGGGATGGTGTTCGTATCAAATGGATGTGTATAATGCATTTTTGCAAGGAGATCTAGATGAAGAAATGTATATGGAAATGCCAGAAGGTTTTGGGAAACAAGGACAAGGAACACAGAAGGTCTGTAATTACTTAAGTCATTGTTTGGACTTAAAGCAGGCCTCTAGGCAATGGAATATTAAACTTACCTCTGCTTTGCTGAAAGCAGGGTTTACTCAAGTACATTTGATTACTCTTTGTTCACATTAAAAAGGCAAAAAGAGATGATGGTTATCCTAGTTTATGTGGATGATTTACTTATCACTGGAAACAGTGCCACATTGATCAGAGAGGCAAAAGAGGTACTACATCAGCAGTTTAAACTAAAGGACTTGGGATAACTCAGATATTTTTTAGGAATTGAGATATTAAGATCCAAAGCTGGAGTCATTCTGAATCAGAGAAAATACATACTGGAGTTGATATCTGACACAAGTCTAAGTGGGGCAAAACCTGCAAACACTCTACTGGAGTCCAACTTAAGGTTAATAGAATATGATCAGGCTACTGGACTACATGGGGAAGATGTTTTGACAGATGTTACTTCCTATCAAAGATTAGTGGGTAAATTGATGTATGCTACAATAACCAGGCCTGATATTTGTTATGCAGTACAAACATTGAGCCAATTTATGCAACATCCAAAGAAATCACACTAGGAAGCAGCTACCAGGGTGGTTAGATATCTGAAGGGAACCATTGGACAAGGTGTTTGGTTGAAACCACAACCCACTACTAATTTGACATGTTGGTGTGATTCAGACTGGGCTGCATGCCCCAATACAAGAAGGTATGTTACGGTTATGTGGTGAAGTTTGGGGATTCCTTGGTGTCCTGGAAGTCCAAGAAACAACACACTGTATCTAGAAGCTCAGCTGAAGCTGAGTATAGAAGCATGGCTTCAACTGTAGCAGAGGTGACTTGGTTGCTTGGTTTATTCAATGAGCTGAATGTGCCTATTCAAATGCTTGTTAAAGTGTTGAGTGACAGTAAATTTGCCATTCAATTGGCAGCAAATCCTATATTTCATGAAAGGACCAAATACATTGAAATTGATTGTCATTTTATTAGAGACAAACTCAAGACAGGACTGATCACACCATCATATGTACCTACACAACAACAACTAGCTGATCTATTAACTAAAGGCTTGGGACAAGTTCAACATCAACATTTGTTAAGCAAGCTGGGTGTGCTTAACATTTTGCACCCTTCAGCTTGAGGGGGAGTGTTGAAATAAATATGTACCTGGTTCAAAAAAGAGTCTTGATTCATTGAAGAGTACCTGGTTCGTAAAGGAGTCTTGATTCATTGAAGAGTCTGTTACAGTTAGTTACATTACTGTTACATTGAGTCTGTTTTTCATTGCAATTTCCATTGTGTACTAGTTAGTTAGGTTGTTATTAATAGTCGGTTAGGAAGATATTTTAGCATAGTGGAATGATGTGAAATGCTATATATAGATGATTGATTGTACAGATCTGTGATAAGATGATTCTTCCTGAATGAAATTTAACTTCTTCCTCTCAAGTTTCAACTTGATAAAGGTTTCATTAATGGTTTTCTGAGTTCCTTAGCTTAGTTTTCACATTATCCAGATTAAATCGAAAAACTAAATCAAATTTTAATTTGGATTGGTTTTGGGATTAAGAATTTAATTTTTTTGTTTTCTCGGTTTGATTTCGATTTTTTTTTAAAAAAAAACAAGAAACCAAAGATGGAGGAAATCAAATTACTCAATATGTATATATAGTTAATATATTTAGGTTAAAGAGTTAGAGTTTGAGTTTACCACTTTCAACTTATTTTAGTTATCGCCTCTTTTTATTAATTAATGATTTTATGTTTGAATTAATGAATTAGTATTCCAGAGATTCAATATCCTTACTTTTCCTTGTGTATAATTTTTACTCTTTTCCATCTCACAAATATACTATTTGATTGTGTTAATTATCTTATTTGACATAATCAATCGAACCAAATCAAATTTATTTTGGTTCTAATTGAATTACACTTATTAAAGTCAAAATCGAAGAACCGAACTAGCTTTTAACTTTTCACGTATTCCTTTTTACCACAGTAAAAATAACCGTTGGCGCCAAATGAAGATTGTGCGTATCTTCACCCCGCGCGCGCCAAATGAAATTTAGCGAAACACAAGCAATTCAACATTCCCGCCATCTCTTCTTCTTCTTCCCTTAAACCCTCCAAAATGCGACCTGAAAATTCTCCATTTGCTCTTCATCACACAAACCCGAAATCAAATGGATCTTTCCGACATCGCCCGAAAGCTTGGCCTCTCCGAAACCAAACATCTCGTCCGCAAAGCCGCCGAGCTCCGTCGACTCGCCGATGTACAGTTCGATTCCTCCGTCATTGGCGTCGTAAGTAACGATATGATGGATTGTTTGTTGGGAATTGAGATTTATTTGATTGGAATTGGATGAAATTGAATTCTGTTTGATTTTTTTTTGTAGGGGGAGATCTGCAAAGCTATAATTTGTTTAGAAATTGCTGCTTCTAGGTATAATATCTGTTTTTCTTCTCCGATTGTTTGGGTGAATTATGCTCCAAGGTGAATTAGGGTTTTTAAGTATAATGATCAGTCAATTATGGGTATGTCAATTTGTTGGGGTTGGTTGTATGAATCTACTATTTCATTTTTGGATCCATAGAAATTGGGTTCAGGGTGAACACAGAGTCAGATTAGTAAATGGGTTGATTTGGAGGTCAATTTGTAGTACTGATGAATCAAGCAATTGGATTATATAGATTTGGTTATTTTGATATCTATTTTACTTATATAGTACTCAATAATTGCAAATGGAGAAACAGCCTCTTGTAGAAATGTAGTGTAAGGCTGCGTACAATAAACCATTGTAGTTGTGTCCTTCTCTGGACCGTTGCGTAGCCAGAGCTTTAGGGCATTGGGCTGCCCTTTTTTATATAGGCCAAGTTATAGGCCTACTTGTAGTTTTACATCAAAATAAAGGAATGTACTCCTATCAGGAATGATTGAAACAAAATTATTTGGAGTACTGATGTATTGTAAAATGTGGGATATGAGTAGTATTTGTCTGTGATTTGTAATATGTTTCTGATGATTAATGTAGGATGGACGTGGTGTTTGATCGTCAGACAGCGATAAAATTGAGTGGGATGTCGGAGAAGGCTTACAACAGGTCATTCACTTCAATGCAGAATGGAATTGGAGTGAAGTGAGTTCTTAAGCTTTTGTTTTACTCTACATTTTCCTTTTTGTGAATCTGTACATGCCTTTTGGAGGCAAATGGTGCTTTTTTAGATGTTAGATTCTTGCTAATGTGAAAAGTTCTTTTTTACTTTGCAGAAACAAGCTTGATATTAGAGAATTGGCAATTCAGTTTGGGTGTATCAGGCTCATTCCTTTTGTTCAAAAAGGTCTATCATTGTAAGTTTGATCATCTACTTTGAACTGATGGTCTTACATATTTTGTTTTTTGATTGTCCTGCCTTTGATGTTTTTTGATCTTATCTATGAGAGCCTAATTGGACAAGAATAAGCTGCTTTTGTATTGCTTTATGTGGGATTTGGTTTGGCATGTTTGGGACCCCTATCTGTGCCTGTTCTTTCTGAATTTCAGCATGCTAGAGTTTCTAGTTTTGATGGGGTTATATAAATAGTTAGAAAGTTCTTAATTAGGTTTTGATGATTATAATTCCTTTCCAGATACAAAGACCGGTTTCGTATATCCTTGCCACTTTCTAGAAGGGCAAGTGCTGATTTCAGTCGACCTGTGTTCACTGCTGCTGCGTTTTATCTGTGTGCGAAAAGGCACAAGGTTTGTTTGGTCTACTCTTCAAGCATTGATAGTCCTGCACTAGTTGTAGCAGCTTGATGGTTTGGAATGAACTGCCTCATAGTTTTCTTCATCTTTGTTTGCAGCTCAAGGTTGATAAAATGAAGCTAATAGAACTTTGTGGCACATCAGAACCTGAATTTGCTAGTGTAAGGCCTTATGCCTCCTTTGATTCCATGTTTCTTTTCATCAAATTGTTTATTTACTTGAGCTATCAGTTTGCTGTCCTATGGTTCTAATATTTTTATGTGGATTGAAATGATACAGGTTTCTACCTCAATGAATGATCTGTGTTTTGATGTTTTTGGGACATCAAAGGAGAAAAAGGATCCCAAGACAGTGAAGGGGAACCGAGGTAACACATGCTGATTAATTAAGTTCCTCACTTTATATTACAAGCAAAATGTGGCTCAATGCTTTTCAATACACATATGATGATACATACTTTGACATAGTGATTTGCATATGCAGAGCTTCTAGATGCATTACCTGAAAAAAGGAGGGTTGAAGACGGTGGCTATTCATCCGAGGATGATAATGTAAATGAGAAGCTCTCTCTTGTGTTTTGCTACTAGTTAATGATGCTATAACACTAATTAACATAAATAAGGAACACAGAAGCTCTCAACTCAGATGTAAACACCTGTCTGTGCATATGTTATGCATAGATATGGTAGGAAACAACCCTACAACTGTTGAGGACATATGGCAAGCCACATTGATGCTTATTTGAACCCATAGATTAGAAAATATACGATGAATTTGACTGGTTACTGGCTTATCCTTAAAAGTAAACCATCATTGAATGCAAGTTATAATCTCAGCAAATCTCCGTGCTGGAGTTCTATACTCAATTAAAGTTCTTACAAGTTACATCTCAGTTTGTGTTGTTTCTTGCTGATTTTTAGAACCTTCCATTTTGCAGTCATCAGCTTACAAGAAGCGTAAACGTATGGATGAACATGCTTATGAGGAATGGAAATCTACTGTCCTTGCATCAAAAAATCAAAGCGGCCAAAAAGGTAAAATGAAAACTTTATCATAACTAAGAGTTCCTAGAACATTTTGTATTTACATTCACTTATGTGCTGATGGGAATTGTCTGTTTATTCTTGTAGCTCCTAAACAAACGAAACAAGCCCGGCTGGACTTCGTGAAGAAAGTTCCTGAAACCAAAGTGCAAGCTAAATAATTCTCAATTGTCCCTTTCAATTAGACAAATTTTAGTTGATTTTTTCAAACAGTGGACAACATGATTTGGGAAGAAACTTCCTTTTGGTTTCTTGATGCCATAGTTTACCTTAAAAAAAGAAGAGATAGTGGTAAGCCACTACATGAATGTTTAATCCTTCTTAACAGCAAGGTTTGTCTGTACAGATATAGATTATTCTTGTTAAATTATCAAATCACATGCTTATGATAGCTCAATAATTGTGTATGTTACGAACCTATTCTTCTACAATATTTAACATATTTATCTTATTATAAATTTATAGTCTATGTTACACAATAACTACCATGTGTGTACCTATCCTAAATTAGTCATCCTATATTTTTAGTCTTGATGAAATGGTCAAAAAAGAAAATGATGTTTCTACAATTGGAGACCTTGCTTTGGAAGAGTAGATAGAAAAGGATGCTTCTGCAATTGGAGACCTTGTATTTGAAAGAAAAATATTAACATCTAGAATACCATAATTCCACAATGCAACGTCAATT
Source organism: Solanum appendiculatum (assembly GCA_018342035.1). Lineage (NCBI taxonomy): Eukaryota > Viridiplantae > Streptophyta > Magnoliopsida > Solanales > Solanaceae > Solanum > Solanum appendiculatum. The sequence continues at coordinate 686,150 of JAGDQO010000110.1, forward strand.
TCAATGTCAAGTTGGATTTTTTTTATATGACTTTGACTAATTCATGTTAAGCAATGCCGTTTGGAAAAATAATGGTCTCTTTTTTTTTCTTATGGTATTTGAGGTTGAGTTATAGTTTATTTATCATTGTTTTGAATATTTAAATATCCACTAAATAACATACCTTGTGAAATTTCACAAGTGGTGTACAGAGATGGTATGATATCCGTAAGTCTTATCACTACCTTGTCGAAATAAATAGATTATTCCTAAAAATCCCCAGCTCAAGATTAAATAACCACTAAAGAGAATCTGTAATTAATTCGTTTGCTAAAATCTATCGATCAGTCGTCAATCTCAAGGCATTTTACTTCATTTTGTCAAACTATTTTTAAACTTTTATAGCCAGTAATATTATACCAATAATTAAAATTCTTAAAATTATCCATAAAATGCAATTTTTTAATTTTAATTAATAAAAAGAAATGAAAAGCTTATAGGATAATGTATAAACAGTGGGTGGGTATGAATCTTGTTGGCGGCCAACTGGCCAAGGAAGATCAAATAGAGCCAAAAATCCAAAGTCAAAGTTGGATGACCCTAATTTAACAAAACTATATAATAAAATTCATAAGCCACGATGAACCTACACCCATACAGAAAATAAAAACAATTACTCCCTCCGTTTTAAATTATTTCTTGTATACTTGTTGAGGCTGTTTCTTTCTTGGATTCGAGTCTTAAATATAAAAAAAATCTATCATAGAAAGCGCTTCCGCCAGCAAATTTGAAATAGTCTAACTTCAGAATATTGGATGCCGGGTGAGAAACAAAAAAAAATATTTCTTACATTTTTTTTAATTAGAGGAATTTTAATTATTGTATTTTTATTTAAAATATAATTTCTTATAATTAAATAATTTATTTGACTATGTGTCTTCGTCACATAATTGAAGTATTGATAGTTTTTAATAACAATTACATTACTTAAGAAAAGAATAAATTAATTTTATTTTTACTTTTTTTATTCCTATCTAAAAGTTTCACTTTTTTGCTTATTTGATAGTTCGAACCACTATCTTAATATTAGAGATGAAAAATATTTACCATACGAGCAATCCCGCGAAAGTACTCACTATACTTTATTATCTTGTCTGCCATGTCAACCTTCCATAGAAAATATCAACCATCAGTGACAGCACATACTGCTCCATTAGTTTAAAAATTAATACTCCTTTCGTTCATTTTTAATTGTGATGATTTTCTCTTTTTAGAATTAAACAATAAGAGCTTTGATTAATATTTTATGATGTATTTTTTCATCATATTGATATGCAAAAAATTACAATTTATAGTACTTTTCATATAATTTTTAAATATCTAAATTTTTTGTTTAAAATTTCGAATTAATGTAATCTAATTTAATTTTGAAAATTAATCAGATTGATTTTCAAAAAGCACAATATGACAATTAAAAGTGGATGGAGAGAGTAATTTTAAGAATTATTATTCTTTGTTTAAGGCACTTGATTAAAAATAAAATAGTAAAAATACTTTTTATTTTTTAGATTTTTTAAAAACAAGTGTGTTCAAACGAAAAACACTATTTTGTCAGTTTTATTAAAATCAACAAATACATGATATTTTTTATTCATTGTCTAATCATAATTAATCAAGATATTTTTTTTACGTATATATAATTCCGAGGATGAAACTTTTGATCCTTTAATATAGAGCCCTTCACTTTAGCTAATTCTAACTTAGGGAAAAATTTATTTGTAATAATAATAATAATGACTTTATGATGTACTCTTTGCAAAATTAGCTCGTATAATATTCATACTTAAATATTATGTAATATATATATATAATCATTATTAATACTATACATATAGTAAATAAAATTGGTGTCCATTAATTAAAAACTTATGGTAATAATTTTACAAGGAAAGACTTATTGTGTTTGTCTTTTTTAAGCATCATAGAACAGTTTACAAATATAACAAGACCTTATTATAATTTAAAGTTAAGACTTATTGTGTTTGTCCTTTTTAAGCATCATAGAACAGTTTACAAATATAACAAGACCTTATTATAATTTATGATTCATTGTCACTATAATAAAGTTTGAACGTGATAAATATCATAAAAGTTAATTTATAGACTTGGTTAAATCGCGAAATAAAGCAAGTTTTTCACCGCTGAAAAGTCGTGGGCCTAATATTCCTTTTTTTATTTTTTTAAAAAATGAATTTGATAATAACAACGACAAAGAAAACCCATTATAAATAAATAATATTAATTTGATGATCGTTATTATAGGAGTATCAGTTTTGCAAAACAATAATATCCTCTCTGAAAAATTGATTATTTTTTTTAAATTTTTTCGGAATTTTTTGCTGTTTGAAATTCCTTCCAATTCTATTTGGAAGAGAATTTCAATCAAACCATATATCTCCACTCTTCTCTTTTTCTACAAACCCTAATTTCAATTTTATACAAAGTTTGAATCATTTTCAGAGTTTCAAAGAAATCTCAGTTTTTCTTTTATTGGGTATTTATTTGTTTTCCTTTTAAGGCTACTTTGAGAAAGATAGTGATTTTCTTTTCATTTTAAGGTGAAAAAAAGATATAAAAAAGGAATAAATTTGGTTTCTTTTGTGGGTTTTTTCAATTAAGGGTAATTTCAAGAAGGTATAAAGGAAGGATCTTGGTATTCTTTTTGTGGGGATTTTGTAATTTTGAGATGGTGGGTAGTGTGAATATTGATCAACAGAGGAAGGGAGGGAAGGGAGGATATGTGTCCGATGAAGTTTTGGGAACATTTTTACCAATAGTTGTGTATTGGGTATATTCAGGATTGTATTTGATGCTTGGGAATATGGATAATTATAGGTTGCATTCTAGGAAAGATGAGGATGAGAAGAATTTGGTGTCAAAAAAAGAGGTTGTTAAAGGTGTTCTTCTCCAACAGATTGTTCAGGCTGCTGTTGCTACAGTTCTTTTCGCGGTTAGTTGCTTTGATCATCTCTAGTTGCTGCAAAGTTTTGATTTTTATTTGTTTTGGAGGTTATTATGGATCATGATGAATTGGATTTATATAGTTTACTATTGAGGCGAAGATGGTATTGATATATTATTATGCATCTGTTTGTTTTGTCTTCTTTTTATGCATCATAATGATATTTATATGGTTGACTATTGAGACTTAGTTGATATAATAACTTATTACTATGCTTGTTTGGTCTAATATTAATGAATCATAATGACATTGAGGATTTATTTGGTTAACTATTGAGGCTTAGTTGATATTGATAACTTACTATGCATATGCTTATTTGGCTTTGTTTTGATTGGAATGAAATGCTTATGTCCGGTCCCAGCTTAAGATTTAGAAATTATTTGATTTATGAGAGTATGATTTTGTCAATGATATGTGCAACTCATAATTGGATGTTTATTACACCATGGGGTGAGTCATATGATTTTGTGAATGGTATGTGCAACTCATTATTGGATGTTGTGTATTACAACGTGGGGTGAGTCATGGATAGGGGAATATTGGATCTAGGCAAATGTTGTTTGATTTTAAATGTGAATATCATTTGTTTTTTTTTTAGGCTGATTTCAAACATTTTGAATTATTTTCATTGACTTGAGGGAGGAGCTTTTTTATGCTTGTCTACGTGTGTGATTCTTGAATTTCCTAATAGATGGATGGTACAATTGTTCTACCTTAGTCCTGAACGTTTTTTTAATATTTATTTATATACATTTTTGGTAAAGGAGACATTTATCAGAGTAACTATGATACAATGCTCCATTTGGATGTTAATCCATAGCTTACTTGTTTTACTCATCATTTAGATGAATTCCTTCATGCACAGAATAAACAAATTCAATTGAAGGACAAGAGTAAGAAGTATGACTTCTTGTTTAGGTCAATCACAGTGTGCAAATTTCTTTTTTTCCTGGTGTGACAAGCCTCCAGGTTACTTATGCAGAGTGTTTTATATCTATATATTGGAATTTGCGTTATGATGTGTCTCAAAATCTCTTGAACCTAAAAAGTGACAGTAGATAGTTATCTGAACAGAAATTTCATCTTTTAACTTCATATGGAATATTTTTGATAAGGACGTTTATATGAATTTCTGAAGCTTGCAGGTCTGATTTTCTTTGAATGGTAGGAAGTAGGAGTTATGTTAAAATCAGAGGCAAACTGTTGAACCCCGGTTTGAGTCGTTTGATTTAAAAGAAGGTTGACTTTGAGGTTTTTCTAGGAAAATAGGTTGCCAAAGCGGCTCAATCGGCATTGTTTTGATATTAGTTGTCGATGCTGATGTTGGGGATGATCAAATTTAACTTCATGCTTTGCTTTAAATGGTTATTTAAGTATTGTGAGGTTCATGAGAAATATTAAGCAGAGTACTTACAGCTTTGTTCAGTTGAAAATCCTGACTCTGGGGTTCCCATGGCAAAATGTTCTCTTCTTTAAGTTAATCCACACATAGTAGAGACACTGTGTGGCGAAGAAGGTTGTTCAGCAGTTTCAGTAGATTTGCAACCTTTTGGTTTGGAAATGTGCAGATAGTATAGATTTATGATTTGAATACCAAGCCAGAGACTACTAGGCGTCTCATATAGAAACTGTCAACAAGGATGTTGAAACTTGAGACTATCCTAGGAATAAAGATTTTCTTGGCTTAATCTGTTTTTACTAAAGAAAAAGGGAGATCATTGCTCCTCTTTTGCATTTCGTTGTATACCCTCTTCTTGCCGTCCGTCAGTCTTGCAAAGTTAGTTGACGGTAGCTGTAATAGTTGAGAATAGGAGGCCTAAGTGTGACCTCCTCATAAAGCTTTTTTCCGTGCTACCTCGCATATGTTTGGAATTATGGAAAGACTAAAGTAAGTTGTGAGATGATCTTTTCAAGCTCAATATGTGAGCTTGGATATATTGAGGGATAGATTCGTTTCTTTAACCTGCAAAGAAGAGATATAAAAAGGAAACAATGTAGTCTTGTCTTTCTTTTGGCTTGCGTTGATATGTGTGTTGGCTGTAGCCTGATTTGCAAAGTTAGTTTCAACCACTTCTTTAAACGAATTTGCAAAGTGTAGTGTAACTCATATCTATCCTCTTAAAAACTCTACTTTAAACTTATTTTATTTGTTGGCACTTCTCTTTATGGGTGGTCATGTGGTGATTAATTGGGTCTCTTGAGTCTTGACCTCAACTAATGCACTGCTTTTTTTTCCTTTCACTTTGGTAAGTTGTCTTGTGATTCTGGCACCCACAAATAAGCACTTGCCTTTTCATTTATGATAGCAGAAATGTAAGCTTTTCTGATCCCAGGAGGAAAATAGATAAGTTTAATTAGGCAAGGCTAGCTCATACTGAACACAATTAATCTCTGATCAATGAGCTAAAAGTTGTACACCTTTTGTATGTTCTGGTAAGTAACTTAAGTATGTCCCATGAGGAGTTGTACTTTTCATACTTGTTTTGTATACTTTTAGTATCTTGTTCCAATCATGAACCTGATTCTCAAATTCTTGTTCCACATCATGTCAATTTTTATGTTTGTATTTTGACTAATTCTTGGTGTCTGATTATCTACTAATGTGGAGCAGGTCACAGGAAATGATGGTGAATCTGGTGGGGATCAACACGCTTCGATCTTTGTTCTTGGCCGACAGTTATTTGTTGCCATGTTGATGTTAGATACTTGGCAATATTTTATGCATCGGTACATGCACCAAAACAAGTTCTTGTACAAACATATCCATTCTCAACATCACCGGCTAATTGTTCCATATGCATTTGGAGCTTTGTACAACCACCCTTTGGAGGGTCTGATTCTTGACACAATCGGTGGGGCTCTAGCTTTCCTTGTCTCTGGCATGTCACCACGTACCTCCATCTTCTTTTTCTCATTTGCTACGATCAAGACGGTTGATGATCATTGCGGACTATGGCTGCCCGGAAATCTCTTCCATATCTTCTTTAAAAACAACTCTGCTTACCATGATATCCATCACCAGCTTTATGGGACCAAGTATAACTATTCACAGCCTTTCTTTGTGACGTGGGATAGGATACTTGGTACTTACATGCCATATGAACTTGAGAGGAGACCGGAAGGAGGTTTTGAAGCTAAGCCTGTTAAAGATTGCAAGGAACATTGACAATACTGTTAGTACATGTTTGTCATAGAGTACGTACCACTGCAATTTTTGCTTTCTTCGAATGCTTAGTTACTCATTTAATTTGTATAGAGTATATAGTTAAAGGGTTCTGCATATATTGTTGTATAACTGGTGTTGGTTTCGAGGTTTGAGAAAGGAATAGGGTCGAATAATAGTTTCCTTTTTAAACATTGTCTCAGATCTGATATCTGGTATATTCAACTGCAGGCAGAGATAAAAGATTCCTGAAATACATTGTGTGCCTTGAATTCTTTAGTTCTAAAGCATATGGACATGTATTGTGATTTTCTCATTGTTCTTTTTTTGGACTGTTATTGATGGTGTCGAGCTCACCTCGACCATTTTACCGAGTGCCTGCTTCTTCCAACCAAAAAGGTATCAGGTATTCTGCTTAGCGGTACTTAGATGGATGAGAAGAAATCTCTTTGCTTTTGTTGTTTTCACCTGCTTCATTGATTGACCGCTAGGCCATACTTTTTGGTGCTAACATTCTCATTTCTCTAATAGCAGAGTGGTATCACAACATTTTAGTGAACTCATAAGAAAATAGAAAAGGGTGAAACCATTCACTTCAGGATCTGCAAAATCTAATGACTTACATCAAACCTTAAGGACTTAAATGAAAAAATTGTTCAATAGTTAAACTCTGAAATGTATTTAATTTACAATGAATGCAACAGCTGTTGGAGATTTTACAGAATCTTTATTAAACGAAATAACTCAAAGAAATTACATGTGATATTCCAAATTGCTCCAGCTACAAACTCTGCATACCCTGTTAAAGAATAACTCAATGAGTTAATAGCTCAAAAAATGTAGTGGTAGTTGTTCTAGACTCCAGAGAATTTAGAGCGACAAAACATACATAAACAAACGATCCGACAAAGTTATGGTCTTTCTCTTTTGGCGTAAAATTTCTAGCTCGAGGAGTATACATGTTTTTATTATTTTTATTTACTTCGTCTGAGAAATGCCTTAAAAGTGTTGATTTATCATCCAACAAAAAACACAAAGTTGAAAATGGATAAAAATTTAGGTCCTAGCTTAACTGCTTAACTAACTAGTCCCTCAATTAAAAAATCATCAACAGATCCACTAACTTTGCAGATGTAATCATCAGTTAAAGGTGACAAATGGGCGTTTTGAGTTGAATTTGAATAGATTACAATGGGTTGAACTAATAAATCAGGAGCAGATTTACTGATCCATCAAAACTTTATTAATTTTCTAGTAAGCAAAATGAGCATAGCACATTTGTGTTGACAAGTTGGGACTACAACCTTGTCACTTTCTGGAAATCCATCATGGTTGAGTTCACCAGAGCTCAGCATTTTGTTAAGAGCATGCCACGCTTTCTCAGTTTCTCCACAACTAATTGAACTTCATCAGCATCCACATCTCCGGTCACAGTAAGTTTCTTCTCTTTCTCATCAATTGCAATTGATTCTATCCCTTTCATAATGAAAAGACAAAAAGGATGAATCTATCTATTTGGTGTACTCAAAAAAAAGGAAACAAAGAGAAAAATAAATAGTACCTGGAAGAGAGATTAATCTTGTAAATGCCTTATATAGCTCTTTTTCATGAGATATATCGAATTTCAACACCATTTTCGGCAAGAAAACCAAGAGAAAAATCCAAATGTAAAACGAGGCCATGAGGGTTAAAGATAATAGTGAGAAACAGTTCATAAAGTTTAAAGCCGTTATTTCTGATTCATCAAAATCATGCAGAATAAAGCTTTTTTCAGTAGTGTACCTCGATGAGAACGAGCTTGAAATTAGTATTTTGATTATCTTCCACTTGTGTTTCTTGTATATTCCTGGCTGACTTGACAACAGACTCATTGCAGTTTTCTACCTCGATGTACTTAAGAGAAAGGATGTCCATGAAACAAGAAGGGATCTCCATAAGATCTCGACATCCACGCAAAACCAATTGTTCAAGGTTAGGAAAGGCATCGTCGGCTATAATCCATTTCATCAAGGACAAATATTCTAGTTTCAAGATTTTGAGTTGAGGGAACTTGCCATTACTCACTTTCCATTCCCTATGATCACCAAATTCAACGTAGTACAGTTTGAGTACCTCAAGGTTCTTCAGATGATCAGCAGTTTCTGGTAAGTACTGAGAATCCAGGTAAAAGCCAGAGAGTTTCAGGTATTTGAGATTTGGTGCAGAGATGCAAAAGGGGATGGTTTTAAAGGCTTTTGATCGATAAAGCTTTAGTATTTCAAGCAGTATTGGAAAATTCAACACATGGTACTGAGGGGGGTATTCTAAACATTCAACTTCACATATCAATTTTCGAAGATTAGGTGTCTTTCTCAGCATCAATTCTGCATCCTCAACACGAGAGAAATATGGAGTGGAAAGGGTTTCCAAATCATAAAGTTTTGCAGAGTTCTCGAGTAATGCTTCTTCATTTTCTGTGCTGAAGTCAGGAATATACAGATGTCTCAATTTAACCATATCCCAAACTGTGCTAGGTAGTAGTAGCGTGCAACGTCTCACTTGTCTTACACGTTTTAATATAAGAGTTTCTGGTCAATGTGTGCAGAAAAATACCTCAAATAAACAAGCTCAGTTGGAATTAAATCAATAAAAATCCGGTGTTCCAAATCTAACACTTTTAGAAACTTGAAATTTGGTAAAATGTGTGAAATTGCAAAAGCATGTACTGAGGATAAGTCACGAACGGATAAGTATGGCTCATATTTCTTGGAAAGTACTACAGAGCCAACAAATGAGCAAGACGCACTCCATTCTACAAGATATTTCATTTCAGTGAAGGCCAAGTGAGCATGCTGCTTGTGAGAGTAAACACAGGAAGAAGGTTTGGTATTCTGATCCCTGTGAATATATCAATTATTAGCAAAATCATATCATTCATTTTCAAATATAACTTTAAATACTTGATTGATTGAAAGTACCATTACTTATCATATTACCGTTTTATCCATAGTAGAAAATTCTCCTCAGCTGCTCTTTCCATGCAGAAGTCGAGTAACACATCATGAAGGCGACATGCTTTGACCTTACCATCTGAATTGACCCTCTGAGTAACCAATACTAGATTTCTTCCAATAAGATTCTCCAAGTAACCTTCTGCTATATCCTCCAAGCTCCTGCCGTCACTACTTTTTATAAATGATTCTGATATCCATAACCTTATTAACCTCGAAATATCAATCACTCTATCCTCTAAAAATGCTCCAAAATAAAGGAAGCAAGACTTAAGATGACAGGGTAAAACATGATAACTTTGGTCTACAATGGCTCTTGAGTCATTGTGAATGTGGGAACCCAAATATTTTTTAGGAGAGGGGAGCAGCTTTCTTCACCAAGCAACTTCCAACTTTCAACTTCGCTAAACATACGAAGATGAAGGGGATCACTATGATCACTTGCATATTTAGAAACTTCATGATGTCTTGTTGTTAGAATGATTCTGCTTCTGTTATTGGCATCTGGAAAACAACCTCTTAAATCATCCCAAGCACTATTTTCCCACACGTCATCAACAAGGATAAGATACCCTCGGGACAATAAAGTTTTGCGAAGCATATCAGCTAATTCATTGGCATGAAGTTCTCTACACACAGAACCCTCACCAATAGCATCACGTAGCAAGGCCAATATTATAAGAATATACTTGAGACACACAACATTGTGCACAAATATCAAATAGAGAAACAACTGACCTGTCAGAATAGAGTCTGTTGGCTAAAATCGTCTTACCTAGACCTGGCATGCCAAGAATTGAAATGACATCTTGCCCTTTGGTTCCATTCAGTAGTTTTATTCTTAAATTTTCTATGACATTCTCAAACCCCACAATTTCTTCATTCATCCTTGGAGTCCTTGCCAATTGTGATGATGTACGAGCAATGCCAATCTTCATTGTATCCTCAACCATGTTCTTTTCCTGAATCTTTGCTTTGATACAAGTAATCTTCTCTATGATATCCAGTAGCCAATGCTCGAGGCACCACTGAGGAACCTCTTTGTTTGTACAAGCATCAACTACATATTCCACCTCATATGCTTTCCTAATTATCTGTGTAGCACAATCTTCATTCAGTGTCTTGAGCTTGTTGTGTGGCTCTTCTACGACAACCTTTAGGAAAGGTTGCAAGCTCTCAAATTCCTGTTGAATTATTTGAAGTTGATTCTTGAGGAAAGCGAGTGAATCTGAATAACGGCCTTGGAAATCCTTCAGGTTTTTCAATAGAAAATCGACATAGCCTAGTCCATGAATCCTTGGCAAGTTACATTGAAATGCCTTTTGCATGACAAGGTAGACCATCCCCTTGATAGGCTCAATGTTTCTCGGAAGATCAAAACCAAGTGCCTGGTTGATATCCTTCAATGTTGTGTCTTCCATCTGCCCCTTGATATCATATAATGAGTAAATAAGAAGTTCGGCATCAACAATAACAGAATCCATATCTTGAAGATGAAATTCCAGATCTAGTATTGGCAGATGAATGAGATTGTCTCTCAGAAGGCAGAGCATCTCCTGAAGTTTGGCCATTTGATCACTCAAACCAACCATCAGATTATGTGTTGGAGTGTCCACAATGCCACTCTGATCAGCTACATGCTTATTTTGAGCTTGTGGTATGGTCAACTTCAAAGCTTGCAGGACATCAATATAAATATTGTTGCGGCTGATTCCTGGCTCAATGGACTTAACCTTCCTTTCCATGAAATCAGAAAGCAAACGACTGACTTCACTTGGAGCCAAGTCTTGATTTCCTTTGCCATAGACTGGCAAATGCAACTACACAGCCATTGCGATGTGGCTAGCCTCAATTAAAGCATGAGTATAAAAAGTAGTATGTCGGTATTGAGGCTCTATACATTTGTTTGAAACAAAGCAGATAAAAAATCTCAATAACTTCAACTCGGAACAAAAAGCAACGAAGATGGATCATTGATGTTGACTAGAACATTGAGATTCCCCACAACAGCATCGATGAATTCCATTGCAAATTTGGGGCTATGAATATTAGTATCAGCATCATCATCCACCTTGTTGGCTGCAAGTATTGTTTTTGGAAAGGAGTATTTAGCTCTGAATTCTTGCTTAGTCTTCCAAATTACTTTCTTCCAGTATGCAAATCCATCATCTGAACTAGCATCTAGTCTGATGCTAATTGCACACAGCCTCTTGCAAATTAGCTCCTTCCAGTATGCAAATGTATTATCTGGAAGTGATGTACTAGCACACAACCTCTTGCAAATTTCTAACATTATTTTTGAGATATCTAGCATACCACATTCACTTGCAAAAGTGAAACTCTGCAAATGGAGAAAACAATCAAGGAATTTTAACTCCCATATAAAGAAATCTATTCGATCCTTTGCGACATCCGAGTATTTCTGGGCTCGCAGCGTGCTAATTAGGAACCGAATTTTCAGATCAGACAATTCATTGTTGAAATACATCCTTGTGACAGAAGAATTAAACTATTGCGGAAGAAGATACAATACAGAGTATTATAGTTTCTTTCTTCACTTCATACTCAGAATATTCAAAGTATTCAAGGAAAGTGTGAGGCAGACAAACAAAAAACAAAGTCATTGCTGGCATACTAACATAAACTGCCATAGAATTTTCGAAAGTATTCGGCAAAAATAATTGTTTATTTTAAGGGTAGTTTTGAAACCGTAAATCATATCACATTAATTGGGATGGCGGGAGTAATTAATCTAACTTCATATGTAATCTAATTTCTAATTCAATATCTATATTTTTGAATATTTTGTAGAGTATTAAATTCAAGATATATTAATCCAAATAAATGTTGTCGTTTAATATAAGAGAAAATTTCATAAATAGCTAAGTGATGAAATATAATAAGCCTCCTTAGCTACAGCTTGCCTATGACAGTGTTTTATATTACCTAAGTAGCTTCTATATATGACCATTGTAAGTGAGGATACTTAACACATTGATGAGAGTACATTTTCCAGGAAACTGTACTTACTAATTGCTTTGCCTAAACACAAAGTGTTGTCTTATATATATATATATTATTCTCTCTGTCCTGATGTATTTTCCTTTTTAGTCCGTAAAAAAAATAAAAAATGACACAAGTATCTCTGATTATTGCACACTCGTCTTTATTCATTAGTGATCTTGCTACGCATGGATTCAGCTCCTTGAGACAGTGTATCTCTGAACCAACTTGACTTACCTGTTTCATGTCAAAACAGCATAGAACCAACAAAGATGAGTGACTTTTGGGTTATACAACTCCGTGTACGTACCATGATATTCATCTCCAGCCTTTCTTACTGATGTGGGATAGGATACTTGGTACTTACATGTTATATGAACAGAAGGAGGTGTACTGTTAGTACATGTTTGTCATATAGTATGTACCACTGCAATTTTTACCCTTAGTTACTCATTTAATTTGTATAGAGTATATAGTTAAAGGGTTCTGCATATGTTGGTGTTTAACTGGTGTTAGTTTTGTTTGTATTTGCATTTAGACATCTCTTCTTGTCTAAACAAGAATTACGAAGGATTGGTCTTGACAAAAATAGAGTTTTATTATAATAGTAAAATACCAATCGGACTATTACACTTGGAAATTCAGATTTGTCTATTATTTGCTCTAGGCTGAGGGTCTATCAGAAATCACCTCTCTATCTTATCTTCACAAGGTAGGGATAAAATATGCGTATGCACCACCATCCCCAGCCCACTTGTTGCCTGTGATTACACTGAGTATATTGTTGTTGCTCTAACAAAGTTACCTTACGATCTCTTTAACACTTAATCAATCATATACCACGTACATAATACCTGCAGAAAGTTTGATGTCTTAAAACATCAGTCTTCGACCTTCAAAACGTTCCAAAGGTAACTGTCCACATAAAGATGCAGTAATGTATCATGTAGAAGCAAGGTTTTAACAGAGTGGCATTACAGCATTTTGGTGGACTCATAAGAAGCACGAGGGTAGCATAACTCATAAGAAAATAGAAAAGGGTGAAACCATTCAATTCAGGAGCCACAAACATTTAGGACTGACTGAATAATTTGACATGTGCTTAATTTAAAATTACAATGAATGCACCAGCTGCTGAGAAGTTTGCAGAATTTATTAAAAGAAAAAACTCATAAATAAATTACATGTGATGTTCCAAATTGCTACAGCTACAAACTCTGCATACCCTGTTAAAGAAATACTCAATGAGTTAATACCTCAAAAAATGTAGTAGTAGTTGTAGTTGTCTAGAGTCCACAATATTTAAAGCTACAAAACATATATAAACCAATGATCCGACAAAGTTATAATCTTTCTCTTTTTGGTGTAAAATTTTTAGCTCCAGGAATACACATTTTAGTTTAAGATCACAACCAACACCATACCCAGTGCGATCCCACAGATAGGGGTATGAGGAAGGTAGAGTGTATGCAAATCTTACCCTTACCTAGAGGTAGAGAGACTCTTTCCAAAAGATCCTCAGCTCAAGTAACACATATCAAAGCAGTTCAAAATACAGAAGTAAAGGCTAAAGCAGACATAACAAATAATACAGATTATAGTTTATGGCCAATAAACAATTAAAACTGTTTTTTTCTTTTTATATAGATATTTACTTTGTGTGAGAACTGCCTTAAAAGTGTCCATTTATCATCCAACAAAAATCACAGTTGAAAATGGATAAAAACCTTAGATCCTAACTTAAGTAACTAGTTCCTGAACCTTGCATTGAAAATCATCAAACAAAAGTACAAAACCATTAACTTTGCAGATGTAGTCATCAGTTAGAGGTGATAAATGGGCGTTTTGAGTTGAATTTGAACAAATTACAATGGGTCGAACTAATAAATCAGCAGATTATTGACCCATCCAAACTTTACTTTGGTCATAACCCTACTTGACTCTGCATTTATTTTCTCACTACCATCCTCCTTTCCCGACTCTTTTGCTGGTCCTACAGTTAATGTTTCTCTGTATGTCATGAATTGGTATTACAGTAAGCAAAATGACTATAGCACAATTGTGTTGATAAGTTGGGACTATAACCTTGTCATTTTCTGGAAATCCATCATGGTTGAGTTCACCAGAGCTCAGCATTTCGTTACAGCATGCCTTGTCAGTCTGTCCACAGCTAATCGAACTTCATCAGCATCCACATCTCCACTCACAGTAAGTTTCTTTTCTATCATATTAATTGAAATTGATTCCATCCCTTTCAAATCAAAAAGACAAAAAAATGAATCAATTTATTTGGTGTACTAAAAAAAAAGGAAAGAAAGAAAAAATAATCAGTACCTGGAAGAGAGGCTAATCTTTTCAATGCCCCGCGTTTCTCTTTGTCAAGAGAAATATCAAAATACAACACCATTTTCTGCAAGAAAACCAAGAGAAAACCCAAATGACGCCACGAGGGTTAAATATAACAGTGAAAACAGTTCATAAAGTTTAAAGCCGTTATTTCTGATTCATCAAAATCATGCAGAATAAAGCTTTTCTCAGTAGTGTACCTTGATGATGACGAGCTTGAAATTAGTATTTTGATTATCTTCGACTTGTGTTTCTTGCACATTCTTGGCTGATTTAACAAGAGAGTTGTTGGACATGTCTACCTCAATGTACTTCAGCGAAAGGATGCCCATGAAACAAGAAGGGATCTCCATAAGATCTGGACATCCATGCAAAACCAATTGTTCAAGGTTAGGAAAGGCATCATCGGCTACAATCCATTTCATCAAGGAGAAACTTTCTAGTTTCAAGATTTTGAGTTGAGGGAACTTGCCATTGCTCACTTTCCATTCCCAATCATTACCAAATTCAACGTCGTACAGTTTGAGTACCTCAAGGTGCTTGAGATGATCAGCAATTTCTGATAAGTACTGAGAATCCAGGTAAAAGCCAGAGAGTTTCAGGCATTTGAGATTTGGTGCAGAGATGCAAAAGGAGATGGTTTTAAAGGCGTTTGATCGATAAAGCAATAGTATTTCAAGCCTTATTGGAAAATTCAACACATGGTACTGAGGGGGGTATTCTAAACATTCAACTTCACATATCAATTTTCGAAGATTAGGTGTCTTTCTCAGCATCAATTCTGCATCCTCAACACGAGAGAAATATGGAGTGGAAAGGGTTTCCAAATCATAAATTTTTGCAGAGTTCTCGAGTAATGGTTCTTCATTTTCTGTGCTGAAGTTAGGAATATGCAGATGTCTCAATTTAACCATATCCCAAACTGTGCTAGGTAGTAGTAGCGTGCAACGTCTCACACGTCTTACTCGTTTTAATATAAGAGTTTCAAGGTCCAAAGATTGGATATGCTTGAAGGAATTGAATTCTGTTCAATTTGTGCAGATAAATACCTCAAGTAAATGATCTCAGTTGGAATAAAATCAATAACAACCTGGTGCTCCAAATCCAATACTTTTAGAAACTTGAAATTTAATAAAATGTGTGAAATTGCAAAAGCATGACAGGATAAGGGATGACGGGCAAAGTATGGGTCATAATTCTTAAGAAGTACAGAGCCAACAAGTGAGCAAGACGCACTCCATTCTACAAGAGTATCCATTTCAGTGAAGGCCAAGTGAGCATGCTGCTTATGAGAGTAAACAGCTTTGGTAGTCTGATCCCTGTGAATATATCAATTAGCAAAATCATATCATTAATTTTCAAATATAACTTGAAATACTTGATTGATTGAATATATAAATTAGCAAAATCATATCATGTTACCGTTTTATCCATAGTAGAAAATTCTCCTCAGCTGCTCTTTCCTTGCAGAAGTCGAGTAACACATCATGAAGGCGACATGCTTTGACCTTACCATCTGAATTGGCCCTCTGAGTAACCATTACTAGATTTCTTCCAATAAGATTCTCCAAGTAACCTTCTGCTATATCCTCCAAGCTCCTGCCTTCACAACTTTTTATAAATGCTTCTGATATCCATAACCTTATTAACCTCGAAATATCAATCACTCTATCCTCTAAAAATGCTCCAAAATAAAGGAAGCAAGACTTAAGATGACAGGGTAAAACATGATAACTTCGGTCTACAATGGCTCTTGAGTCATTGTGAATGTGGGAACCCAAATTGTTGGCCACTTGTTCCCAACATTCTACTTCCCTTTCCATCTCTGACAGAATACCAGCCACCAAAACAATTGAAAGAGGGAGTTGTCCACACATTTTTGCTATTCTTAGCCCAACATCTTTTAGGAGAGGGGAGCAGCTTTCTTCACCAAACACTTTCTTTTCAAGCAACTTCCAACTTTCATTTTCGTCAAACATACGAAGATGAAGGGGATCACTATGAACACTAGCATATTTAGCAACTTCATGATGTCTTGTTGTTAGAATGATTCTGCTTCTATTTTTGGCATCTGGAAAACAACCTCTTAAATCATCCCAAGCACTATTTTCCCACACGTCATCAACAAGGATAAGGTACCTTCGGGGCAATAAAGTTTTGCGAAGCATATCAGCTAATTCATTGGCATGAAGTTCTCTAAGCTCAGATGCCTCACCAATAGCATCACGTAGCAAGGACAATAACAAGCCCTTATAAGAATATACTTGAGACACACAACATTGTGCACAAATATCAAATTGAGAGACAACTGAGCTGTCATAATAGAGTCTGTTGGCCAAAGTTGTCTTACCTAGACCTGGCATGCCATGAATTGAAATGACATCTTGCCCTTTGGTTCCATTCAGTAGTTTTTTTCTTAAATTTTCTATGACATCCTCAAACCCCACAATTTCTTCATTCATCCTTGGAGTCCTTGCCAATTGTGATGATGTACGAGCAATGCCAATCTTCATTGTATCCTCAACCATGTTCTTTTCCTGAATCTTTGCTTTGATACAAGTAATCTTCTCTATGATATCCAGGAGCCAACGCTCGAGGCACCACTGAGGAACCTCTTTGTTTATACAAGCATCAACTACATATTCCACCTCATATGCTTTCCTAATTATCTGTGTAGCACAATCTTCATTCAGTGTCTTGAGCTTGTTGTGTGGCTCTTCTACGACAACCTTTAGGAAGGTTGCAAGCTCTCAAATTCCTGTTGAATTATTTGAAGTTGATTCTTGAGGAAAGCGAGTGAATCTGAATAACGGCCTTGGAAATCCTTCAGGTTTTTCAATAGAAAATCGACATAGCCTAGTCCATGAATCCTTGGCAAGTTACATTGAAATGCCTTTTGCATGACAAGGTAGACCATCCCCTTGATAGGCTCAATGTTTCTCGGAAGATCAAAACCAAGTGCCTGGTTGATATCCTTCAATGTTGTGTCTTCCATCTGCCCCTTGATATCATATAATGAGTAAATAAGAAGTCCGGCATCAACAATAACAGAATCCATATCTTGAAGATGAAATTCCAGATCTAGTATTGGCAGATGAATGAGATTGTCTCTCAGAAGGCAGAGCATCTCCTGAAGGTTGACCATTTGATCACTCAAACCAACCATCAGATGAATGCCACTCTCAGCTGCATGCTTATTTTGAGCTTGTGGTATGATCAACTTCAAAGCTTGCAGGGCATCAATATAAATATTGTTGCCGCTGATGCCTGGCTCAATGGACTTAATCTTCATTTCCATGAATAAATTAGAAAGCAAACGACTGACTTCAGTTGGAGCCAAGTCTTGATTTCCGTTGCCATAGATTGGAAAATGTAACCACACAACCATTGCGATGTGGCTAGCCTCAATTAAAGCGTGAGTATAAAAAGTAGTTCGAGTATTTTTGGGCTTGCGGCGTGCTAAGGAGGCGATCTTTCAGATCAGACAATTCATTGTTGAAATACATCTTGTAACACAAGAATTAAACTGTTGTGGACTGGGAATGAAGAGCAATTGAGATACAATATAGAGTATTTTAGTTTCTTTCTTCACTTCCTTCCCTCACAGTTAACTTACTATTCCACCATTATTAATTTTTGGCATAATACATAAACGTGACTTTCATTTTAGGGCGTGTATAATTACACACTTAAACTAGTATAAAATTGAACAAGTAAACATACATGTCCTACATGACAATTCGCGTGAGATATGCTCGTCCTACATGACAACTAATTTATATTATGACGCGTTAAAGAACACGTTTATGTATTATGCTATTATTTTTATTGCGTCAATTACAACCAGCAAGTAAACTATTGTAAGTATGTCCACATTATTTGTCAATAATGGAGGTCCGTGGCAGTTTTTACTTTACTCCTAATGAGATCGAAGGGGTGACTTAAGCATATTAATGGCCTACAACAAAAATTGAATCAAAGGTCTTAAATTTTTAAGAAAAATTAATATAAATTTTTTTTTTCTAGTTTCTTAAGATGCAAAGTTATTAATAATTTTTTTATTTCGATTTCTTCTATTGATTTTTTTTCCAGTTGATAATATAATCAATCCATTTAATCTTTCACGCAATATAGTATTCTAAATAGGTCAAACTTCTCCTAATAATATATTGCTTTTATGTGACAAGGTTTTTTTTTTTAATACAAATAGTACTCAATATGTTTTTTTATAAACATATAATCTCTTATTGCTTAAAGAAAGCCACATAAATCTCTATGGCTTATTTAAGTTACGAATTTTAAAAAACTTTTTTTTCATTAATAAACTCCATAGCAATAATAAATATTTAATAAAAGTTGGTAGCAAGAAAGATTTTTCATTCTGCAAAAAATAGTCACCCGGACCCTACAAACAAAAAAAAAGTCATTGCTGGCACACTAAGATAAAGTGCCAAAGAATATTGAGAAGTATTCAAGCAAGGCAGACAGATATTCAGATAAAGTGCTAGACAAATATAGAATTTTGAATTTATGAATTTTAATTTTTTAAAAATAATTTATTGAATTTTAAATATATTATTTACACAAACTAAATAAACTTATATATATATAAAAATAAATAAAAATTATTAAATTCTATCGAATTCATATCTCTTTTAACTCAGTCCCTACTGATGATATGACTTATGGGCATTGGAATAATTGTATGGCAATAATTGTTTGAATAGTTCAATTGTGATATGTGTGGTGCTCGAAAAAACAAAATCAAAGAAGAATTATGAAAGATATATAGTGCAAGATAAGAACAATAACCAATTATATAACACTATTAAAAATGGGGTCAAGATCGATGGATAGAATCGTTCTTGTAAATCGAGGCTACACTTAACTTGTCCATTGATTTTTGTTGGAAATAATAATTTAAAGTTGGAGTAGGAATCCTAAATTATTTAGGATTTGTTATTTATGATATTTACTTATTTATGTTTAATTAGAATTTGTTAGTTTTATAGTTTCCTAATCTTAGTTTAATTTGGTTTTTACTTCTATAAATAGGGATGTTACTAGTTAGTTTTTAGTACACGAAAAGACATACAGAAATATACAGAATAGATAGAACTTGAAGTAAGATTCAAGAACTTTTGAGTTTATAAATAAAATATTTTCCTTCAATTTTTTATTTTTTGAAAATTATTTTTATAATAGATGAGTCAAACTTTTAACGGATGAAATAAATGAACATTTTTTCAAAGTTGATGACATATTTGAGTCTTTTCTCTTTAAACTATCCCAACTTTTTGAGTTTTATATCTCAACTATTAAGATTTAAGAGTGTGAGTTTCCTACTTAAACTATCACCCAATAGTTAGTGAAACACACCTCTTATGATGTGTGTACTACCCTCTCTCTTTTGTTTTAAATTTTGCCACATGGAAAAATAATTTCACTGTGACAAATCTAAGTAAATTAATACGATATTAGGTTAAAGGTTAAAACTATCACCATATAAATTAATTTATTCTAGTCTTGACATCCATCATCTTCTGCTCCACTTCTTAGCTGTGGTCTCGTCTTTGCCGTGACAATTGATATATTCAGTCTGGAAGGAGAGAGTTTAAGATTTTAAAGAAATTAATTAAAAATATATTTAAAAAATTAATATGTTAGCTAATAGAGTCATTATATATGTCACGTAGTCAAAGATTTTATGGACAAACGACTCTAGAAGCATTTCTAGACAAACATTTGGTCTAGTCAATATCTAGGTGTGTTTCACTAACCATTGGATGATAGTTCAGATAGAAAATTCACTCTCAATAGTTAAACTATAAAATTCAATAAAGTGGGATAATTTAGATGTATTTCTGTCACTTTAACTCTTAATGAAATGATTTATTTCTGAGCTTGAAGGCATCTAGGTTTAGCAATTATCGCTTAAATGAATAGTTGCAATTTATTAATAGTAAGTATAGGCATTTGCTCTAATTTTTAGTGGTTTAGGAATATCATTGTACTTCGATTTTTAACTACTCCCTCCGTTTTAATTTTTTTTTTTAGTTTGGTACAAAGTTTTAAAAAATGAAGAGAAGATTTTTGAATCTTGTAGTCATAAACTAAAAATACATATAATGCACCAAAATGACCTTTTTGTGATCTTAAACATTTCACGTGGAAAGTTGATATATAAAAATTGCCAAAAAATGGAAGAGTCCTTCTTTTTTAAAATACTAAAAAAAAAAAGTAAAACAAACAAATTGAAACAAAGGGAGTATATACTATTGCATTTAAAGATTGATATAAGTCAAGATATTTTACATTAATTAAAAGGGAAAATGCACAAGTACCTCCTAGACTATAGCTGAAATCCCAGAGACACATCTAAACTTAACTAGGGTCCTATTATCCCCCTAAACTCATTTTTTTCGTATTTTTGTGCACCTTTTGTGCTGACGTGGCACCTTCAGCCACACCAAATTGGTTGTGTTTGTACACGCGCGCCTGTCACGTGTGTAAATTTTATTTTATTTTATTTCTTCTTTAAAAATTTAATTTTTTTTTAAAAAAATATTCTTATTTTCTTTATCATGTATTTAAGTTAAAAAAAAATATTCTTATTTTCTTTATCATGTATTTAAGTTAAGTTAATACACATATTTTTTTTCCTTGAATCTAAACTTTTTTTTTTTACCTTCATTAATTGTTTTTTCTCTTTTATTATTCTATTGATTTTATTTACTCCTTTTATTTTCTTTCCTTTTGATTTGATTTCAAATTTAATTTCAAATGTCTTGTCTTTAAAATAAGTTAATTTTGCATGGATATCAAAGTAAGTGACGAAAATCAAATAAAACATAAAAAAAATAAAACGTTAATTATTTTTTAACGTTTAAAAACATAAAAACATAAAAAATGTTAAATTTTTTCAATTATTTTTAAAAAAAATACACACAATTTTTTAAAAATAATTAAAAGTGAAAAGATAAGAAATTAATGAAAGAAAAAAAATAAAAAGTTTAAAGTGAGAAAGAAAAATAAATATTTTACAAAGGAAGAAATGAAAATAATTAAATATATATAAGTTTAAATATCAATAATTATGTGTACAAACTAATTATAAAGTTACCAATTAAAAAAGGACATGTGTCCAATTTGTTCACCCATCGCATGCTTTCAAGAGAGTGTACACACTCTCTGTGCCACATCAGCGTTTATGGTGTATTCATTCCATTTTAAATTAGTTTAGGGGGGTAATAGGACTCTAGTTAAGTTTAGGTGTATCTCTGGGATTTCGGTCATAGTCTAAGGGGTACTTGTGCATTTTCCCTAGTTTTTGGAGAAAAAAAAATTTGACTTTTTAAAGAAATTATGATTTATATTCATAAATTCTAAAAACTATTAAAAGTACTAATAAATTTGTATTATTATTTTATAATGAACATATTTCGTGATAAAAATTAAACTCATAGATTATAAGGATCTAACAACACATCCGAAGAACATACCTCATAGACACGTAAGGCATCCAACAAAAGACAAGGTAGCACCCGAGATCAAAAAGCATAGGCAATAAATCAAAGTGAATCAGACTTTCAACATATCGATGACCACATCGAGAGAACCCTCTTGCTCATGATGAGCTTGAAGTGAATAGAATCGGTTTGCTTGGGAGCATTGAAACCCGAACCACTAGGTGGAACTTTCTTGCCTTCTCTTTCCTTGGCCACAATTGATGGACAATCCTTTATCTTGTGATCCATCTTGCCACAACCAAAGCATGAATTAGAACCGGCTAGACACTTACCTTCATGCTTCTTCCCACATCTAGAACAAGTAGACAATGAAGGTCCACCACCATTCCCTCCTTGAGGCTTAGGGTTAGACACCCTATCTTTGTTGAACTTAGGAAGAGCATTGGAGGAACCTTGACCAGAAAACCTTTGTCGAGACTTAAAATGACCACGTCCATCCGACCTTGAATGTGTAAAGTTACCATTGCCGGTCTTAGCCCTCTTCACCTCTCTACACCTTTCCTTGAGTTTCTCCTCTTCTATTTGTCGAGCATGAACCATGAGATGAGAAATATCCATGTCGTTGATAAGTATGGCGGTATGACATTCTTTGACCACCAATTCAGACACTCCCGAAATGAACTTGCTCATCCTTGCCCTAGGATCGACAATCATAGTAGGAGCATATCGAAACAATTGTATAAATTTCAAAGCATACTCTTTCACACTCATGCTTCCTTGACGAAGATTGATGAACTCAAGCACCCTTGCCTCCCTCATCTCAAGGGGAAAGAACCTATCAAGGAAAGTAACCTTGAACTTTTCCCAATCGAGAGGACCCGCATCAACCACCCTCTCACTCTTCCATTGCTCAAACCACACTTGAGCCACACCCTTAAGTTGGTAAGTGGCCAACTCCGCCTTTTCCTCCGGCGTCACACCCATGATCATCAACACCTTGTAAACCTCATCGATAAACTCTTGAGGATCTTCCACAACCTTAGAACCATGAAACTCCGGAGGGTTCATTCTAGTGAAGTCCCTCACACTCGATGCCACCATACCCACCCTTGGTTTCACGGGAGTCACAACCTCCTAATTGGCTTGAGCCATCATGGCTTGAGCCATCATGGCTTGAGCCATCATGGCTTGAGCCAACACTTAAAAGGCAACCCTAAACTTCGCATTAGTCACTTGTTCGGCCAAAGGGTCGGCCGGAACTTGAGGAGGTTGAGGAGGAGCTTCTTGTTCCACATTCTCTCTCACATTTCTTCTAGGATAAGCTCTTCGAATAGTCATATCCTGAAATGCATAGGATAGGGATTAGGAGAGAGACATAGAGTTACACTCTATCGCACGACTTAAGAGTAATGAAAGAAGTGTAGTTTCCTAAACATCTTATAGCCTCTGATTCATAAATGTGGTGTGCTTCACACTCATGAACAAGACTCTACTCGACGTGGCTTATGAGACAACTTAGGATCTTTCTAAAACCTGACGCTCTAAATACCAAGTTTTTCACGACCCAAGTTATCCCCTAGACGTGACATGGCGTACAAGTCCCCGAAAGGCCTCATACAAGCCACTTAGCATACATAAATACAAGATCATAGAATTTAAAGAGTTTAAGAGACACTTTCATATCAAGCTTTTAAGAAAATAGCGAAAGTCAACATCAAATGTCTCAAAGCCAATCTAGCATAAGAGTGGGAAATAACGTTTGGGACGTAACCCAATACAATGCCAAAGTAAAGGAACATAAAAGTAAGAACAACAAGGCTATGTCCTCGAATGTATGAGGACTCACCAAGTCTTCCGAAATCCTTCTACTAAGCTCTAGTCACGAATAGATGGAGAATTACCAAGCCCTACATTATGAGACAATATAGGCAAAAAGTATGTGTTAGTACGTGAAATGTACTAAATATGATAGCAATGCACAACATCATTTAAACATACTAAAAGAGAACATATTCATAAATATGCAATGACCAAGTGAAAACATGATATAAAGAGTATAAAAGCATAAGTCATCATTTAAGGTCAATGCAAGCGAAACATACTTCAATTACTTGAGGAAAGCCTTTAAATTCACTTTAGTTCATTATTCTGGAAAATTACCTTAATCGACATATAAGACCATGTAAACTATCAACATGGAATCCGGTGTCTAACCCCACACCGATAGGGCAATCCTACTTGCCAAGGTAGGACTCTTTACTTATCATATAGCTTACGTGGATCCACTAGCTAGTGTCTATATTAGACCTTCATACCTATGGTGGCACATAGTTTATGGGACATGGAAATCACCCCTTGTCCACTAGGTGCTAAGTAAATATCCCACGGAATATTCCTTGATCATGTTATTAATCCATGGAAAGGTACATCAAGGAATACCAATCCAAGCTAAATCATGTGTATAGACGTTTCATATTCCATGGACATAGTCCAAGCTTACGTCATTATAATAGTTCCTTAAAACCTTTGATTCAATTTTTAGTTGAGAAAATCCTTTCAACAAGTTATGAATCCTTTATGTGAGAAAACCTTTCACATTCATGGATTGAGTAACAAGTGGAAAATCCTTTCACAACTCAACAACAATATCAACATACCATTAACTTTGATGCTTCTATCCCAAAGCATCCTTAAATCATCATTAATTTCATTAAAGACATGCATAATTTCCTAAACTTCACCTTTGCATAGTTCATCATAACTCATACCTTGAAAACCATAGATTTCACATGGGCTCATAAGAATTCATCTTAAAACATGCAATTCAATTCAAGGTCATGCTTGGAAAACCATCAAACAATGAAAATCGACCGTGATTGAAAGAACTCACATGATAAATGAAAACCTTAGTTTAGAAATCATAATTCATACATGGATTCATAAAGAGTTCATAAAATTCATTACCTTATAGTTCAACCCATCAACAACCCATAAATTTGAAATTGGGGAATTGACATGGGTTCATGAGGATTCATCTTGATTCATGAAAATCAACTCAATTTATACTTCAAAGTTCATACAACAATCAATTGAGTCAATATTGCAAGGAACCCATGACATAAAAGAAAACCCTAGCATCAACGGAGGATTTCTAACTTTAAAATTGAAGAATTTAGGGACTCTATGGAAGAAAGAATTCCATAGATGAAGACTATCATACCTTAGAGTTCCAATTCCTTAAGCAATTGATAAGAAAAGCTTGATTTCTTGAACCCTAGCTTGCCCTCTTCTTCTTCTTCTAACTTCTAGAGAGAGAAATATTTGAGTGAGGAGAGTTTGGGAAACTTGGAAAGTGATTTTGGAAGGGTAGATTTTAGGATTAAAAGGGCTTATATAATGTTAGGAATAGCAAGGAACCGACCTTAATTGATAAATAAGTTATTGGGTAAATAGACCAAAAAGCCCTTCAAAAACTAACTGTCGGACCCCTATCTACGATTGGACCTACGGACCGTCCTGTCCTACCGTAGATAGATTTATAGACTGGTAACTTGGACCCTGCAATGACGGGTCCCCACCTACGGCTCGTACCAAGATCGACAGGCCATCTTTGCAAGTAGTCGTTGCGGTTGTGCAACTTGACAATTTGAGATCATTAACCTACCACCCACGGATCACAGCTATGGCCCGTAAGTCAACCTACGGTCCGTAGGTGGCCTCCGTCATCACTGGCACCAACCCAGAAAATCAAAAAAATTTCCACCCTTTCGAATCTGGGGTATTACAACACTCTATCTTGTTTATTTAATTTTACTAAAAAAGTTTTAATCTCACACCATGTAGGATTCTACCACATCGACTCCAATATCATCTAGAACCCAAGAAGCCATAGATTCACTTATCAACGATCTTCGAGATCCTATTGATGTTCTCCCATTGAATGTGATCAGTCAACAGGATTCGACTAGCAGTCATGATTTGTTATCGGACAATCAATTACCCATTGATGTTCCAATCACAACGATTGTTGCTCGAAGTGATTAAGAGAATCCTGTTCCACGAATCAGGATTCCTTCAAAAATATTTCAGTCTCCATACATGACTTCTTTTGGGTCTAGCATGAAGGGAAAAGAGAAAATGGATGATGATATTCAATTAAATTACCCATTTGAAGGATGTGGTATTACATATCAAGCTCTGTGTGCTCTAATTGATGAGTACGGCCAGTGGATAAACAAGGGTCTTCTCAAATATCATGCCAACAAGTTACTTCTTATATAAATTCAATTTAGTTTTTTCAGCTGTTCTATTTTCAATTAATATTTTTTAATACAAATTATAACATAGGAAACCAATAGATGATAAATACAAATCAAAATCCTCCTCATTCAGATTTGAGAAGATGGATTTTTTGTTGCATGTCCCACTGATAAAAACTGGTTCTATGCTATGTCCCAGCCAAAACAAATGCTGGACTAATGAGGTAAAGTTGATAATTAACACTTTTATGTATCTGATATATTCTAATAATGTATATGATACAAAAGATATTTGTATCAGATACATTCCAACAATGAATCTGAATGTAAAAGTAGTATTTGTTAACATTATTACTTCGTTAATCACTTGTTTTTATCATATTTTTTTACTAGTGTATAGTATTGTTTCTTTATGTATTGTGTAGTACATCGATGTTGTTTTTTACTACCTCCGTGAAAAATCGAAACTCTGTAGCATGAATTAGTACTGATACACAACAGTTAATTGCTTGTTCAAGACATAAATCAACAATACCTACTCAAGGTATTATAACAGTCAGCTTGATGATTATATTAGTACCCAAGAACACCTTGATTGTGCGTCAATTGTAGTTGTATACGAGAGGTCAATCACCAACATCATCAAAGGATTTTCAAGCCCAGTTGGATTATCATGGCATCTTGTAGACAATGTTTACATTCCGATTAATTGTGATGGACAGTTCCATTGGGTGTTGGTTGTTGTTGATTTGAAACAAAGGTTACTACGTGTGTATGACTCTGCATTAGGCTCAAGAAAAAAAGTCCATTCTGGCGAGATAAAAAAGTTATCGTTAATGTTACCTACTTACCTTCTTGATAGTGATTTTTTGAAAAATCAGAGCGAACAAAATGTTCTGAACTTGATGCCTATAAGGATAATGAAACTGGTACACTTTTGGAGCCACAACATCCTTTCAAGGTTAAATTTGTCCAAGACATTATGCAACAAGAAAGTGATAGCCTGTATGTATTGTATCTTCTTGTTGTCTTGAATCGTATGTGTAATTTCATTTTTATAATGTATATTTTGCATTTTGTAGGGACTATGGTCTATTGCCTTTGCAGAGTTTCTGAGCGAAGAAATCGATATACCATCTACTGCTTTTCGATCTGATTATCTCCGCAATAGATATGCAGCGTTGTTGTGGAGATATGATCGCGATAAGGCCAAGGCCGGATATGTTAGTGAGAATAATGATCCACCAAGGCCTAAGGATCAAATCACACCACTACCCTAAGATGATTTGGTTCACATAGAGTAGTAATTTTGTATCAATGCATAGACAATGTTTAACGTTTTTTTATTTTTAAGACAATGTTATTTGAGTTTTAGAGCGTTTGTCTTAAAACTTCTTCATATTATAGTATTTTGTAATTTCTTATATTTTTGTGTTTTTAATAGATTGTTCTTGGTACACAATGCAGCACATGATTCTAAAACTTTCGCATTATACATTTTGGTTCTACAAAATTAAGCTTCAGACACATAATAGATTTTCTTAAAGTAAAAATTTACTTAAATCCTATCGTAAATAGCTAGTTTATATATGATATAATGTATATGATACAATGATTATAATGTATATGATACATGACTTACAACTATGTACATGATACAATAGATATAATGTATATGATACACAAGATATAATGTGTATGGTACATGTTTTATAACTACCTACCAGTTAAACGTTTGATACAATGAATATTGTAAATTATGTATCACATAATTAATCAGTTAAACATCAATTACTCAACAACTATAATTTATAAGTTGATACATTCAAATTTTCTTATACTTAATACAGCACCTCACATATTGTATATCAGATACAACACTGGCACACAAATCTTAATAAAATTCTTATATTGAACTGCAACACTCACAAATATTCTATCAAAATAATTCATATTAACACCACACTTTATTTAATGTAAAAATAAATCTGGAAAATCTTACAACTGAAAAATTAGTCAACATGAACATGAATGTCTTATAAAAAAATTGATTTCACTTCTCTTCGGGGAAGAATGTACAAGTTGTTCTGTTGTGACCTTTTTGTCCACATTGTCCACAACAATTTGTGTTTACTGTTATCTTTTCATCTGCATTTTTTTCTTCATTTTCTTGGTCGTCCAGGCATTTTCTTGTATCTAGGTGGCAACACGGTTTCCTTTAAAATACTGCCTGGAACCGATCAATCCTCCTTATCTGGCATTGGAACCATTGGAACCTCATAGGTTTTTTGCTAATGCATCAGGCTTGTAGTAATCAGAGCAATAAGGATGCATATCTGTAACATTCTTGCTCTTTAAAGTAGTAATTGCGTGTGCACAAGGTATCTCACCTAGTTGAAATCTTCCACAAGTACATACTTTCCTCTCAAGGCAAACAATGTATCTTCTTCCACCTTTATAAACTGAGAAAATAGATTCAGATGATGGAACAACCTGCAAACATTAAAAAGTTAGCGATACATTACATGAAATAACACTTTTTGTACTATTTTCAAAGCATTGCCGATAAAACAACCAAATCGTACCTGAAATTAGATACATAATATATATTTCTATGTATCTTCATACATACCTTCATCTTTGAACATTTAGATGCGTTGACAATCAATACCTCCTCAAATCTTCTCCCCAATGTGTCCTTTGTATATGAGGCTATTTCTCTATTTTTACAGTTCCAAGAACCAAATAGAATTTTAACCTCTTCCAAGAATTCTAATATAGATAACTGATATGCCTCAACAAGGCATCCATTGATACATTCCGCGATGTTTGAATTCATCATTCTACCTCTATGTATGATTGAATGAACTCTCGACCACTTCTCATACCCAGCATCCTCAAGGTACTCCTTTACCCTATGATCAACCTTTTCCACATTAGCCATTAATTTATCAAAATCCTCCTTTCGGTAAGCCTTGTCCATAGAGTAGAATAGATCACTTAGGGTGGTCCTGCTCCTCTTGAAGTTTGTACAGACATTCTTCTGAAGACGTCATATGCATGCATAATGAGGTACATTTGGGAACTCAATGCTTACATTCTTTATAATACTTTCATTTCTATATGATACAACACACATTTTGTCACGATCGCCAAATGCAGTTTTGAATTGTACGAAGAACCATATCCATGAACATTCATTTTCTATGTCTACAACACCATATGCCAATGGCAATATGCATCCTGATCACAAATAAGATAAAATGTATTATTTTGATTCATAACAATTACACCACAGATACATTATTATACCAAAAAAACAACTTCATTAGTACATAAACACATACCTGCTCCATCCAGTATGCTTGCTGATAAAAATGTCCTTTTGTAAGCTCCATCAAGATGTGCACCGTCGACAACAACTACCGATCTGTAAAACTCGAACCTCCTCATCAATGGTCTCAAGGCTATGAACAGATACATGAATTCATGTTTCTCCAACTTGTGCATCCTTATATATGAATTTGGATACACAATATTTAGCATGTATATATATCTCGGTATCTGCCTATATCCATCTGATGGTTTATCCCTTAGCATTTCTAGAGCACGTTCCTTTGCACGCCATGCTTGCTAGTAAGATATCTCAATCCCATAGAATTCTCTAATATCCTCAATTATATCTTTCGGAGTATGAATTCTTTTATGGTTGATCAATTTAGGAGAAGTCACACCACTAATAAATCCAACTGTTGCTTGGACTTTGCTTAGTATCCTATCCCGCAATGGCATGTATGTTCACTATTGAAGTATCTCACTTTGAATACATCTGATTTTTTTCTGCAAAAAGCTTTCATACTCTAGCCACATTCATTCGAAAAGCACACCAACACACAGTTGTACAATAATTTTTATCATATTAATGAATATAACATATACATTTAATATATATAATGCCACAGTTATTCACAATATCTCAAAAACTGATATACATTAATGTATCATCCATATTAATGATCAATACAATTATTCTGTACATCTTATTTATTGCATGGTGTAAGACTGAGATACATTATTTACAGTATTGGTTTGTATCAAATTCACAGCACTAGCTTGATACATGTCATAGAAAAGAGTCACACACCCACATTACAGACATAAAATGTATATGATACATGTTATTTCTCACTCGTTTATTGCATGTATTATATACATTCCATTACATTTTATTACTACCTTTTTATACCAAATACAGATACACATAACTTTTTCATCCATTACACATGTATCACACTGCTTCATGTATTACCATCAAAAAATTTGTATTCACTCTAGATACAAAATTTATTTTATACTATTACCATTTTACGACTAATGTATCTTTATTATCCTATCAATACCATATAATCAACAAAAATTAACAAAATAACCCCATGATACATGTTCTAATAATACTAATAATGTATCATACAATATTAGAGATGGCAGTGTATCATCATTTATATATCTAAAAATTTCAAAAGAAGATTACACAATACAGATCAGATACACCCATACCTTTTTCTATCAGATCTTTTTACATTGAAATTGAAGTTGTGCTTTATTTTATATTTCTCCATTACATCTACGAGTGTTGCTTTGTCCTTGTACAATTGTCTATTAATCACCTCTGCATTGTTTGAATCAATTATGTAATTTGAAACTTCTAATTCTGGAATATAATGTGAATCACAAATTCTTAATTCAACCACAGCAAGTGCTTCTATATCCCTTTCTGTACCTTCGACACATATAATTTCTCATGATGTAGCATCAAAGTTATGTATCTCTCCACCAATCTCCTCTGTTGTATCAATGCATAGGGGATACATTGCAAATTCAGGCTCATTTTTTCACCTCCAAATACAGTTTAACACCCATGTCGTTCTTAATTTTCAATGGAGACGAGTTACCTTCTACAATGTATCTGATTTCAATGTTTTTCCTAACCTCATCGACCTCCAACTCGACTGCAATGGCGGTTTTTAGATTCATAAATGAAATCGGTTGCCCAATAACAATTCCATGACTTTTGTAACCTTCATACCCCACATCGCTCACCCAAATTCCTGAATGTCTCAATAAAATCGATATATTCATATTGCATTAGCCCTTTTTCAATTATTTTTTTTTGAATTTTTGCACTATTTTGATATTACAAGCTGTTTATTGGAGAAGATTAAAATTTGAAATTTGTGAATTTGTTACAGATTGTGATGGACTGATAACAATCAGTTAGGCGTGAATCGTGGTAATTAAAACTAAATTTACGTTATTTTTCTTTTTGAACGCAACGGCCAACTAGTACAATGTATCTCAAATAATGTTTCCAGGCATAACTCATGTATCCAAATATCTTTAAAATTAAGAGATTTTTGTAAATTGCAAATTAGGAGGGATATGATGTAATTTACATCTTACACTATGTGATTCCTATAATTTTTAGTATTTCTAAATGTAAAACTTCTATCTACGTCCGTAGTTGAAACCTCTGTATATTCACATCTCAAATCTTAGACAAGAAGCTTGGGTTTACAGGACAGTTAAGCTTAACAGGTCCCTATTCGGTGGTGACGAAGGCAGAAGTGGTGATGAGACTCCATAGTGAGATCAAAGTAAGGGGAAATTTCGTCCGGGCTTCAATTAGTTCGTACACTTTGGACAAAAACAGATTGACATTGTCAGATGTTGTAGCATCGGTATGGGTAACATCTAACAGCCAATTCATGGTTACGAAACAACACGAAATTCAAGGTCTTATTTTACACTGCGCATGACTTACTCGAGAAGATGAAGATTTGCCAGAAAAACTATCTAAGTATCGGTTCTTGAGAAAATCAATTGTTTGATACTTTTTAACTATATAATTATTTGTCTTCATTTGCATGTTCAAAATTTTAATATAAATTTTACTATTTTTATCGAGGGTTAAAGCAATGAGAGTGAAATTGTTATGTCTGTGCAATTATTTAGTGTATGTGAATTTGTGAAATTCAAATACCGGAGAGTCTCAAATTTTTTGTTTACTATTGATGGTTTATATTGTCGGTAAGGCTACACATTTTTTCATCATTATTAATTTGTATTATCGTATAAAGAGGCATATATATCATTCCATGGATTTGTTTTTCTTTCTATCTCTTATTCATGAATCTGTTCAATTGCAACTCAAGCATCGATCAATTGTCTTCAATTTGATGGAATTTTCGTTTGTATTATCCACGATATTTGACGTGAATATCTATATTTAATCCAACCTTAAACTATTCCATCGCATTTGATTTGGAAGTTTCTTTTTTACTACATCAATTATTTGTTTTTAAATTTGAAATTGACATTGAATCGGAAGGAGATCATTCTTGAAAAGGAGCCATCACAATCTATTAACATTGAAGAGGAGAGGTCATGTTTATGGTCTTTGTCGCAGACAAATTTAGATCTGTAATGGACTGAAGGAAATTTGAGTGAAAAGCATGGCAAAAATAAAGTTGTCAATGTCCTGATTATTGTGTGTGACATGTTAGTAGAATCATGCATATAACTTTAGCTGATTTATGTTCTTGAATTGAATTGATTATATTTGATGTAACAGTTACGCAACATGCAGGCATCAAAAGTTAGAATGTGAAAAAATTGCATGCACCAATACTGATTACCTGCAACAAGGGAAGATGATAATTTTTTTTGATGTAACGGTTATGTAACATGCAGGTCGGAAAGTTATAATGTGAAAGAACCGAAATACACCAGAAACAGTTTCCTACAACAAGGGAAGATGATAATTTTATTTATGCAAAATATGGCAAATAGGCAAATAAGCAAATTGACAAAATATTTGTGTTTGATAATTTCTGAATACTTTCATTCATCTTAAATCACCACAATAACATGTATTATGTGCAATTAAGATTCGAGTATGGTGATGAAATCCTAAAATTCGAATGAAATTAAATATTCACATTATTTCATTGTTTGTAATGCTTTAATGGTTGAATTAACTTATGCTAATTGAAAAAAAAAATTTATCAACAATGTCGTTCATTGTCTTAATTTTTTCTTACTAATTTAATCTATCTATATATAATAGGAGAGGAAAAAGTGCCACATGTCAGCACCATAAAATTTTCAATTTTAAAAATTTAATTTTTTAAATAATTTAAATTTTGTTAGTTAGTTATTTTCAATTTAAATTTAAAAATATTTTTAAAAATTAAACGTATTTTTTTTAGGATTAGAAATAACTTTTTCTATTCTTTTTATTTTAAAAATAATTGACTTATTGTATATGTGATTAATGTTTTAGTTTTTTTGGACTCTTATTTTTATCCTAATCATAATATTTATCTTTATTATTTACATTTATTTAATTATTTTAAAATTTTGTATTTATTTCAAACAAATAATCAGCAATTAAATTCATTTTTTTAAAATATAAAAAAAATGAAAAGTTCCAAGTAGTTACAACTAAATTTCCATTAAATTTGGCTAAAAGATACGTTTTGAAATTATTTTAAATTAAAATAAAATCTATATCTATCTTCTATATATATATATATATATATATATGGGAAAAGGCCCTGATATACCCCTCAACTTTGTCATTTAGAGCTGATATACCCCTCATTAGGAAAGTGGCTCATATATACCCCTACTGTTATATAAATGGCTCACATATACCCTTTTCCTCTAACGGAAGTGAAAAATTAATTTTAATTTAATTTTTTAATTATTTTTTTAAAAAAATATAATCTCATATGGGTACATTTAATCCTCCTCAAACATATATTTTTTTTGACTTTTTTTTTGTTTCAATGACTAAATTAGACTTTTATTTTGATGGTCAAATTTATTTATGTTTCACTAATATTCTTGTAAATTTTATTATAGATGACCCAATTTTTTTTTAAATACAAAAACTAAATTACAATATAGCCGAAAAATAGTTTTAAATTATAATATAGCCACAAAAAAGTAGTTTTAATTTTTTTTTTCTTTATACTAAGGAATGAAAGAAAAAAATAAACTAAGAATAAGAAACTCAAATAATGATAATCAAAGAAGTCAAAAAATAATTTATGCATGAAAAAGATTAAAATACACCTTGAACCTTGCTAGAAGGATCATATATACCCCAAAAAGTTTTAAAAAAAGAAGTAAAAGTCAAAAATATAAATTTAAAACTAAGATTTTCACTTCAGTTAAATGAAGGGTATATGTGAGTCACTTGTATAATGGTAAGGGTATATATGAGTAAGTTTCATAACAAGGGGCATATCAACTACAAATAGCAAAGTTGAGGGGTATATCATGCATTTTTCCCTATAAATATATAGGAGAGTTGATAGCGCATACGTGTCAGCACCATAAAAATATGCTTTTAACTAATTAAAATTTATTACATATAGTAGGATTAAATAATAAATTACTATTTTATTTTTAAAATACGGATTTATGAAAATATAATAAAAATAAAAAGAAGAAGAAAACTAGATAATACTGCAAAACAAAGTAAAAAGGAAAATACGGACCCCACTTTCTTGAAAACACGGCATTTTAAAATTTTGAAATTTATTAAAATTTAAAATAATAAATCTATTACTATTTTATTTCTAAAATAAGTTTTACAACTAATAAATATTTTTAAAATAGTACTAAAAAATAGGGTGATGTAACCTGTGTGACACAACCTCCTTATTTATAGCAATATATATATATATATATATATATATATATATATATATATAATTAAAATTAATTACATATAATAGGGTTAATAATAAATTTATAAATAATTAAAATTAATTACATACAATAGTGTTAATAATAAATTACTATTTTATTTTTTTAAATACGAATTTATGAAAATCTAATTAAAAAAAATAAAAAAAAACTAGACATAACTGCAAACAAAAGAAAATGAAAAATACCAAAATTTATGAATATATTTTTACAATTAAATTTAATTATTTGTAATTATATCAATAATTAATAAATAAATTACAATTCAAAAAACAAAACAAAACTTTTAAACAGTTTTTAAATTTAATATAAATAAACATGAAAGAAGTTTTAAAAACCATACACGTGTACAGTTTTAGAAAAAAGTAGAAATATTAAATTAAAAAAAAAATGAAATGTAATATTAAAACTAAAATTGTGTATTTCTTTTACAGAAATTGAAAGATCGTGGGTTACTTAAAGAGTCCTAATTTCTCTCTGTTACTTATAAATTTAAAATACCATTTTAAAAAACAAAACAACATTTATTTCAGATTGCGATCAAGTGTACTAATCATCTAAGGATCATTTAGGATTTCGGAGTTCTTCTAGATTTATTTATTTTCAATTTTGTTTATACTTTATTGTGTATGTTTGATGTATTTCATGATTCGTCTTCTCTTTAATAAATCTGTTGAAGAATCTCCATGACCGGCGAAGAAATGCTCTCGAAGATGTGCGAAATAGAGATTTATCTAAGTGAGAAGGAGAAGAACAATTTTATTGCGAGAAATGTTTTTTGTCAAAAATGGTAGTGTTTTTGTTGGTATTTCTCACTGCCTCTTCCTTTATTTATGTTAACGTGAATTTTTTGTGATAGCTATCTATGTAGTTTTGAATATGTAACAAATGTTTAGTTTTAGTAGAAAATTTATTTTATTTATCATCAAATTATAGTTTCTTTGAATGGTACACTGTGCAGAAGACATTGAAATAGAGAGGCTAAATCTTGAATTGTAAGTTTTGTGGTAAATTGCAATAGAAATATGTGATAAATTACCAAGCAAAATATTAAGAAGCCACTCTATAATGGTTAATGTTGAAGAACTTTACCCCACCCCTTACCCCAGTCTTCTTAAATTGATGTTAAAATGTGACTTAATTTGAAAAAAATATATACAAAGTTCATTGTTTACCATTTAAATTTAAATAGATAGTTTTAAAACTTTCCATTCCATTTCTACTTATGCACAATATACCTATATACTTTGAAATAAAAATTTTAAAACTTTCCTTTGCATTTCTACTTATGCACAATATGCCTATATACTTTGAAATAAAAATTTTAAAACTTTCCATTTCATTTCTACTTATGCACAAAATGTCTATATATTTTGAAATAAAAAAATTATATATAATAATAATAATAATAATAATAATAATAATAATAATAATAATCTCCGTGCAATGCACGGGCACGTATACTAGTTTGTTTAAAATGAGTAATAAACAAAAAAAAATTCCTTTTTCTCATTTTTAAACATTTAAACGAGAGAGTTCATCTAATTTAACAACAAAAATCAGGTTACAACTTAATAAAATGGAAGATGATCACAAGTGAATTCTACGTGATGAATTTCAATAAAATCGATGAACAAATCGAAGCGATTGAGTTTTTTTTTCAAGCAGTCTCCGAGATGAATTCCGGTGAAATCTGTTAGAGAGTGTATCTAGTTTAGTGGTTTTTGCTACAGAGAAAGAGAAAGCTCAGGGGTATATATATACTAGTGCGACGAGTGATCCCATACAACAAGGTTTACACAATATAATATAATATGTTGAGCTGGATTGACTATGTTATATCACGTGAGTCTTATTAAAGAATCTAAAATGAGATTTCATAATTTACTAATAGTTTATTGGAATCCCCTAAAATGGAAAAAAGGTAAAAATATTTATTTTTTAAAACTTTCTAGTCAAAGATTAGTTAATAGGAAATTATCCATATTTATGCTTGTTTTGTCCTAAATTATTTGACCACTCTTATTTTGAGAATTTAAAATTTGGCATAATACATAAACATGACCCTTAACTTGGCGTCAGCTGGCAACTATGACCTTTAACTTTGGGTGTGCACAAGTAGGCACTTAAACTTGCATAGAATTGAACAAGTAGACACACATGTCCTACATGGCATAATACACGTAGGACACAAAATTGCCATGTAGGTGCCATGTAAGACGAATGTGTCTATTTGTTCAATTTTATACAAGTTAAAGTGCCTACTTGTGCACACCCAAAGTTAAAGGTCATAGTTGCTAGCTGACGCCAAGTTAAGGGTCATGTTTATGTATTAAACCTTAAAATTTTTCTTCATTAATAGTTTTAAGATTTAGTAAATAATTTCTTTTTCATATATGCCAAAATTATCCTAATTGCTTGATCACACTGATTTGAGAATTTAAATTTTATTTATTAACGATATGAAAAGCATTTACATGGTCAAATATAGTTTGAGATTTCAACAACAGAGACACCTAAATTTAATTTTAAAATGATATTATTAATAGATTATTAATTATTAGAGAATCTCATAAATAAATAAATAAATGAAATTTAAACATAAAAGGCTTAAGGTTCTAATAATGTAACAATATTTTGATTAAAAAAATGTATTTATGTCCGATACTCACCAAATCAGCAAATACATGACACATATCAAAACTTACATTTTGATTATTAAATATTATAGTCAAAGATTATTAAGAATAAAGTTATTCATATATATACTTATTTTGTTCTAAATTACTTGATCACACTTATTTTTAGAATTTACATTCAAATTCAATTTTTCTCATTAAGTTTTTTAAGATTTAGTATTTTTTTTCTTCATATATGCTCATTTTATCCTAAATTGTTTGATCACGCTTGGTTTCATATTTTTAAATATTCTTCACTAACAATTTTTAAATTTAGTAAATAATTTTTTCTTCATATATGCTCATTTATCCTAAAGTAATATTTACTTGTTGTGTAACTCAAATATGCTAATTGTTCATTAGTTTAAACGTATATTTTTCTCTCTTCAATATGTGCATTTCACATAGATGTCTGCTCTCGAGAAATGACTGTAGAGTGAAATTTACAAACACACCACCAGTGGATATAGTGGAAGTTACTCCACTATAACGTCCCTTGACTATGTGTTCTTTTCTAGTACAACTAGTTTGTTGACTTTGAATGCGAAGTTTTTTTTGTCAAAAAGAAAAGTAATTTAGTCAAACCATCTTTATAATGGATTAGGCTCCTCTCCATTACCCATTCTCTCCATTTCTCCAAGAACCTACTTGGATGGTAGCCACATGTCATAATTAAGAACCAAAGGTTGAGATTTAATTACCATCACGACCTAAAGTACCCCTTAGACGTGACATGGCGTACAAGACCTCGAAAGGCCTCATACAAGCCACTTAGCATGCATCATACAAGATAATAGCAATTTAAGAGTTCAAAAGACAATTCATTATCACAAGAGTTTACAAAGCATAGCGGAAGTCTACTTGTACTCTCAAAGCCATCTATCAAAATAATAGAAAGAACGTTGGGAAGTAACCCAATACAAGTCCAAAAGTAAAGAAACATAAAAGAATAACAAGGCAATGTCCTCGAACATATGAGGACTCACCAAGTTTTCGAGGCCCTTCTACTACAAGCTCTAGCCACGAGTGGATGGGGAGGAGTCATCATGCCCTACATCAATAAATCAATGTAGGCAAGAGTATGCGTTATAACAAACATGTACCAAGTATGATAACTATGCATAAAACCATAAGATCATGAAAAAAGGGGACATTTACATGACATGCAAAGATCAAGCTAAAACATGAGATAAAAAAGGTTAGAAATATAAGTCATAGGATCATGGTCAATGCAAGCTAAACATGCTTAAAACACTAATGAAATACTTTGAAAGTCACTTTAGTTCATTATTGTGGGAGATTACCTTTAACAGACATTTAAGACCATGTGAGCTATAACATGGAATCCGATGTCTACCCCACACCGAAAAGAGCTGTCCTACTTGCCAAGGTAAGACCATGAACTTCTAGCTTACGTGGATCCACTAGCTAATGTCTATCTAGACAATCATCCTATGGTGGCACATAGTTTATGGGACATGGGTAATCGCCACTTGTCCACTCGGTGCTAAGCATAATTCCCACGGATTAGTCATAAATCATAATTCATCTTATCATTAGTAGACATGGGTAATCATCTCTTGTCTATCATTAGGGAACATGGGTAATCGCCTCTTTCCCGTTCATTCATTAGAATAGCTCCTTAACTTTGATTCAAGTTTAGTTGAGAAAACCTTTCAACCCTTTATGAATCCTTTATGTGACAATAGTCCTTTCCCAAAACATGTTTTGAGTAGTATGTGAGAAATCCTTTCACGACCCAACAACAATCAACATTTATGCTTCACTCTCAAAGAAAATCTTAAATCATCATAAATTTCACAATTGAACATGCATATTTTCATAAAATCCATCTTTTGATCATTCATAACTTCATCATGAAATTCATAGCTTAGAAGACATAAATCATGTATGTGCTCATGTATCTTTATCTCAAAATCATTCAATTTCTCCAATTCATCTTTCATAGTTCAAAACCTCATATGTTGATCATAGTCTAGAAATTATGAAATTCATATGGGTTCATGGGGATTCAACTTAAAACATGTAATTTAACTCAATTCATGCATAATTGAACATAATTCAATCAATTAAATCATAATTTGAAAGAACCCACATGATAAAAGAAAACTCTAAATTCAATTGAGAATTCTTACTTTGAAAATTAGGGAATTTGGGGACCCTATGCAGGAAAGGACTCCATAGGTGAAAGCTATCATACCTCAATGCCAAAAGCTTGAATTCAATGGAGGATTGGGGGACTTGTCCTTCAAACCATAGTTTTCTTCTTCTTCTTTACTTCTTCTTCTTCTTTAGTTCTAGAGAGAGAAATATTTGGAGAGGTTTTGGGAATAGTTGAAAAGTGCTTAGGAAGGATAGAAGTTAGGCTTAGAAGGCTTATATAGTGCCTAGGATTAAAGGGTAACCGACTTAAATTAGGCATTAAATATTTAGGAAAAAGACCAAAAAGACTCGAAAAAAATCACTGCCGACCCTTCACCAACGTCCAGACCTATGGCTCGTGGGTCCACCAACGAGTCGTGCATCATGGTCGTAGGTCCCACTGTTTGGACCTTAAAAATTGCTCAAATTCCAGACTCATCTACGATCACACCTACAACTTGTAGGTCAGACCACGATCCTTTGGTGGTCTCGTAGGTACTACACCAAAATTTATGTTTTGAAAGCTTGTACTATGCCAACCACGGTTCCACCTACTGACCGTAGGTCAAACCACGGACCGTCGGTGGCTCCGTAGGTGCTGGTACCAGATTTAAAAACTTGCAACCTTTTCTTTCCTTTAAAATCTGAGGTGTTACATTATCTTCCCCTTGGGAACATTCGTCCTCGAATGAGAATGAAGACATCATAAGAAGGATAGGAACATTATCTAACAGCCCAACATGAATGTAATCACATAAATGCACATACCCAAGAGGAAACATCAACTCCAAGCTAAAGCATATTCAAAATATCATTTCATGAAGGCCATATGCAACTCATACTCAAATGCACATAATCATAGAGAAACCAATCAAGTCAACTCATTTTCTCAAAATTTAGACTCTTCATAAACATGCATAATTAAGGAATCAGGGAAATAACTAGGACACATGAGACCAAAGAATGAACCATGGGAAACTAGATACCTCAAGCTAGAGTAGGATCGGAGGGAAAGAGTTGAGGATATCGGGACATCTATTAGCCTCGGCCTCCCAAGTAGCACCTTCAACTAATTGATTCTTCCGTAGAACTTTTACGGAAACAACTTCTTTATTCCTCAACTTCCAAACTTACCGGTCCAAAATCTCAACGGGACTTCTTCGTAAGAAAGGCTATCCTTTATACCAAGATTCTCTAATGGTATTATGGATGTCGAATCACCAACGCATTTCTTCAACAAGGAGACATGGAAAACCGGATGCACCGATGCTAAGTCATTAGGTAAGTCAAGTTCATAACCAACCTTGCCAATACGCCTCA
This sequence comes from Solanum appendiculatum, assembly GCA_018342035.1. NCBI lineage: Eukaryota > Viridiplantae > Streptophyta > Magnoliopsida > Solanales > Solanaceae > Solanum > Solanum appendiculatum. Next base: position 727,320 of record JAGDQO010000110.1, read on the forward strand.
AAATCTGATATGGGCCCACATAACGGGGACTAAGTTTTCCTTTCTTTCCAAACCTCATTACACCCTTCATGGGTGAAATTTTCAAGTAGACCCAATCATCAATATCAAATTCTAAATCTCTCCTCCTAACATTGGCATAAGACTTTAGTCGACTTTGAGCCATTTTCAACCTCTTTCTAATAAGCCAAACTTTGTCCATAGCCTCATGTATTAACTCGGGACCTATCAAAGCAACTTCACCAACTTCAAACCAACCTGTAGGAGATCTACACCTCCTACCATAAAGAGCCTCAAATGGAGCCATACCAATACTCGAATGATAGCTATTATTATAGGCAAACTCAATCAAAGGCAAATGATCATCCCAATTACTCTCGAAATGAATCACACAAGCTTTCAAGATGTCTTCCAAAGTTTGAATAGTTCGTTCCGCTTGCCCATCGGTTTGAGGATGAAAGGTCGTACTAAGCTTAACACGAGTACCAAGGCCCTTTTGAAAATATTTCCAAAACTAAGAAGTGAATTGAGTACCGCGATCGGAGATAATGGATAGAGGCACTCCATGCAGCCTCACCATTTCTCTCAAGTACAACTTGGCATAATCCTCTGCCGAATAAAAAACCTTGACGGGAATGAAATGGGCTGATTTCGTCATTCGATCTACAATAACCCAAATCGAGTCATGTTACCGCCGGGTGCGTGGTAAACCAACAATAAAGTCCATGTTTAGATCTTCCCACTTCCAAGTAGGAATACTAATATCTTGGAACAAACCTCCCGGCTTTTGATGCTCAACTTTCACTTATTGACAGTTAGGACACTTAGCCACAAATTCCGCAATATCTTTCTTCATCCCATTCCACCAATACACCTCCCACAAATCACGGTACATCTTGGTGGCTCCCAGGTGAATGGAATATCGAGAGCTATGGGCTTCAGATAGAATATGCTCCCTCAAACTATCAACATCAGGAACACACAAACGACCTTGATATCGAAGCACACCATCACCCCTTGGGAGAAAGCCTCAACGGACATCTTGAGCACAGCTTCTTTCAGTTTCATCAAGATTGGATCAAGACCTTGCTTCGCTTTCACATCCGACACGAAGGACGTTTTCGATCCATTACAAACAACCATCCCTTCTTTAGTGGAGTCAATCAGCTGAACACCCAATCGGGCCAATCTATGAACATCTCGAACTAATTCCTTCTTACCATCCTCAATGTGAGCAATACTACCCATTGACACTCGACTAAGAGCATCCGCCACCACATTCGCCTTGCCGAGGTGATAGAGGACACTCATGTCATAGTCCTTTAACAACTCAAGCCACCTCATTTGGCGAAGATTTAGATCTTTTTGCTTGAACACGTATTGCAAACTCTTTTGGTCGGTGAAGACATCCACATGGACACCATACAAGTAATGCCTCCAAATCTTTAGAGCAAACACAACCGCCGCTAGTTCTAAGTCATGAGTGGGATAGTTCTTTTTATGAATCTTAAGTTGCCTTGAAGCGTAAGCAATGACTTTCCCATTTTGCATAAGGACACACCCTAGTCCAATCCTTGAAGCATCACAATAAACCACAAACCCATCGGACCCTTCCGGTAAGGTCAACATCGGGGCCGAGGTAAGTCTATCTTTCAATTCTTGAAAACTCTTTTCACACGCTTCGGACCATGTGAACTTAACCTTCTTTTAAGTCAAAGCCGTCAATGGAGAAGCAATCAAAGAAAACCCTTCAACAAAACTCCTATAAGAGCCAGCCAAACCCAAGAAGCTTCGAATATCCGAAGGTGATAGAGGTCTAGGCCAATTCTTAATCGCATCCGTCTTCTTAGGATCTACCTCAATACCTTTGCTGGAAACAATGTGACCAAGAAAAGCCACGGACCTTAGCCAAAACTCACACTTGTTAAACTTTGCAAAGAGTTGTTGGTCCTTGAGGACTTGCAACACGATCCTCAAATGATCGGTATGCTCATCCTCACTTCTTGAGTAAATTAAAATATCATCAATGAACACAATCACGAACATATTAAGGTATTGTCTAAACACCCTATTCATCAAATCCATAAATGCGGCTGGAGCATAGGTCAACCCAAACGACATTACCAAGAACTCTTAGTGACCATACCTAGTCCGAAAATCCGTCTTAGGGATGTCATCTTCTTTCACCCTCAATTGGTGATAGCCCAATGACGGTCAATCTTAGAGAAATAGCTCACTCCTTGAAATTGATCAAACAAATCATCTATCCTTGGAAGAGGATACTTATTCTTAATGGTGACTTTATTCAATTGCCGATAATCAATGCACATTCGAAGTGAACCATCCTTCTTTTGAACAAACAAAACTAGAGCACCCCATGGAGAGATACTCGGTCAGATAAAACCCTTATCCAACAAATCTTTCAATTGTTCCTTTAACTTCTTAAGTTCTTCCGGAGCCATTCGATAAGGAGGAATAGAGATAGGTTGCGTATCGGGGAGAAGGTCAATACCGAAGTCTATTTTCCTTTTGGGAGGAACACCGGGTAGATCGTCGGGAAACACTTCCGGAAAATCATTAACAATGGGGACCGACTCAAGAGTAAGGGTTTCAGAATTCACATCCCTCACCCTAATAAGATGGTATATGCAACCCTTAGAAATCATCCTTCTGGCTTTAATACAAGAAACAAATTGACCCTTAGGCATAGAGTTTCCCCGTTTGCACTCTAGGATAGGCTCATTTGGAAATTGAAACTTAACCGCTCGGGTCTTACAATCAATAGAAGCATAACAAGAATGCAACCAATCCATCCCAAGGATAACATCAAAATCTAACATATCAAGCTCTACAAAATCAACATGGGTGACTTTATGGGATAAGGAAACGAGGCAATTTCTATAGACTCTCTTAGCCACAATAGATTCACCAATAGGAGTAGAGACAAAAAAGGATCTAACAACACATCCGGAAGAACATCAAACCTCATAGCCACATATGGCGTCGCAAAAGACAAGGTAGCACTGGGGTCAAGCAAAGCATAAATATCAAGATGAAAGACCTTCAACATATCGGTAACCACATCGGGAGAACCCTCTTGCTCTTGAAGAGTCCGAAGCGCATAGAATCGGTTTGGCTTTGGATTCCCACTTGAAGCCATAGGATGTTGAGGTTGAGCCCGTCGACAATTATCTCCTTCATTCTTAGCCACTAAGGGACAATCCCTTATCTTGTGATCCATCTTACCAAAACCAAAGCATGCATTAGAACCGGCTAGACATTTACCCTCATGCTTTTTCCACACTTAGCACAAGTAGGCAATAGGGGTCCACCATCATTCCCTCCTTGAGGCTTAGGGTTAGACACTCTTTCTTTGTTGAACTTAGGAGGAGCGTTGGAGAAACCTTGACCGAAAAACCTTTGCCGGAACCTAGAACGGCCATGTCCATCGGACCTTGAATGTGAGAAGTTACCATCACCGGTCTTAGCCCTCTTCGCCTCCCTAGATTTCTCCTTGAGTTTCTCCTCTTCTATTTGTTGGGCATGCACCATGAGATGAGAAATGTCCATATCATTAATAAGCATGGTGGTACGGTATTCCTTGACCACCATTTCGGACACCCCCGAAATGAATTTACTCATCCTTGCCCTAGGATCGGCAACCATAGTAGGAGCATATCGAGACAATCGTGTGAACTTCAAAGCATACTCCTTCACACTCATGTTTCCTTGACGAAGGTTGATAAATTCAAATACCTTTGCCTCTCTCATCTCAAGGGGAAAGAACCTATCAAGGAAAGAAACCTTGAACTTTTCCCAATCAAGAGGACCCGTATTATCCGCCCTCTCACTCTTCCATTGCTCAAATCACACTTGAGCCACACCGTTTAGTTGATAAGCGACCAACTCTGACTTTTCCTCCTGCGCCACGCCCATGATCATTAGCACCTTGTACACCTCATCAATGAACTCTTGAGGATCTTCCTTAACCTTAGAGCCATGAAACTCCGGAGGATTCATTCTAGTGAAGTCCCTCACTCTAGATGCCGCCGTACCCACATTTGGGTTTACAGGAGCCATAACCTCTGTATTGGCTTGAGTCATCATGGCTTGAGCCAACACTTGAAAAGTAGCCCTAAACTCCGCATTAGTCACTTGTTCGGCCAAAGGGTTGGCCGAAACTTGAGGAGCTTGAGGAGGAGCTTATTGTTCCACATTCTCTCTCGCATTCCTTCTAGTATATGCCCTTCGAGTGTCCATATGTTGAAAAGCATCGGATAGGGATTAGGAGAGAAATATATAGTTAAACTCTATCACACAACTTTAAAATAATGAAAGAAATGGAGTTTCCTAAACATCTTGTAGCCTCTCATTCATAAATGTGGCGCTCTTCACACTAATGAACAAGACTCTACTCGATGTGGCTTATGAGACTTCCTAGGACCTTTCTAAAACCTTGCGCTCTGAATACCAAGTTTGTCACGGCCTAAAGTATCCCCTAGATGTGACATGGCGTACAAGACCCCGTAAGGCCTCATACAAGCCACTTAGCATGCATCATACAAGATAATAGCAATTTAAGAGTTCAAAAGACAATTCATTATCACAAGAGTTTACAAAGCATAGTGGAAGTCTACTTATAGTCTCAAAGCCATCTATCAAAAGAATAGAAAGAATGTTGGGACGTAACCCAATACAAGTCCAAAGGTAAAGAAACATAAAAGAATAACAAGGCAATGTCCTCGAACATATGAGGACTCACCAAGTCTTCGAGGCCCTTCTACTACAAGCTCTAGCCACGAGTGGATGGGGAGGAGTCGTCACACCCTACATCAATAAGTTAATGTTGGCTAGAGTATGCATTAGTACAAACATGTACCAAGTATGATAACTATGCATAAAACCATAAGATCATGAAATAAGGGGACATTTACATGACATGCAAAGACCAAGCTAAAACATGAGATAAAAGAGGTTAGAAATATAATTCATAGGATCATGGTCAATGCAAGGTAAACATGCTTAAAACACTTATGAGATACTTTGAAAGTCACTTTAGCTCATTATTGTAGAAGATTACCTTTAACCGACAATTAAGACCATGTGAGCTATAACATGGAATCCGGTGTCTACCCCACACCGAAAAGAGGTGTCCTACTTGCCAAGGTAAGACCATGAACTTCTAGCTTACGTGGATCCACTAGCTAATGTCTATCTAGACAATCATCCTATGGTGGCACATAGTTTATGGGACATGGGTAATCGCCAATTGTCCACTCGGTGCTAAGTATAATTCCCACGGATTAGTCATAAATCATAACTCATCGTATCATCAGTAGACATGGGTAATCGCCTCTTGTCTATCATTAGGGAACATGGGCAATCGCCTCTTGCCCCTTCATTCATTAGAATAGCCCCTTAACTTTGATTCAAGTTTAGTTGAGAAAACCTTTCAACCCTTTATGAATCCTTTATGTGAGAATAGTCCTTTCACAAAATATGTTTTGAGTAGTATGTGAGAAATCCTTTCACAACCCAACAACAATCAACATTTATGCTTCACTCTCAAAGCAAATCTTAAATCATAAGTTTCATAATTGAACATGCATATTTCCATAAAATCCATCTTTTGATCATTCATAACTTCATCATGAAATTCATAGCTTAGAAGACATAAATCATGCATGGGCTCATGTATCTTTATCTCAAAATCATTCAATTTCCCCAATTCATTTTTCATAGTTCAAAACCTCATATTTTGATCATAGTCTAGAAATCATGAAATTCATATGGGTTCACGGGGATTCAACTTAAAACATGCAATTTAACTCAATTCATGCATAGTTTTACATAATTCAATCAATTAAATCATAATTTCAAAGAACCCACAAGATACAAGAAAACCCTAAATTCAATTGAGAATTCTTACTTTGAAAATTGGGGAATTTGGGGACCCTATGGAGGAAAGGACTCCATTGGTGAAAGCTATCTTACCTCAATGCCAAAATCTTGAAATCGATGGAGGATTGGGGGACTTGTCCTTCAAACCCTAACTTTCTTCTTCTTCTTTATTTCTAGAGAGATAAGTATTTGGAGAGGTTTTGGGAATAGTTGAAAAGTGATTAGGAAGGGTAGAAATTAGGCTTAGAAGGCTTATATAGTGCCTAGGATTAAAGGGTAGCCTACTTATATTAGGCATTAAATATTTAGGGAAAAGACCAACAAGCCCTAAAAAAACCACTGCCAACCCTCCACCAATGACCAGACCTACGGCTCGTGGGTCCACCTACGAGTCGTGCATCATGGTCGTAGGTCCCACTGTTTGAACCTTAAAAATTGCTCAAATTCCAGACTCATCTACGATCGCAGCTACGGTTCGTAGGTCAGACCACGAACCGTTGGTGGTCTCGTTGGTACTGCACCAAAATTTATGTTTTGAAAACTTGTACCTTGCCAACCACGTTCCACCTACGGACCGAAGGTCATACCACGGACAGTCGGTGGCTCCGTAGGTGCTGGCACCAGATTTAAAAAACTGCAACCTTTTCTTTTCTTTAAAATCCGAGGTGTTACAATTACCTAAATTAAGATCTAACTATGATTAGAATAACAAATAATTTCTTAACTTATTTTTAAAAAAATGACAATTCCATACTTCTAGCGAAAAATTCTCATTCATAAATATATCTAAAAATTTTCATATTCACTATTCCTATTTACTACGACCTCTTTTTTTTTAAAAAACAACTAGTATACATACCTGCGCGATGCGCGAAAAATATTAAATAACAACGTTATACATTATCTCTAATTATACACTATGATATATTAAGAGGAGCAATGCGTAATGTTAAGATGATTAATAAAGTGTCAGTTATAAAAGACATTAAGTGTAATTATTTATGAATTTATGAGATGAATAATTAAGAGGATGTAGTTAAGAAATAGCTTTTTAAATATATCATATAAGGAAAAATTAAGAAAATAACTAAAAATATTGAGGAAAAAAAAGATATAATATCGTCATTCTTGACTTTAGAGACATGTCACATCAGGTCTCATAAATTTAGCTATATTATGTATAGTATAATACTCGCATGATGCTCGGAGAATATTAAAGGGAGACAAATAATAAAAAAATTTGAAAATTTGGATTTCCTTCCTTTCCTTTAGTAAAAAATAAAGTGAGTACTAAATGTTTGTTAAGCTTTTTTTCTAAGTCATAAATATTACTTTACTATTTGTAAATAAAAATTTTAAGTGTCAAATAAAGAGAGTATTGAAATGATTTAGCTATTTTTAGAATTTAAGCAGATGAAGTACATATATATCTTCTCAACTCAAATTTGAATTGGAGTTATTATCTATTTATATTTTTACCATGGAATTTAGATTTATATTATTTTTTTATAAAAAAAATCTGTTTGTAAAGTAATACAAAGTGGATAAATAAATTTTCTCATATTATCAATTCAACTGACAGAAGATGATCCAACCTGATAGAAATAATATTTTATAAATATGATTTAAATAGATAAAAAAAACTTTGCCATATATATCAATTATATATTCGTGGAAATCATTAAATAATTATTGTTATATACAAAAACATCATTTTATATCATGTTATACAGGTATCAGAAGCAAAACATTGAACTATTTTACGAAAAGGCTAAAAATCATTTAGCCCCTCAATTTTGTTTTTAAAATTAAACTCTCGCTGAATTTGAATAATAGAGATTCTCCCCCTTATAAAGATGGATGATTGAAAATGTTAAAAGTAAAATAGATATTGCATAAAATAAGAGGGGGAAAATGTTTATTAATTCATAATTGATGAGGAGTTTAATTTTTAAAGTAAAGTTAAGAAATAATTCATCCAAGTTTTGAACATTAAAATGAAGAAACTAATACTTTCTATGTTTTAGGACCAACAATTTTCCTAATTCATAAGAATTATTATGAATATTTCAGAGAAAATACAATAAATACTCCCGATTTACATCAGTAAAACGTAGTATTTATCTTGCTTTTAGAGGAATGGTTATATTTTAATATCTATCAAACATTCTAGGATAAATGTATTCTTCTTCTAATTTTTAAATGCCTAAACGATGGACATTGTGACTTGTCCAGGATAATCTTGCGAATCTCCAAGTATAGTATCGAAAGTTAAATATATAGATTTTTTTAAAAAGTAATCTTAAAATTGAAAAAATCTCATTTTAATTTCCTTTTTATATAATTTAGAGAATTATATATATATATATATATATATATATATATTGGTGTTGCGTTTCCAAATATATCAATCCAACATAAATGATTCTAAATCCTCCATATCGATTTCTCAATTGCATCACATGTTTTTTTCCCTTAAAACCATCTTAATACATAAGAGGAAGTAACCAAGTACGTACAAAAATCAATAATTACTATTATAAATATGAGAAATAACAATAATTCAATTCATCCTAATAATAGATAAACTACTGGTAGGAACTTTTTAACAAAGAAAGTGTTGGGAAAGGCAAGCACAAAATAAATGTGCACGACAGGGCAATTGCGGAAGAAACCCAAGTCAAAACTTTCCCTTTCTATTTGAACCAGGAGAAGACAAAATAATGCAAGAACAAATAACTTGGGGCAGCAAACAAATCAACCAAGCAAGAAAAATAAATTAACACAAGACACCAAATTTAACGTGGAAAACCTCTTCGGTATGAAGAGTAAAAACCACAAGGCCAAAGCTCCACTATAATCAACAAGAGTTACAAAAGTGTTTTCCAAAATGGCCACCAACAAAGTGTCAAACAATGAGCAACACAACTACAAGATAGCACCAAAAACTAGAGAAATAAAAAGGAGCAAAATCACCAAATCGCAGTTACTGTTCACGAGCAAAAATCTGGAGCTACTGGACTCCAAATCACCCTCTCTCAGTTTCCAATCAAAGATTAAGTTGAAAGGAACACGCTGTCCAAAAATCAGCCCAATCGGACAAGAAACGAAGTAGGAATCGCGATTTGAAGTTGGCTGCTAGGGTTTGTGCGAAAATCTGCACTTTCTCTCTTTTCTCTCTATATGGCTGCTTTCAAAACTCTTGTTCAACTACAAAATAAGACCTAAAACAAAGTCTTATAAATGCATCATAATATTGGGCTTACGGGCAAAGTGGACTATTCCAATTGGGCTCAAATTTATCCACAAAGGAAAGGAAGGGAGACCCAAAACCTTGGACTTTTATTTATCCACATAGGAAGGGAAAAAGGCCTAAAACCCAACAATTCTCCTCCTACCGACTATGTGGAGGAGACCGCCATCCCGACGATCATGGAACATTCTTCAAACTTCCCCCTTGGCAAAGCTTTAGTCATCATGTCAGAACCATTATCATTGGTATGGATCTTTTCAAGTTCAAGCAACTTAGAATCCAACACATCTCGAATCCAATGATACCTCACATCAATGTGTTTAGACCGACCATGAAATGTAGAATTCTATCCAAGGTGAATAGCACTTTGACTGTCGCAATAAAGCACATACCTCTCTTGAGCACAACCAAGTTCCCCCAAAAATCTCTTCATCCAGAGCAACTCTTTTCAAGCTTCAACAACAGCAATAAGCTCAGCCTCTATAGTAGATAAAGCAACACATTTTCGCAATCTAGATTGCCAAGACACAGCTCCCCCTGCAAAAGTAATCAAGTAGCCTGAAGTAGACTTACGAGTATCAACATTACCAGTCATATCTGAATCAATGTAACCACAAAGAATAGGCTTTCCCATCCCAAAACACAAACTCAGACTAGAAGTGCCACAAAGTTATCTCATAATCCACTTTACAGCATTCCAATGCTCTCTTCCCATATTAGAAAGAAAATGGCTAACAATATCAATAGCATGAGCAATATTTGGTCTTGTACACACCATCGCGTACATCAAACTACCAACAGCTGAAGCATAAGTAACTTTCTTCATATCTTCCTTCTCACCATCACTGGAAGGACAATGCTGAGTACTCAATTTGAAGTGCATAGCTAAAGGTGTACTGACAACCTTAGCTTTGTCCATGTTAAATCTACGAAGTACTTTCTGAATGTACTTCTCTTGTGACAACCACAACTTCTTGGCATCGCTATCACAAACAATCTGCATGCCAAGAATCTGCCTTGCTGGTCCCAAGTCTTTCATAGCAAAAGACTTATTCATCTCTTGCTTCAACTTTTGAATCCTGCAAGTATTATGACCAACAATAAGCATGTCATCAACATAAAGCAAAACGATAATGAAGTCATTACCCGAGAATTTTAGCACAAAGACACAGTGGTCTGAAGAAGTCTGTTTGAAGCCCTGCTGACTCATAAAAGAACCAAACTTCCTGTACCATTGCCTGGGAGCTTGTTTTAGACCATACAAGCTCTTCTTCAATTTGCAAACATAATTCTCTTTTCCCTTAACTTCAAAGCCTTCCGGCTGCTCCATATAAATTTCTTCATCTAAGTCACCATAGAGAAAAGCAGTCTTAACATCCATTTGCTCAATCTCTAAGTCCAGAATTGCAGCCAAGCCTAGAACCACACGAATAGATGACATCTTCACAACTGGAGAGAATATCTCATCAAAATCAATTCCCTTCTTCTAGTTAAAACCCTTCACAACTAATCTGGCTTTGTACCATGGAACTGGGTTACCATCTTCATGTTTCACCCTAAAAATCCACATGTTTTTCAAAGCTTTTCGATCTTTAGGTAACATAACCAAATCAAAGGTATAATTATCATGTAGAGACTCCATTTCATCCTCCATAGCATCAAACCACCTTTCTTTTTTTTCACTTTTCATGGCCTCATCAAGATTCTCGGGTTCTCCCCCATCAGTTAAGAGTACATACTCATTGGGAGAATAACGAGATGAATGTATTTTCTCTCTAGTAGATCTTCTGAGAGAACTCTCTGGAGCATCAATAACAGTTGGTTCCTCACCAACCACATCGTCTTGCACTAGAGCATCAACGACATACTGGTCATTCTGAATATGATCACCATCTTCAATATCAGCTTAACTTTGATTATTTTGAAGATTTTCATCAGGTGCAATAGTCAAAGGAACTGGATCAACATCAACTAGGCTCTTACTTCTCTGAGAATCAACCTTCTCAGCTTTGTCAAGATCTTCAATTGTTTGGTCTTCAAAGAACACAACATCACGGCTTCTAACAAGTTTCTTCTCAACTGGATCAAAGAAACGATATCCAAATTCATCTTGACCATAACCAAAAAAGATACACTGCCTAGTTTTAACATCCAACTTTGACCTCTCATCTTTAGGAACATGCACAAAGGCTTTACACCCAAAAACTTTAAGATGATCATAAGAAACATTCTTACCAGACCAAACTCTGTCAGGGACATCACCATTCAAAGCAACAGTAGGAGATAAATTGATAACATAGGCAGCAATATTAAGTGCTTCTGCCCAAAAGGAATCTGGTAGCTTAGCATCTAAAAGCATACATCTAACCCTCTCAACTAGAGTTCTTTTCATCCTCTCTGCTAAACCATTTAACTGAGGAGTCTTTGGAGGAGTTTTCTGATGCCGAATACCCTGCTCTCCGCAATATCTATCAAAAGGACCAATATACTCACCACCATTATCAGAACGGATGCATTTCAATTTCTTCTCTATCTGTCTCTCAACCAAAGCCTGAAAATTCTTGAACACATCAAGTACCTGATCCTTGGACTTCAAAGAGAATACCCAGAGTTTGCGAGAATGATCATCAATAAAAGTCACAAAGTAAAGTGCACCACCATGAGACTTTACCTTAAAAGGACCACACAAATCAGAATGTACCAACTCCAACAAATCAAGATTCCTCGAAGGCGGATGACTCTGAAAAGAAACTCTTTTCTGTTTACCGGCTAAGCAATGAACACATTTGTTCAACTTTGCTTGTTTCACTCCAGAAAGTAAATTCTTCTTGGCCAAATTTTCCATCCCCTTCTCGCTCATATGACTCAGTCTTCTATGTCATAACTCTGATGAAGTATCATTCTCCACCAAATTTACTGAGCCTCTACAAATGGAGCCTTGAAAAATGTACAAGTTAGACAACTTGTTACCACGGGCTACAACCATCGATCCTCTTGTAAGCTTCCACTGGCCAGCACCAAGGGTATTAACATAACCCTCATCATCAAGGTATGTAATAGAAATCAAATTCAAGCGAACTTCTAGAGCATGTTTGACATTATTGAGAACTAGTTTGGAACCATTGTTCCCTTCCAAACAAACTATCCCAATGCCAAGAACTGCAACCTCATGATTATTGTCCATACGCGTAGTAGTTCCATCTACGGCCCGTACATTGGATCCGTAGTTCACAGACTCAGAAAACTCCGATATGGCAGTCTCTAGTAAAATGACCATAACTTTTTACTTCAAACTCGAAAAAGGCAATATTGGTGGCATTGGAAAGAGGACTCAAAGACCTTGAATTTGATAGGTCATGAACCACCTAATTCATTATGTGCTAGAATAAATTATTATTTGAAGTTGACCTAAGTAGAATCTTATGTTAAAACTTAATTGAAAATGAAGCTTTCAACTTAACTTTGTGCTAGGGAGTTCTTGTGACCTTAAGTCATATCCAAATCTATTTGAACACAAATTAAATGACCTTTACACATATGAGCAATTTAAGAATCACCCGATACGATTTTTACATGCAAATAAAGAATGGTTCGGGCCTTAGCTTAGAAATTTTTGGGGTGTTACAATATCTCCCCCTTGGAATCATTCATCCTCGAATGATGGATGAACTTAGAATGAAGAGGGTAGGGAAATGTTTAACAGCCCAATTTTGTTTGAAATACACATAACACTCATGAACTCAATATAGTGAAGGAGGGACTTAATTGAATGAGTACTTTAGGAAGAGTTAATACCTTGGATTGGAACTAAATCGGAGGTAAAGAGATGAGCGTATCTCTTCTTCATGTCTTCCTCGGCCTCCCATTTAGCCTCCTCAACAAACTGATTTCTCCACAAGACTTTGACTGATGCAACCTCTTTGGTTCTCAACTTGCGAACCTGACGATCAAGAATCTGAACCAGAATCTCCTCATAAGATAGGATGTCCTTGATACCAATATCCTCTGTAGGCACAATAAGTTAAGGATCACCCAAACACTTCTTTAGCATAGAGATGTGAAATACCGGATGAACTGCTGCTAACTCTGTTGGTAGCTCCAACTCATAAGCTACATTGCCAACTCTCTTGGATATCCTATAAGGGCCAATGTATCGGGGACTGAGCTTTCCCTTCTTACCAGATCTCATAACACCCTTCATAGGTGAAACCTTCAAATAGACCCAATCATTAACCTCAAACTCCAAGTCTCTCCTTCTCACATCTGTATAGAATTTCTGACGACTTTGTGCTGTTTTCAGCCTTTCCTGAATAGTCTTCACCTTCTGCATGGCTTGATGGACCAAATCTGGGCCTATCAACTTAACTTCACCAACCTCAAACCAACCAATGAGAGATCTACTCCTTCGCCCATATAGAGCCTCATATGGAGCCATTTGAATGCTGGAATGGTAACTATTATTGTATGCGAACTCGATAAGAGGCAAGTGGTCATCCCAATTACTTTTGAAATCCAGAACACAAGCTCTCAACATGTCCTCTAAGGTCTGAATGGTGCACTCTGCTTAACCATCAGTTTGAGGATGAAAAACAGTACTAAGGTTCACCTTCAAACCCAAACCTTTCTGAAACGACTTCCAAAATTGTGCAGTAAATTGAGCACCCCTATCTTAAATGATGGACAAGGTGAATCCATGCAGTCAAACTATCTCGCGAATGTACAGGTTTGCTTACTCTTCTGCTGTATTGGTAGTCTTTACTGGTAAGAAGTGGGTTGATTTGGTCATTCGATCCACAATCACCCAAATGGAATCATGCTGCTTGTGAGATCGCAGTAAACCCATAATGAAGCCCATATTAAGCATCTCCCACTTCCATTCCGGAAGGGGTATATTTTGAGCCACACCACACGGCCTTTGATGCTCAGCTTTGACTTGCTAGCAATTTTGGCACTTAGCAATAAACTCTGCAATACACCTCTTCATACTACTACACCAATAGACTTCTCTTAAGTCATGGTACATCTTTGTGGAACCCGGATGAATCGAATATCTAGAATTATGAGATTCTTCCATAATCCTCTCTTGGTGACCATCCACCTCTGAAACACATAACCTTCCTTGATATCTCAAAACATCATCTCCCCTTGTAAAAAAGCCATCACTTTCTGCTTATGCACATCTGCCTTCAACTCAAGAAAAATGGGGTCTTTGTCTTGCTTTTCCTTTACCTCTACCACTAATAAAGACTCAACTCCATTTATCACAACAACTCCACCTTCACTGGAATCCAACGATTGAATACCCAACCGGGCAAGTCTGTGCACTTCCTTAGCTAACTCTTTCTTGCCTTCCTCGACATGAGCAGTGCTCCCCATGGACAACCTGCTCAAAGCATCAGCAATGACATTAGCCTTACCTTGGTGATAGAGGATACTCATGTCATAATCCTTGAGTAACACTAACCACCTCCTTTGTCTAAGATTGGGCTCTTTCTGACTGAAAACATACTGGAGACTCTTGTGGTCTGTGAACACATCCACATGAACACCATAGAGATAATGACGCCATATTTTGAGAGCAAAAACCACTGCTGCCAACTCGAGATCATGAATCAGGTGGTTCCTCTCGTGAATCTTAAGCTGCCTGGATGTGTAGGCTATAACCTTACCATTCTGCATCAATAAACAACCAAGTCCAACTCTGGATGCATCACAGTAGATGAAAAAACCCTCTGTACCTTCTGGTAGGGTCAACACTAGAGCAGTAGTTAACTGAGTTTTCAATTCTTGAAAGCTTTTCTCACAAGCTTCGAACCAATGAAACTTAGTTTTCTTCTGAGTCAACTTAGTCAATGGAGATGAAATAGATGAGAACCCCTCGACAAACGTTCTGTAGTAACCAGCCAACCCTAAGAAACTCCTCATATCAATTGGAGATGTGGGTTTTGGCCAATTTTGCACTGCCTCAATCTTCTGAGTGTCGATTCGAATTCCTTCGCCAGACACAATGTGGCCTAAGAATGCCATGGATTCGAGCCAGAACTCACACTTAGAAAACTGGGCATATAACTCTCGATATTTGAGAGTTTGGAGGACTATTCTGAGATGACTAGCATGGTCCTCCTTATTTCTTGAATAAATCAATGTGTCATCAATGAACACGATAATAAACATATCTAGATATGGCTTTAATAATCTGTTCATAAGATCCATAAATGCTGCAGGAGCGTTAGTCAAACCAAAGGACATAACAAGGAACTCATAGTGTCTGTAATAGGTCTTAAAATTTGTCTTCGGGATGTACCTTTCTCTCACTCTCAATTGATCATAGCCAGATATGAGGTCTATCTTAGAGAAACAAGTGGCACCCCAAAGTGGGTCAAAAAGGTCATCAATTCTCATAAGGGGATACTTATTCTTTATGGTGACCTTGTTCAACTGGCAGTGATCAATACAGATCCTAAGGGAACCATCTTTCTTTCTCACGAATAAGACCGGAGTGCCCCAAGGTGAGACACTTGGTCACATGAAACCCTTATCAGAAAGGTCTCTCAACTGCTCTTTTAACTCTTTTAACTCAACTGGAGCCATTCTATATGGCGAAATAGAGATGGGTTGAGTATGAGGAAGAATATCTATTCTGAAGTTTATTTCTCTTTTAGGAGGGACTCTGGGAAGATAGTCTGGAAAGACCTCTGGAAACTCACTCACAACTGGAACTGACTGAATAGGTGGTGTCTCAACACTAGAGTCATTAACTCGGAGTAAGTGATAGATACACCCTTTGGAAACTAACTTTTTGGCCTTAAGGTATGAGAATAAATGACCTTTAGGCACTGCTGAACTACTTCTCCAGTCTAAAACTGGCTCACTAGGAAACTGAAACTTGACTACTCGAGTTCTACAATCGACTGAGGCATAACAAGCATGAAGCCAGTCCATACCTAGAATAATATCAAAGTCCACCATATCTATCTCAACTAAGTCAGCCATGGTGTCCTTGTGATAGACAAAGATGGTACAATCATGATAGACTCTTTTTGCTAGAATAGACTCAACAACAGGTGTGGAAACACTGAAAGGTCCAACAAGTTGTTCGGGGGAAATGTTGAACCTCATGGCAACATAAGGAGTCACAAAAGACAAACTCGCACCTGGATCAAGTAAGGCATAAACATCAATAGAGAAGACTTTAAGCATACCAGTGACAACATCTGGCGAGTTCTCCTGATCCTGGTGACTAGCTATAGCATACAAATGGTTTGCTCGTCCACCTGTCCCTGAAGTAGCTCCTCTCTGGGCATTTCTATCTACTGGAGCTGTTGGAGAACATTGGGCTCTATTGCCCCCATTACCCTGTCTTTTCTTAGGGCATTCCCTAGAAAAATTACCCACCCTTCAACACTTGTAACAACTGTTAGTACCCGCACGACATTCTCCCAGATGAAGCTTACCACACTTACCATAAGGTGGGTTGCGAGTGAACCCTTGTGCCACACTGCCCTATGGCTGAGAACCCTAAGCTCTGAAATTCGAGGAGTGTTGGTTCCTGTAATCATTCCTGGTCCTTGGTGCAGGTGCGCTAGATGATGATGGAGCAAGTCCAGATGACCTTTGCTGGAAGGATGACCGATGCTTATTCCCGGTCTTTTGTTGGCCAGTCTCATTATTTGTTGTCTTAGCCCTCTTGTTGCGGAACTCTTCCATTTCCTTCAACTTGTCTTCCTCAACCTGTTGTACATGAATTATGAGCCTGGCTATGTCCATGTCCCCTATCAACATAGCCGCCTTACCTTCCTTACTCAATAAGCGGGATAGCCCGGACACGAAAAGACTCATCCTGCTCCTCATATCCACTACCATCTCTTGAGCATAGCGGGATAGCTAAGTGAACTTGAGGCTGTACTCTTGCACACTCATAGAATCCTGCTTCAAATTAAGAAACTCTCTTACCTTTGCTTCCCTTAGCGCTTGGGGAAAGAAGCGCCCCAATAAAGCATCTTTAAACACTGTCCAACTCAAAGGTGGTGCCCCCTCGGCCATGTTCTTCTTCCACTGATCATACCATATCCTAGCAACACCTTTGAGCTGATATGAGGCTAACTCTGCACGCTCTATATCAACAACATGATGACTTCAAATACTTTTCAAAGCTCTTCCACGAAGTTCTCCGGATCCTTAATGACCTTCGACCTAGTGAACTCCGGGGGATTCATTTTTAAGAACTCCCGAATTCTAGATGTATCAGTTACATCCTGATGACCCGCTCCTAGTTGACCATCCTGGTTTGCCACCACCTGAGTTAGCATCTGAATAGCATTTCTGAACTCAACATTGGTGACATCTCCCTGAGGGGGTTGCACTTCTGGTGCATTTGGAGCTTCTTGACTTTGAGAATTAGCATTCCTCCTAGCAGGACGTCCTCAAACTAGTCTTCGTGGAGGCATGATCCTAAAAGACACGCGTAAGCACGAGTTAGAGGAAACTTTTATAGGGTTGAACTCTATCGCACGAACAGGAGTAAGAAGAAAATGAAATGTTCCTAAATATCGTAGCCTCCTAATTATAGATGTGGCGCACTTCACACCGATAAAAATAACTCTTCGGACACGGCTTCATAGACACCCTAGGACTCTTGAATTCTATGCTCTGATACAAAGTTTGTCACGCCCTGAGCCTACACCCTCGACATGGCTGGCACTCAAGAATCATTTCTGGTCCTCAAGCGAACCCTTTGCCTAGCTGACTACTTAGCGGAAGAGATATACTCAAGCGATAAAAAGATTAGAAATAGAATGTAGATTATTAAACTCAATCAAATACTAAACTCAAACAGTCTGAAAATACTTGATCTCAATAATAATAATAAAACTTTGCAAAACAGTTTCAAGACATCTCAAACAAAAGGGAAAATATTGAGAGACTCATCAACTCGAACTATCTATGAAGCCTCTAATACTAAGCTGAAAGTCGAGACAAGACCCACAACACCTCAATCAACTAATAACAGAAATAAAAGTGGGGTCCTCCATAATGCAAGCAGGTTCACCAAAGCTAACTAGGAGTGCTAAGTGATCTCAATGAAGCGCCTGTCGATGATCCTGAACACCTGTATCTGCATCATAAAAAGATGCAGGTCGAATGACATTAGTATATTTGAATGTACGAGTAGGTAATATAGCTGAGTAAAACAAATAACTGAACCGAATGACTGAAAGCACTCAACTAAATCAATACATGAATATGAAGTGAAAACCATTTAAGCTTTACTATAAAATATGCAGTAAAACTAATCTAAAAATAACATACTTTACTTGTGGGAGTTTCTCTAATCGACAACAATTACTATGAGCCTAGCAATGATACAACATTTCGCCCACGTTGTAAGGGCCATCCTATACCTTGCCGGGGGTATAAGATGATACTGTAACTATGGATCCATCTAATAGTGAAGAGTCGCATGAAGATTCAGTACTATCCTATCCTACGCTGGCTACGTAGTTTTATGGGACTTTTGAGTTTTAATAGACTTTAACCCAAATCGGTGCTCGATACTACTCCAAAAATAATCAATATACTTTATGCTCAATCACCCTTTACAAAGAAAGGGACTATTACTTTACTTACTTTCCACCTTGCTCAATCACACTTTACAAAGAAAATGACTATTACATTACTTTATCTTTAAAAAACATCAGTCATACTCTTTCTTTTTCTCAAGTGTCAAATAGTACATATGAAAACATTTGATTCTCTTTTCAAGGATTCTGTTCAAAACGTACACATTTAAAACGTATACTCATGAACTTATCTTCAAGCCCAAAATCAATATAGAAGGAACTTTCATGCAATTTTCTTTGAAAACATCACTTTACTAAATCAATAGGGTTCATGTGATACTAAGAATGAACAACATTATAAGATTCACATGAAGAATAGGAATCAAAACCTTAACTAATTAAAGAACTGATTTCAAATATCAAGAACTATGAATAGATCAAGAACTAGAAATATATCCTATAGATGTAACGATTTCTGGCTGAATTGAGATGTAGGGCGTGAGGACGAACTGGTCCAACACTATGAATAGTCTTACATACCTAGGAAGAACGAAGTTCTTAGCAAAATTGGAAGAACGATTAAAAACATAGCTTTCTCCTCTTGGATCCTTGCTCTAAGACTTGGAAGCGTTAATGAGAGTATTAGGGTTGATTAATACTTTTAAGGACCTTAATTAGGTGCAAAAATGTCGTGGGTTAGGCTTAGAAGGGATGGGAAAACACTGAACTACCCCTCTTTAAAGGTTGATAAAAACCTTCTACGGTCCATCTACGATTTGTGATTTGTTCTATGGATCGTAGATCACATCCGTGGAATTTATATTGAATTTTTTGGCACAAAACTTCATTCTACGGGTCCAATCTATGACACGTTGAAGTTTCTACGGACCGTAGATCCAATCCGTAGACTTAATACTAAAATTTAGGCTTAAAAGTTCATTTACGGGTCCAATCTACGGCCCGTAGAAGTTCCTACGGCCTGTAGAAAAGGGACCCCAAAAATTGAGTCTTTGAACTTTTTTGACGACTTGCCAGTACGGGTCGTTGTTCCATCTACGGCCTGTACTTTGGATCCGTCGTTCAGAGACTCAGAAAACTCTGATATGGCAGTCTCTAGTAAAATGGCAATAACCTTTTACTTCGAGTTTGAAAAAAGGAAAACTTGGTGGCGTTGGAAAGAAGACTCAAAGACTCAAAGACCTTGAATTGGATAGGTTATGGGCTACCTAATTCATTATGTGCTGGAAGATATGATTATTTGAAGTTGACCTAAGTAGAATCTTATGTCAAAATGTAATCGAAAATGAAGTTTTCAACTCAACTTTGTGCTAGGGGGTTCTTGTGACCTTAAGTCATATCCAAATCCATTCGAACACTAAATAAATGAGCTTTACACATATTAGCAATTTAAGAATCACCCGATATGATTTTTACATGCAAATAAAGAATGGTTCGGGCCTTAGCTTAGAAATTTTTGGGGTGTTACATAAGGTTCTTATAATGTAACGATATTTTGATTAAAAAAAGTATGTGTGTTCGATACTCACACCAAATCAGCAAATACATGACACATATCAAAACTTACACTTTGATTACTCTCTCCGTCCACTTTTAATTGTCATGGTTTCCTTTTTTAGAGTCAAACTATAATAACTTAGACTAACATTTTAAAATGTATTTTTTCATCATATTGATATACAAAAAGTTATAATTTATAGTACTTTTTGTATAATGTTTTAATAACTAAATTTTTTGATTAAAATATCGAATTAATGTAATATAATTTCACTTTGAAGATTAGTAAAAGTGACTTTTGAAAAAAGCAACATAACAATTAAAAGTGGACGGAGGGAGTATTAAATATTACTCCCTCCATCCACTTTTAATTGTCATGGTTTCCTTTTTTAGAGTTAAACGATAAGAACTTTGACTAACATTTTACGACATCAAATTTATATGCAAAAAATTACAATTTATAGTACTTTTGTATGGTTTTTCAATATCTAATTTTTTTGTTTAAAATATTAAATTATTATAATCTAATTTAAGTTTAAAAATTAGTCAAACTGACTTACAAAAAGCGTAACATAACAATTAAAAGTAGACGGAGGGAGAATAGTCAAATATTAGTAAAAATAAAATTATTCATATATATACTTGTTTTGTCCTAAATTACTTGATCACACTTATTTTTAGAATTTACATTCAAATTCAATTTTTCTTCATTATGTTTTTAAAGATTTAGTATATTTTTTTTCATATTTGCTCATTTTATACTAAATTGCTTGATCACGCTTGGTTGCATAATTTTAAATTTTCTTCATTAACAATTTTTAGATTTAATTAATAATATTTTCTTCATATATGCTCATTTATCTCTATTCCTACTTATCTGATGGCTCCAACTGAGTTGAAGGAAATATAGGATCAGTTATATGATTTGTTGAGTAAGGGGTTCATTAGCCCTATTGTTTCTCCATGGGGTGCTCCTGTGTTGTTTGTGAGGAAGAAGGATGGATCCATGAGGATGTGTATTGATTATCGGCTGTTGAACAAGGTAACAGTGAAGAACAAGTAACCTCTTCCTCGCATTAATGACTTGTTTGATCAGCTTCAGGGTGCATCTCTATTTTTTAAGATTGACTTGAGGTTCGGGTATCATCAGCTAAAAATTAGGGCTTCGAATATCCCTAAGACAGCTTTCAGGAATCATTATGGGCACTATGAGTTTCTTATGATGTCTTTCGGTCTGACTAACGCCCATGTAGCGTTCATGGAGTTGATGAACGGGGTGTTCGATCCTATTTGGACTCCTTTGGGATAGTCTTCAGTGATTACATCTTGGTGTACTCCAAGACTGAGGAGGATCGTGATCGACATTTGAGGATTTTGCTCTAGAGAGTGAGGGTAGAAGAGCTTTATGCCAAGTTCTTGAAGCGTGAGTTTTGGCTTGATTCAGTTTCATTTCTAGGACACGTGGTGTCCAAGAAGGGTATTAGGGTGGATACAGGTAAGATTGAGGTAGTTAGAGGTTGGACCAGGCCTACTTCAGTCACTTAGATTTGGAGTTTTATGGGATTTTAAGGTTACTACAAGTGAATTGTTCAGAGCTTCTCCACTATTGCATCTCCTTTGACTAGATTGACTCGACAGAGTGTGAGTTTTCAGTGGTCTGATGTGTGTGAGGAGAGTTTCCTAAAGCTTAAGACCCTGTTGACTTCAGCTCCTATTTTGACTTTAGCCGAGGAGGGTGTAGACTTCACTGTTTATTGTGATTCTTCTTGAGTTAGGTTCGGGGGTGTTCTGATGCAGAAATGCAAGGTGATTGCCTATGCTTCTACACAGTTGAAGACCCATGAGGAGAACTACCCTACCCCTGATCTTGAGTTGGCAGTTGTGATGTTTGCTCGTAAGCTATAGAGGTATTATCTTTATAGGGTGAATTGTGAGGTCTTCAAGACCACCAGAGTCTTCAATACATCTTTAGTTAGAGGGATCTGAACTTGAGGTAGCGTAGATGGCTTGAGCTACTGAAGGACTATGACATCACTATCATGTATCATCTAGGGAAGTCCAATGTGGTGGACGATGCTTTGAGTAGGAAGACTTCTAGCAAGGAACTCTTGTAGCTACCAGTGTTGAAGAGAGACCATTGGCTAGAGATGTACAGAGATTAGGCAACAGTCTCGTCCGATTGAAGATTTCTCAGGAGACGGGTGGTTTGATTGCTTTCACTGAGGCTCGTCCTATCTTAGTTGAGCAGATCCGTGAGCACCAGTTTGATGATGAGAAATTGTGTCTCATTCGAGACAAAGTGTTGAGAAGGGAATCCAAGGAGGCAATCCTTGATTATGATGGTGTCTTGAGGATTGGAGGAAGGATTTGTGTGCCCAAGACGGGCGAGTCGATTAGGTTGATTCTTGAGGAGGCCCATTGTTCTCGATATTCTATTCATCCGGGAGCGGCGAAGATGTATAATGACCTGATCCAGGATTATTGTGGTGTGGCATGAAGAGGGATATTGCAGAATTTGTTTCTAGATGTTTGACTTGCCAACAAGTCTAATGTTAGCATCAACGGCCCGGAGTAATGTCTCAAAGGATGTCTATTCCTATTTGGAAGTGAGAATGGATGACTATGGATTTTATTGTGGGTTTGCCTACTACCATGGGTGGTTATAACTTCATTTGGGTTGTGGTTGATAGGTTGACCAAGTCTTCCCACTTCATCCCAGTTTGGGTGAAGTATAAGGTAGAAAAGTTAGCCGAGTTTTATATTTGTCACATTGTGCGACTGCATGGAGTCCCAATTTCCATTGTTTCTGATGGAGGTTCCTTGTTAACTTCCCATTTCTGGAAGGTGTTGCAGCATGGTTTGGGTACTCGATTTGATATGAGTATAACCTTTCACCCTCAGAAAGATGGTCAGTCTGAGCGGACGATTCATGTATTGGAGGATATGCTCCGTGCTTGTGTGATTAATTTTGGTGCTAGATAGGATCGACATTTTCCCTTAGCAGAGTTTGCCAACTACAACAGTTATCATTCTAGTATTCAGATGGCCCCTTTTGAGGTGTTGTATAACAGACAGTGTAGATCTCCGATTGGTTGGTTTGATTTAGCTGAGATGGATTCATTAGATACAGACTTGAGTAGAGATGTTATGGAGCAGGTCCGTATGATTCAGGATAGACTGTTGATAGCCCAGAGTCGACAGAAGAGCTATGCAGATCAGAGAGTTCAAGCCCTTGTGTTTACGGAGGGTGATCATGTTTGGCTTCGAGTGTCACCCATTAAGGGTGTGATGAGGTTCTGAAAGAAGGGAAAGCTTAGCCCTAGATTCATTGGACCCTTTGAGATTTTGAGCCGAGGGAGAGAGGTGGCCTATAAGTTGGCCTTGCCACCTAGCTTATTAGCTGGTCATCCTGTGTTTCATGTCTCCATGCTTCAAAAGTATCTGCCGGATGAGTCCCATGTACTTTCTCTTAATTCAGTTGAGCTGGGTCATGACTTGTCTTTTGAGGAGGAGTCTATAGCCATTTTGGATAGGTAGGTCCGGAAGCTTAGAACCAAGAAGATCGCTTTAGTGAAGGGGCAGTAGAAGCATCGTTCAGTTGGTGAGACGACATGGGAGATAGAGTCGGATATGCATGCCAGATATCCTCATCCCTTCTAGGCTCCAGGTACTTTCTTTTGCTTTATGTTCGAGGACGAAGTTGGTTTTTAGTGGTGGATAATGTAATGACCCGGTTGGTTTTTTTGGTATTTTCAGAAATTTACCATTTTGCCCTCTCGATATTAACCTCGAGTTATTTCTTGTTTGAGTTTTAGATGTTGGTTCCAAACTTTGAGCTAAAAGTTGAGAACTTTGGTAAAGTTTGAGTTTGAAAGGCTTAAGTTGCTTAAAAGTGGTTTTCGAAGTCTTTTGAAGTTTCGAGTGTCGGAATGGATATCCATCGATTTCATTAGTTCTGGAATGTGAAATTTGATCCGTGAGAGTTATCAATTTCTGATTCTGAGCCTTTTTGAGGATTTGTGGTCCTAAGTTGTGAAATTGTGGAATTTTAGCATTTGGATTGACTTTGGTCAACATTCAGAGTTCGGATGCTCGAATCGGAATTCTAAGAGTTTCGTTAGATTCAGGAGATAATTTTAGGCCTAGGTGTGATCTTGGTTGACTTTTGAAAGGTCCCAAGATTGATTTGGCCTTTTAGGTGTTGAGTTAGTTTCTTGTTGTTTTCACGGATGTCGTATCGAGGAGATGCCAGATTCGTGTTTTGAAGATTCCATTGAGTCCGAGACGTCGAGTATAATTGATTTGCATATCTAGTTTGTGTGCACGAGATTCAAAATAAATCTTGAGGCTCGATTTGATGTCTTGAGGGTTGGCTGATTTTCTGGTGCTGTAGGCTTCGCTTAAGCGATCCTCGCAGAAGCGAATGAAGTAAACCCCTGGTCACTTTTGCGACATCAGAGAGGGTTTAGACCTGCAATTTTGGGGTTTAAGCCCCATTTCACCATTTTTGAGCTTGGGAAAACCTTGGTGGCGATTTGTGAAAGGATTTTTTTGTTAGATCATTTGGTTAAGCCTTCTTGATCCTAAACCTTCATTTTCCATTGATTAATTATGAGCTTTAACATCAAAATATGAGATTTTGATTGGTGAATGTGAAGGTTTTCATGAACTCAAGTTCTTAAACTAAAATGGTGATTTTGAAGTGATTTTAATCCCTTTTTCGAAATGGTTTTCTCTAATGAGTTCCTAAAGCCTTGAGTAATGTTTTCAAGTATTAATTTCCAGATTCACACCTCCTTTTTCAAATTGAGGTTTGTGTTGATTGACCCACTTTTCAAGATAATTGGTGTGGGTATTTTGATTTCTGGTAGATAATTTTGAATACGTGATTATTATAGATTGTGTAGCTTTGGAAGTGATTCGGAAAGGGAAGACTCAACTCTTGGAGTTATTAATTGATTGATTTGAGGCAAGTGATCTCTTAAACTTTACAATTTGGTTGAATTGTTTATTTCTCTTAATTGCCTATGTGTTGGGAGTAATTGGGAATGAGGTGAAGGGCTATTTTGTTCCACTTGATTTATGTTAACTAACATAAAGGGGGAAAATGAAAAGACTTCTTGATGATAATGACAATTGTGAATTGCCTTATTGTGACACCTATTTGATTGATTGATGAAATATTGATAGCATGAAAGTGGACTTGTGTGATATGAATTGTTGTCTCTTTCGTGTGGTGTGATATGACCTGTGTACATTGGTTGTGAACACCGTGATGAGACATGTGATAATTTATGATGCCGAGGTCTTTGCTGGCAAGTGTTAAGATGCCGAGGTCTTTGCCGGCAAGTGTTATGATGCTGAGTTCTTTACCGACATGTGTTATGATGCTGAGGTCTTTGCTGGACTCTATTATGATGCCGAGATCTTTATCAACAAGTGTTGTTTTGTGATAAATGCCGAAGATCAATGATTACATCAAGTGAATTAATGTGAAAACCGAAGGGAAATGGTTTCGGCTAGTAACATTGAGCCAAAGGGAAATAGTTCCAGCCAATGTTGACTTGTGATCAATATACTTGATGCATACACTTGACTTATTTGATGCATATGATTGAGCTATTTGATGTGGTTTGAATTGTTTGTTTGATATGTTAGTTGAACTTGTTGTTATTTGGGCTTGAAATGCCTTTACATGAGTATAAGCGACTTGATGCCTATCGATTTGTTGAAATGTGACTGTGGATCTTGATCTTGAGCCTTGAGACATGTTTATTGTAGAACTATTAGGTTGGGCTGATTTCTGTGCAAATTGTAGTTTGTGGAGGTTCGGTTAGGATGGAAAGGAGTATTCTATTTAGCTAGGTTTTCTAGTTTATTAGGTTGCTTGTTGGGTACCGTGTTGGTGGTACTCACTCCTTGCTTCTACACTTGTGTAGGTTCTGAGCCTGGACTCGTGTGATCTTCTTCTCCTGATTTTCGAGGCTTGTGAAGGATTGAAGAGGTAGCTGCTTGTCACTTTGAACGACCCTCTTTTTCTTTTTTCTTTATGCTTTGTTCTATTTTAGAAGCAAAGACATTTGAGACTTGTATTTATCTTTCAAATTCTGTATTGACTTTAAATGCTTGTACACGTGACAATCAAATTTTGGGGTGTTATTTAGAATGAATAAGTTTTCCGCCTTTGTCTTGTTCTCGTGTTATTTATTTCCGTTTTTCTTTTATTTTCGTTGGGTTGAGGCTGACTTTTTTTGATGGAAAAAGACAAGTGCGATCATGTCTATTTTTGGGTCGTGACAATACAACACGGTTTACAAAAAATAATATGTTATGTCTAGCTGTATTGACTGTGTTATGTCACGAGAGTCTTGTTAAAGAATCTAAAATGAGATGTCATAATTAGTAGTTGTTCACTGTGGCCGTTAGAATGGAATAAACTATTAAAAACATTGATTAATTAAATTTTATGGTCATCAAAAATGTCCTTTATCTTTGAGTTAAAAGTCAAAGTAATCTTTGTCTTTTAATATGGAGCACTAATAGTCCTCCATGATTTAACAATTGGTGCAATTTTGATATTCTCTCAAATATTCATTTAATTTTTAATGTTGTTTTTTGTGCACCAAAACAATATGGGAATTTCACCAAATTAGCTGCGCACTAGATTCACACTAAAACGTCACTAAAATTGCACCAAAATAGTAGCAGAGAAGTACCCTTACTACACTGAAAAACACTAAAATTGCACCAAAAAAAGCCTCAAAACAGTACCAGAATTACACCAAAACTGAACCACCAGATTCGTTGCACTAAAATTGCACCAAAATAGCAGTAGAAAAACATTGAAACAACACCAAAATTGTACCAGAACAACACCAAAACAATCCCTGAAATTGCACCAGATTCGCACTAAAACAACACTAGAATGCACTCGGAAACAGAAATAGATTTCCACAAAAAACAAATGAAAAACAATAGCAAAATATAGTTTAAACTTGAAGTCTTGACGACGATTAAAACTATTTGCATTCATAGAAACAGAGAGTTTTACTTTTGCTGAAGACTTCCACTGAAGGGAGATACACAAAAAACAAAAAACAAAAAGGAAAATAAGATATTCTTCATAAGCAACAAGATGCAATTGAATGAGTCTTACTTATCCAATTACCAATCTCTTTATTTTTATTCTAGGAGTCAAAGTTATGAAATTTGGGATGGGGAAGATTTGGTTAGAAATGGTGGAAATAGTGTTATGACATATAACAGATGAGGCTTTCTCACATGGGCACAAATGTCACTGTTAAAAATTAGACAGACTTGTCACGCCCCTAGATAGTTACTAAGAAAGACCGTAACACTTGATCTACTATAAAAGACTCACCTACATGGGTTGACACATGCAACGGCGCTGCCATAGGCTCAGAATTCAGATGCAAACGAGAAACATAATACACAGACACATAAGAATAAGTAGAACCAGGGTCAAATAAAGTCGAGGCGGACTGATGGCATAGTAAAATCGTACATGTGATCACATCGTCCAATGCCTCAGCCTCTGCCCTCGCTGGAGCTTCATAGAAATGTCTATGTCTGCCTCTGCCCTGTCCATCAGTCCTACAGCTTGACCTGCCTCCCCGGGGACCACTCCGAATAACTTGATAACCACCACGACGATCCTGACCCTGACCTCGACCCCTAGCTGGAGGTGCTGCTGGTGGAGCAGTGGAGCTGTCTGTAGAGCAGGAGCAATCCACCTACGCATAGGACAATCTCTAGACCAGTGACCCAACTCACCACAATCAAAGCAACTCGATGATAATCTGCCCCCAGAAGAACGGACACCACAGCTCGAAGCACAAGACTGGGACGCATGGCTCTGACTAGAGCTAATCTCACTATGACTATACCGGTCTCCCTCTGAAGCTTGCAATGAGGCCTGCACTGGATGACTGGATTGGCCCTACAAATATCGCTGCCTAGGCCCGTCATAGGAGCCCCTTTACCTGGAACGGGACCCACTATAGCTACATTTATATCTTGCTCTCTTGTTGCTGTCCCCTTGGGCCTCACGATGGAGCTCCTCAATAGTACGGGAGTGATCAACAACATCCAAAAAAGAACGACCTACAGAGACTATGGACTGAGTCTTAATCCGAAGCGGAAGCCTCAACCCACAAACAAAACACAAAACTCTGCCCTCCTCAGTAGGTAGAATCATGGTGGCATGACGAGAGAACTCATGAAACCTTGCCTCATACTCTGACGCTGTCATGGAGCCCTGCTCCAACCTAGAGAACTGATCCCAGAGGCGATCTCTAACGTTGTGAGGGATAAATTGATCCAAGAAGGCCTCAGAAAACTCGATCCAGGTGACCGGAGGAACCAGCTGCCCTGGTCTCGATAATTGTACACCACCACTATGTGGCTGCCCCATCCAACTGATATGCAGTGAAGTTGGCCCCTCTCGAATCCCCCAGACCCAAAGTGTACAGCCGCTTCTAGCAAGTGGTCAGAAACTCATGGGCTCCAAAGAATCAAGTATTCTTTTATAACTGCTCCTAATTGGTGCATTGGCATGAAAAGACCAAATATGAACCTCTAAGCATAGACATGATAGTTACTTAGATGTGCATTTTTATGCTAAACAAGTAACAGGATGAAACTAATGAACCAAAATGAGGAAAATGCAACACTTTGAAGTACAAACAATTTTATTTTAAAAAAAAAACAAACATCACCACGTTTCCATAGTTATAAACATCACCACTTGTGGACACTATTCCCTCCAAGTGATATTCTTAGAAAAGAATTGACGAAAATTTACTCAATTGAAAACCTACACTAATCCAAAATAAATAAAGACTTATTTTTTGTACTTCTAGAATTTGGAGAGGCTTAATTATGATAAGAGAAAATCAAAGAGAATGAATGATAACAACCACATCTTTGTAAGGTCTCGCGATACAAGACCAAGAAATGAGTTTGTTAGAATACAATAGTAATGGGGGCGACAAAATGGGTTACTGCAAAAACTGACAGTTTCACAACACAAACACGGATATATATTAGTAATATGTTTTACTGAATAAAATAGGACACAACAAAGGCAATTGCAGGGAACAACAATACAGGAAAAAATACTTGAAAACTGAACTAGAAGTATAAAAGGAGACGAGAATATTCAAAATCATAATTAACTTCCTTATCGCTTCCTACCCATGTTCTCACACTTATTTACCAATTCCATTACTAACACTGGCCTTGCTCATGTGACTTTCTTCCTTTTCAAAAGTAATCGTCCAACCTTTTAGGTGAAATTACACTCCTAGTACTCCTACACGGATTGCCAATGCAAAAATCACTCATCACATCCCTTATCACGATTTGGGATCCTAGAGGCAACACCAATATCCTTATCACCATTCACATTATTGATTGTGTTGTCTATAGGATTGATGGGTTTTTTTTCCTTTGAAGAGTTGTCCACCATCGAAATGATGTTTCCAATTCCATGTCCTAGAGATGTAGCATTTATGCTATCTTCTCCGGTATTTGAAGATTTCCCCACAAGAAAAGGATAATCACTTGTACATCCACTTGCAAAATCTCACCAAACATGAGCCAGAAGATAATTATTCTTAATAAGGAGACAATTTCTGTCACTATTTCTAGTATTCAGATCACTAGGTACTTTCCCAGCATGAGACAGTAAATTATTTTGAGGAGGATTAAAGAAACGACTTGTTTCACTTATCATATTTTCACTGCCTAAAGATTGATGAGCATGCTTCTGTTCGATACTCAACGAAGTCCCGCTACTCATCTCTCCATCAGTTAGAGAATCAACATCATTAAACACCTCAGGACCTTATTCTGGAAAGACTGGAACGATAATACAAAAAGTTGTCAGAGGATGGAAAATAAATTATTAAGGCTATTCGAGTTTCACTGAAAATCTTTTTTTGGAGAAGGCATATAAAGGCACAAATACCTCATGCTATTTTGAAAAAGGTTTTCTACTGCAATTATAAATAAAAAAGCCTAGCTTGGAAGATTTGGCCCGATCTCTACTGATGAAGAAGACAAGGGGAAATCAATAAACAAAAATGACTAGATACAAAGGATGAAGCTATCTTGTTTAATAATTGAACCAATTAATTTTTAGCACACTAAATTTAACATTTAATAACTATTTTTTTCTTTTTTTAAGTAGTGCACGTTCTAGAAATTCTAGATTCGTCTTTGATGAGGTACCCTCTATAAGTCAAGGAGGAGCCAAAGTATATCCATGTCAAGAATCAGTATGCAGAACAGGATACTAGTAAAATAACTTTTGTTTGAACAATTGACTCTTAATTAATTGTATATGGCTTGAACCATAACAATTTTTCAACATAAAAACATTAATCTTATACCACAAGGTAGATGAAAAAAGAACACAGATCAAAGCATACGTTAGAGATTGAAAAAAAAGAAAGAAGCACACAGATCAAATTAAAGCACACATTGGTAATTGAAAAACCGAACATAAAGCAAAGCAAGAAAGATTATCGTCAATTTTTCCATAGCCTTACAAATTTTTAAAAAATTGCTGGTGCAACAAAATAAATGTTGAAACAATTCAAATTGAAAACATTACCATTTTAAGTATTTCAGATACAATGCTCCAACATTGAATAGCAAGTATCGAGCTATATGATTGCTAAAATCTCTCACTTAAAAAATCAAAGAAAAATGAAAATAAAATAATTAGAACAAATTTGGGAACCTGATAAAAAATAATTTTAAAAAAAGAGAGAATCCCACTCTCAACCAGAAAACTCAATTATAGAAAATATCACCAAACATAGCACCAAAAATATTGAAGATTAAAATTTTTTTAAAATAAATAATTCTCACAAGTAGATATGTTAAGTTCATAATCATCACTAAAATTACTTGTCTAAAATGAGTAAATAAACAAAAAAATCTTGCTTCCTTTTTTGATATTTTAAAACTTTTAAGCGAGAAAGTTCATATGATGCATTTGTTAGAAAGAAGAGATATCACAAGTGAATTCTATATGATAAATCTTGGCGTAATTAATTTACTAAGCAAAGTGAAGGAGTTTTTGACCGAGTAGTTCACCTCAATCGCAGCTCACCGGTGAATTCTCTGGGATGAATTCCGACCAAATCAATTAGAGAGGGGTTTTAGTTCAGTGTTTTGCTAGATTCTCAAACACTGCAATTTGACATGTGAGAGGAAGAAAAACCTCAGGGATTTATATATTAGTGTGAAGAGTGATCCTAGACAATGCAGTTTACGGAAAATAATATGTTATGTCTAGCTAAATTGGCTGTGTTATGTCACGAGAGTCTTGTGAAAGAATCTTAAATGAGATGTCATAATTAGTAGTTGTTTACTGGCCTGCTAGAATGGAATAAATGATTTAAAAAATCTATTGATTAAATTTTATGGTCGAAGATTAGTAAATAGCAGATTATTCATATAATACTTGTTTTGTCCTAAATTACTTGATCATATTTATTTTGAGAATTTAAATTTTCTTCACTAATTGTTTTAAGATTTAGTAAATATATATTTCATATATGCCCATTTTATCCAAAATTGCTTGATCACACTTGTCTTTAGAATTCCATTTTATTTATTAGTAGTGTGAAAAGTATTTACATGGTCAAATATAATTTAAGATTTCAATAACTTACATTATTCATAGGCGGAGAAACGTATAATTAACTTTGAATGACACCATTAATAGACCATTAGCAATAATTATGGAATCTCAGATGTAAACAAATGAAATTTAACATAAAAGGGTTGAGGTTCTTACGACACAACAATATTCTGATAAAGATTATGCGTATTCGGTGTTTCTACCAACTCTGTAAATACATGAAACATATCATTACTTACATTTTAATGATAATCATAATTAATTAACAAAGACTATATCTTTAATTTTTGCTTGACCATAGTAAAGTAGTATAATTTAATGTAAATATTGAAACATCCATAGTATATTGGCATTATATGATTTGAATTTCGATATCACATTTTGTAACAAATCATTTTGTCTTATAATCAATTTCTCTTCCAACCACTCCCTCATAGGAGTGTTCATAAATTGATAAAAATCAAATCAATCAATCGAAGTAGAAAAAAAACTAAAAATCGGAAAAAAAATTTCCATTTTGATAAATTGGGTTTAATTTTTAATATAATAAGTGAAATATCAAAAATTGAATTGTTTTTAATTTAAAATTCAATCAAAATAAATAAAAAGTACTGGGGGACGCAAATTCTACGTACCTTTTTGCAAACATAAAGAGTAGGGTGATAGTCTCTAACTCTCTATCTTTCATAGCATGCATTCTCATCTGTATCACAACTGATTCAGTAAGCGGCTCTCTAAGGCTTCAATGTACTAGCTAGTATCTGCCATTAAAACATCATAAAGGATTCATTGAACGTCTTGAAACTTAATTACATAAGACATTTCACTGTATGGTTGTTGGCTCTATTAGAGGAGTCTAGAATCAACAACTTATAACTGCCTGGGCATTGAGTTGGAAACTCGCCCCTCTTTTTTCCCTCTAAATCCCCCTGCTCCACTCATTGTGATTGGAGATGAGGCTACTAAATACTACACTATAACAAAAGAGACATTTTTGGCAATAGATTTTCCTTTTTATTGCCGCAAAAATGTTTAGTGGCAATTGAGTTAATGTCATTGCATCTAGAGTTGTTAAAGTCTTTAACAACATTTATATAATGCTAATTATAAATATCTATATTTATCATTACCCCGCTAAGTATAAAATCGCGACAATATCATTAATCATGAATTGATTAAGATATATGAAAGAAAAAATATCTCTCCCAAGTCTGAGGTGTATATTAAAAATTGATATTCAAAAGGCATATAAGTCAGTGGAGTAAGTATTTCTTGAACATGTATTTTTCAGTCTTAACTTTCCTAACACATGGATAATATATATATATATATATATGTTGTGTTACTTCAGTGTTTTAAGTACAGGTTATCACCTTTATTATTTGTGATTATTTATCACCTTTCTTATTATAGAAGTTGGTGATTTAGAGTACTTCATTACTGCCACAAATGTTTCAAAATAATATTTGAGGCTTCTCGTTACAATCTGACTTTAGGTCACTGACTTCGTTGAGCCACGCCTGACCTGAAGCACAAGAATCAGCAGATCAAAATGGTTTTGCAACTTATAAGTACTCTGGATACAAGACCAAGAAATGAGTTTGTTAGAATAAAATAGTAACAGGGGCGGCAAAATGGGTTACTGCAACAGCTCATAATTTCATGATACAAACACTGATATATATTAATAAGTTTTACTAAATACAATTACAATACAATACGACACAACAAAGGCAATGGCAGGGAACAACGATACAGGAAAAATACACTTGAAATCAGAACTAGTAGTCTAAAAGGAGATGAGAATATTCAAAATCATAATTAACTTCCTTATCCCTTCCTATCCACGTTCTCACACTTTTATACCAATTCCAGAACTAACTCTGGCCATGCTCACGTGACTTTCTTTCTGTCCAAAAGTAACTGTCCAACCATTTAGGTGGAGTTACACTTCTAGTACTCTGACACGGCTTTCCAATGCAGAAATAACTCGTAGCATCCTCCTTATCATCCATATTAACAGATGTACTTAAGCCAGTATTTGAAGATCTCCAATAATCACTTGTACCTCTAGTTCCAGTATTCAGATAACTAGGTTCTTTCCCAGCACGAGACATAACATTATTTTGAAGAGGATTAAAGAAACAACTTTTTTCACTAGTTCCAGCACTCAGATCACTAGGTTCTTTCCTAACACGAGACAGAACATTATTTTGAAGTAGATTAAAGAAAGGACTTTTTTCACAAGTTCCTGCATTCAGATCACTAGGTTTTGTCGCAACAAGAGTCGGAAGATTATTTTGAAGAGGATTAAGAAACGGCTTCTTTCACCAATTGCAGCTGTTAGATTAGTAGATTCTTTCCCAATACGAGATGAAATTTTATTTTTAAGAAGATTTAACATACGTCTTCTTTCAAAATTCAAATTCTCATTGCCTAAACATAAGACATTTTTAACACCAAAACTAAATGTCCCTTCACACTTAGGTGCACGTGATGAACTGGCCTAGCAGACTGAAAAATAGATGTGTTACACTAGGAGGTGTTGAAATCGGTGTATCACTGACAGATTGCACGACTTGTTTCTTATTGGACAATAACTCCTCTGCTGAAGCATCCGTAAGAGATTGATGAGCATTCTTATTTTTGATCTTCAAGGAAGTTCCACTACCCATCTCTCCATCAGTGAGAGCTTCAACATCATACAGCACTTTAGTGTCCTTATTCTGGAAAGATTGGAAAGATCATAGAATAGTTGTCAGGACATAATAGTAAAAGAAGCTCTAAAGTTTACAACAATGATTAAGGCTATTCGAATTTCGCCAAAAATATTTCCTTGGAAGAGGTAATAACAAACAAAAGTTTGGAGGGCAAGAACTCTTTAACAAACACAGTTAAGATAGAATGTCTACTATATACTTCCATGTTTCCACATACAACAATGTTCCTAACGGCAGAGCAATCAAAATGTGCATAAGCTTAACTTTCTGAGAACCCCATTAGTTGTCCTCTCACAGAAGGCTCTATTTCTTAATGACATTAATATCAACGTAAAAATCGGTGGATGTCGAAAGAACTATAAAAGTCAAAACCAAATTTCCCCATCGATCACTACCTTAATATCTTCCATCCCCCTCCATCCTCATGCCGCTTTGAACTATATATGCCATATTTATGAGCTACCTTGAGAAATAAGACTTCATATACAAGTAAGTAGCATCTTGCATAAAACCTCTATACCTGCTTAGTGAAAATGCACGCAATCTAATCCAAACACCACCAACATTAAGAAAAAATTAAAAAAAAAAAATAGTAGGTAAGCCCTTGCATAGAATTCATTGTATTCTTTATAATATTTCCATAATTAGTTGACTGATGGCTAACTTTAAGATAATCTATTTCTCCACAATGAAAAGGAAGAAAAGCGTTGCATCCCCAAAATTCAAAAATTCTCCTCTTTCTCTGAAATTAACAAAAACAATAATTTTCTCTATGGAAAAATGAGCAATCTCAAGTCTAAGTTCTTAGGGGTTTACAAAGCACTGAAATCTGAACTTCTTAATGATCCAGATTTCAAGCTCACTGATATTAATCGTAATTGGGTCGAAAGGGTAAGCATTATAAATTACCCGTTCAACCCATTCACGACCATCATCAGTAAACTCGAAATATGGATCATTAAGAAGCTTAGATTTCAGTAATTTGTAAGCCTCCAAGAACTTCGGCTTCAGATAGCTCATTTTTTCACAAAAAAAATTGTTGTGTTGTTAATTTTAGAGAAAGGGGAGAATTTTTAGTTTTTGGGGATGCAAAGCTTTTCTTCTTTTTTCATATATAATATACAAACAACGATGTATTTGGCTGATAATGGCAAACAACACTTGTAATTTATGAGAAACAACCTCCCTTTTATGTTGCAAGTACATAATATTAGTATTATTGTTGAATATGAAAATATAATAAATAATAAATCACTTTCCATAGTTCATTATGGAGAAATCAGTTATTTTAAAGTTAACCATCAATCCACTAATTATGAAAATATAATAAATAATACAATGAATTCTAGGACTTACCTACTTTAGGAAGATATAACTGACTATTTCAACTTTTTTTCTTATGAGATCAACAACCTTCACATATGTATAAACGCCAAAGTTAAGCTAAACGAACCAAAAAAAATAGCAGTGACATGAAGTATATTACAAGTTAGGTTCTTCCACTGAATTATTTCTTTACTTTTTTTGATGAACCTGCCAATGTGGACACTTCTTTTCCCTTTTGTTAATTTTTCTTTATCATCTATGTCAATTAGAGTTTCGATCAACTTTTTCAAGTTAGGTTCATCATCAATTACTTCCATTTCCTTTAAATGTTTAATGAAAGGGAATCATCACGTGAAATTGGTATGCATGGAGATGTCTTTGCATAAAAATAATACCTCTATCAGTTAAGAAAAGGTGAAGGAGTTATCAAAAGGTATTTCCTATGCCGCAACAACATCATCTCGCATACCAAATTTCACGATGATTCACTTTCTTTAGTCATTAAGAAGAAAATGATAGGAAACGAACTGATGAAGAAATCAACTATCTTGGAAGATTTGTTGGATTCCTATTGATGAAGAGGACAAGGAAAATGTAAATAAAGGGGGAGAAAAGTATCTATATTGACAAACACACGAGAGAATAATTAATTCCAACTAGAGGAACGTTAATTTTTCCTAATGGTGGGAGTTCGAATAGACCAACGTATAATCGAGACAAACTTGAGCAATTTTGTAGTACAGAGTAAATTTTTGATAGTTTTTCGCTAAATCTATCAAGAATGAAAATATGATATATTAATAGGTTACCACTTCACAATTTGTCTAAACACAAATATCTAGATATAAAGGATAAATTTACCATTTTTAATATTGAACCAACTAATTTCAAGTGTGCTAAATTTAACATGTTTATATATAATCACTTTAAAGGGTGAGATAATAAAAATGCTCTAATTGGCGGTTCTGCTACTAAAGCCCTTAGTTCCCAAAAATTGAGGGGGTCATTTTTTTAAAAAGAAATAATAGGTTATAAATTATTTTTAAAAAATAAAAATTGAGTATTATTCGTAGAAAAGGTAAAAAATTTATATAAGAGGAAAAAAATACCAGAACAAGTTTGACATATCTGGAGTAATATATCTCAAGAAAATAAAATGGGTTGACTATAAATTAATTGAAAAAGAAGTATTAGAAAAAAATCTAAAATAGAAAAGTTATTACCAATTTTGCATCTTAAAGAGTAATATATCTCAAGAAAATAAAATGGGTTGACTATAAAATTAATTGAAAAAGAAGTATTAGAAAAAATCTAAAATAAAAAAGTTATTACCAATTTTGCATCTTAAAGAGCTAGAAGAACAGACTTTTTAAAAAATGTTAAGGCCTTCATTCAAGTAAAGCAACTTTTGGTTCGAACAATTGACTCTCAATCAATTATATATTGCATGAATCACAAAAATTCCTCAAAATGAAAACATTAATCTTATACCGCAAAGAAAAAAGAGACCGAACTAAGATCAAAGCACATGGTAGAGATTGAAAAAAAGAAACAAATCAAAGCAAGAACGATTTATTGTCAATTTTACCATAGAGCTAGAACATGAGAGAAATAAAAAGAACAACCTCACAATATTTTTAAAAAATTGCAAATGTTGATATAATTCAAATTGAAAATCTTACCATTTTCAAATATTTCAAATTCAGTCCTCTGTTTGCTAAAATCTCTCACTTCAAAAGCAAAGCCTGAAATAAAAATGAAATAATTAGAAATCAGACTAAACATGAAGTTCAGTTTAGGCTAAATCAAATGAGAAAAAAAATTAAAAGGTATCTCACTCACAACCAAAAAACGTAATGATGGGAGATAAAACCAAACAGAGCACCAAAAATGGAGTTACTTTTTAGATTTCTCAACATATGAAAAACTAGAATTTGACGAATGAGAGAAAGAGAAAGCTCAAGGGGTTTTATACTAGTGGGATGAGTGATCCTATACAATGTGGTCTATAGAAAATAATATTCTTTGCTTGTCTAGATATACCTCATGATTCAAGAAAATATGATCTTAACCTCTAGTTTGGTGGATACTGAAGGCCGGCTAAAATAGGAAAAAGTGCAAAAAAAAAAATTGATTATATTTCTTTTTCTTTTTCGTGTTACTAAATTTAAAGTCAAAGATTAGTACATAGAAAATTATTCATATATATATATATATATAATTATTTTGTCCAAAGTTACTTGATCACACTTATTTTGAGAATTTAAATTCGATTCGCTAACAGTTTTAAGATGTAGTAATAAAAAATTATCCATATATGGTCTTTTTTGTCCTAAATTACTATATCAGCCTTATTTTTAAGAATTCCAATTTTATTTATTAACAATATAAAAGATATTTAACATAATCAAATATAAGTTGAGATTTCAACAGGATACAATATTATTAAAAAAAGACACTTAGAATTGACTTTCAAATGACACCATCAATAGATTATTAATTATCATAAGATCTGAAAAGTAAACAAATGAAATTTAAATATAAAGTCTTGAGGTTTTGAATCCATTTTATTTTCTATATTTAATCATGTTTTAACAACATGATAATATGTCATGATAAGAACCCTTGATTTAACCTCGTGGAGGAAGAGAGGTTGTTTCAGAAAGACCCTGAGTTCAGATGCAACAATTCTAGATACAAAGAAGAAAATATAGCGAGTCACAAGGAAACAGTGCAAAGTCTACTAGAAGAAAGCAACAACTATACAAAATAATGAAATAATCGAGACACAATACACAACGCACTAGGATAGAGTATTGAAAACAATAATGATGATTATAAAAAAACAAGAACTATAGTAATACAACTAGTATAGTGACAAACACCAACCACCTTAATCAAGGAAACACTACATTACCTACTACATTGCAGGAAATTTAAAATTGAATGGGATAAATGCTATTTTTCAGAAAATTAATTATTTAATATTAAAATTGACATTTCCATATGCATTACCAAGGTATATTGAACTCAAAATCTCTTTTGTTACATCATTTTTTAAGCAAAAAAGAATTATAATTTTCTTCAAAATTGGGAGAAATTCAAAATTGGATGGGTTTATCATGAGATTTATTTCCTCCTTCTTGTACTTTTTTTTACTATTTATGTTAAGACCTGGGGGTGTTGCTCATCCCTTGATCCCTCCCCACCTATGGATCATTTTAAAATATTTGATTTTAAAATTTTATAACTCCTTAATGGGGTGTTAAAATAACAAAAAACCAAAATTTTAAAATTATAAAATTGATTATGCAATATTAAAATAGACATTCTTATATGCATTGCCAAGGTTTTTCAAACACAAAATCTCTTTCGTTTCATCCGATTTTTAGCAAAAAAAAATTATAATTTTCTTCAATATTGGGAGAAATTTAAAATTAATTGGGTTAAAAGGTGTTTTTCAAAATATTGGCTCGACCAAATTGCTTTTCGGCAGTTTGAATGCATAGATCTCGAAAAAATACCCAAATTCAAAAAACAAATCGTCTGAAACGGACATTCAAGGCAAAAGTTATGACCATTTGAAATTTTACCATTTTACAATTAGTTTTTCTAGTGTCACTACTTAATTTCGTTTGCCTTCTTGTTGTATTGAATTTTTATTTATATTGAAGAATAGTTCCATCGTAACTTTTTATTCTAATTATTTTTTTATTTTAAATAATTATTTTTAAATTTAAAAGTGAGGCCCATAAACCTCATTTATTAAAATAATTGAAAATTACGTAAATGTATTAATAGCGACCATGATCAGCTAGTTTTTGCTAATTTATTTAGGTATTTTTATGATAAATAATTATAAATATAATTCTTGTGTGGCTTTCTTAAACTTGTTACAATATTCATGGTCTTGTTTTGTTTCTTTTTTTAGTTTGACATGAATCCATTAAAGTTTCAAAAGACTGAAGTAGAATGAAGTTCAAAAGCTCATGAAAAGTATACAATGAGCACACCTGGTGGCTTATGAGAAAAATGCTTGATATTTTATCGCTTTATCACGCAAATTTTTTAATGGACTTGTCCTTTTTTATGTTTGACTTGAACTGAAATTCGTTTATGTTGCTCGGACTCTTCCAAACTGTCAATGTGTGCATGTTGAATTTTTCAAAAGCCGTACATTTTTGGAGAATCCAACATGGGTGCATGTCGAATTTGCCAAAAGTATTGTATTTTTAGAGAATCTGACACAGGTACGACATCAAAAGTGAAGAGTCCATGCAACTAAGAACTTTGTAAGTCCATTGAAATATGGAAGGTAAATAAAGTGAGAGGACATGAGCCTACCGCGCATGCACTCATGAGAAGACATCCGAGAAGGAAGATAAGTAGGAAGACATGTAAGCTTTCTATCAACTATTCAAGAACAACTATTTGTAAATAGATTTTGTGATACGAACTAAATGAAGCATAGTTAGTGAAGTTAATCTTATAGTGATTTGGTAATCTTATTGTAATTTGATTTTCTCTTGGGATATATTTGAGTACTAGTATACTGTGTACTATAACTTGGTAGATACATAAGCGGAGTTAATATTTATTTTGTTTTATTTTTCATTTATCGAAGTTTCAAACTTAAAAATGGGAATGCTTTAGAAGAGTTCTTCTTAAGTACACTATGACCATGGTCAAAGAGATACCAAATCCTTTTTTGGTAAGAAATACATGCACACACATGCAAAAGAAACAAGAGAGACATTAATCATGAAGATACATCTATTTCGATAGGTGCTCATTTGGTTCAAGTTTGGTTGTCAGTTTAGTTCATGAGTTTGTTCTTAAGGCTACAAAAGTGTATTAAGTAATGAGTTGGGGAAGCATTACATATAGTCCGATAATTTTTAAGGCATATTTTCACATTTACGTTCCAACTTTTAGGAATTATGCGACTTACTTTGTTTTTCATGTGTATTAGCCCATGGATCTGGCACATTGAAGCACCCACAATTTTTTCTCTAAAAAGTCTTTATGAGGACCTCCATAAGGATTAGGGAAGCATTACATATAGTCTCACCATTTTAAGGCATATTTTTGCATTTTACGTGACTTTTTGGGTTTTCGTGTGTATTATAGCCCATAGATCTGGCACCTAGGAGCACCAAAAAAAAAATTTTGAAAAAACTTTATGAGGACCTCCATAATGAGTTGGGGAAGCATTACGTATAGTCCCAATATTTTTAAGGCAATTTACGCATTTATGAGCCAACTTTTAGGTGAGAAAACTTTTCAACCTTATGAATCCTTTATGTGAGAAACCCTTTCACAATTCAACAACAATATCGATGCTTCACTCTCAAAGCAACCTTAAATCAATTATATCAATTTCATGAGGAAACATGCATATGTTCAAAAAATCAACTTTCATAGTTCATAGTCTAGAAATCATGGATCATGCATGGGTTCATGTGAATTCAACTTAAAAACATGTAATTACTCCAATTCATGCATAAAAAGACATAAAACAATCAATTGAATCATAATTGATAAGAACCCATGCAATTGAATAAAACCCTAATTTCAATTGGGATACTAACTTGTAAAATTGGAGAATTTAGAAACCCTATGGAGGAAAGGACTCCACAGGTGAATACTATCATACCTTGATGTCAAAATCCCACAATCAATGGTGAATTTAGAGACTTGATCTTGAAACCCTAATCTTCTTCTTCAAGCTTTAGAGAGAGAATTTTTGGGGGAAGAACTTGGAGGGATTTGGGGAAATTGAAGAATGATCTAGAATAGTTAGATTTTAGGCTTAAAGGACTTATATAGGGTCTAGGATTAGCATCAAAATGACCTAGCTTAGGCATTAATCAATTAGGGAAAAGACCAAAAAGCCCTTAAAATTAACTGTCGACTCGACATACGGTTCAAACCTACAATCTGTAGTTCCTACTACAGACCGTCCTGGTCAACCGTTAGTGGAATAAAAAACTATTATTTTGGACCTTCAATCGACGGAAACCATGTATGGTTGGTAGGTCAACCTATGGACCGTACATGGCCACCGTAGGTCACAACTTCTTCCTTAAAATTTCACTAAGACTGTGAGTGACCTACGAGACCTACCTACGACTCGTACAAAGACTGACGGGCTGTCCTGATGAATCGTAAAAAGGGTTCTGAGATTTGATTTTAGAAATTAAATTCCCCACCACATATGTATGCCACCTACGGCACGTAGATGCCACCTACGGTCCATAGATGCCACCTACGGTCCATAGATGCTTCTACCAACCGTAGTGTAACACCTCAGATTTGGAAAAGAAGGAAAATAAAATTTTTGGGTTGCAGGCTGTATCTATGGTTCCCACCTACGGTTCGTAGAAGGACCTACTGATCGTAGATGGCAGCCATAGATGGTGGGGAAATTATTTTCAGAAATCAAACCTCAGTATCCTTTCTACGACTCAACAAGATGGTCCTTCATTGTATAGGTCTCGTAGGTCACTTCCAAACTTGATGAATTTTGAAGGTCAAGGTTGGGATCTACGGTTGGTGTGTACGGTCCGTAAGTGGACCAACAGACCGTACATGGCAACCGTCATTGGGGGCCCAAATCTTATAGTTTTTGAACTTTTCTACGGTTGACTAGGACGGTCCGTGGTTGGACCTACGGACTGTAGGTCGGAGCCCATCAGTTATTTTAAGGGATTTTTTGCCTTTTCCCTAATTGATCTATTCCTAATCTAAGGCGGTTTAGCCCTAATCCTAAGCCCTATATAAGACTTCTA
Source organism: Solanum appendiculatum (assembly GCA_018342035.1). NCBI lineage: Eukaryota > Viridiplantae > Streptophyta > Magnoliopsida > Solanales > Solanaceae > Solanum > Solanum appendiculatum. Next base: position 770,060 of record JAGDQO010000110.1, read on the forward strand.
AGCCTAAAATCTACCCATTCTAATCACTTTTCAACTTTCCCCAAAATTCCTCCAAGTTTCCCCAAATATTTCTCTCTCTAGAAGCTTGAAGAAGAAGAAGAAGAAGAAGCTAGGGTTCTTCAAGTTCAAGTCTCCGTTCTTCATCATTGCTTAGAGCTTCAATCAAGGTATGTAGGGAGTTTATCAATGGGTTCCATTCACCCATTGAGCCCCCAAAGTTTCTTGAATTCTCCAAAATTGATTAGGTTTTAATTCAATTCCTCATGGGTTCTATTTGTATGGATTCAATTGATTGACTTTGATTTTATTTTGAGGATTTAGACTTAATTACATTCTTTTCAACAAATTCCATGTGAACCCATGAGTTGATCTATTGATTTTGACTATGAACCCAAATTTACATGAATTTATGAAGAAGCTTGAATTTATGAATATGTTTTAAAAAATTATACATGTTTTTATGAAAATAATATTTATGACTCAAGTAAGCTTATGGATGAAGGTATCTATATGTTCTATGAAGTTTGGCCACATGACATGAATGACATCTAGATTTGCCATCAATGCTTTTCGGGCTATTTTTCAAAATTAGGTCTTGATTAGTTTGCTAGCCGGTTATGCCATCAATGATCATAGATCACGTTTTTAAAACTATTTCCATTAGCAGTATGGCACTTCTAGTAAGAAGTTAATGACTAAGGGCCTTATAAAGCTATTATGAAACGATCATGGATGGTGAAAGATTTTCTCACGCATGGTCTAAGGAGCTATTCTAGTGATAAGACAAGCGACGAATACCCATGTCTCTAAATGATAATACAAGTTAAAATTAATGACTATTCCATGGGATTTATGCTTAGCACCGAGTGGATATTGAGATGGGAGTTCTCCCGTTAGTAGAGGCCGGGTTTCTAGTAGCAATCCCTTATCCCATACCTCTGTGCCCCCATAGGATGATTGTCTTCGATAGACATTAGCTAGTGGATCCATTTTAGCAAATGATGATGGTATGTGTACGGATTTTACCTTGGCAAGTAGATTCCCCTTCTTTCTGTGTGAGGGATATACCGAATTCCATGTTATAGCTCACATGGTCTATGTCGGTTAATAGTAAACTTTGCTCAAAATAAACTAAGACAATCACTAATGTTTTAAGAAGCTTTCTTTACAATTTATAATTGTGATGACCATGTTTATGGTTTTACGAGTTTTCTTAAATGATTTTTACTATATTTTAACTTGGTCATGCATTTCATGCTTTCGCTTTTGTCCCCTTATAATCATGCTTCATGTTTTATTGCATTCCCCTCATACTTGGTACATTCTATGTACTAATGCATACTCTTACCTACATTTTCTCATAAGTGTAGGATCCGGCTCATCTCCATCCACCCGTGGCTAGTTCGTTGCGATAGAGACTTTGAAGACTTGGTGAGTCCTCATATGTTCGAGGACAATGCCACGTTTTACCTTTTATGTCATTTCATTCTAGAACTTGTATGGGTTATGTCCCAACTTTCATTTCATTAATGTATTAGATGGCTTTGAGACATATGATGGACTTCCGCTACTTTTGTCAACTCTTGATATAAATTGTCTTTTGAACTTTAACTCTATTATCTTGTATGATGTATGCTGAGTGGCTTGTATGGGGCCTTTCGGGGTCTTGCACGATATGTCACGTCTAGGGGGTACTTTAGGTCGTGACACATAGACGGGAGCCGTAGGTCATTCCTGCAACCCCAAAACTGCATTTTCCTCCTTTCCCAAATCTGATGTTTTACAATATCTCCTCCTCGGGAACATTAATCCTCGAATGGAACTCAAGGCATCATAAGGAGGGTAGGAACAAGATCTAACAGCCCAACATAAATGCAATTTCATCAACATCACATAACCGAGGAGGAATATCAACTCCAAGCTCAAACATATTCAAAACATCATTTCATTAGGTATCCGTGTAAGTCACGCTCAAATGCACATAATCATGAAGAAGTCAATCATAGCCAATTCAAAATCTCAAAAGAAAGATTTCATGAGCATGTATACATGAGGTAACATTAACATAACTAAGACATGAGGATGAACCAAGAGGAACTAAGTACCTCTAGCTATAGTAGGATCGGAGGGAAAAAGATGGGGGTATCGGGACATCATATCGGCCTCGACCTCCCAAGTAGCACCCTTAACTCTTTGTAATGACCCGTTAGGTCATTTTGAGAACTATTCTTCTCTCTTTCATGAAAGACCCTGTCTGTAATTTTTTTATGGGAATCTCGGACTATTCGTTTAACTATAATTATTTAATTGACAGGTAATTTTTGATAATTAATTTAAATAAGTGGTTCATGGGCTGAGTCCATAATGTATTTAATACTCTATGTCACTTGGCCCATATATAAGAATAAATTATAGTTAGTAGGTTATTATATTTCTGGGGCATAACTTTCGTTTCAAAACAAAGAGGAAAACACAAATAATACCAAATGTATTCGGCGACAACAAGAACGCAAGACCAAATGGCATCAGGTAAATCCTAATCATGTCTAATATCTATGTTGTGAATATGGATATACGTCATATTACTATTATTATATGTTTGGTGTGGGACGGCTTATTAAATTGAGGGGAAAGTATGATTTCTGTTGAGGATTATATACAAGGATTAGTAGTAATTGGTGTACAATTGGATAACGATGATGAATAGTGAATTGGGGAATTAAGGGTGGTCAATGGTTAGTTGATTATTGGGATATTAAATTAGTGTAAAGTTGAATATAGGTTAGGCATCAATTGTGGTTGCAGTTACCGATTTCACTAATTAGTGGGTTAATTTCTTTTAAATTTATTTGATTACGACATTATAATTCAAGTTTTGATATATTGAGATAGTTAATTAAATATTGTGTGTATTATATTTTGTGAATACCATTAGACTTCTGATATTTGAAGAAATTGAGACTTAACCCTAGACTTGAGATTTAAGAACTTGATTATAGATTTGGGTGAGTTTTTGGGTCTAAGTTAGACATATAGTAATATAGATGTTGTTAGTTTTGAAATCTTATTGTGATTATTCATGTGAATAGATTGCATTGATTGGGAATTCCAACGAAAGGGGAAGGCTCAAGTCCCGGAGTGAATTGTTGATTAATTGAGGCAAGTGGATTTCTCAACCCTTGTTAAGTGTATAGAATTCGTGTATTTCCTTGTGGTATGTGTTGGGGAGTAATGGGACTTGGTGATGGGTTGACTTGTCCATATTGAATAATTTTAATGATGAAAAAGGGGTAATAAAAGGTAATGTGATTAATTATTGGTGTGTGATGTATTGATAATGGTTTGAAAGGCTTATTGATTCACTGTTGATGTTGTATCACGATTGTGTTGTTGTGAAGTGTGCATTGTTATGAAAATGGTCATCTCCTCATTATTTATGTGAACATTATATTTGCATTGGTTCTGAGACATGATTGTGACAAGTGTTATATGAATTGAGGAAGAATAAGAAATTAAAGAGGATGTACCATTTCGAGGGACGTGTCACGCCGTGACGGATATTATGATTCGAGGGTCGTGTCGCACGCCGCGACGGATACTATGATTCGAGGGTCGTGTCGCACGCCGCGACGAATTTTATTATCGAGGGACGTGTCGCACGCCGCGAAGGATTTCATTATCGAGGGTCGTGTCGCAAGCCGCGACGGATGCATGGACAGAAATGTCCCCCATGGGTCCCGGACTGAGAGATAGCGGGTGTGTATCGTTAGGCCAGACATGCATCACTATACTTGACATTGCATTTCATTGCATTGTGAATCTTTATCATATGTGAACTTATGAGTACTTTTCTGTGGAACTTGTGATTGGTGAACTTTATCTTGTGTGTTGCTGATCTGTAATTGTTGAAGTGATATGGTTGAACTATGTGCTATGTAAATTGTGAACTATTAGGTTGGGCTGGTTTTTATGCAGGTTGTAGTTGTGGAGGTTTGGTTGGGGTGTAAGGAGTACCCGTATTCCATACCCTTAGCTTGTGTTTAGAAGTTTCCTTGCTGAGTACCGTGTGGTTTGGTACTCACCCCTTGCTTCTACAATTTTTTTGTAGGTTATGAGCCCGGATCTTCATGATACCCTCTCTTATTTTCTTGTCCGAGGCTTCCTATGGAGGTTTGTGAGGTAGCTGATTGTCATCTCAGCAGACCTTCTTACTCCTTATTTATGATCTTGTTCTATTCTAGAAACAATGTCATTTGAGACTTGTGTTTTCTTTAAATCCATTGTAATATATTAGATGCTTGTGCACGTGACAACCATATTTTGGGGGTTTTAATAAGTTGATTTCGTATTCCGCATTATTAGATGGTGTTAGTCTTTTTTTTTTCTGGTTTTACTTCCGCATTTATTGTATTAGTTGGGTTTTAGGCTGACTTGTCTTGGTGGGATAAGACGAGTGCCATCACGTCCATTTTGGGTCGTGACACTCTTTGATTCCTCCATAAGACCTTCACAGATGCAAATTCCTTATTCCTTAACTTCTTAACTTGCCGGTCCAAGATCTCAACCAGAATTTCTTCATAAGAAAGACTCTCTTTTATACCAAGACTCTCCTATGGTACAATAGATTTCGAATCAACAACACATTTTTTCAACAAAGAGACATAGAAAACTGGATGAATCGATGCCAAATCATTAGGCAAATCAAGTTCATAAGAGACCATACCAATACGCCTCAAAATTTGATATGGGCCCACATAACGTGGACTAAGCTTCCCTTTCTTTCGAAACCTTATTACACCCTTCATGGGTGAAATTTTCAAGTAGATCTCATATCTTCTTCTAACATTGGCATAGGAATTTTGTCAACTTTAAGCCATTTTCAACCTTTCTCTAATAATATGAACTTTCTCCATAGTCTCATGTACAAACTCGGGACCTATGAGAGCAACTTCACCAACTTCAAACCATCCTATAGGAGATCTTCACCTTCTACCATAAAGAACCTCAAATGGAGTCGTACCAATACTTGAATGATAGCTATTATTATAAGCAAACTCAAACAAAGGCAAATGATCATCCCAATTACCCTTAAAGTCAATCACACAAGCTCTCAACATATCTTCTAATGTTTGGATAGTATGCTCCGCTTGCCCATCGGTTTGATGATGAAAGGCCGTGCTAAGCTTAACACTAGTACCAAGGCACCTTTGGAAAGATTTCTAAAACTTAGAAGTGAATGGGGTACCACGATTAGATATAATGGATAGGGGCACTCCATGCAACCTAACCATCTCCCATAGGTACAACTTAGCATAGTCTTCCGCCAAGTAAGAAACCTTGATGGGAATGAAATGAGCTGATTTCGTCATATGATCCACAATAACCCAAATCGAGTTATGTTGTCGTTGAGTGCAGAGTAAACCAATAATAAAGTTCATATTTAAATCTTCCCACTTCCAAGTTGGAATGCTAATGTCTTGAGACAAACCTCCTAAATTTTGATGCTCAACTTTCACTTGTTGACAATTGGAAAACTTAGCCACAAATTCCACAATATCATTCTTCATCCCACTCCACCATAAAACATCCCTTAGGTTATGGTACATCTTGATGGCTCCCGGGTGAATGAAATATCGAGAACTATGGGCTTCTAATAAAATCTCCTTCCTCAGTCATCAACATTGGGGACACACATACGATCTGATATCAAAGCACACCATCTCCCCCTTGGAAGAAAGCCTCAACGAATGTTTTAAGCACCACTTCCTTTAATTCCATCAAGATCGGGTCAAGACCTTGCTTTGATTTCACATCTAACACAAAAGATGATTCTGAACCATTATGAACCATAACACCACTTTCAGTAGAATCAACCAACTAAATACCCAACCGGGCCAATCGATCAACATCTCGAACCAACTCCTTCTTATCCTTATCAACATGAGCAATACTACCCATGGATAGCCGACTAAGAGCATCTGCCACTACATTTGCCTTGCCGGGGTGATAGAGGATACTCATGTCATAATCTACTAGTAACTCAAGCCACCTCCTTTGGTTGAGATTTAGATCCTTTTTCTTGAACGCATATTGCAATATTTTGTGGTCAATAAAGACGTCAACATGAACACCATATAGGTAATGCCTCCAAATCTTTAATGCAAATACAACTGCCGCTAGTTCCAAATCATGGGTAGGATAGTTCTTTTCATGCATTTTAAGTTGTCATGAAGCATAGCAATAACCTTCGCATTTTGCATTAGAACATATCCTAGTCTTACCCTTGAAGCATCCCAATAAACCACAAACCCATCGGGTCCTTCCGATAATGTCAATACCGGAGTGTAGGTAAGTTTATCTTTCAATTCTTGGAAACTCTTCTCACATGCTTCCGACCATAAAAACTTAACTTTCTTATCAATGGATAGGCAATCGAAGAAAAACCTTCGACGAACCTTCTATAAAAACCAGATAAACCCAAGAAACTTTGAATATCCGAAAGGGATAGAGGTCAAGGCTAAATCTTAACCACATCCATCTTCTTAGGATCTACCTCGATACCCTTACTGAAAACAATGTGACCTAGAAAAGTCACGGGTCTCAACCAGAACTCATATATGCTAAACTTTGCAAAGAGTTGTTGGTCCTTGAGGACTTGCAATACAATCCTCAAATGATTAATGTGCTCACCTTTGCTCCTTAAGTAATTCAAAATATCATCGATAAACACAATCACAAACATATCTAGGTATTGTCTAAACACCCTATTCATCAAATCCATAAATGCGACCGAAACATTTGTCAAAGCAAACGACATTACCAAGAACTCATAATGACCACACGTGTTCGAAAAGCCATCTTTGGAATGTCATCTTCCTTCACCCTCAATTGGTGATAACCCGACCGAAGGTCAATCTTAGAGAAGTAACTTGCTCCTTAGAGTAGATAAAAAAAATCATCTATCAGTGGAAGATGATACTTATTCTTAATGGTTAGCTTAATCAATTGATGGTAGTCAATACACATACGAAGTGAACCATCTTTCTTTCGAATAAACAAAATTGGGGCACCACATAGAGAGATACTTGATTGGATGAAACCCTTATCAAACAAATCTTTCAATTGCTCCTTTAATTCCTTAATTTCTATTGGAGCCATTCGGTAAGGAGGAATAGAAATAGGTTGCGTATCTGAGAGAAGGTCAATACCGAAGTCTATTTCTCTTTCGGGAGGAACACCGGGTAAATCATTGGGAAACACTTTCAAAAACTCATTAACAATGGGGACCGACTCAAAGATAGGGGTTTTGAAATCCATATCCCTAACCCCAAACAAGATGGTATATGCAACCCTTAGAAATCATCTTTCTAGCTTTAAGTCAAGAAACAAACTGACTCTTAGGCATAGAATTTCCCCCTTTCAACTCTAGAACGGGTTCACTTGGCAATTGAAACTTGACCACTTGGGTTCTACAATCAACAGAAGCGTAACACGAATATAGACAATCCATCCCAAGGATACCATCAAAATCTAACATATCAAGCTCTACGAGATCAACATAAGTAACTCTATGGGATAAGGAGACAAGACAACCTCTATAGACTCTCTTAGCCAAAATAGATTCACCAATAGGTGTAGAGCAGAAAAATGGTCTATCTACATATCTGGAAGAATATCAAACATCATAGCCACATATGGCGTCACAAAAGATAAGGTAGCACCGGGATCAAGCAAAGCATAAACATCAAGATGAAAGACTTTCAACATGCCGGTAACCATATTGGGAGAACCCTCTTGCTCATGATAACTTTAAAGTTCATAAGGTTGAGCTCGTCAACGGTTATCTCCTTCATTCTTAGAAACTAAGGGACAGTCCCTTATCTTATGGTTTGTCTCGCCACAACCAAAACATGCATTGGAACTGGCTAGGCATTTACCCTCATGTTTTCTTCCACACCTAGCACAAGTAGACAATGAAGATCCACCACCATTTCCTCCTTGAGGCTAGGTTTAGACACCCTTTATTTGTTCAACTTAGGAGCCGGAGCATTGGAGGAACCTTGATTGAAAAACCTTTGTCGAAACTTAGAACAACCATGTCCATCGGACCTTAAGTGTGAAAAGTCACCATCACCGGTCTTAGCCCTTTTTTCCTCCCTAGGCTTCTCCTTAAGTTTCTCCTCTTCGATTTGTTGTGCATGAATCATTAGGTGAGAAATGTCCATTTCATTGATAAGCATAATGGTATGACATTCCTTGACCACCATCTTGGACACTCCCAAAACAAACTTACTCATCCTTGCCCTAGGATTGGCAACCATAGTAGGAGCATACCTAGACAATTGCATGAATTTCAAAGCATACTCCTTCACACTCATGTTTTCTTGAAGAAGGTTAATGAATTCTAATAACTTAGTCTCTCTCATCTCAAGGGGAAAGAACCTATAAGGGAAAGCAACCTTAAACGTTTCCCAATCAAGAGGACCCGCATCAACCGCCCTCTCTTCCTTCCATTGGTTAAACCATACTTGAGCAACACCCTTAAGTTGATAAGCGGCCAATTCCACCTTCTCCACCGGTGTCACATCCATGATCATCAAAACCTTGTATACCTCATCCATAAACTCTTGAGGATCTTCCTCAACCTTTGAACCATGAAACTCCGGAGGATTTATCCTACTGAAGTCCCTCACTCTAGTTGCTACCATACCCACATTTGGGTTCATGGGGACAACAACCTCCCTATTGTCTTGAGCCGTCATGGCTTGGGCCAACAATTGAAAAGCAGCCATAAACTTCACAGTAGTCATTTGCTCGGCCAAAAGGTTGACCGAAACTTGAGGAGCTTCTCATGCCACATTCTCTCCCGCATTCCTTCTAATGTATGCTCTTCGAGGGGCCATATCCTTAAAAGCATCAGATAGGGATTAGAAGAGAGACATATAGAGTTAAACTCTATCGCATGACATTAGAGTGACGAAAGAAGTGGAATTTCCTAAACATCTTATAGCCTCTCAGTCATAAATGTGGCACGCTTCAGACTCATGAACAAGACTCTACTCGACGTAGCTTATGAGACATCCTAAGATCTTTCTAAACCTTGAGCTCTGAATACCAAGTTTGTCATAACCTAAAGTACACTCTAGACATGACATGACTTATGAGACCCCGAGTGGCCCCACACAAGCCACTTAGCATACCTCATACAAGATAATAGAAATAGAAGAGTTTAAAAAGTAGCATTTTCTATAAAAGAGTTTGACAAAAAGCGGAAGTCTAAACATAAGTCTCAATAAGCCATCTACTACATCAATAGAAGGAATCTGGGATGTAGCCCATACAAAGTCTAAAACTTGAAATGACATAAAGCTATAAAGGAGTTCCGGTCCTAGGATCATGAGGACTCACCAATCTCCAACAAGTTCAAAGAGCCAACTAGCCACGAGTATGAGGAATAGAAGCATCGGACCCTACATTAGTGAGACAATGTAGGAACAAGTATGCGTTAGTACATGGAATGTACCAAGTATGATAGCAATGCATAAGAGTTATAAAATCATGCAAAAGGGACTTTATATGACATGCAATGACCAAGCTAATTCATAAAATAACTTTCTAGAAAACATAAGCATAATCATGGTCAATGCAAGCTAAACATCTTTAAAACACATTTGAGATACTTTTAGAAAGTAACCTTAGTTCATCAATGTGGAAAGATAGCCTTAACCGACATAGACCATGTGAGCTATAACATGGAATCCGGTGTCAATCCCACACCAAAAAGAGATTGTCCTACTTGCCAAGGTAAGGACCATGAACTTGAGCTAAAGTGGATCCACTAGCTAATGTCTATCTAAGACAATCATCCTATGGTGGCACATAATTATGGGACATGGGTAATCGCCACTTGTCCACTCGATGCTAGGAATAAATCCCATGGAATAGTCATTAATCATAGTCATCTTATTATCCATGGAAAGGCACAATTAAAAAGCCAATCCAAGATAGAGTTCATTAAAAAAGCTCCATAGTCTTGATTCAACTAAGGTGAGAAAACCTTTCAACCTTATGAATCCTTTATGTGAGAAACTCTTTCACAATTCAACAACAACATCGATGCTTCACTCTCAAAGCAACCTTAAATCTATTATATCAATTTCATGAGGAAACATGCATATCTTCATAAATTCAACTTTCATAGTTCAAAAGCCTCATCATATGTTCATAGTCTAGAAATCATGGATCATGCATGGATTCATGTGAATTCAACTTAAAAACATGTAATTACTCCAATTCATTCATAAAAAGACATAAAATAATCAATTAAATCATAATTGCTAAGAACCCATGAGATTGAATAAAACCCTAATTTCAATTGGGGATACAAACTTGTAAAATTGGAGAATTTAGGAACCCTATGGAGGAAAGGACTCCATAGGTGAATACTATCATACCTTGATGTTAAAAACCCACAATCAATGGTGAATTTTGAGACTTGATCTTGAAACCCTAGTCTTCTTCTTCAAGCTTTACAGAGAGAAATTTTGGAGGAAGAACTTGGAGGGATTTGGGGAAATTGAAGAATGATCTAGAATAGTTAGATTTTAGGCTTAAAAGACTTATATAGTGTCTAGGATTAGGATCAAAATGATCTAGCTTAGGCATTAATCAATTAGGGAAAAAGAAAAAAAGCCCTTAAAAATAATTACTGAATCGACCTACCGTTCAGACCTTGGACGGACCATTACGGTTCAATTGTCGGTGGATTCAGAAACTATTATTTTGGACCTTCAATCGACGAAACCCATGTATGGTTAGTAGGTCAACCTATGGACCGTACATGACCACCGTAGGTCATAACTTCTTCTTTAAAATTTCATTAAGTCTGGAAGTGACCTATGAGACCTACCTTATCTCGTACAAAGACTGACGGGTCGTCCTGGTGAACCATATAAAGGGTTCTGAGACATTATTTTGGAAATTAAATTCCCCACCACCTACAAATGCCACCTACGGCCCATAGATGCTTCTACCAACCATAGGTGGGAGCCGAAGGTCATGCCTGAAACCCTAAAACTGCATTTTCCTCCTTTTCTAAACCCGAGGTGTTATAAAAGTTTTTGCTGAAAAAACTTTATGAAAACCTTGTAATGATTTGAAGAAGCATTACGTAAAGTCCAACCATTTTAAGTCATTTTTTTGCATTACGAGCCAACTTTTAGGAATTACGCGACTTTCTTGGTTTTTTATTTTTATTAGCCAATGGATCTGGCGCCTTGGAGCACCCAAAAATATTTTTTTAAAAATATTTATGAGAACCTCCGTAATAAGTTGGGGATGCATTACGTACAGTCCCACTATTTTTAAGATATATTTTCGCATTTACGAGCTAACTTTAAGGAATTATGTGATTTTGTTTTTTTGCGTATTAGCCCATGGATCTGGTGCCTTGGAGCATCCAAGAATATTTTTTTTAAAAACTTTATGAGGACCTGCAAAATGATTTGGAGAAGCATTACGTATAGTCTCATCATTTTTAAGGAATATTTTCACATTTACGAGCCAACTTTTAGGAATTACGCGACTTTCTTGGTTTTTCATGTGTATTCGCCCATAGATCTGGCGCCATGGAGCTTCATAAATTTTTTTCTGAAAATTTTTTATGAGGACCTCTATAATGAGTTTGGGAAGTATTACGTATAGTCCCACCACTGTAAGGCATATTTTAACATTTACGAGCCAACTTTTAGAAATTACGCGACTTTCTTTGTGTTTTGTGTGTATTCGCCCATGGATCTGGCGCCTTGGAGCAACCAAAAAAATTTTATGAAAAAACTTTATGAGAACTACGTCATGAGTTGGGGAAGCATTATGCATAGTATCATTAAGCATAGTATGACCATTTTAAGGCATATTTTTGCATTTACGATCCAATCTTTAGAAATTATGTGACTTTCTTGGTTTTTCGTATGTATTAGCCCATGGATCTGACGCCTTGGAGCACCCAAAATATTTTTCTGAAAAAACTTTATGAGTATCTCCATAATGAGTTGGGTATGTACTACGCATAGTCCCACCATTTTATGGCATATTTTATCATTAATGAGCCAACTTTTAGAATTACACGACTTTATTAGTTTTTCAGGTGTATGAGCCCATGGATCTGGCGCCTTTGAGCACCAAAAATGTTTTCTAAAAAAATTGTATGAGGACCTCCTTAGTGAGTTTGAGAAGCATTACATATAGTCGCACCATTTTTAAGGCGTATTTTTGCATTTACGAGCCAACTTTTAGAAATTACGCGACTTTCTTAGTTTTTTGTGTTTATTAGCCCATGGATATGGCACGTTGGAGCACCCAAAAAGTTTTCTAAAAATTCTTTATGAAGACCTCCGTAATTAGTTGGGGAAGCATTACATATAGTCCCAGTATTTTAAAGGCATATTTTCGCATTTACAAACCAACTTTTTGGAATTATACGACTTTCTTGATTTTTCGCGTGTATTAGCCCATAGATATGGCGCCTTGAAGCACCCAAAAAAGTTTTCTAAAAAAATATATGAAAACCTCCGTAATAAGTTGGGAAGAATTACGTATAGTTCCATAAATTTAAGGCATATTTTCACATTTACGAGCAAAATTTTAGGAACTACGCGACTTTTTTAGTTTTTTCGTGTATATAAGCCCATGGATCTGGCGCAGTGGAGCACCCAAAAATTTTGTTAATAAAAACTTTATGAGGACCTCGTTAATAAGTTGGGGAAGCAAAACTTACAGCCCCATCATTTTAAGGCATATTTTCTCATTTACAAGTCAACTTTTAGGAAATACACGGCATTCTTAGTTTTTCGTGTGTATTAGTCCATGGATTCGACGCCTTGGAGCACCAAATATTATTTTATCAAAAAACTTTATGAGAACTTCCGTAATGAGTTGGGAAATCATTACGTGTAGTCCCACCATTTTTACGGCATATTTTCGCATTTGCAAGCCAACTTTAAATAATTACGTGACTTTCTTGGGTTTTCTTGTGTATTAGCCCATGGATCTGGTGCCTTGGAGCACCAAAAATATTTTTATGAAAAAACATTATGAGGACCTCCGTAATGAGTTGGGAAAGCATTATCTATAGTCCCACTATTTTTTTATGGAATATTTACGTATTTACGAGCCAACTTTTAGGAATTACACTATTTTTTTTTGTTTTTCGTGTGTAATAGCCCATGGATTTGGCACCTTGGAGCACCCAAAAATTTCTTTTTTGTAAAAACTTTATAAGGACCTCCGTAATGAGTTGGAGAAGCATTACCGATAGTCCCACCGTTTTTAGGGAATATTTTCACATTTACGAGCAAACTATTAAGAATTACGTGACTTTTTTAGTTTTTCGTGTTATTAGCCCATTGAACTGATGCCTTGGAGAACCCCAAATAATTTTTTGAAAAATCATTATGAGGACCACCATAATGAGTTGGGGAAGCATTACGTACAATCCCACCATTTTTAAGGAATATTTTTTGCATTTAAGAGCCAACTTTTAGAAATTACGTGACTTTCTTAGTTTTCGTGTGTATTAGCCCATGGATTTGGCACCTTGGAGCAACCAAACTATTTTTCAGAAAAATCACTATTAGGACCTCCGTAATGAGTTGCGGAAGCATTACGTATAGTCTCACCATTTTTAAGACATATTTTCACATTCAAGAACCAACTTTTAGGAATTACGTGATTTTCTTGTATTTTTCGCGTGTATTAGCCCATAGATCTGGCGCCTTGAAGTACCCAAAAATGTTTTTGAAATTTTTTTATGAGAAACTTCGTAATGAGTTGAGGAAGCATTACGTATAGTTCCACTATTTTTTGAGAAATATTTTCATATTTACGAGCCAACTTTTAGGAATTACGTAATTTTCTTATATTTTCGTATATATTATCAGATGGATCTGGGCCGTGGAGCGCCCCAAAAAAATTTCTGAAATTTTTTTATGAGGACCTCCATAATGAGTTGGGAAAGCATTACGTATAGTCGCACCATTTTAAGACATATTTTCGCATATACGAATAAACTTTTAGGAACTACACGCTTTCTTGGTTTTTTGTGTGTATTAGCTTATTGATCTAGCGCCTTGGACCATTCAAAGAGAAATTTTGAAAAAACTTTATGCGCACCTCCGTAATGAGTTGGGAAAGCCCATGTATCTGGTGCCTTGGAGCACCCAAATTTTTTTTTTGAGAAAACTTTATGAGGATCTCCGTAATGAGTTGTTTATCATTATGTACAATCCCACAATTTTAAGGCATATTTTTGCATTTACGAGCCAACTTTTAGGAATCACACGACTTTCTTGGTTTTTCGTGTATATTAGCCCATGGATCTGACATCTTGAAGCACCCAAATTTTTTTTCTGAAAAACTTTATGAGGACCTCCATAATGAGTTGGGGAAGCACTTAAAATATATATATATATATATAGTCCCACAACTTTGTAAGGCATATTTTTGCAGTTAAAACGAACTTTTATGAATTACACGATTTTCTTGATTTTCTTGTGTATTAGCCCATGTATTTTGTGCCTCTGAGCAGCCAAATATTTTTTAAAAAGAAATTTATGAGAACCACCGTAGTCAGTTGAGGAAGCATTAAGTATAGTTCCATAATTTGTTAAGGCATGTTTCTGCATTTACAAGCCAACTTTTAAGAATTAAGTGACTTTGTTTGTTTTTCGTGTGTATTAGCCCATGGATTTGGCTCCTTGGAGCACCCCAAAAAATATTCACAAAAAGCCTTTATGAGGACCTCTGTAATGAGTTGGGGAAGCATTACATAGTCCCACCATTTTAAGGTATATTTTCACATTAACGAGCCAACTTTTAGAAATTATGTGACTTTTCTAGTTTTCGTGTGTATTAGACCATGGATCCGTCGCCTTGGAACACTAAAAAAAAATTTCTAAGAAAACATTATGAGGACCTTCGTAATGAGTTAGGAAGTATTACGTATAGTTCCACCATTTTTTAAGGCATATTTTCAAATTTACGAGCCAACTTTTAGTAATTATGCAACTTTCTTTGTTTTTTGTATGTATTAGCCAATGGATCTGGTGCCTTGGAGCACCCAAATATATTTTTAAAAGAACTTTATGAGGACCTACGTAATGAGTTAGGAAGACATTACATATAGTCCCACCATTTTAAGGCATATTTCCGCATTTACGAGCTAACTTTAAGAAATTACTCGACTTTCTTGGTTTTTCGTATGTATTAGCTCATGGATCTGGCGCCTTGGAGCACCAATAATTTTTTCAAACATTTGTTTAAAAAAAATTTTCGCATTCATGAGCCAACTATTAGGAATTACGCGACTTTCTTTATTTTTCGTGTGTATTAGCACATGGATCTGGCGTCTTAGAGCACCCAAAAGTTCTTTCTAAAAAAACTTTATGAGGACCTCTGTAATGCGTTGGGGAAGCATTACGTATTGTCTACCATTTTTAAGGCATAGTTTCGCATTTACGAGCCAAATTTTAGGAAATTACGTGATTTTCTTTGATTTTCATGTGTATTAGCCCGTGGATCTGGCGCCATAGAGCCCTCAAAAATAGTTTTTGAAAAAAACTTTAGGAGAACCTCCGTAATGAGTTGGGAGGAATTATGTATAGTCCCACCATTTTTAAGGCATATTTTTGTATTTACGAGCCAACTTTTAGGAATCACGCGACTTTCCTAGTTTTTCGTGTATATTAGCCCATGGATCTGGCACCGTGGAGCACCCGAAAATATTTTATGAAAAATCTTTATGAGGACCTCCGTAATGGGTTGGGGAAGCATTACATATAGTCCCACCATTTTAAGGCATATTTTTGCATTTACGAGCCAAATATTAGGAATTACACGACTTTCTTGGTTTCATGTTTATTAGCCCATTGATCTGATGCCTTGGAGCACCCAAAATTTTAGGACCTCCATAATGAGTTGGGGAAGCATTACGTATAGTCCCACCATTTTTTAATGTATGTTTTTGCATTTACGAGCTACCTTTTAAAAATTACGCGACTTTCTTGGTTTTTCATGTGTCTTAGCCCATGGATCTTGCGCCTTAGAGTACCCAAAAGTTTTTTCTGAAAAAACCTTAAGAGGACCTATGTAATGAGTTGAGGAAGCATTATGTATAGTCCCACCATTTGTTTAAAATATATTTTTGCATTCATGAGCCAACTATTAGGAATTATGCGACTTTCTTTGTTTTTTGTGTGTATTAGCCCATGGATCTGGCATCTTGGAGCAACCGAAAGTTCTTTCTAAATTTTTTTTTATGAGGACCTCTATAATGAGTTGGGGAAGCATTACGTATTGTCCACCACTTTTAAGGCATATTTTCGCATTTACGAGCCAACTTTTTGGAATTACGCGACTTTCTTGGTTTTCATGTGTATTAGCCCTTGGATCTGGTACCTTGGAGCACCCAAAGTATTTTTCTAAAAAAACTTTATGAGGACCTCCGTATTAAGTTGGGAAAGCAATACGTATAGTCCCACCATTTTAAGGCATATTTTTGCATTTACGAGTCAACTTTTAAGAATTACACGACTTTCCTAATGTTTTGTGTGTATTAGACCACGTATTTTGGTGCCTTTTAACACCCAAGAACTTTTTTCTAAAAAACAATTATGAGGAACTCCGTAATGAGTTGGGAAAACATTACATATAGTCCCACCATTTAATTTTAAGGCATATTTTTACATTTACGAGCTAACTTTAAGGAATTACACAACTTTTTTGGTTTTTCGTGTGTATTAGCTCATTGATCTAGCGCTTTGGAGCACCCAAAAAAATTTTAGAAAAAATTTATGAGGACCTCCATAAAGAGCTAGGGAAGCCTTACGTATAGTCTCACAATTTTTAAGGCATATTTTCGCATTTACGAGCGACCTTTTTGGAATTACGTGACTTTCATTATTTTTCGTGTAGCTCCTTGGAGAACCCAAAAACCTTTTATGAAAAAACCTTATGAGGATCTCCATAAAGAGTTGGGAAAGCATTATGTATAGTCCACCATTTTTTAAGGAATATTTTTACTATTAAAAGGCAACTTTTAGGAATCACGCGACTTTCTTGGTTTTCGCATATATGAGCTCTCTGGCGCCTTGAAGCACCCAAAAAAATTTTCAGGAATTTTTTTATGAAGACCTTTGAAATGAGTTGGGAAGCATTATTACGTATAGTTCCACAATTTTTAAGATAAATTTTCTCATTTAAGAGCTAACTTTTAGAAACTACGCGACTTTCTTTGTTTTTTCGTGTGTATTAGCCCATGGATCTGGTACATTGGAGCACCCAAAAATTTTGTTAAAAAAAAACTTTATGAGGGCCTTTGTAATAAGTTGGGGAAGGAATGCTTACGGTACAACCATTTTAAGGCATATTTATATATTTACGAGCCATCTTTTAGGAATCACGCGACATTCTGGTTTTTCATGTGTATTAGCCCATGGATCTAAAGCCTTGGAGCATCCAAAAATATTTTCTGGAAAAACTTTATGACGACCTCCGTAATGAATTGGGGAAGTATTACGTAAAGTCCCACAATTTTTACGGCATATTTTCACATTTACGAGCCAACTTTTAGGAATTACGTGACTTTCATGGTTTTTCGTGTGTAGTAGCCCATGGATCTAATGCCTTGAAGCACCCAAAATATTTTTCTGAAAAAAACCTTATGAGGACCTTCGTAATGAGTTTGGAAAGCATTATGTATAGTCCCTCTATTTTTAAGGCATATTTATGTATTTACAAGCTAACTTTTAGGAATTACACGACTTTTTTTATTTTTTCGTGTGTATAAGCCTATGGATCTGGCGCCTTGGAGCAACCAAAATTTTTTTTTTGAATAAACTTTATGAGGACCTCCGTAATGAGTTGGAGAAGCCTTATGTATAGTCCCCACCATTTTTTAAGACATATTTTTGTATTTACGAGCCAACTTTTAGAAATTACATGACTCTCTTTGTTTTTCGTGTGTATTAACCCATGGATCTGGCGCCTTGAAGCACCGAAATATTTTTTCTAATAAAACCTTATGAGGACCTCCATAAGGAGTTGGGGAAGCATTATGTATATTCCCACCATTTCAAGGCATATTTTTTCACTTACGAACTAACTTTTAGAAACTACACGGCTTTCTTGGTTATTCTTGTGTATTAGCCCATTAATCTGGAGCCTTGGAGCATCCAAAAAAAATTTTTGAAAAAACTTTATGCGGACCTCCTTAATGAGTTAGGAAAGCATTAATTGCAGTCCCACAATTTTTAAAGGCATATTTTCGCATTTACGAGCCAACTTTTAAGGATTAAATGGCTTTCTTTGTTTTTCGTGTGTATTAGCCCATGGATTAGGCGCCTTGGAGCACCCAAAAATGTTTTTGGAAAGAACTTTATGGGGACCTCTGTAATGAATTGGGGAAGCATTACGTATAGTCCCACCAATTTTTAAGGCATATTTTTGTATTTACGAGCCAGCTTATAGGAATCACGCAACTTTCTTGGGTTTTCGTGTTATATTAGCCATTGTCTGGCGCCTTAGAACACCCAAAATATTTTTCTGAAAAAACCCTTACGAGGACCTCAGTAATGAGATGGGGAAACATTACATATAGTCGCACAATCTTTTAAGGCATATTTTTACATTTACAAGCCAGCTTTCGGAATTATGCAACATTCTTGGTTTTCATGTGTATTAGCCCATTGATCTGGTGCCTTGGTGCAACCCCAAAATTTTTTTTGAAAAAATAATATGGCGACCTTCATAATAAGTTGGGAAAGTATTACATATAGTCTCATTATTTTTAAGGCATATTCTCGTATTTACGAGTCAACATTTAGAATTAAGCGAACTTTTTTGTTTTTCGTGTGTATTAACCCATGGATCTGGCGCCTTGGAGCACCCACCAATCTTCTTGAAAAAACTTTATGAGGACCTCCGTAATGAGTTGACACCATTTTTTAAGGATTTTTTTTCTCATTTATGAGCAAACTTTTAGGAATTATGTGACTTTCTTGGTTTTGCATGTGTTTTAGCCCACGGATCTGGCACCTTGGAGCACCCAAAATTCTTTTATGAAAAACTATATGAGGACCTCCATAATGAGTTGGGAAAGCATTACGTATAGTTCCACCATTTTTTAAGACATATTTTCACATTTACCAGCCAACTTTTCAGAATTACGCGACTTTCTTGGTTTTTTGTGTGTTTTAGCCATGAATCTGGCGCCTTGGAACACCTGAAATTTTTTTCTAAAGAAACTTTATGAGGACCTCCGTAATGAGTTAGGGAAGCATTACATATAGTCCCACCATTTTTAAGGCATAGTTTTGCATTTACAAGCAAACTTTTAGGAATTACGCGACTTTCTTGGTTTTTCGTGTGTATTAGCCCATGGATCTAGCGCCTTTGAGCACCCAATTTATTTTTCTAAATATCTTTATGAGGACTTCTGTAATTAGTTGGGGAATCATTACATATAGTTCCACTATTTCTGAGGCATATTTTCACATTTACGACCCAACTTTTATAAATTATGCGACTTTCTTGGATTTTCATGTGTATTAGCCTATGGATCTTTCACCTTGGAGCACTCAAACAGTTTTTCTAAAAAAATTTACGAGGACCTCCATAATGAGTTGGGGAAACATTACATATAGTTTCACCATTTTAAGACATATTTTCCCATTTAGGAGCCAACTTTTAGAAATTAAGCGACTTTCTTGATTTTTTGTGTGTATTAGCCCATGGATATGGCGCCTTGGAGCACCCAAATTTAAAAAAAAAAAATCATTATGAGAATCTTTGTAATGAGTTGGGGAAGCATTAAATATACTCTCACCATTTTTAAGATATATTTTCGCATTTACGAGTAAACTTTTAGAATTACGCTACTTTCTTGATTTTCTCATGTTTATCAGCCCATAAATTTGGCGCCTTGAGGAACCTTGACACTTTTTGAAAAAACTTTATGAGGATCTCCGTAATAAGTTTGGGAAGCATTACGTATAGTTCCATTATTTTAAGGTATATTTTTGCATTTACGAGGTAACTTTTAAGAATTACGCGACTTTCTTAGTTTGTCATGTGTATTTGCCCATTGATCTGGCGCCTTGAAGCACCCAAAAATATTTTTTGAAAAAATATTAAGAGGACCTTCGTAATGAGTTGGGAAGCATTACATGCAGTCCCACCAATTTTTAAGGCATATGTTAACATTTACGGGCCAACTTTTAGAAATTACACGATTTTTTTAGTTTTTTCTATGTTAGTTAGCCCATGGATCTGGCATCTTGAAGCACCCAAAAAAATTTCTGAAAATTTTTTAGGACCTCCTTAATAAGTTGGGGAAGCATTATGTATAGTGCCACCATTTTAAGGCATATTTTCGTATTTAAGAGCCAACTTTTAAAATTACGCGACTTTACTGGTTTTTCGTGTGTATTAGACCGTAGATCTGGCGCCTTGGAACACCAAAAAGATTTTTCAAGAAAATCTAATGAGGACCTCCTTAATGAGTTGAGGAAGCATTACGTACAGTCCTACCATTTTAAGGCATATTTTCGCATTTACGAACAACTTTTAAGAATTATGCGACTTTCTTGATTTTTTGTGTTTATTAGCCTATGGATCTAGCGCCTTGGACCACCCAAATGTTTTTGAAAAAACTTTATTAAGATCTCCGTAGTTAGTTGGGGAAACATCACGTACAGTCCCACCATTTTTTGAGACATATTTTCGCATTCACGAGCCAACTTTTAGGAATTATATGACTTTCTTTGATTTTTGTGTGTTAACCCATGGATCTGACGCCTTGGACCACCCAAAAAACTTTTTTGAAAAAACTTTATAAAGACCTCCGTGATGAGTTAGGGAAGCATTACGTATAGTCCCACCATTTTAAGGCGTACTTTCACATTTATGAACCAACTTTTAGAAACTATGCGACTTTTTCTTTTTTCATGTGTATAAGCCCATTGATCTGGCGCCTTGGAGCATCCAAAAATGTTTTTTGAAAAAACTTTATACGGACCTTCGTAATGTGTTAGGGAAGCATTACTTACAGTCCCACTATTTTCGCTGCATATTTTCGCATTTACCAGTCAACTTTTACGAATTACGTGGTTTTCTTGGTTTTTCGTGTGTTAATAGCCCATGGATTTGGCGCCTTGGAGCACCCAAAAATTTTTCTAAAAAATTTTATGAGGACCTCCGAAATGTGTTGGGGAAGCATTACGTATAGTCCCACAAATTTTTAAAATATATTTTCATATTTACGAGCCAACTTTTTGAATTACGCGACTTTCATGGTTTTTCATGTGTACTAGCTCATGGATGTGCCGCCTTGGAGCACCCAAAAATTTTTTCTGAAAAACCTTTCTGAGGACCTCCATAATGTGTTGGGGAAGCATTACGTATAGTCCCACCACTTTAAGGCATATTTTCGCATTTACGACCCAACTTTTAGGAATTACGCGACTTTCTTTGTTCTTCATGTGTATTAGCCCATGGATCTGGGGCCATGGAGTACCCAAAAGTTTTTTCTGAAAATTTTTTATGAGGACCTCCGTAATGAATTGAGAAAGCATTACGTATAGTTCCACCATTTGTTTATGGAATATTTTTGCATTTACGAGTCAACTATTAAGAATTACGCGACTTTCTTGGTTTTTCGTGTATATTAGTCCATGGATCTGGCGCCTTGGAGCACCCAAAATATTTTTCTGAAAAATCTTTATGAGGACCTCCATAATAATTTGGAGAAGCATTATGTATATTCCACCTTTTTAAAGGCATATTTTCGCATTTACGAGCCAAATTTAAGAACTACTCGACTTTCTTTGTTTTTGTGTATATTATCCAATGGATCTGGCGCCTTGAACCACTAAAAAAATTTTTCTGAGAAAATTTTATAAAGAGCTCCGTAATGAGTTGGGAAGTATTATGTACAGTCCTACCATTTTCAAGGCATATATTCGTATTTACGACCCAACATTTAGGAATCACTCAACTTTTTTGGTTTTCGTGTATATTATCCCATAAATCTAGCAACTTGGAGCACTCGAAAATATTTTTTGAAAAAACTTTATAAGGATCTCCGTAATGAATTGGGGAAGTATCACATATAGTCCCACAATTTTTAAGGGCATGTTTTTTTATTTATGAATGAAATTTTAGAAATTACACAATTTTCTTGGATTTCGTGTGTATTCGCCCATAGATCTGGCACCTTTGAGCACTCAAAATTGGACCTCCGTAATGAGTTGGGAAAGCATTACGTATAGTCCCATTATATTTAAGGCATCTTTTCGCATTTACGAGCTAACTTTTAGGAATAACGCGACTTTCCTGGTTTACGTGTGTATTAGACCATGGATATGTCGCCTTGAAACATCCAAAAAGTTTTTTCTAAAAAACCATTATGAGGACCTCCGTAATGAGTTGAGGAAGGATTATGTATAGTTCAATAATTTTTTATGACATATTTTTGAATTTACGAGCCAACTTTTAGGAATTACGCGGCTTTCTTGCTTTTTCATATGTATTAGCCCATGGATCTGGTGCTTTGGAGCACCAAAATTTTTTTTAAAAAAAGCTTTATGAGGCCCTTCATAATGAGTTGAGGAATCATTACGTACAGTCCAACCATTTTAAGGGATATTTCCGCATTTACGAGCTAACTTTTACGAATTAAGCGAATTTCTTAGTTTTTTGTGTGTATGGATCTGACGCCTTAGAGCAAAAAAAAAAATTTGGAAAAAACTTTATGAGGACCTTTGTAATGAGCTGGGGAAGCATTACATATAGTCCAACCATTTGTTTAAAAAATATTTTCGCATTTACGAGCCAATTATTAGGAATTACGTGACTTTCTTTGTTTTTCGTGTGTATTAGCCCATGGATCTGGTGCCTTGGAGCACCCAAAAGTTTTTTCTACAAAAACTTTATGAGGACCTTCTTAATGAATTGGGGAAGCATTCCGTATTGTCTATCATTTTTAAGACATATTTTCACATTTACGAGCCAGCTTTTAGAAATTACGCGACTTTCTTGGTTTTTCGTCTGTATTAGCCCATGGATCTGGCACCTTAGAGCTCCCAAAAATATTTTTTGAAAAAGGCTTTATGAGAACCTCTATAATGAGTTGGGAAGTATTACGTATAGTTCCACCATTTTTAAGGCATATTTTCGCATTTACGAGCCAACTTTTAGGAATCACGTGACTTTCTTAGTTTTTCGTGTATTTATAGCCCATGGATATGGCACCTTGGAGCGCTCAATTTTTTTTTAAAAAAAACTGTAAGAGGACCTCTGTAATGATTTGGGGAAGCATTACATATAGTCCCAATATTTTAAGGCGTATTTTCGCATTTACGAGCCAATTATTAGGAATTACACGACTTTCTTGGTTTTTGTGTATAGTAGTCCATGGATCTGGCGCCTTGGAACACTTAAAATTTTAGAACCTCTGTACTGAGTTAGGGAAGCATTACGTATTTTCCCACCATTTTAAGGCATGTTTTCGCATTTACGAACCAACTTTTAGAATTATGTGGCTTTCTTGGTTTTTGTGTGTATTAGCACATGGTTTTGGCGCCTTGGAGCACTCGAAATATGTTTCAGAAATTTTTGTATGAAGACGTCGTGATGATTTGGGGAAGCAGTCCCACAATTTTTTGTGGCATATTTTCGCATTTACGAACCAACTTTTAGAAATGATGCGACTTTCCTAATTTTTTATGTGTATTAGACCATCGATGTGGTGCCTTGGAACACCCAAAAAGTTTTTCTAAAAACATTATGAGGACCTCCGTAATTAGTTGGGGAAACATTACGTATAATTCCACCATTTTAAGCCGTTTTTTCTCATTTACAAGCCAACTTTTAGAAATTACACGACTTTATTGATTTTTCGTGTGTATAAGCCCATGGATCTAGTGCCTTAGCTTGGAGAACCCAAAATTATTTTTGAAAAAACTTTATGAGGACCTCTGTAATGAGTTAGGAAAGCAGTACGTACAACCCCATCATTTTTAAAGCATATATTTGCATTTATAAGCTAACTTTTAGGAATTACGTGACTTTCTTGGTTTTTGTGTGTATTAGCTCATGGATCTAGCGCCTTGGAGCACCCAAAATATTTTTAGAAAAAATTTATGAACACCTCTGTAATGAGTTGGGGAAGCATTACATATAATCCCACCATTTTAATGCATATTTTTGCATTTACGAGCAAACTATTAGGAATTACGCGACATTCGTTGTTTTTTGTGTGTACTAGCCCATGGATCTGGCGCCTTGGAGTTCCCAAAAACTTTTCTGAAAAAACTTTATGAGGATCTAAGTAATGAGTTGAGGAAGAATTATGTATAGTCCCACCATATGTATATGGAATATTTTTGTATTTACGAGTTAACTATTTGGAGTTATGCGACTTTCTTGGTTTTTCGTGTCTATTAGCCAATGGATCTGGCGCCGTGGAGCACCCAAAAATTTGTTTTTAAAAAAACTTTATGAGGATCTCCGTAATGAGTTGAGGAAGCATTACGCATACTCCACCATTTTAAGGCACATTTTTGCATTTACGAGTCAACTTTTTGGAATTATGTGACTTTCTTAGTTTTTAGTGTGTATTAGCCCATGGACCTGGCGCCTTGGAGCACCCAAAATTTATTTTTGAAAAGACATTATGAGGATCTCTGTAATAAGTTTGAGAAGCATTATGTATACTCCCACTATTTTTAAGGCATATTTTCTCATTTACGACCAAACTTTTTGAAATTATGCGACTTTCTTGACTTTTCATGTGTAATAGCCCATGGATCTGACGCCTTGGAGCACCCAAAAATAATATTTCTAAAAAAAATTCATATGGACCTCCGTAATAAATTGGGGAAGCATTACTATAGTCTCACAACTTTTCAAGGCATATTTTCTCATTTACGAGGCAACTTTTAGAAATTTCGTGATTTCAGGGTTTTTCATAAGTATTAGCCATGGATCTGGCGCTTAGGAGCCAACTTTTAGGAATTACGAGACTTTCTTGGTTTTTCGTATGTGTTAGCCCATGGATCTGACGCCTTGGAGTACCCAAAAAAGTTCTCTGAAAAAACTTTAAGAGGACCTCCGTAATGAGTTGAGAAAGCATTACGTATAGTCTTTATCATTTTTAAGGCCTATTTTCACATTTACGAGTCGACTTTTAAGAACTTCATGACTTTCAGGGTTTTTCATGTGTATTAGCCCATGGATTTGGCGCTTAGGAACACCCAAAATGTTTTTCGGAAAGAACTTTATGAGGTCCTCCGTAATTAGTTGGGAAGCATTACATATAGTCCCACCATTTTAAGGCATATTTTCGCATTCACGAGCCAACTTTTAGAAATTATCCGACTTTCATTGATTTTTCATGCGTATTAGCCCATGGATCTAGCACCTTGGAGCACCAAAAAAAAATTCTGAAAAACTTTATGAGAGCCTCTGTAATGAGTTAGAGTAACATTACGTATAGTCCTATCATTTTTTATGTGATAATTTTGTATTTATGAGCCAATTTTTAGGAATTACGCGACTTTATTAGTTTTTCATGCGTATTAACCCATGAATCTGGCGCCTTAGAGCACCAAAAAAGTTTTTCGAAAAAACTTTATGAGCACCTTCGTAATGAGTTGGGGAAGAATTACGTCTAGTTCCACCATTTTAAGGCATATTTTCGTATTTATGAACCAATATTTAGGAATTATGTAATATTTTGTTTTTTCGTGTTTATTAGCCCATAGATCAGGCGCCTTGGAGCATCAGAAATATATTTTGAAAAAACTTTATAAGGACCTCTGTAATGAGTTGGGGAATCATTACTTACAATCCCACTATTTAAGACATATTTTCACATTTACGAGCCAACTTTTGGGAATTACGTGACTTTCAAAGTTTTTCATGTGTATTTGCCCATGGATCTAGCGCATTGGAGCACCCAATAAGTTTTTTAAAAAAACTTTATGAGGACCTCTGTAATGACTTGGGAAGCATTACGTACAGTTTCATTATTTTTAAGACATATTTTTGCATTTATGAGCCAAAGTTTTAGGAATTACGCAATTTTATTGGTTTTTCGTGTGTAATGCCCATGAATCTGGTGGCTTGGATCACCTAAAAAAAATTTCTAAAAAAAGTTTATGAGGACCTCCGAAATTAGTTGGGGAAGCATTACGTATAGTCCCACCATTTTTAAAGCATATTTTCCCATTTATAAGCTAACTTTTATAATTACGCGACTTTCTTGGTTTTCCGTATGTATTAGCCCATGGATCTGGCACCTTGGAGCACCTAAAAAGTTTTTCTGAATTTTTTTTTTTAGCTCCTCTGTTATGAGTTGGGAAATATTACGTATAATTCCACCATTTTTAAGATATATTTTTGTATTTACGAACCAACTTTTTAGAATTACGTGACTTTATTGGCTATTCGAGTGTATTATCCAATGGATCTGGCACCTTGGAGCACCAAAACAATTTTAAAAATAATTTATGAGGACCTTCGTAATGAATTGGGGAAGCATTACATAAAGTCCCACTATGTTTAAGGCATATTTTTGCATTTACGAGCCATCTTTTAATAATTACGCGACTTTCTAGGATTTTCGTGTGTATTAGCCTATGGATCTGTGTTTTCCTGAAAAAACATTATGATGATCTCCGTATTGAGTTGGAGAAGCATTACGTATAGTCCTACTATTTTTAATGCATATTTTCACATTTACGAGCCAACTTTTAGGAAATACGTGACTTTCTTGGTTTTTCATTTGTGTTAGGTCATGGATCTGGCGCCTTGGAGCACCAAAAAGTTTTTTCTGAAAAAACTTTATGAGAACCTCTGTAATGAGTTGGGGAAGCATGATGTAAATTTTCACCATTTTTAAAGCATATTTTCGCATTGATGGGCCAACTTTTTTGGATTTACGCAACTTTCTTTGTTTTTCGTGTGTATTAGCCCATTGATCTGGCGCCTAGGGACACCCAAAAAACTTTTTTGAAAAACCTTTATGAGTACCTTCGTAATAATTTGGGGAAGCATTACGTACAGTCCCACCATTTTGGAGGCATATTTTCACCTTTACGAGCCAACTTTTAGGAATTACGTGACTTTCTTGGTTTTTCGTGTGTATTAGCCCATGGGTCTGGCACCTTGGAGCACCCAAAATATTTTTCTGGTAATATTTGATGAGGACCTTTGTAATGAGTTTGGGAAGTATTACGTATAGTCTAACCATTTTTAAGGCATATTTTCGCATTTACGAGCCAACTTTTAGGAATTATGTCACTTTCTTGGTTTTTCGTGTGTATTAGCCCATGGAACTGGTGTCTTGGGGCACCCAAAATATTTTTTTTAAAAAAACTTTATGATGACCTCCGTAATGAGTTGATGAAGCATTACGTATAGTTCCAACATTTTAAGGTATATTTTAGCATTTACAAGCCAACTTTTTGGACTTATGTCACTTTTTTAGTTTTTCGTGTGTAGTAGCCCATGGATGTGGCGCCTTGGATCACCCAAAAATGTTTTTTGAAAAGTCATTATGTGGGGACCTCTGTAATGAGTTGGGGAAACATTCCGTACAGTCTCACCATTTTTAAGGTATATTTTAATATTTATGAGCCAACTTTTAGGAATTACGCAACTTTCTTGGTTTTACATTCTAGACCTGTTCAATATTTAATGGGATTGACTATGATATATTATATGATACTTACAAGAAGAATTTATAATGAGATAATGTAATTTCAAAATTAGCTAACTAGCTACGAATGAGTTAATTTTACTGTTATGTCCTTTTCGTTTTCAGAGGATAATTAGACTATTTCCTCTTAAAAGGAATAGTATTGTTAATCCACTTTATAGTGGATGTTTTGGACATAAAAATTATGAAATTTAGAAGAAAAAATAGTACTCCCTCTGGCTTACTTTATGTATATGGCATTATTTGACTTAGCATGGTGTTTAAGATAAAAATAAAAAAAATTAAATTTGTGGTCTAAAACAATCCTTAGATATTTGTGTGATATTAAATCATTTTACTAAGGGTAAAAGGAAAATTTTAAAGTTAAATTATTTCTAATTATGGTAAGGTGACATTCTTTTGGGATGGACTAAAAACAAAAAGGGTGACACAAACAGGAGGGATGGAGTATTTGTTTTCAAGTTGAAAATAATATTTGAAAATTTGAATTGTGTTTAGACATGAATATAAATTAAAATTGTTTTTGAATTTTTGTTGGTGGCTTGGAGTGAAAATGTGAAAATAATTTTTTGGAATTTTTTCGAATTCAAAAAAAGATGAATTCTGAAAAAATTGTTATAGTTCTATGTCTAAACAATTTTAGGTGGATATTTCTAGGTGGAACATTTATATTAAGTGTTGTTCTATAAAGTTCGAGTCGAGCGTTCTCATTGACTAATATGTTTCTGTCACGACCCAAAAATAGGGGTGATGACCCTTGTCTACTCCCACCAAGACAAGTCAGCTTCACCCAACCGAAAATGAAAGAAAAGAGGAAATAAATAAAGCAAGAACAAGACGAAGGCGGAAAACTTATTTATTCTAAACAACACTCCAAAATCTTGTTGTCACGTGTACAAGACACTAAAGTAAATATAGAATTCGAAAGATAAATACAAGTCTCAAAAGTCTTTTCTTATCAAATAGAACAACATATTAATAAAGGAAAATAGGTCCCATCGAGATCACAAGCAGCTACCTCTCGAGGAAGAGGAAGAGGAAGACGAGGAAGAAGAGGAAGAAAAGGAAGAAGAGGAGGAAGAGGAAGAAGAAGAGGAAGAAGAAGAGGAAGAAGAAGGAGGAGGAGGAGGAAGAAGAAGAAGATCAAAGCAAGGAGTGAGAACCACCAACACGGTACCCAACAAGCAACCTAGCTAAATCGAATACTCCTTTCCATTCCAACCGAACCTCCACAAACTATAACCTGCACATAAATCAGCCCAACCAATAATTCTACAATAAATAGCTCACAAGGCTCAATAATCACAGTTCAACAGTCTCAATTCGAACACCAACATGAATCAAGTAAGTCAATCTCTATCAAGTAGCTTATTCACAAGTATCACACATATCACTCACATTTCACAAGTAAGTCAGTCATAAGCATCAAATTGTATCAATCACAACACTATCCGTAAATGGCCTCGGCTTATATAAATCACTAGCCGGAAATGACCTCGGCTCATATAATTCACTAGCCGAAAATGACCTCGACTTTATAACACTTTCGGAAATGAACTCAGCATCACAAGCTATTACATGTCTCATCACGGTGTTCTAAATCAATGCACACAAGCAATATCACACCACATAGAAGAGACCACAAAATATATACATTTCAAGTCCACTTTCATGAAGTCAAGTATATCACCAATCAATCCAATAGGGAACACAACAAGGCATTTCACGATTCCACATTTTCATCAAGAAACCTTTTCATTTTTCCCCTTCTTTTATTAATTAACAATGATCAAGTGGAACAATAACCTTCACCTCAAACCCTATTACTCCCCAACTCACTTACAATGAAGAGAAGTAAACAATTCTACTAGATTATCAAATTTAAAAGATCACTTGCCTTAAATCAATCAATCAATCAATCTGAAGCGTGAGTTTTCCCCTTCCGAATCACTTCTGAAGCCACACAATCTATAAGTATTCATAATAAATTTCCAGAAGCAACAATACCCACACCAATTCTTTGAAAAATAGGTCAATCAACATAAAACCCACTTCCGAAATTAAGGTTTGAATCTGAAATTTAATACTTGGAAATGATATTCAAGGCTTTAGGTACCCATTAGTGAAAACCATTTTGAAAAGGGATTTGAAATCTGTTCACAATCCCAATTTTATCTCAAAATCTCAAGTTCTTGTCAAACCCTTAATTTATCGATTCAAAATCTTGATTTGAACACATAAACTCCAATATAGTAATGGGTAATTGAAGATTTAGAGTTAAGAATCGTTATCTAAGAGCTTTTCCTCGAAAATCTGGTCCAAATCACCACGTGTCATGCACTTATTTTAGACTTCTTATCTGATATGAGACTTTTATTGCCTATTTCTCTTATTGGATATTCTATTGTGTTGTATGCATGTTAAGTGCATTGTGTAGGGCCTCTCGGGGTCCTATACGACATGTCACATCTAGGGTATATATTGGGTCGTGACAATAACAGGTCAAAACAAGTCATGAACCAACATGATCAAAAATCATGATTAGAGACTAAGAAGGGAGGTTCGGGGCAAGAATTTACCATAATAACGTCTCCCCAGGTCTCTCCCAAAGACCCCATGCAAAGCTCCAACAATTCTCAATGTTTAGCACAAGAAATGAGCGCAGTCAGAGCTCAAATGATCAAGATATCAACTTTGGAAAGTTGAACAATGAATTTGAAAATGGGCTAATCACAATTACATAATCAGTTAAATGAACTCCGTGAATGCGTACCCCATGGTCACAATCATGCTAGTAAACTAGTGCTGGTCAATGCTGACCCTTCTCCACGAACGCCACACCATGTCCGTGATCGCATTGGGTTGGGGTCCCAATTCTCAGCAAACACAGAGTCGAGCCCGCAAATGCTAAGCAGAGCCCACAAATATGATTATCCAATTCGTGAACTTTCAAGAACGTGGCTCAAGGCCAACGATGTGAAGCACATACCATGGTGCACCAGCAAAGGTTGCACCAACCCAAATTTGGAGTTGGCAAAATGCCCGGATGGGGGCTGGGGATTTGTTACGAACCTTGTGCATGCAAAAGAACTATGCTACCCTACTAGATTTGACATTGCAAACTCAAGAGAGATATCAAAACTTTCAACTGAGGTCGTCTCGACAAAAAGTAGGTTCCACACCCTACCTCTATTTTAAACCAAAAATCCATAAGGTAGCTCGAAAAGAGCTTAGAAGCCGCAAGACCTAAACCAAGAGTCCTTCTAAACAAAACTCAATATTTTGGAGCTAGTGGATCCATATAAATGGCATTCTGAGGTCGTATATTTGATTTTTTTTTATCAAAGTCAACATTTTAAGTTTCAGAAGCTACAAAACATGCAAACACGCATAAAAACAAACGAACGATCAGGTGGCCAAACTGTTAGTGATAGCAAGTCATCGCTATATGAAATATGTAAATGCCGAAAATAACGCAATACATGAAAAATGACCTAGAGGGTCATTACACTGACCTAGGTATTAATTTCTTTTAAAATATAATTAATTGAAAAGTCAAATTTATGACACCTAAAATGACATCATCATTTTTTTAAAAGGAAAAACTTTTCATGATCATATTTTAAACTATAAAAAATTAAAAAGCTTAAAACTAGAAGTATTTT
The DNA here is from genome assembly GCA_018342035.1 of Solanum appendiculatum. NCBI lineage: Eukaryota > Viridiplantae > Streptophyta > Magnoliopsida > Solanales > Solanaceae > Solanum > Solanum appendiculatum. The sequence goes on from JAGDQO010000110.1 coordinate 801,500, forward strand.
AGGCAAAATCACAGTTCCTAACGTGAGTTTTTTTTAAATATATATTTGATGTTATTTTAAGCTTAAACAGTGATCAAACAATATGAAATATTTTTATTTAGCATACATGTTAGTAATGTATACTTTTGGATGTCAAAAGTTTAACTTTCCAACGAGTTATACTTTTTTTTAAAAAAGAGTAAACAGTTATTCAAGAGACGCTCGCCACCCTAAAAATTACATGGTACAGAGCCAATTTGTTTTGTGGGCCGAAAGGCAATAAAGTTCAGTTTATGAGATCATAATCCAACATAGTGGAGTAGCCGCACTCTTTTTCAGACTTAGTTCTGTCATTTTAATGACGCCAAAATATTATTTTATTATATACCAATGCAAAACCTAGTTTTGAGACACATGAAAGTTTAAACTAACCTTTCTTCTATTTGAATTTTTTTTCCTTCAAGGAAATAAATATTAAATTTATTTTGAAGATATCTGTATTAAATATAGTTTCTGCTTACAGTGACAAAACTGACATCTGATATTTTGACATAGTTAATAGAAAGTTTCATAATAGGGAAAATTAGATTGAATGACATTTTTCATCCTGTAGTTACTATAAGTTAATTATGATTTTGGTCTTTGAGGTATATAATACAATATATTTAATTTTGAAAAAATTAACTTACATGTTTATGGCTTCATTAGGTAAGAAATATATTATATTTAAATTATTCTTAGAAGTATATCACCCTGAATCAAGAATAAATGATTTCTGAAAGTTTATGTATTCATAAGTAAAAGAATTAAAAATGCACATATCAAGTAACTGAAGATTATGTAAGCGGTTGGTCATAGATTTAAAATATTTTTCACTTAACTTGAAGATAAAATTATGTTTGGTTATAGTTTTTGCCATGATTATTTTGAATAAGTCTCATGTGTGAATGTACTTTTCCTAAAAAATATCAAATATGATTTATATCTCACAATTTCTAAAATATGTCAAAATCACCCAACTTGACTAATATGTATGAAACAAACAATCAAAACTACTCTAAAAGTAGAATATCTCAACACACATTTGCTCTCATATATGAGCTACTACATTCTATAACAGTTGGTCAATTTTTAAATAATATTACAAGAATATCATTAGTACAAAAGAAAATCAACAACATTCGTAACTAGTTGTCATTTAAGATATTTCCAATTAGTTGACTGAGAAGATGAAGAAGCATTGTCAATTCTCTTCCTGGTTGGTGGCTGATATAAAAGATCAGGTTATTTTTATAAAATTCAAAACATCGGAGTAAAATTTGAAATAAAAAATATTTTCATGAAAAGTGAGTTGAAAAATATGTCATAAGTTGTTCTCCAAATATGAATTATAAGGGGAAAAAATTAAAAATAATTGAATAATTTGTATACCCAAATGAATCATAAATTTACTTATTCATGTATCGTAACGACTAAAATTAGAATTTATTATTAAATGAGGAATGAAATTATTGGAAATAAATACTGGGCCGGTCAACCCATACTAGTGCTAGTAAGCCCGTTAGCCCAATAGTTTGTCCTCCTCCTTAACCCTAATCCTTATAAATAAATACAATATTAAGGATGTGGAAAAAGAGAGAACTTTCCTCATTAGTTGACGGCTAGGGTTTACACAAGAAAACCACTCTTTGCATCACCAAAAGGATACCTAGGTTGTGAAAACATGGGTGTAAAGCAGGGGTTCCTTTGCCAGGAATGGTTTGCCTACCCCTTTGTACGCCTCCCTGCCCATCTGCTTTGGCTATTGGTCTAGAAATGGCTGCAAGTCCAAATATCACATGCCACTAGATGTGGTCACTATCATAGGGACGATCGGTGTTAAAAGTCATGGTTGTTGTAAATATATTACCTCTATGGAGAAACCCGTAAGTCTTTTAATATGTATTTATCGATTGAATACTACAGGAAAAAAAGTTCCTTGAAACAAAACATGTATTGTGTTTCTCATTACCTCAATAGTCATGACTTTTTAAAAGCATAACTCAGGATCTAAAATGGATTACAGAGATTCTATACATAATGGACTGTCCAACAAACACCAATGCCCACAAAAGAATGCTTTCTACAAACAGGTGAGTTCGTATTCTCAATAGTTATGTTTCTAGAAAAAGATACTTTCCTTTTTTGTGTTGTTTAAGTGATAATCTTTCCGTGTTTTCTTTGCATAGAGTTTTCTTTAATTTTTTTTTTTTGGAGTTTTCTACCCTTTTTTTCACCAATTTTTACTTTTTAAAAAGTCCTTGGATGATTAAAAATCGGGTGTTTCTTTCATTTTCTTCAAATCACAATTCTATGAAACTCTATTATTAGAACCTTAAAAACTTTTCATTTAGTGAATCTTTTAGTGGTCCAAGAAAAAAGCTTTTTACAAATCAAAAGGCATCAGAACATAATTTTTTTTGTTTTTTTGTTTACCTTAGACTTGCTTGGATCTTCACATATGAATTATCGTTAAGATTGAATTTTCATTTGCAAAGGTTTAACTTTATCCTTTAATATTCCTGAGGGAAGGAAATATTGTAGCAATACTAAAGTTTTCAATGTTTCACCTATAGGTCAGTGGTTCAAGTGATGAATTTTAGAACGAACTCGACATGATTATTGTGATATAATGATCCTGGATAATTTCTTTCTGTAAATATGTGTTCCTACCTTAATTGATTTGTTTGCTTCACTTACATCAAGTTAAGAAAGGCATAGCTCAGCAGCCAAGAGGAGGCAGATAAACACGATAGAGACATTAAAATAAATTTATTTTTTCTCTTACAGTAAAGTCGATTATATAATGATGAGTTAGATTCTTTCAAAATCTAAATTACCTTAATCTTGATTAGTAATATCTTAATCTCCATGTTTATTTAATGTGGTGAATAGTTCTACTAGATATAGTACTGTATACAAAATTTTGTTTTACTGATGAATTCAATAACCAAGGGATTAAATAATTGTAGTTCGGTTTTTTGTTATTATCGTACTTGTGTGTTACCATTTTTCTAATACTTTGCCAACTGTTGTTATCATGACCAGGAAATTTGGTTATCACTGAAGTTCCAAGAAATGTAAAGAGAAATTTGAAAATGCTTACAAGTATCACAGGAAAACCAAAGATGGCCGCGCATCTAAAGCGGATGGGAAAAATTATAATTTTTTCGAGCAATTGGAAGCATTGAAAAACATCACTTCTCAACAAGTGAATGCGTCAAATTTGTCATCTCATCGGAATATTTTAGCAATGTCGTATTCAAAATAATCCTTCCATTTCCTCTTCTTCTTATCCCTTCTTTGTATATTCTCATCAGACAAATTTGACGAAGAAGTTGAATACGACATTGCTGAAATATTCTGATGAGATGTCAACTTTGACGTGCTCATTTGTTAAGACGTAATATGTTTTCCAATTGCTCAAAAAAACGACAATTTTTTCCATCCACTTTAGATGCGCGGCCATATTTGGTTCTCTTGTGATACTTGTAAATAATTTCAAATTTCTCTTTGCATTTCTTGGAACTTCAGTGATAACCAAGGCTTGCCATTTTCCTAGTCATGATAAAAACAGGTTGAAAAGTAGTAGAAACATGGTAACCCACAAGTACAATAATAACAAAAAACCGAACTACAATTTATTTAATCCCTTGGTAATTGAATTCTCAAGTAAAACAAAATTTTGTATATAGTACTATATCTTGTAGTACTATTCACCACATAAAATAATCGTTAATATTAAGATATCACTAATCAAGATTAAGGTAACTTGGAGTTTGTCACGATCCAATTTCTCGAGTCATGATGGTGCCTACCACCCCACTAGTAGGCCAGCCGAAACCTTATCCCGGAACTGAGCAGTAATGGGACTAAGGGTTAAAACTAACCTCAACTAAGCGGAAGCATCAAACACAACACACAAGGAAAGTGTGAAGCGAAACCAGACTATATATACAAGACACCTCCCAGAACCTGGAAGTCACAAGTACAGAACTACTAACAAGAGTATAAGTCCCAAAATTGGACCACAGAAACATACTGTCTCGAAAGCAAAAGACAAGTCAAACATAAATACAAAGGAGATAGGTAATCCCAGAACGCCATGTGCTCACTCTTGTCTCCTGGACAGACAACTGCAGGCTCGAACTCAACACTGAGAACTGGTGCTTGGACCTGCATCACGAAAACAGATGCAGAGTGTAGCATGAGTACCAAAAGAACAGGTATCCAGTAGGCATTATAGGCCGACTGAGCAAGAAAGGTAAAAATGAGCAGACAAGATAGAATCAACACAACAGAGGTCAACAGAACAAGAAACGAGAAAGCAGAAAGCAAAGCTAAGAACAACAAAGCTAAACCCAACTGAGCCCCCCATAAGACCCGCTGGGCACACTCGTGCTCAAGTTTAAATAAAACCCGAACGGACCCGCATAAGCCTGACAAATACACAGAAGAGCTATTCTACATAAACGAAGGAAGACCCAACTCCAGAAGCCTCAACACCTATGGGTCCCGGACCCAAAAAGGATAATACTTGGGCCCCAACGATTCATCAGTCATGAGCTGGAAATAACGGTCTCTCACCGTGTAATGTTAGCCTCGGACTGGAAAAATAGATAGGCCCGGCCCAATCATCAGTCACGAGCTGGAAATACGGATTCTAAACAACCTACGCTCAACAGTCTAGCGCTGGAAATACCAACTCCAACCGGGTAACGTCGGCTGCGCAGCTTGGACTAGTAGCCTACGAGCAATGGTCTCGCGCTGGAAATAACGTGCTCCAATTGTGTAACGTCAGTTGCGGACTGGATCTAGCAGCCTACCCCCGACAGCCTAGCGCTGAAAATACCGGATGCTAACCGGGTAACGTTAGCTGCGTACTAGAGCTAACAACTTCGAACCGGATAAAGCCACCACTGAACAATACAATGCAAGGCTAAACACCATGGGCCGCCGCCCCCACTAGGATATCAACTAAAGGCTCCCAGCCTAGCGTAATCTATTCGACAATCGGTGCAACAGCCTCGTCTCCCGGCAGCACCCAGAATCGTAGAAATAAGAGAGAAAGAATCAGAAGATCTGAAAGACACAAAAACGCCTAAACTAAGGCTCATACTATCAGAGCCAGGTCTGATATACCATTCTACAAGGACCTAGTCCATCTGAAATGACGTCGTACTCAAGTCAACGGGTGTGTAGGACTAAGGCAATACTAGCCTAAACTATTCTAAGGTCAGAAAGCAATCACAAAAATCAACAGAATGCAAGAAAATTTCCCAAACCATGCATGCAATAACAGATAACCACCCAACAAGTAACCCACAACAAATCAATGATAACCCAAGCCAACAATCCCATACTAAGGCATGCTACTAACCCCGAACAGCCCAGAAATCAACTCTAAACGCAGAGAATCAGAGTAGAAGAACAGAAGTACTAACAACCCAACCCAGATTTACACAAGTCGGCAAGTAATCACACATTCAAGCTCAATCTAGAAAGAAGGGAAGCCGTAACCTACCAGACAGCCGATCACGTGCGCTCCAAGTCACTCTGCCGGAGCTTTTCCCTTTCGAACGGCCTCAAACTATTGCCACGCTGCCCAAAATAGAGTCACAGCGTCAATACGGTAGTTTAGAAACTAAAATCATCCAATTCGGAGACAGATCAATTTTGGAGTCAAAATTGGGAACATGGGACCCGCTCCAGATTTTCTGGAATTGACTCCGTGAAGAGGTCCCAAATCCTCCCCCGAACTTTTATTCAAAAATGGAACATTCATCAGGGCTCGGATCAGCTCCATGCAACAAAAACAAGAAAACGCAAAACTTTATAAAAAATAGGCTTAAGATAGCAACTTATGCCTTGAATTCATGGAAAACGAGGTACACCCAATGCAATCCAACCACGAACCTATGAAGCCAACAAGAATATGAACGCCTGGGACTTCGAATCACCAAAAACCCACAATCGAGGAGGGAGATATGAATTTTTGAATGTTTCATCAAGAATGAGCTCGACCTTCCATTATAATCACTGCCACCCGCTCTTCTCCGCGAACGCGGCCCCCAGGCCCCATGAACGCGGAGGGAAACTAATCACTACTCTGCGAACGCGGCCCTAGTCCCGTGAATGCGGAGGCAAATCCACAACAACTCCGTGAACGCGACCCTAAGCAAGCGAACACGGAGAACAAAACACCCCCACACCATAGACCTCCGCGAACGTGGAGCACAAGGTCACAGACCTCCGCGACCGCGGTCTCTGGCCCGTGAACGCGGAGTAGGCACTCTTACACCTCCGTAAATTCGGAGCCTATCCCGAGAACACGGAGTGTAAATATGTCTGCATTTTTGACAACTGCAACAGCTGAGTTTTGGACAACTCTAAAACTCTGATGGGGTGCTCGGGATTCATTCGGAACCCCGTGCACAAAAACGAGATACTCTACCCCCTCGAATTTGACGTTCCAGACTCAATGATGCAGTTGAAATTTCCATACAAAGTTGTTTCAACAAAAGTGGGTCCCACATCCAATGGGTCATTTTAGTTAATTTCCATCAGAGGCCTCAGATTTTGATCGGAAGCTCCCGGAGTTTCTCGAAGGGTCATTCTAGACCAAACTCGATATTCCAGAACTAACCGCGCTGAAGGAATTTCTATTCGAGTGTGTTTACCAAGAATGTTAACCAAAGTCAACTTTAAGCCAAATTTCAAAGGCTAAAGAACTAACTGGCCCCAAAATCACACCGGAAGCCCAGGGACTTGGGCAAACCATGTTTCTAGCCTAATATGGCCGCGCCAGAGCTGATGGAACCGTCAGAATTCCAATCTGAGGTCGTTTACCTGAAGTTATGACTGAAATCAACTTTTCAAGGTTCAGAAGCTCCAGAACAAGAAAACGGGCATAAAACCCAAACGAACAACCAGGCAACCGAACCTACAGTGCCAGCAAGTCATAAATGACTTGGGGTCGCTACAGGATTTCTCTAACCGACAGAAAGGAGGCACAAACACGCAAATGACCTGAAGGGTCATTTCAACATCCACTACTAAAAGGACTTTCGTCCTCGAAAGTAAGAGTCAAGAAGTATCTGAGGGCTCAAATAAGCTGGGGAACTGCTCCTACATCTCTTGATAGGTCTCCCAGGTAGCCTCCTCAACTAGATGGTGCCTCCAACAGACCTTAACTACATGAATGACTCTCGACCTCAGCTGCCTCACATATATGGCCAAAATAGCAATTGGCTCCTCAATATAGGTCAGGCGATCATCCAACTCAATGACATCATATTGGAGTACATGAGACTCATCTGGAACATACCGACGCATCATCGAAACATGGAAAACTGGATGAATAGCTGAGAATGCTGGAGGTAAAGCTAACTCATAGGCCACCTCACCAACTGCCCTCAAAATCTCAAAAGGCCCAATATACCTGGGGTTAAGCTTGCCCCGCCTCCCGAATCTCATCACACCCTTCATGGGCGATACTCAGAGGAATACTCTATCACCCACGGCAAATCTCAATGGTCGACGCCTGCGATCTACATAACTCTGCTGCCTACTCTAAGCCGTCCTGAGCCTATCTTGAATCAACCTCACATGTTCCAATGTCTCCTGAAACAGATGTGTACCTCTCGGCTTAGGCTTCGTAGACTCAAACCAACCAACTGGAGTGAGACAACGCCTACCATATAAGGCCTTGAACGGGGCCATTTAGATGCTGGAATGGTAGCTGTTGTACGCAAACTCCGCCAAATGCAAGAACTGATCCCATTGACCCCCAAAATCCATAACACTGGCCCGCAACATATCCTCAAGAACCTTAATAGTACGCTCCAACTGGCCATCTGTCTGTGGGTGAAAAGTTGTGCTAAGATCGACACGGGTGCCCAACTCCTCCTGAAGTACTCTCCAAAAGCTGGAAGTGAACTGTGAACCCCAGTCTAAAATAATAGAAACAGGCACACTATGAAGACGGACAACCTCTCAAATGTAGATACGGGCTAACCTGTCAGCACTGAAAGAAGAATGAACTGGGATGAAGTGTGCTGACTTGGTCAATCGATCCACGATTACCCGAATGATGTCAACACCTCTAGAAGTCTGTGGCAATCCCACAATGAAGTCCATGGTGATGCGCTCCCACTTCCACTCTGGAATAGGTAATCTCTGTAACTCTCCACCAGGCATCAAATGATCGGCCTTCACCTGCTGACAACACAGGCAACTGGACACATAGTCTGAGATGTCCCCCCTCATACCGCTCCACCAATAGTGTTGCCTCAAATCACTATACATCTTAGCTGTGCCTGAATAGATGTAATATCTGGAATCATGCACCTCGTTAAGGATCAGCTGGATCAAATCACCAACTCTAGGGTAACCTGTCCGGTATCACCTACCAAAACCCTACCCCTGAGACCAACGCCTGATCCTCAAACTGACGACTACGGATCTGATCAATGAGGGATGACTGAACCCCCATATATGCTAACACTCGGCTGGAATCTGAAACATCAAGCCTGATCATCTGATTGGCTAAAGACTGAATGTCCATAGCCAAAGGTAACTCCGAAACAGATAGGAAGGCTAGACTACCCATACTCCCTGCCCTCCGACTCAAGGTGTCGGCTACTACATTCGCCTTGCTTGGGTGGTAGAGAATAGAGAGGTCATAGTCCTTCAGGAGCTCAATCCAATGGCGCTGCCTCGAATTAAGGTCCCTCTGGCTCATAATGTACTTTGGCTCCGGTGATTGGTATAGATCTCACAATGAACTCCATAAAGGTAATGCCTCCAAATCTTAAGCGCGAAAACTACAGCTGCCAACTCCAGATCATGAGTGGGATAATTGCACTCATGCAGCTTAAGCTGCCTCAATGCATAAGAATTAATCCGACCCTGCTGCATCAGAACACAACCCAAAAAAATGCCGGATGTGTCACAATAAACCGTGAAGCCCTTGCCTTCAACTGGAAGAGTCAATATAAGAGCGGTGGTCAGCAATTCCTTAAGCCTCAGAAAGTTCCTCTCACTCTCCTCCGACCACACAAAGGGAACATCCTGGCGAGTCAAAGGAGTCAGAGGTGCTGTTATAGTGGAGAAACCCTCGACAAAGCGCTTATAGTATCCTGCCAATCCGACAAAGCTCTGAACCTCTGTCACAGAAGTGGGCCTAGCCCAATCACGAATAGCTTCAATCTTCGCCGGATCTACCATAATGCCATCCTTGGACATCACGTGCCCCAAAAATGCTACAGACTCAAGCTAGAACTCGCACTTTGAGAACTTGGCATAAAGCCGATGATCTCTCAAAGTCTGGAGCACTATTCTCAGATGCCGTTCATGCTCACCATGGCTCCGCGAGTATACCAAGATGCCATCAATAAAGACTATGACAAAGGAGTCTAGATACGGCCTGAATACACGAGTCACAAGTTCATGAATGCGGCAGGGGCATTAGTCAATCCAAAAGACATCACTAGGCACTCATAATGGACGTAACGAGTCCTAAATGGCGTCTTAGGGATGTCCGCTACTCTAAACCTCAACTGATGGTAGCCAGATCTCAAGTCAATCTTCGAAAACACGATGGCACCCTGAAGCTGGTCAAATAGATCATAAATGCGAGTCATGGGGTAACGGTTCCTCACCATCACCTTATTCAGGTGCCTGTAATCAATACACATCCGCATGGTGCTATCCTTTTTCTTCACAAATAGGACTGGTGTAATACCCCAAGCTTCCAATGGATTTTAAAATGCAGAACTCCACTGAAGACAGTGACCTACGGAGGCCACCTATGGGCCGTAGATAGATTGACGGGCCGTAGGTGGGAGCCGTCAATGTCACTGTGAAATTTCAAGATTTCCAAGTTTCTGAACCTTGACCTACGGAATAGTAGGACGGTTCGTAGTCCGGTTGACGGGCCGTAGATGGGTTCCGTAGATGCCTTCTAGACTTAGCCGAATTTTCAACCCAAAATGAACTTTCTGAATCAATTGACAGAAGAGCAGGATGGTCCGTCAATTGATGTACGGACCGTAGATCCTGTTCGTCGATTGGCCCCTACAGTTTTTAATTAAGGGCTATTTGGTCTTTTTCCTAATTGATTACCTATTAAGCTAAGTCGGTTATACCATTAATCTTAGACCTATAAATACTTTTTAAGCCTAATTCCTTTCATTCTAATTCATTCCAAAACTCTCCTCTCTCAAATATTTCTCTCTCTAGAAAGAAACTCTCTCAACTCTCAAGGAAGAAGAAGGAGCTTGAATCCTCCATTGAAGACCTTCAATCTTCTCCAATTTCTTGTGGATTGCTTAGAGGTATGATAGTGTTCACCATTAGGAGTTTTTTCCTCCAATGGGCCCTTCCTCTTCCTCATGACTTTCAAAGGTTTACTCTAACCCAATTGAATTAGCGTTTGTGATCAATCATTGTGGGTTCTTCAATTATGATTCCAATTATTGATTTTATGATTCCTAGTGCATGATTTAGCGTGATAAAGTAACTTAGAGCACGAATAAGCGTGAATTACATGATTTGATGTAAAGATTGTATGAACACCCATGATTCCAAGCTAATTCTCCCCAATTTGATAATCTATGCTTTGATTGTTGGGTTGAGTTATGATTTGATAAAGTTTATGAATTCTCTATGAAATCAAGCATGAATTATGAATGAATTGAGGATAATCTTATGAATTTAGGATGATCAAGTCAAAAGCATGATTTTCCTCTATTATGTGAGTTCCTTCAAGTATGGGTAAATTGTCTTACTTATGGCTTTCTAAACATGAGCTTGCATTGAATTGCATGTTATGAGTTTAACTTGCATGAACCCATCTGAACTCTATGAACTATGAAATATGAGCATGATGAATTAAGGGTGCTTTGAGAGTAAAGTGCCAAAGTTATGATATGATGATGCTATGGTCGAGTAGGGAAACGTTTTCTCACGTAATCCTCCCATTATGATAAAAGAAGAACAAAGAGGCTATTACCCATGTTCTTAAGGAGCTATTCTAATAATGTAAGCTTGGACAAGGTCCATGAAAGATGAGTATCTATAAGCATGATTTTAGCTCGAATTGGTAACCATAGTTGTACCTTTTCATGTTTGATGATATAAATATGCTAATGACTAATCCGTGGGAATTATGCTTAGCACCGAGTGGATATTGAGATGGAAACCCTCCCGTTAGTAGAGGCCGGGTCTTCTAGTGAAAGCTCTCCCGTTAGTAGAGGTCGGGTTTTCTAGATGGAGCTCTCCCGCTAGTTGGGCCGAGTCTCCTAAAGCGATCTCTATCCCATAAACTATGTTGCCACCATAGGTTGTTGTCTTTAAGTAGACATTAGCTAGTGGATCCACATAAGCTAAGAAGCTCATGGTCTTACCTTGGCAAGTAGGACACCCCTTTTTGGTGTGGGGTAGACACCGGATTCCGTGTTGATAGCTCACATGGTCTTACATGTCGATTAAGGCTATTCCCCACAAGTTAATGAACAAGTGTTTTCATGATGAAGTAAAGAAAAGAAGGAAAGATGATTTAGCTTGCTTTGGCCTTGATATATGCTTTATGTTTCATGTTTCTCATGTTTATCACGTTTTTAAATTGTCCATTACATGTCATGATTATGTCTCTATCTCTAGCATGATTTATCTGTTTATATGCATTGCTATCATACTTAGTACTTAATTGTGCTAACACATACTTTTGCCTGCATCAACTTCCTTGGTGTAGGACGTGGTCGTTCTCCTACTCGTGGCTAGAGCTTTGACTTAAAGTTGAGAAGAAGACTTGGTGAGTCCTCATCCACCTGAGGACATAGCCTTGTTGAATTTTACTTTGATGTCTTTCCTTATGTCGGATATTGTATTGGGCTTCATCCCTATCACTTTTACTCGTATTCTATGATATTAGAAGGCTTTGAGACATGAGTTGTAAACTTCCGCTAATTTGAGTAAAGTTTTGATATGAAATGCTCTTTTGAACTCTTATTTCTCTATTATCTTGTATGTTATGTATGCTAAGGGCTTGTATGAGGCCTCTCGGGGTCTTGTACGCCAAGTTACATCTAGGGGCTACCCTGGGTCGTGACAAACTTGCTATCAGAGCGCAAGGTTTTCGAAAGATCCTAGGATGTCTCATAAGCCGCGTCAAGTAGAGTCTTGTTCATGAGTGTGAAGCGCGCCACATTTATGATTGAGAGGCTATAAGACGTTTAAGAAATTCCACTTCTTTCATTACTCTTAAGTCGTGCCATAGAGTTTTACTCTATATATCTCTCTCTTAATCCCTATCCTACGCGTTTCAGGATATGGCGACCCGAAGAGCTTACGCTAGAAGAAACATGGGAGAGAATGTGGAACAAGAAGCTCCTCCTCAAGCTCCTCACGTTCTGGCCGACCCTTTGGCGAAACAGGTGACTAACGCTGAGTTTAGGGCTGCTTTCCAAGTGTTGGCTCAAGCCGTGAAGGCTCAAGCCAATAGAGAGGTGGTGGCTCCCATGAACCTAAATGTGGGTACAACGGCATCAAGAATGAGGGACTTTACGAGGATGAATCCTCCGGAATTCCATGGCTCTAAGGTTGAGGAAGATCCTCAAGAATTCATTGATGAAATGTACAAGGTGTTGATGATCATGGGTGTGACGCCGGAACAAAAGGCGGAGTTGGCCGCTTATCAACTCAAAGGTGTTACCCAAATTTCGTTCAATCAATGGAAGAGTGAGAGGGCGGTTAATGAGGGTCCCCTTGATTGGGAGAAATTCAAGGTTTCTTTCCTTGATAGGTTCTTCCCTCTCGAGAAGAGAGAGGCTAAGGTTCTTGAGTTTATCAACCTTCGACAAGGAAATATGAGTGTGAAAGAGTATGCATTGAAGTTCACACAATTTTCTAGATATGCTCCGTCCATAGTTGTCGACCCAAGGGCAAGAATGAGTAAATTTGTGTCGAAAGTGTCCGATATGTTGGTGAAAGAGTGTCACACCGCCATGCTTGTGCATGACATGGATATTTCTAGCCTCATGGTTTATGCCGAACGAGTTGAAGAAGAAAAGCTTAAGTAAAGGTCTAGGGAGACCAAGAGGGCTAGGACCGGAGATGGTAACTTTTCCCACGCAAGGTCCGATGGACATGGTCGTCCTAGATTTCGACCAAGGCTCATCCAATGCTCCTCCGAAGTCCAACAATGATAGGGTGTCTAACCCCAAGTCTCAAGGAGGGAATAATGGTGGTTCTTTATTGGCTCCTTATGCCAACTGTGGGAAAAAGCATGAAGGTAGATGTCTAGCCAGTACGGATGGTTGTTATAATTGTGGAAAGAGTGGTCACAAGATGAGGGTTTGTCCATCTCTCACGGCTAAGGGAAGAGAGAATAAGCAAGCTCCACCTAGAGGATCGGGTTCGAATGCTTAGAAGCAAAACCAATTTTATGCACTTCAGGCTAGTCATGAGCAAGAAAGCTCTCCCGATGTGGTTACTGGTATGTTAAGAGTTTTCCATTTTGATTTTTATGCTTTGCTTGATCCCGGTGCTACCTTGTCTTTTGTGACGCCATATGTGGCTATGGGGTTTAATGTTGTTCCGAATGTATTGCTAGATCCTTTTCGTGTCGCTACTCCGATTGGAGAATCTATCATGGCTAAGAGAGTTTATCGAGATTGTCCCGTCTCCTTATCCCATAGAGTCACTCATGTTGATCTTGTAGAGCTTGATATGCTAGATTTTGATGTTATTCTTGGGATGGATTGGTTGCATGCTTGTTATGCCTCTATTGATTGTAAGACCCGAATGGTCAAGTTTCAATTTCCAAATGAGCCTATCCTAGAGTGGAAGGGAGGAAATTCTATGTTTCGAGGTCAATTTGTTTCTTATCTAAAAGCTAGAAAGATGATCTCAAAGGGGTGTATTTACCATCTTGTTAAGGTGAGGGATATAGATTCTGAGACCCCTACTCTCGAGTCGGTCCCCATTGTTAATGAGTTTCCAGAAGTGTTTCCCGATGACTTGCCCGGTATTCCTCCCGAAAGGGAAATAGACTTCGATATTGACCTTCTCCCAGATACGCAACCTATTTCTATTCCTCCTTATAGAATGGCTCCGGCGGAACTTAAGGAACTAAAAGAGCAGTTGAAAGACTTGTTAGATAAGGGTTTCATCCGACCAAGTATTTCTCCATGGGGTGCTCCGGTCTTATTTGTAAGGAAGAAGGATGGTTTACTCCGTATGTGTATCGACTATCGCCAATTGAACAAGGTTACCATTAAGAATAAGTATCCTCTACCAAGGATAGATGACTTGTTTGATCAACTTCAAGGGGCTAGTTATTTCTCTAAGATCGACCTTCGTTCGGGCTATCACCAATTAAGGGTGAAAGAAGATGATATCCCGAAGATAGCTTTTCGGACTAGGTATGGTCACTACGAGTTCTTAGTAATGTTGTTTGGGTTGACAAATGCTCCAGCTGCATTTATGGACTTGATGAATAGAGTGTTTAAGCAATACCTTGACATGTTTGTGATTGTGTTTATTGACGACATTTTAATCTACTCAAAGAATGAGGGTGAACATGATAATCATTTGAGGATTGTGTTGCAAGTCCTCAAGGATGAACAACTCTTTGCGAAGTTTAGTAAGTGTAAGCTTTGGTTAAGGTCCGTGGCTTTTCTTGGTCACATTGTTTCCGGTAAGGGCATTGAGGTAGATCCTAAGAAGACGGAAGCGGTTAGGAATTGGCCTAGACCTTTATCACCTTCGAATATATGTAGTTTCTTATGCTTAGCTGGTTATTATAGGAGGTTTGTTGAGGGGTTTTCTTCAATTGCTTCTCCAGTGACGGTTTTGACTCAAAAGAAGGTTAAATTCGCATGGTCTGAAGCATGTGAAAAGAGTTTTCAAGAGTTGAAGGATAGACTTACTTTGGCTTCGATATTGACTCTACCGGAAGGATTCGATGGTTTTGTGGTTTATTGTGACGCCTCGAGAATTGGGCTAGGATGTGTTCTTATGCAAAACGGGAAGGTCATTGCTTATGCTTCAAGACAACTTAAGGTGCATGAAAAGAACTATCCTATTCATGATTTGGAATTAGTGGCAATTGTGTTTGCTTTGAAAATATGGAGACATTATTTGTATGGAGTACATGTAGATGTCTTCACCGACCATAAGAGTTTGCAATATGTGTTTAAACAGAAAGATTTGAATCTCCGCCAAAGAAGGTGGCTCGAGTTGTTAAAAGACTATGATATGAGTGTTCTCTATCACCCCGGCAAGGCTAACGTGGTGGCGGATTCTCTTAGTCGATTATCTATGGGTAGTGTTGCTCATGTTGAGGATGGTAAGAAAGAGTTGGTTCGCGATGTCCATAGATTGGCTCGATTGGGTGTTAGTTTGGTTGATTATACTAAAGTTGGTGTTACGGTTCACAAGGGTTCCGAATCCTCTTTTGTGCATGATGTGAAAGTTAAGCAAGGTCTTAATCCTAACTTGGTTGAACTAAAGGAAGCGGTACTCAAGAAGTCCATAGAGGTTTTCTCCCAAGGGTGAGATGGTGTGCTTCGATATCAAGGTCGTTTGTGTGTCCCTAATGTAAAGGGCTTAAGAGAACAAATTTTATCAGAAGCCCATAGTTCTCGATATTTCATCCACCCAGGAGCTACCAAAATGTACCGTGATTTGTGGGAAATTTATTGGTGGAACGGAATGAAGAAAGATATTGCGGAATTTGTGGCTAAGTGTCCTAATTGCCAACAAGTGAAAGTTGAGCATCAAAGGTCGGGAGGTTTGACCCAAGATATTAGTATTCCTACTTGGAAGTGGGAAGATGTGAATATGTATTTTATTATGGGTTTACCTCGCACGAGGCGACAATTTGATTCGATTTGGGTTATTGTTGATAGAATGACAAAGTCAGCCCATTTCATTCCCGTCAAGACTTTTTATTTGGCGGAGGATTATGCTAAGTTATATTTGAGGGAGATGGTTAGGCTGCATGGAGTGCCGTTATCCATTATCTCCGATCGTGGTGCACAATTTACTTCTCAATTTTGGAAGTCGTTCCAAAAAGGCCTTGGTACTCGTGTTAAGCTTAGAACGACCTTTCATCCCCAAACCGATGGGCAAGCAGAGCATACTATTCATACTTTGGAAGATATGTTGAGAGCTTGTGTAATCGATTTCAAGGGTATTTGGGATGATCATTTGCCTTTGATTGAGTTTGCTTATAACAATAGCTACCATTCTAGTATTGGTATGGCTCCATTTGAGGCTCTCTATGGTAGTAGGTGTAGATCACCCATAGGTTGGTTTGAAGTTGGTGAAGTTGCTTTAATAGGCCCGGAGTGGGTGCATAAGGTTATGGAGAAAGTTCAACTTATTAGGGAAAGGTTGAAAACGGCTCAAAGTCGACAAAGGTCCTATGCCGATGTTAGGAGAAGAGAATTAGAATTCAATGTGGATGATTGGGTTTACTTGAAAATCTCACCCATGAAGGGTGTAATGAGATTTGGGAAGAAAGGGAAGCTTAGTCTCCGTTATGTAGGCCCATATCAGATCTTGAGACGTGTTGGTAAGGTTGCTTATGAGCTTGACTTGCCTAATAATTTGGCATCTGTGCATCCAGTTTTCCATGTCTCATTATTGAAGAAGTGTGTTGGTGATCCGACCACTATAGTGTCATAAGAGAATCTTTGCATAAAGGATAGTCTTTCTTATGAAGAGGTTGTTGTTGAGATTTTAGACCGGCAAGTCCGGAAGTTAAGGAATAAGGAAGTTGCTTCCGTGAAAGTTCTATGGAGCAATCAATTGGTTGAGGGTGCTACTTGGGAGGCCGAGGCTGATATGATGCCCCGATATCCTCATCTCTTTCCTTCCAATCCTACTCTAGCTTGAGGTATCTTGATCCTCATGGTTCATTCTTTTGGTCTCATGTGTCATAATTGATTTCCATGATTCCTTTATTATGTATGTTCATGAAGAGTCTTATATGATTATGTACATTTGAGTATGAGTTGCATAAAGTCTTCATGATATGATGTGTTGATCATGCTTTAGCTTGGAGTTAATGTTTCCTCCTCAGATATATGCATTTATGTGATTGCATGCTAGGTGGGGTTGTTAGTCAGTGTGTATTACCCTTCTCAAGGTGTCTCGATTCTAATTCGAGGACGAATATTCCCAAGGGGAAGATATTGTAACACCCCAAGCTTCCAATAGATTTTAAAATGTAGAACTCCCCTGAAGACAGTGACCTACGGAGGCCACCTACGGGCCGTAGATGGATTGACGGGCCGTAGGTGGGAACCGTCAATGGCACTGTAAAATTTTAGGATTTCCAAGTGTCTGAACCTTGACCTACGGAACAGCAGGACGGTTCGAAGTTCAGTTGACGGGCCGTAGATGGGTTCCGTAGATGCCTTCTAGACTTAGCAAAATTTTCAGCCCAAAATAAACTTTTTGAATCAATTGACGGAAGAGCAGGACGGTCCGTCAATTGATGTACGGACCGTAGATCCTGTCCGTCGATTTGCCACGACAGTTTTTAATTAAGGGCATTTTGGTCTTTTTCCTAATTGATTACCTATTAAGCTAAGTCGGTTATACCATTAATCTTAGACCTATAAATACTTTCTAAACCTAATTCCTTTCATTCTAATTCATTCCAAAACTCTCCTCTCTCAAATATTTCTCTCTCTAGAAAGAAACTCTCTCAACTCTCAAAGAAGAAGAAGGAGCTTGAATCCTCCATTGAAGACCTTCAATCTTCTCCAATTTCTTGTGGATTGCTTAGAGGTATGATAGTGTTCACCATTAGGAGTCTTTTCCTCCAATGGGCCCTTCCTCTTCTTCATGACTTTCAAAGGTTTACTCTAACCCAATTGAATTAGCGTTTGTGATCAATCATTGTGGGTTCTTCAATTATGATTCTAATTATTGATTTTATAATTCCTAGTGCACGTTTTAGCGTGATAAAGTAACTTAGTGCACGAATTAGCGTGAATTACATGATTTGATGTAAAGATTGCATGAACCCCCATGATCCCAAGCTAATTCTCCCCAATTTGATAATCTATGCTTTGATTGTTGGGTTGAGTTATGATTTGATGAAGTTTATGAATTCTCTATGAAATCAAGCATGAATTATGAATGAATTAAGGATAATCTTATGAATTTAGCATGATCTAGTCAAAAGCATGATTTTCCTCTATTATGTGAGTTCCTTCAAGTATGGGTAAATTGTCTTAATTATGGCTTTCTAAACATGAGCTTGCATTGAATTGCATGTTATGAGTTGAAGTTGCATGAACCCATATGAACTCTATGAACTATGAAATATGAGCATGATGAATTAAGGGTGCTTTGAGAGTAAAGTGCCAAAGTTATGATATGATGATGCTATGGTCGAGTAGTGAAAGGTTTTCTCACGTAATCCTCGCATTATGATAAAAGAAGAACAAAGAGGCGATTACCCATGTTCTTAAGGAGCTATTCTAATGATGTAATCTTGGACAAGGTCCATGAAATATGAGTATCTATAAGCATGATTTTAGCTCGAATTCGTAACCCTAGTTGTATCTTTTCATGTTTGATGATATAAATATGTTAATGACTAATCCGTGGGAATTATGCTTAGCACCGAGTGGATATTGAGATGGAAACCCTCCCGTTAGTAGAGGCCGGGTCGTCTAGTGAAAACTCTCCCGTTAGTGGAGGCCGGGTTTTCTAGATGGAACCCTGCCGCTAGTTGAGGCCGAGTCTCCTAAAGAGATCTCTATCCCATAAACTATGTTGCCACCATAGGATGTTGTCTTTAAGTAGACATTAGCTAGTGGATCCACATAAGCTAAGAAGCTCATGGTCTTACCTTGGCAAGTAGGACACCCCTTTTCGGTGTGGGGTAGACACTGGATTCCGTATTGATAGCTCACATGGTCTTACATGTCGGTTAAGGCTATTCCCCACAAGTTAATGAACAAGTGTTCTCATGATGAAGTAAAGAAAAGAAGGAAAGATGATTTAGCTTGCTTTGGCCTTGATATATGCTTTATGTTTCATGTTTCTCATGATTATCACATTTTTAGCTTGGCCATTACATGTCATGATTATGTCTCTATCTCTAGCATGATTTATCTGTTTATATGCATTGCTATCATACTTAGTACTTAATTGTGCTAACGCATACTTTTGCCTGCATCAACTTCCTTGGTGTAGGACGTGGTTGTTCTCCTACTCGTGGCTAGAGCTTTGACTTAAAGTTGAGAAGAAGACTTGGTGAGTCCTCATCCACCTGAGGACATAGCCTTGTCGGATTTTACTTTGATGTCTTTCCTTATGTCGGATATTGTATTGGGCTGCATCCCTATCACTTTTACTCGTATTCTATGACATTAGAAGGCTTTGAGACATGAGTTGTAAACTTCCGCTAATTTGAGTAAAGTTTTGATATGAAATGCTCTTTTGAACTCTTATTTCTCTATTATCTTGTATGTTATGTATGCTAAGGGCTTGTATGAGGCCTCTCGGGGTCTTGTACGCCAATTTACATCTAGGGGCTACCCTGGGTCATGACAACTGGGCCACCCCAAGGAGATACACTAGGCCAAATGAACCCCTTACCCAAGAGGTCCTAAAGCTGAACATTGGGCTCCTTGAGCTCTGCAGATGCCATATGGTACTGAGAAATAGAAATAGGATGGGTACCCGGATCTAACTCAATGGCAAAGTCAATATCTTGCTCTGGGGGTAGGCTAAGAAGGTCGGCAGGAAATACATCAGCAAACTCTCTAGCTATAGGCACGGAGTCAACTATAGGGCCCTCCCTACTAACCTCTCTAACATACGCCAAATATGCAAAGCAATCGATATCCACAAGCCTCTAGTCTGAATACAAGAAATCTGTCCGACTGGCGTGCGACTACGAGAGCCCTGCCACACCACTGGCGAAATACCAGGCATGACTAAAGTAACGGTCTTGGCATAGCAATCCAAGATGGCCCGGTGAGGGGATAGCCAATCCATGCCCAAAATCACATCAAAATCCTCCATACATAGTACAACAAGATCAATCAGAGTGTCCTGCCCCTGAATAGTCACCACACAGGATCTACAAACCCAATCCACTACTAAAGAATCCCCTACTGGGGTCGAAACATGCAAAGGCACAGAAAAGGGCTCAGGACTCACTCCCAATTGAGGCACACAAAAAGCCGACACATAAGAATAAATATAACATGGTCAAATAAGGCTGAAGCAGACCGATGGCATAAAAGAACCGTACCTGTGATCACATCGTCAGATGCCTCGGCCTCTGCTCTAGCTGGACCTGCATAGAAATGGCCTCGAGCACCTCTACCCTGCGCATCCACTCGATCACCTGTCCTGCCTCCCCAAGGACTTCCTCGAGCACCCTGCTACTGACCTCCTCTCCTAGCTGGAGGTGTTATCACTAAAATCGGTCTTGCCGCTTGAGGGGCTGGTAAAGCTGACCTGGAAATAGGGCACTCCCTAGCCCAATGACCAAGCTCCCCACAAGTGAAGCAACCCTATAACGATCTGCTCACCACTGAAGGCCGGCCACCCCAACCTGATGCACCTGACTGGAAACCACCTCTGCCTTGACTCTGGCTGGCACCATGCCCACTCTGACGGTGCTGGTCACCCTCTGAATTCTGTAATGCTTCCTGAATGGGCAACTAATCTGATCTGATTGGAACCTCTGATGTCCCCGATCTCATGTATCCCTTGGCCTACAACGGGTCCGGCTGAAGCTATCATCTGGTCCTGCTCTCAAACCTCTAACGAAACATCGGACCTGCTCCTCCTCTATAGGAAGAATCATGGTGGCATGACGGGACAACTCCAGAAATCTGTCCTCGTACTCAGATACTATCATGGAGCCCGGCTCCAACCTCAAGAACTTGTCACGAAGCTGATCCCTAACGCTCCGTGGAATAAATCAGGCCAGAAAAGCCTCTGAAAACTCCGTCCACGATACTGGTGGTGACCCAGCTGGCCTAGTCTCAATAAAGGAACGCCACCACTGTCTGGCCGGTCCGTCTAACTAAAATGTCGTGAAGTCAGCTCCCCTCGACTTCACTAGGCCCAAGGTCTGCAAGTAGTGATAAACTCATGGGCGTCCTCCCCTGCAGCCCCTGAAAACCTCGACGGTGAAAGTTTGAGAAACACCTCGAGCATCTTCTGCTCTCAGAGTAGCACAACCTCGTCCAAAAGGGTCCGGCTGAACCACGGGTAGTGTTGGCGGCTGATGAACCTCTGGAGCCGCTATAGCAGGCTGGCCCTTTTATGCTAGAACCGGCTCTGGGACTGGTGGTGGGGCCGGCTGCTGCTACTGCTACATACCCTTGATAGCAGCAAGGATCTGGGTAAGCATACTCTGTAGATCAAGGGCGGCAGCTGGTGCGGGTGGTGGCTGGGCTAGACCCTTCCTCACCGGCTCAGGAGGAATTTTCTCTCTACGAGGCTCCGCCTCTGGCTCTGGAGTCCTCACTCTATCATGGTCCGCTGCCGCAGCACCTCCTCGACCTCGGGGTCAACCTCTACTGCACGTGTGAGCCATCTTGCAATAGAGTGAAGCAAGTGAGATTTCATGAAACCAATAAGACAACGACGCACGAACATGAATCAAAATGAGAAAACCTCCTACGGACACCCTGTAGCCTCCTGAAGATATGTCACGGACGTCTCCGCGCTGATCCGCAGGACTCTACTAGATGCTAGATCTGTACAAGTGAGAGCAACGAACCTGGGGCTCTGATACCAACATGTCACGACCCAATTTCTTGAGTCATGATGGCGCCTACCACCCTACCAGTAGGCTAGCCTGTCTATCTCAGAACTGAGCAGTAATAAGACTAAGGGTGGAAACTAAACTCAACTAAGCAGAAGCATCAAACACAAGGCTGAAGTGAAACTAAACTATATATAAAAGACACCTCCCAGAACTTGGAAGTCACAAGTACAAAACTACTAACAAGAGTACAAGTCCCAAAAGTGGACCACAGAAACATACTGTCTCGAAAGCAAAAGACAAGTCAAACATAAATACAAAGGAGACAGGTAATCCCAGAACGCCATGTGCTCACCCTCGTCTCCTGGACAGACAGCTGCAGGCTCAAACTTAACGCTGAGAACTAGTGCTTGGACCTACATCACGAAAACAGATAGAGAGTGTAGCATGAGCACAAAAACAACAGGTACCCAGTAGACATCATATGCCGACTGAGCAAGAAAGGTAAAAACGAGCAGATAAGATAAAATCAACACAACAGAGGTCAATAGAGCAGGAAATGAGAAAGCGGAAAGAAAAGCTAAGAATAACAAAGCTAAACCCAGCTGAGCCACCCATAAGACCCACTGGGCACACTCGTGCGCAAGTTTAAATAAAACCCGAACGGACCCCCATAAGCTCGACAGGTACACAGAAGAGCTGTTCTATAGAAACGAAGGAAGACCTAACTCCATAAGCCTCAACACCCATGGGTCCCACACCAAAAAAGGATAACACCTGGGCCCTACCCAATCATCAGTCACGAGCTGGAAATAACGGACTCTCACCATGTAACGTCAGCCTCAGACTGGAACAATACCTGGGCCCGGCACAATCATCAGTCACGAGCTGGAAATACGGATTCTAAACAACCTCCGCTCAATAGTCTAGCGCTGGAAATACCGTCTCCAACCGGCTAACGTCAGTTGCGCAGCTGGGACTAGTAGCCTACGAGCAACGGCCTCGCGCTTGAAATAATGGGTTGCAATCATGTAACGTTAGCTGCGGACCGGAGCCTGCAGCCTACTCCTAATAGCCTAGCAGTGGAAATACCGGATGCTAATCGGGTAACGTTAGATGTGTACCGGAGCTAACAACCTCGAACCGAATAAAGCCACCACCGAACAATATGAATCGAAGGCTCCCAGCCTAGTGTAATTCAATCGACAATCGGCGCAACAGCCTCGTCTCCCGGCAACAGCCCAGAATCGCAGAAATAAGAGAGAAAGAATCGGAAGATCCAAAAGCCACGAAAACACCTAAACTAAGGCTCATACTATCAAACCCAAGTTTGTTATACCAATCTACAAGGACCTAGTCCATTCGAAATGACGTCGGATACATACTCAAGTCAACGGGTGCATAGGACTAAGGCAATACTGTCCTAACCTATTCTAAGGTCGGCAAGCAATCACAGAAATCAACAGAATGCAAGCAAATATCCCGAACCCACACATGCAACAACAGATAACCACCAAACAAGTAATCCACAACAAATCAACGATAACCCAAGCCAACAATCACATACTAAGGTATGCGATTAACCCCGAACAGCCTAGAAATCAACTCTAAACGCAGAGAATTGGAGAAGAAGAACAGATGCACTAACCACCCAACCCAGATTCACAAAAGTCGGCAAGTAATCACATATTCAAGCTCAATCTAGGAAGAAGGGAAGCCGTAACCTACCAGACAGCCGATCATGAGTGCTCTTAGTCACTCTGCCGGAGCTTTTCCCTTCTGAATGGCCTCAGACTGCTGCCACGCTGCAAAAAATAGAGTCACAGCATCAATACGGTCGTTTAGACACAAAAATCATCCAATTCGGAGACAGCCCAATTTCAGAGTCAAAATTAGGAACGTGGGAGCCGTGAAGAGGTCCCAAATCCTCTCCCGAACTTGTATTCCAAAATGGAACACTCATCGGGGCTCATGAGGATCATCTCCATGCAACCAAAACAAGAAAATGCAAAACTTTACAACAAATAGGCTTAAGATATCAACTTACACCTCGAATTTACAAAAAACCAAGTACACCCAATGCAATCCAACAGAGAACCCCAACTAAAACAAGAAAATGCAAAACTTTACAACAAATAGGCTTAAGATATCAACTTACACCTCGAATTTACAAAAAACCAGGTACACCCAATGCAATCCAACAGAGAACCCACGAAGCCAATGAGAATCTGAATGCCCGGGACTTTGAATCACCGAAACCTGACAATCGAGGAGGGAGATATTAATTTTTGAATGTTTCATCAAGAATGAGCCCGACCTCCATTTATACCCACTGCCACCCGCTCTTCTCCGCGAACGCGGCCCCCA
The DNA here is from genome assembly GCA_018342035.1 of Solanum appendiculatum. NCBI lineage: Eukaryota > Viridiplantae > Streptophyta > Magnoliopsida > Solanales > Solanaceae > Solanum > Solanum appendiculatum. Next base: position 825,645 of record JAGDQO010000110.1, read on the forward strand.
GGCCCAGCGAACAAGGAGGGAAACTAACCACTACTCCGCGAACGCGGCCCCATTCCTGCGAATGCTGAGGCAAACCCGTAACAGCTCCGCGAATGGGATGCTCGAGATTCGTTCGAAACTCCGTGCACACAAACGAGATATTCTACCCCCTAGAATTTGGTGTTTCAGACTCAATGGCGCAATTGAAATTTCCATACGAGGTGGCTTTGATAAAAAGTGGGTCCCACACCCAATGGGTCATTTTAGCCAATTCCACCGAAAGCCTCAGATTTTGATCGGAAGCTCCCAGAGGTTCTTGAAGAGTCAATCTAGACCAAACTCGGTATTCCAGAACTAACCGCTATGATAGAATTTCCATCCGAGTGCGTTTACCAAGTATGTTGACCAAAATCAACTTTAAGCCAAATTTCGAAGGCTAAAAGAGGTAACTGGCCCCAAAATCACACTGGAAGCCAAGGGACTCAGGCAAACCATGCTTCTAGCCTAATTTGGTTGCTCCAGAGCTGATGGAACCGTCAGAATTCCCATCTGAGGTCGTTTACCTAAAGTAATGACTGAAATCAACTTTTCAAGGTTCAAAAGATCAAGAACAAGAAAACAGGCATAAAACCCAAACGAACGACTAGGCGACCGAACCTCCAGTGCGAGCAAGTCATAAATGACTTGGGGTCGCTACAGGAAAGCTCTAACCGACAGAAAGGAGGCACAAACACATAAATGACCTGAAGGGTCATTACAAAGTTCAATTAATTAAACTTATTCTGGGTTCAATTAATTAAAATATTTAGTAGTACAATTTGTTTATCCAGTTGCAGGGTTTTTCTATTTTCCCTAAGACTGATTTGAGATCAGGGTTTCACCTGTTATTGATTAGGCTAGAGAGCATACCTAAGACAACTTTCAGGACCCGGTATGGGCATTATGAGTTCTTAATGATGTAGTTTGGGTTGACTAATGAGTCTTTAGCTTTCATGATCTTGATGAATAGGATTTTGAAGTCTTTCCTATACTCTTTTTGTAATTGTTTTCATTGGAGATATCTTGATCTACCCCAAGTGTAAGAAGGAACATGCAAATCACTTTCGTATTGTTCTAGGTTTCCTGGGAAAACAAAAGTTGTATGCAAACATTTTCAAAATGTGAATTATGTTGTATTTCATTTCCTTCTTAGGGCATGTTGTTTTGGAAAATGGGGTGATAGTGGATCCCCAAAATATTAAGGCGGTGAAGAATTGGGTTTGGCCTAGTTCTGTGAGAGCATAGGAGCTTTGTGCGTCTTGCTAGCTACAATCGCAGATTTGTTAAGAATTATGTTTCTATTGCTATGCATCTGACAAAGCTGACCTAGAAGGAGGTACCCTTCGTGTGGTTTTGCCAAATGAGGAAAGCTTCCAAAAGCTAAAGACTCTCTTGACCCCTGCCCATATTCTAACATTACTAGTAGATGGTAAGGATTTTATTGTTTATTGTGATGCTTCACATTTGGATTTGGTTATTGTGTTAATACAGGACAGGAATGTCATAGAATATGCTTCAAGACAGTTAAAGGTTCATGAGAGAAACTACCTAACCCATGATTTTGAGTTGGCAACGGTATTGTTGTCTCTCAAGATCTGTCGGCACTATCTTTATAGAGTCTAATGTGGGATATTATGATGGAGTGAAATGTGGGATATTCTGAATCTAAGAAAGAGAAGGTGGATGGAGTTGTTAAAAGACTATGAAGTTACCATTCATTTAAGGCCAATATGGTGACGGGCGCATTGAGCAAAAGCGCAGTTAGCATGGCAGTTTGGCTTGCTTGGGATGTCTAAGCGACCTTTAGCCAAAGAGATTAAGGCTCTAGAGGCTAAGTTCATATAGTTAGGTATCTAAAAGAAAGGTGGTGTATTATCCAGTATTAAGGACAAGCCCACTTTTATAGAAGAGACCAAAACCAAGAAGTTTGAAGATAAAGACTTAAATAAGATTAGAAATAGAGTGGTATCTGGGAGGCCCAAGATACTACTCTCGATGCAGGTGGAGTGCTCAGTTTTAGAGGAAGGATTTATGTTCCTCAAGTTGATGATTTGATGCAGAATGTGTTAGCAGAGTCTCACGATTCACGGTATTCCATTCATTCAGGTGTGACCAAGATGTATTGAAATTTTAGGAGACTTTATTAGTGGCCCCTAATAAAGAATGATATTGCTAAGTATGTGTCCAAATGTCGGAATTGTCAGCAAGTAAAGTATGGGAATCAAAGGCTTATAGGATAACATCAGAGGATGCCTATTTCTTAGTGGAAGTGCGAATAATAGCCATTGATTTCATGGTGGGACTTCTTATGACTTTGGGAAATTATGAATCAATTTGGGTCATTGTTGATAGATTGACTAAGTCACCCCACCTTATCCCAGTTAGAGTGGATTATAACTCTCAACAGTTGGCTAAGATTATGTTAAGGAGATAGTAAGGTTGCACGGGAGCCCATTTATATCAATTCAGACAGTGACACTCAGTTTAATTTTATGGTTATGTTTAGTTTCATGAGATGTTGGGCACTCATCTCACTTTCAGCACAACTTTTCATCCACGGATGGAAGGTCTATTAGAGAGTATGATTCATGTATTGGAAGATATGTTGAGAGTGTGTGTACTTCACTTTGGAGGCCATTCAGATCAATTCTTACCCTTATGTGAGTTCTCTTACAATAACAATTATCACTCCAGCATTGATATGGCTATATTTAGGCACACTATGTGCGGGGATGTAGATCATCCATAGGGTGGTTTGAGGCTGGTGATGTCTTTGGGTGTTGATTTAGTGAAAGAAGCCATGGAAAGGGTGAGGGGTATTCTGTTTAACTTATTGGCAGCCCAAAGTAGACAGAAAGATTATGCGGATCGAAAGGCAAGGGACATGACATTTCAGGTTGGCTATCAAGTTCTATTGAAGGTGTCTCCCATAAAAGTAGTCATGAGGTTTGGTAAAAAGGGTAAGCTTAGCCCTCGTTAAATTGGTTCATTTGAGATTTTTGACACTGTGGGGCCAATGGTGTACAGGTTAGCACTCTCACCCAAATTATCAGGAGTTCATCAAATTTTTCATGTGTCTATGTTAAAGAAGTACCATGGGGATGTACATTATATCATAAAGTGGGACTCAAATAGTTTTAGACAAGGATTTGCAGTATGAAGAAGAACCGATTGCTATTCTTGATGGGGATGTCAGGAAGTTGAGCAAAAACGAGATCAGTTCAATGAAGGTGCAGTGGAAGTATCATTCGGTTGAGAAAGCTACCTCGGAAATACAACTTTTTCTTGTTTGATCACTCGAGGGCGTGGTATTGTTAAATTTGTATCTATTGTAATGAAACGTTCATGTTGCTATGGGTAGACCAAATGGTGAAAGAATTGGCCCATAAAACCTTTTGGATAGAGACTGAAATTATAGGCTAGGCAAGTCTCATATGGAGTCTGAGTGAGGTGAGGTCTAGGGAAATGGAATGGATTGGGTGATATGTCTAAGCTTAGTGTATGTTTTCTAGTAGATAAGACATTGAGGAACCCATAGGGCTTTCAACATTGAATTGGGTTGAGTAAAACTTCCGGAACTGAACACGGCGTGAAAGGGTTGGTATGGGACATCAAAGGTCGAAGGTATGTTGTGAAATGGGGGATTTTTTGGGAGGTTTTCGAGTTTCTAATTTTGTGCAAGAAACTATATAGGGCATCATCAAGACATTTATGCAGACACTATTGCAGAGGACGCCGCTATCGCAACACTACTATAATGGGTCAAGTCTCTATAGCGGGGTAAGTCGGGGTTTTATGCAGAAAACGTCTCAAAACATCTTATTTTATACAACTTTATTTTTTGTAGATGGGAAGGGGATTTATGGAAGTTTCCATCTATTTTTCGACAAAATTCTTTGGTTTAGGTAAGTTCATTATTCCCCTATCTTGTAATTTCATTCTTAAGCCTTAAGATCTAGGGTACTCCTGGGGAGGGTTTTGACTTAATTTAATATTGGGAAAAGCCCTGGTTTGTGTAAAATGATCATGAATTGTCTTGGGGTTTGGGTTTTAGTATAATTCGGGTATTGTTAGGTCATTTTCATTACTTGTGGTATTTATTTAATGTTTATGAACCAAGAACTAGCCAAGGCATTGTAAAAAGGGAAAGCTTGAGTTCTTTAGAGCATTCGGGCTTGTTTCAAGATAGGTGATAACGCTCAACCACACCTCTTACGATTCGAAGTGTGGGCGGTCGCTAACAAGTATAAACCCAACAAAGAGTTGGGATCGATCCCACGAGGAACAATGTGCAAGGCAATTGAAGAAACAAATAAATACAGGCTACAAGTTTGAATCCAAAATATAAGATACAAATATAAAATGAGAAGATTTCAAGTAACGAATTAGGATAGGAGATAGAGGATAACAAGGAACAAAGCCTTTTCGAACAAGATTACCAAAGGGATTTGGGAATGGGAAATCAATTAAAACCCATACGATCCATTGCAAACTAGCTTCATACAATCCCAATTAATCATGGGTAAAATCATATATGCCTAGGACTCTAAACTACTCACCTATTTCTCACGAACATAGGCAAATATTTCTCAATAAGCTCTTTCGAACCCAATCAAGTGGCAACACAAGCAATCCAATAAAAGGCAATGCAAGGATTTACTATTTCTAGCAACAATCCAACACATGAGTTGTTAAACCTCAAATAATGCACCAATCAATCTTTCCCAACTTCAGTTAACTCTTACAAGCTCAATCAAATTAAATGGGCAAGTCCAAGGAGTGATCAATTCCAACGGAAAGCAATTAAAGCATGAAATTGATTGGATAATCAAAAACCCATTTCATAAATGATAAAGCATTCAACTAATTACAAAAGCACAAGATAGAAATCAAAAACCCAAATATTGTTTATCACTAACACAATATCCAAATCACCAATCAACAATTAACACCTAAAATTCAACAATACAAAACAAAGAGTTGAAGAAAGATGAAAAATAGTTATAACCCAAGTTCACAATCTTCATTCTAATGGTGTTTGTTGAGGAATCTTGCTCTCAAAGATAAGCCCAAGCCTCAATCGCCAAGTTCTTCTCTCTTGGAAGATTTCCGTGTAACCCTAGCCTTCTCTGTGTTTCAGTGTATATGGTGAATTAGGGTCAAAATGTGAATTTCCAGAACTGCCTAGATGCCAGTCATGATTTCTTCTCTGCATTCGCAGAGGTAGCTCTATGAGTGTTCGCACCCAACGCGGAGAGTACTTCAATGCTAGCTCCAATTTCTCTATTTTTAGCTCCATTTTGCCCCAATTTCCATTGTTTTTCATCAAAACTCCTTTTTAATCATTATGTACCTGAAGCAACCATATTCAAAGGAAAATTAACATCTTTCTCTATTTAAGTGCTACAAAATCACAAGAAAAGGACTCTAAATGAGTGAAAATCACCCACTCATCAACACCCCAACTTAGAAACATTGCTTGTCCTCAAGCAAAACAAAATCAAAAGCACAAGAGGCAATCATAATAAGCACACCACACTTTTATTCCAAATAAAGATCGTGATCATGACTTTGGTTGGTACTAACAAATATTCCTCAAACAAACTTTTCACAAAAACAATCCCTCATTTTCATGGTGGATTTTTCAAAATCCAAGAATCATTAAGTGACAACAACTCAAACTCAAGACATGACTCAACTCTTTAGCTCTTCTACATGCTCACTTGATACAATTAGGAATTTTCAAAATCACCACTCAAGCAACCTACATGTCCTCACAAGAAAAGAAATGTCCCAAAACACTCAAACAATATTTACAAACAAGGGACAAAAGCACAAACACTCATACTCACAAAAGAACATCTCATGAACACAAATGCCACACCATAGGCTTGCCCATATTTTCAATCAACATTGCCTCAACTTCATTTGGTTGGAAATCACAAAGGACTTTGTTAAGCTTGTAATGTACTCTTAGGGAAGGTAAGGATATCATTTAGGTACAAGTAAGTACACCCTCCTTGAACTCTACTCAACAACTCAACATTTTTCCAACTTTTCCACATTTTCTTCACTTTCCAAACCAATGCACATTTTACATTTTTTTCTTATTTTCACTCTAGATGCCCCCACATGCAACCATTTTCAACTTTTGGAGGATTCAAGACTCTATTATTCACTTTCTGTTTCACAACTTTTTCTTTTTCTTTTTTTACTTTTTCCCCCATTCATCATTCTCTTTTTTTTTTTTTTATAACAAGCTGTGATGCGATAGGCATCCCTTCTATGAGTTTACCATAACACCCCCAACTTATGCTTTTAGCCTCAACTCTCACAACTTCAAGTTCAATGAGGGAAAAGGTTCACAAGAGATGTATATTTTCAAAATGGTTAAGGTTTGTAATGAGGTTGCCAATAAAAAGGATTTAGGCTCAAAGGGGACAACTAAGGGTACAATTAGTGCAAAGGTGGGATTTTTAGGCCAAGTGGACTTCAAGAACAATCAAGGAAAACCTAAGATCATTTTTCCAATCCCAACTCAATTAAGACCAATATTTCAAGACCAACCGGGCAAGTTCAAGGTAGCATAAGCGAACACAAGGCATTATTCAACAACTCACCACACATGGCATGCAAATCACTCAAAATGGATAGAAATCTTATTTCCTTTTCAACAAGCAATTGGCAATGAACAATTAAACCACCAACGAATCAAAAGTCACAAAAAGAGTCACAAGAGTTGTCACAAAATCATTCCAATCATGCTCAATTTTCAAAACGGATGGGTATGTTCAAAATATTTTTCACATAAAAGACTATATTCTTAGTACCAAACAAGCCACAACCTCCCAAAAAGAAAATGACGAATTTACCCTTAAGAAAGCCATCAACCAATCCATCATTGGGAAAAATCATACATCTATTCGGGATCGGCTACTCAGACTTCACCGCACATCAACAATGGCTACTCAGACTTCACAACACAACCAACCGACGCTTTACCCTTAAGAAAGTCGTCACTCTATCCATCATAGGGCATCGCCAATAAACAACATCTCTAATCAACAACACCATCATACACAAAATAAACAAAATAAAAAGAAGCTATCAAAAGCAATAAAAACTAATAAAACAAAAATGACTAATCCAACACAATCCACAATTAAGATCCAAAAGCCCGACAAGGGCACAACATCCACAAAATAGAATAAACATCCAACAACAATAATCCCAAGCATCCAAAATAGGAAATACAAAACAGGAGTAACAAGGAAGGCACCCTCAAGTGAAAATCACACAGTCTCCTCACAGTACAGATATCAAAAGAGAATACGAGGGACTTCTTGAAATGCAATCACTCCGAGCTCTCATCAGAGGGAAATGTGAGGTCCTCATCATCCGAAGCACCACTACCGCATAAGCTCCTAAGCTTGCTCAGGAACTTGATCTTCTTCTTCTTGTGATCTCGGAAGGTCCTCTGATGCTGCTCAATCTTCACCTGCCTCCGACTCATGTGCTTAAGCCTGTCGAACATAGCCTTTTGTGCAGCAGCAACATAAGTAATATATGATGCACCCTCAGAAATGGCAGCCCCAGACGGGCCAGAAGGAAGTCCAGCGACCAACTCTCTAATCTGTGCATCAACTCCAAAGATCTGGGAGGATATGTGGCACATAGTGGCAGGTCCGAACTGAAAAGGTCCTACAGAAGATGAAGCACCAGCCTCAGAATTGGGCTCGGTGAACTGTCCAAACTGTGGGTCAAGCACGTTGATCTTCCTCTTCTTGTGCATGTCGCCCTGTGCACTCCTCTTCTTCAAAGGGTGAATTTCTATGCCCGGCTTCTTCTCCTCATCACTGGCAGTCTCGACACCGCGGCACTGTAGCACAGCTGAGTGATCAAAGAAGGGAAAATAATGCTCTTGGCTCTCCCATAAGCCACCTCAATGATATGATCAACGATCAGCTGCCCCACATTAACCTCCAGCCCATCTAGAATAGCTGCAATCACCAGTGCCCTATCAAAGATGACCTCGGTATCATGGGTGGAAGGTATGACCCGAGCACATATGATAGATAGAGAGCCAAGTCTTGGCTTCAGCTGTGAACTCACGGGACTCAATCCCCCTCTTATTCTCGAACCACTCCAAAGCCTCTCCACCATGTATCTTATCAACCAGCCACTGGTTTCCCAACTCTCTGAACCGTTCCAAATACACCCGATTGTCAACATTCAGGAAACCGTAATAAACATTAATTATTGTCGGGCTGAAAGACACCTGCACCCCTCGGATGTTAGTCACTGCTACTTCATTAAAATCTGTCTCCAAAGTATTAGCATAAAATTCTACTACCAGCGTGTGATTAGCCTTGATAGGCTCAGTTGCAAAGACCATCCACCGACTAGCTCCAAGCCGGTTATAGAAATCTGGTATTCCACTCTCGAGCTTCTCCAAACAAATGCCTTTCTCCTTCACCACAACTCTGCCCAAGTATTCATCGTATTTGTGGGCACATTTAGATGACAGGAATCTAGTTGCATCAAAGTAATCCTCCTCCTGTGCAATTTCGGACTCTCGGGGAATGTTATCGGTAGACATGTTTAGCTCAAAGTACCTACAAGAGAAGCCAACATGTCAAAAGTTCTTATGGACACTTAAAACAATGTATTAGGAAGTATTTAGGCCAAATAAAATAATTAAAAGTGCTCCCGAGCAATGCGTTGCAAAGCTACTATTTTGGGACAAAATTGATTTCTTCTCTACATTCGCGGAGAAGCCTCTGCGTTCACGAAAAGTCAGCAGCCTTAGCTCCGTGTTCGCAGCTCAACACATAGTAGACCTCTGCATTCGCGAACCAGTTGGCCGCGTTCATGGAGTACAAAGAGACAGAGATCTCCGCATTCGCAGATAGAGGTCCGCATTCGCGGAGAAGTCATTGTCCCCAGAAAAACAGATTCATTCAAGAATTTTATCAAACAGGCTATGGGAACCATTTTAACACTCAATTTGCACATCAAATCAACCCCCAATCATGTCCCAAAATACAATTATCAACTAATCAACACAACAATCATTTAATCTACCCAAAAGATCAACAATTAATCACAAAATTCAAGTTCGGATCAAGAACCCAATAAGGCATGATACTTCAAGGTTTTTCTTCCATAGAACTTACCCCCAACAAATCAAATATCAACAATTCCAATAAAACCAACAATGATTCTACCCATAAACCACTAATTAAACATATAAAATCAAGTTCAAATCACAGACACACTTTAAAGCACCATAATTCAATTTTGACTCAACAAAAATGTATTAAAGTGAAAGGGTAAGGCATACCTGTAAAGTTTATGCAACCCACAAAGCAAAAACTAGGAATCAAAGGAGATGAGGAGAGAATTTAAAGGGAATTTTCGGGTTTGAGTAACTGAGGGAACAAGGGGAATGTATCTATATATGTTTTTGCTTAGAAATGAACTACCCTTTGGCAGTTCTGACTATTAAAGTACCCAAACCTCCGCGTTTGCGGTCAAGATGGCGGGTTCGCGGAGGATCTGTCAGATTGGCTTCCGAGTTCGCGAAGATCATTTTAGGTCTATACCCCTGGCAGCATTCCTGAAATTTTGGCAATGGGTGGGTCCAATTGGTGACTCGCCCAATGCACTTTAGCTGCCTTCAGCTGCCAAAAAGTGTTCCTACAAGTACACTGGGTTGTGTATTGATATTACACTTGCTCTTTTCTTGTTGAATACAGGTAGATGACTCGAGAAAACACAAAAGAATGCTTTCTACAAATAGGTGAGTTCGTATTCTCAATAGTTATGTTTCTATCAAAAGATACTTTACTTTTTTGTGTTGTTTAAGTGTTAATCCTTCTGAGTTTTCTCTAATTCTTTTTGGAGTTTTCCACCTTTTTTGACTAATTTTTACTTTTTAAAAAGTCCTTGGATGATTAAAAGTATGGTGCTTCTTACATTTTCTTCAAATCTTAATTCGGTGAAACTCTATTATTAGAAACATAAATCTTTTAATTTAGCGAATCTTTTAGTGGTCCAAGAAAAAGGATTTTTACTTGTAATGACCCTTCAGGTCATTTTCATGTTAATTTCTTCTTTCTGTCGTTTAGAGCCTTCATGTAGCGACCCCAAGTCATTCATGACTTGCTGGCAGTGACTGTTCGGTCGCCTGGTCGTTTGTTTGGGTTTTATGCCTATTTCCTGTTTTGGAGCTTTTAAACCTTAAAAAGTTGATTTCAGTCATAACCTAGGTAAACGACCTCAAAAGGGAATTCCAACGGTTCAATCAGTTTTGAAGCGGCCAAATTAGGCTAGAAGCATGATTGGCACGAGTCCCGGGGTTTTTTCAGTGTGACTTTTGAGCCATTTTGCACTTTACCTTTGAAATTTGGCTTAAGTTTGACTTCGGTCAACATTCTTGGTAAACGCATTTGGATGACAAATTTGTTAGCACGATAAGTTCTGGAATGCCGAGTTTGGTCTATAATAACCCTTTGAGCGCTTCTCGAGGCCTCTGATCTAATTTCGAGGCCCTTGGTTGAAGTTAGCTAAAATGGCGCTTTGGATGTGGGACCCACTTTTTATTAAAATAATCTCATATGGAAATTCCAACTGCTTCATTGAGTTCGGAACATCGAATTTGATGGGGTAGCATATCTCGTTTGCATGCACGGAGTTCCGAACAAATCCCGAGCACCCCGTTAGAGTTTTAGGAATGCCCAAACTTAGCTGGTGCACAGGTTATGTTGCAAACCCATTTCTTCTCCACGTTCGTGGAGTGGGCTCCGCATTCATGGAGTTGTGAGACCTTCTTCTTCGCATTCGCGAATAAGGCCCCGCGTTCGTGGAGGTCTGGGGAGCCTTTCTCTCCACGTTCGCGGATAGGGCTCTGCGTTCGCGAAGGTTTGTGGTATTCTTCTACACATTCATGGACACTTAGCCACATTCGTGGAGGTGTAACTATTAGTACTCCTCGTTCATGGGCCCCTAGCCACGTTCGTGGAGCTGTGACTGTTCACCCTCCGCATTTGCGGACCTTTGGCCACGTTCGCGGAGGTCAGCGGTGCTGACAGTATATAAGGGCAGCCGGGTTGTTGTTGGAGGAAAGCTTTGGAAATTGATATCTTTTTTGTTTTAAGTTGGTTTTTGGTGATTCAAAGTCCCAGACGTTCGGATTCTCGTTGGTTGCGTGGGTTAGTGTTCAGTGGTCCTCGATTTCTGTGAATTTGAGGTGTAAGTTGCTACCTTAAGCTAATTGTGTAAAGTTTTACATCTTTGGTTTGTTGTTGTTTGGAGCTGATCTGAGCCCCGAGGGGTGTCCCGTTTTGGAGCACAAGATCGGGGGAGAGTTTAGGACCTGTTCATGGAGTCAATTCAGAAAATTTCGGAGCAGATCCCACGATTCTCGATTTTGACTCTGAAATTGGTCTGTCTTTTATTTGGATAATTTTTGTGTCTAAACGACGATGCTGATAATGTTATTCTATTTTTGATAGCATGGCAGTAATCCGAGGCCGTTTGGAAAGGGAAGACTCTGGCAAAGTAATTTGGAGCGCGCGCAATCGGCCCTCATTATGTAATTGCATGTGGATTTGAGTGAATATGGGCTGGGTAGCTAGTATCTATTCTCTTTATCTCGAAAACCATGATTTAGGGTTGATTTTCGGGTTATTTTCGGGGTTAGTACCATGTTACCAGAGGGGTTGCTTATCTATGATTGTGTGATTACCTCTTGCGCTATTGATATGTTGCTGCATGTGGTTTGTCTGGTTGGCTGTTTATTGTATTAGAGTTTACCTTTGGCATTAGTTTAGGATAGAGTAGTGTTGACTTAGGCCCATGCACTTGGCTGCCTTTGGTATATATCTGACGTCGATTCGGATAGACTAGGTCCTTGTAGACCGGCATAGCAGATTTGGGTCTAATAGTTGAAGTTAGTTTTGGCTTTGTAGTGTTGCGATCCTTCTGTCTCTTCTCCCCATTTTTTGCGATGTCGATGCGTTGTCAGAGGTGTGGTATCTTCCTGGTTGGATGCTTCGAGGTTGGTTCTGTGGTGTTGTAGTTTTCAGTGGACGTCGGTTCACAATGGTTTGGAACTTGAGATTCTCTTCAGAGTTGGTTTGCCTTATACGCTCAGTCTGGCTAGGACAGGGCTCCCGGGAATGTTAGCTGACTCACTTGGCTGGCTGGGTAAGGGCCCCTGGAGTGTTAGTCGGCTAGGCAATTGGACATAAGTTGGCTAAGGTTCTTTTCAGAGTTGTCATATGCCGCGCACTTGTCTTGGTGGGACAGGGCCCTCGGAGTGATAACTAGCTTACCTGTCTGGCTGGGACAGGGCCCCCGGGGTGAGCTAGCTGGGTGGTGGGATATTAGGTTCTTGGAGGGGTCGTCCCCCCCCTTCCGTAGTACTCATCTAGCTGGGTAAGGGCCCCTGGAGTGACTAGCGGGTTAGGTGAGTTATCTTGGAAGCCGAACTTGTTGGCTGGTTGGAGATGTCTAGTTGTCTCGGTTCGGAATTGGTTTCCTTTAGTTCCGTAGATCTAGCTCTTCTGTGTACCTGTCGGGCTTACGGGGGTCCGTTCGGGTTTTATTTAAACTTGTGCATGAGTGTACCTTCTAGGCTTATGGGGGTCTAGTTAGTTTTAATTTAGTTGTACTTAGTTTTACTTTCGGTGCACTCGTAGCTTCCTCTCATTTCCGCTTGACCTCTGTGTTTGTAGATTCTATCTTTTCTGTCTATTTTTACCTTTCTTGCTCAGTCGGCCTATGATGCCTACTAGGCGCCTATTGTTTGGTACTCAAGCTACACTCTGCATGTGTTTTTCATGATGCAAGTCCGAGCATCAGCTATCAGCGTTGAGTTCGAGCCTGCTACAGTCTGTTCTGGAAACGAGGGTTAGCACAGGGCATCCTGAGATTACCTGCCTCTTTCTGTACTTATGTCTTGGCTTGTCTTTCATTTTTGAGATAGTCTTGTTTCGGTGGTCCACTTTTGGGACTTGTACTTATTTTGTACTAGCTCTGTACATGTGACTACCAAGTTCTGGGAGGTATCATTATTGTATATAGATGTTTTCGCTTCCACTTTGCCTTTATATGCTCCTTTATTATGCTTCCGCGTGGTTGGGGTTAGTATCCAATTTCTATTAAGTTTCGGGATAGGATTCAGCTTGCCTACTAGTGGGTTGGTAGGTACCATCATGACTCAAGGAATCGGGTTGTGACAAGTTGGTATCAGAGCCCCAGGTTCGTCGGTCTCACTTGTACAGAGCTAGCATCTAGTAGAGTCTTGTGGATTGGCGCGGAGACATCCGGGACTTATCTTCGGGAGGCTACATGGTGTCCTTAGGAGGTTTTCATGTCTTGCATCATTTTCGTGCGCTGTTGTCCGATTGGTTTCATGGAATCTTACTTGTTTCATTTTGTCGCAGAAAGGCTCACACGCGTAGCAGAGGTTGACCCCGAGGTCGAGGTGGTTCTGCGAAACCACGCCACGATAGAGCGAGGAATCCAGTGCTGGAGGCGGAGTCTCGAATTGAGCAGATTCAACCTCGGTCGGAGGGGCCGGGACCAGTCCAGCCACCACCCGCACCAGCTTTCGCCCCTGACCTTATGGCGATACTTGCGTAGATTCTAGCTGCGATTGGGGGTATTCAATAGCAGCAAGACCCTGCTGCAGTTCCAGATCCACCTCTAGCACCCCAGGGTTAGCCTGCCCCAGCAGCTCCAGAGATTCTTCAGCAAGGTCAGCATGTAGCAGTGGCCCCAGAGGTTTAGTAGCCGCCAGCATCGGCCACCGTTCAGTTGAATGTCTTTGATGGGTTCATGCCTCTTCGGGATCAAAAGATTCTCGGGTATTTCTGAGGTTGTCACCTCCGAGGCTTTTTGGGGTAGTTGGTGAGGATGCCCATTAGTTCATTACTTCCTGCTGGGAGCGACTGCAGGCTCTAGGATTAGTGGAGTCGACAGGAGCCAACTTCACTGCTTATCAGTTAGATGGGCCGGTCAGGTAGTGGTGGCATTCTTTTATGGAGTCCAGACCTGCTGGGTCCCTGCCGGTGACATGGACATAATTTTCTGAGGCCTTTTTGGCTAGGTTCTTCGCACGGAGTGTCAGAGATCGCCTTCTCGATGAGTTCACAAGGTTGGAGCAGGGCTCTATGAAGGTATTTGAGTACGAGGCTAGATTTTATAAGTTATCCCGTCATGCCACGGTGATCTTGCCCACGGAGGAGGAGAGAGTTCATGCTTTGTTAGGGGCTTGAGGTTTCAGCTGCGTATTGAGTTTCATTTTATGGTTTCAACGGGCCATTCTTTTTTGGATTTTATGGACCATGCCCGCACACTTGAGCAGCTCCATCATGAGATCCACGAGGGCAACGACAAGAGGGACAGGCAGGATGATAGAGTTAGTGGGATCCATTCTAGGCCCAGAGTTACTGGGAACCATGGCCATCAGAGGTTCCAGCCAGGTCAGCCTAGTCACCCATTTCAGACATCATTGCAGATCTCAGAGGGTGATCAACACCGTCAAGGTGATTATAGTGTCGGTTCGAGTCAGGGCCGAGGTGGTTTTCAAACACGTTCGTCAGGTCGGGGTGGTCGGCGTCTAGTTTCGAGTAGGTCTTCTCAAGGTTTCTTTTCGTGTGGAGAGCTTGGTCATTGGGCTAGGGAGTGCCCTATCTCCAGATCAGCTTTACCAGCTCCTCAGGTGGCGAGACCGGTTTCAGCAATAGCACCCCCAGCTAGAGAAGGAGGTCAGCATCAGGGTGCGCGAGGAGGTCCCCGGGGAGGCAATACAGGTGGCAGGGTGGATGCATGGGGTAGAGGTGCCTAGGGTCATTTCTATGTAGCTCCTTCCAGAGAAGAGGCCGAGGCGTCTGATGATATGATTACATGTATGGTTCTCTTATGCCATCAGACCACTTCAGCTTTATTTGACCATGGTTCTACCTATTCGTATGTGTCTGCTTATTATGTTTCTCGGTTGGGGGTGAGTCCAGAGCCCTTGGTGGTACCTTTGCTTGTTTTGACCCCAGTAGGGGATTCTTTAGTAGTGGATCAGGTTTGCAAATCCTGTGTGGTGACTATTCGGGGGCAGGTCACTCGGGTCAATCTCATTGTGCTTAGTATAATTGATTTTGATTTGATTTTGGGCATGGATTGACTAGCCCCTCACCGAGTGGTCATGGATTTCCATGCCAAGACCGTTACTTTAGCCAGGCATGATATTCCACCGGTGGTGTGGCAGGGTTCTTGCAGTCACACACGAGCTGGGTGATTTCTTGTATTCAAGCCCGGAGGCTTGTGGATAGCGGATGTTTGGCTTAGTTGGCATATGATAGAGATTTTAGTAGGAAGAGACCTACGGTGGAGTCAATGCCTATAGTCTGAGAGTTTACTGATGTATTCCCTACCGACCTTCCTGGCCTACCCCTAGAGTGAAATATTGATTTTTCCATTGATTTGGAGTCGGGTGTTGGTCCTATTTCCATCCACCGTACCGTATGGCCCCCGCAGAGCTCAAGGAGTTCAGTGTTCAGCTTTAATATCTCTTGGGTAAGGGATTCATTCGGCCTAGTGTATCACCTTGGGGTGCCCTAGTTCTGTTTGTGAAGAAAAAAGATGGTACCATGTGGATGTGTATTGATTATAAGCAGCTGAATAAGGTGACAGTGACGAACTGTTACCCCATGCCTTGTATTAATGATGTGTTCGACTAGCTCCAGGATGCCGCAATGTTTTCTAAGATTGACTTGAGATCTGGCTACCACAAGTTGAGGGTTAGAGTAGCGGACATCCCTAAGACAGTATTTAGGACTAGTTACGGCCATTATGAGTTCCTAGTAATGCCTTTTGGGTTGAATAATACCCCTACCGCTTTCATGGACTTGATGACTCATGTATTCAGGCCGTATCTGGACTCCTTTGTCATAGTCTTCATTGACGATATCTTGATATACTCGTGGAGCCATAGTGAGCATGATTAGTATTTGGTGATAGTGCTCCAAACTTCGAGAGATCATCGGCTTTATGCAAATTTCTCAAAGTGTGAGTTTTGGCTTGAGTCCATTGCATTCTTGGGGCACATGGTGTCCAAGGCTCACCTCTGTGACTGAGATTCAGAGCTTTGTCGAATTGGCAGGTTACTACAGGAGTTTTCTTAAGGGTTTCTCTTCTATAGCAGTACCTCTGACTCAGTTGACTTACCACGATGTTTCATTTGTGTGGTCAGATGAGTGTGAGAGGAGCTTTCTGAGGCTTAAGGAGGTTCTTACCACCGCTCCTATATTGACTCTTTCAGTTGAGGGCAAGGGCTTCACAGTTTATTGTGAGGCATCCGGCGTTGGTTTGGGTTGTGTATTGATGCAGCAGTGCCGGGTTATTGCTTATGCGTCGAGGCAGCTTAAGTTATATGAGCGCAACTACCCCACTCATGATTTGGAGTTAGCGGTGGAAGTTTTTGTTCTTAAGATCTGGAGGCATTACCTATATGGAGTTCATTGCGAGATCTTTACTGATCATACGAGCCTTCGGTACATTATGACCTAGAGGGATCTTGATTCAAGGCTGCGTCATTGGATTGAGCTCCTGAAGGACTATGACCTCTCTATTCTCTATAATCTGGGCAAGGCAAATACGATAGCGGATGCCTTGAGCAGGAAGGCAGTGAGTATGGGTAGTCTAGCCTTCCTTTCTATTTTGGGGCGACCCTTGGCTTTGGACATTCTGTCCCTAGCCAACTAGATGATCAGGCTTGATGTTTCAGATTCCAGTCGGATGATAGCCTATGTAGAGGTTCAGTCATCTCTACTAGATCAGATCTATGGCCGTCAGTTCGAGGATAAGTCCTTTGTGGCACTCTGAGATAGAGTATTGGCAGGTTATACCGGGCGGGCTACATTAGACTCAGATGGTGTTTTGAGATTTTCTGGCCATTTGTGTGTTTCGAGGGTTGGAGATTTAATTCAGCTGATCATTAGCGAGGCCCATGACTCCAGGTATTCTATCCACCCAGGCACACCTAAGATGTATCGTGATTTGACGCAGCACTAATGCTGGAGCGGTATGAGGAGGGACATCTCAGATTATGTGTCATGTTGCTTGTGTTGTCAGCAGGTGAAGACCGAGCATTTGAGGCCTGGTGGTGATTTGCAGAGATTACCCATTCTTGAGTGGAAGTGGGAGCTTATCACCATGGATTTCATTGTGGGTTTGCCTTGGACTTCTACAGGTGTTGACAGAATTTGGGTCATCGTGGATCAATTGACCAAGTCAACACACTTCCTCCCAGTTCATACTTCCTTCAGTGCTAAGAGGCTAGCTCGTATCTACATTCAAGATGTGGTCCGTCTTCATGGTGTGCATATTTCTATCATCTCAGACCGGGGCTTACAGTTCACTTCCAGCTTTTGGAGGGTATTTCAGGAGAAGTTGGGCACCGGTGTTGACCTTAGCACAACATTCCACCCGCAGATCGATGGCCAGTCAAAGCATACTATTCAGGTTCTTGAGGATATGTTGCGGGCCTGTGTTATGGACTTTAGAGGTCATTGGGACCAGTTCTTGCCCTTGGTGGAGTTTGTGTACAACAACAGCTACCACTCTAGTATTCAGATGGCCCCGTTTGAGGCTTTATATGATAGGCGTTGTCACACTCCAGTTGGATGGTTTGAGTCTACGGAGCCTAGGCCGCGTGGTACAGACTTGTTTTAGGAGACCTTAGCGCATGTGAGGATGATTCAGGATCGGCTCAGGACGGCTCAGAGTAGACAGAAAGTTATGCGAATCACAGGCGAAGGCCACTGAGATTTGCCGTTGGTGATAGAGTATTCCTCCGAGTATCAACCATAAAGGGCGTGATGAGATTTGGGAGGCGGGTCAAGCTTAGCCCCAGGTACATTGGGCCTTTTGAGATTTTGAGAACAGTCGGTGATGTGGCCTATGAGTTAGCCTTGCCTTCAACATTCTCAGCTATTCATCCAGTTTTCCATGTTTCGATGCTACGCCAGTATGTTCCAGATGAGTCTCATGTCCTCCAGTACGATGGCGTTGCATTGGATGATTGTCTGACCTATATTGAGGAGCCAGTTTCTAGTTTGGCCAGAGATGTGAGGCAGCTGAGGTCTAGAGTCATTCCTATGGTTAAGGTCCATTGGAGGTATCGTCCAGTTGAGGAGGCGACCTGGGAGACCGCGCAGGAGAAGCGGGAGCAGTTCCCCAGCTTAGTTGAGCCCTCAGGTACTTCTTGACTCTTACTTTCACGGACGAAAGTCCTTTTAGGACTTTTGTCCGTGAAAGTAAGAGTCAAGAAGTACTTGAAGGCCAAAAAAGTCAGGAAACTGCTCCTACATATCATGCTCGATCTCTGAGGTATCCTCCTCTATTGGACAATGCCACCAAGAGACCTTAACCACAAAAATGGCTCTCGAACACAACTGTTGCATATCTCTAGCTAGAATGGCAACTGGCTCCTCCATGAAAGTCAAATGGTCATCCCACTCTAGTACATCATACTGAAGCACATGAGACTCATTAGGAACATACCGCCGCAGCATTGAAACATGGAAGACTGGGTGAATAGCTAAGAACACCGGAGGTAAAGCTAACTCATATGCAACCTCTCCAACTATCTGGAGGATCTCAAAAGGCCCATTATTCCTAGGGCTAAGCTTGCCCCGCCTCCCAAATCTCATCACGCCCTTCAGGGATAACACACAGAGAAAGACTCTATCGCCAACTGAGAATCTCAAAGTTCACCGCCTATGATTAGCATAACTCATGTGCCTACTCTGAGCTGTCCGAAGACTATCCTGAATCACCCTCACCTGCTCTAAAGCCTCCTGAATCAAGTATGTACCATATAAGGCCTCGAATGGGGCCATCTAGATGCTAGAGTGGTAGATGTTATTGTACGCAAACTCCGCCAAAGGCAAGAACTGGTCCCACTGACCTCCAAACTCTAAGACAGAAGATCGCAACATATCCTCAAGGACTTGGATAGTACACTCTGACTAACCATCAGTATGTGGGTGGAAAGTTGTGCTAAGGTCAATGCAAGTGCCTAACTCCTCCTGAAAAGTCCTCCAAAAACTAGAAGTAAACTGAGCACCCCGATCTAACATAATAGAGACCAACACATCATGAAGACGAACCACTTCACGAATGTACGGGCCAACCTCTCGGCGCTAAATGAAGACTGAATAAGGAGGAAATGTACTCACTTGGTCAATCGATCAACGATGACCCAAATGTTGTTGTCTAACAAAGATAAAGTGAAAGACATATAAAAGAAATTGATTCATCATCTATAACATCTATCCATCCCGTAATTCCAATCAATTAATTCATTAAGTAACTCTTGGTTAAACTATTAAACTAATAAGAGTTGTATCGTCTAACTTCATTCAAAAATGAAACTGAAATTTTTATAGAATCAAATTCAAAAATCATTTCTATTTTGATCATTTCTTATTATTTGTTGAATTGTATCGAATCCATTTTCCATTTTAAAGCGAACACTTATAGGCTTGGGATGTTACAAACTTGTTATCAGAGCATAGAGTTAAAGTTTCCTAGGGTTTCAATGAAGACGTGTCTAGTAAAGTTTTGCTTATAATTGTGTTGCGTAACACACTTATAATCAGGAGGTTACAGGGTATTTAAGAGACGTTTCACATTCTTTCATACTCTAGATCATGCAATAGAGTTTTTCCATAAGAAACGTATTCATATTCATGTGTTGCTCCAATTTATTTGACTCCCCTCATACTCAAGGTGGTAGAAACAATAAATCTCATATCTTTATCGATGAATTACTCCCAGATAAATTTACCAGAAAGTAAAGACATTGCACAAGGACTTGAGAGAAGCCATTAATGTGCTTAAGTTTATTGATTCGAAAAATGCATCCTAATTCTAATAAATCGTGCATTTGAGCCAAAGCAAGATGTGCTCTCAGACTCTCTACTCTAAACCTTATTCCAGATGATATCCTTATGAGGGAAATATGTTTTATAATGCTTGGGTATTATTATCACTCAAAAGATAGTGTGATTTGTGATGTTATGAGCCATTAGTAGTAGAAGTGCCTAGAGATAGAAGTATGAACTTAGAAGTGTAGTCACCTAAATAGTAGAGATAGTTATTGAGTAAAGTATGTAGTCGTAGTCATATACCCAGTAAGTAATTAATAAGGTGATATTCCCGTATGTGTTGGATAAAGAGTAATATAGTTTGTGTGAATTTCATGATAGAAGGCGGAGAATGAGTTGTTGAATAGGATAATTTGGGGTGTACTTTAAACAGAAAAAGAGTTTATTGTGATGTGTCATTGTGTTAGTAAAGATCAAGTATAAGTTTGGAAAAGAAGGAAAATGTTGTCAGAGTTGACATATCTAGTTATACCTTTGTGATTTTGATAAGAGAGTGACATGATATTCGCAGAATTATGAACTTATTAGGCAAGGATGTATAATAAATGGGTAAATAGTACTTAGGTTATGAAAGAGAATGATTTGATAGGCTTTAGGTGGATACACTATGAGACAAAGATCAACTATTTTGTCATGAGATTTTAGTGGACTAGTGGTTTATTGATTTTATTTACTAGTGGTAAGTTAGTGTGTTTTGTTAGAAGTATGTTGTTATCCATGTTTAGTACTAGACACTAAGCTTGAATTTTAGATGAGCATTGGGATATAAAGGACGACATTATGAAGATTATAATGTTAGTTTTGATATTTGATCTAGTAGGCTTGACATAGTGCACGAGAGAACTTAAGATGTTAACCTACAACAAGTGTTATAGTAACACTAGTATAGTATATGTGATCCTTAGATGAAAACGATAAATTGTAGCTAATCCATTAGATTAAGAAGATCCTTATGATTTGTACCCAAGACAATATATAGTTGTATGCGGCTTGAAGTTCATGATTTACTATGTGTGCCTAGCTAGTATCGTTGAGCTGCCAATGTGGAGCAGGCAGACGTAAGCATAATATAGTGTAACACCCCGAAAATTTTTAAGTGAAGACTCAAACCATTCTTCATTTGTGTATAAGGTCGTACCGAGTGATTTTTAATTGTTCTTAGGTGTTAAGGTCAATTCTTTAGTGTGGTAATGATTTTGGAGATGAATTAAGGTGACTAGAATCCCCTAGCACAAAGTTGAGTTGAAAGCTTTCTTACTGATTGAGTTTCAATAGGGGATTTTACTTGTGTCAACTTCAAACAATTATATCTCTCCACACAAAATGAATTAGGTGGCCCATAACCTATCAAATTAAAGATCTTTGAGTCTTCTTTCAAACGCCACCTAGTTTGCCTCATTTCAAGTCCAGAGTAAAAAGTCATTCCCGTTTTAGTGAAGCCCTATCAGGCAGGGCAACTTGACGACCCACTATACGGGCCGTGATGCATTAAACGGCCCGTGAAGCCTTAAACGGCTCCTGAGACTGACCGTTTTGGGCACCTTTTCAGTTTTAATAGTTGGGGTCATTTTTTTCTTTCCCCCTTATGAGTTGGGTACATAAACTACATCGTTTTAACACTATTCTAAGCCTAAACTATGTCGTTTCACACCAAATTAAGGGCTTAGAAAGTGTTAATTAATTCTTCTACGTTCATTAACACTTCAAGATATGAGAGCAAGGTTCCAAGAGGAGAAAAGTTATGGTTCAAGCGTTCTTCAAGTTTCTTCGAATTCGCCAAAGAACTTCGTTCTTCCAGATATGTAAGGCTGTCATAGTGTTAGACTAGTTCATTCTCACTCCCTGCATCTACTTTCAAATCAGTAAAAGAGTAGTCTAGGGTTCTATCCTTAGATTTGAGTATCCTTGAGATGAGTTGATGTTGAGTTCTGAGTTCTTGAGTTCCTGATTCTTTTTGAAATTCTATTAGTAACTATGGAATTGCTATATGTTATGCATTGAGATTCTTGAGTTGATTCATTCATGTTTATATTTCAACATGAACCTTATTTTGAGTTATAAACTGAGTTTTTGAAAAAGTAAAGCAGAGTTTGAGTAGAGTTTAAAGAGAATTTTTTAGTAAGTTTAAGGGAACACAAATGGTTCGAAAAGTAATATTTTTACATTAAGAAGAGAACTATGATTCATGATTAGTATGACAGTCGAGTATGCCATCAATGTGTAAGAAGTATGACATCTAGATATGTCATCAATGTTTATGCAATATGACTTCCCGAGTCATCAATGATCAGATCACAATAAACATTTGTTTTACATTGTTTTTTTTAGAAAGTAAAGAGGAGTTTGAGAAAGAGCTTAACCAAGATTTAAGCCAAGAGTATAAGGGAACTAAGTATTTTCCAAATGTTTCAATTTATTTAAATGAAGAAAGAGAATCTCTTTTTTAGAAAAGTTAAACAGTTTTCAGAAAGATTGAGTATAGAGAAGTTACCTCTTAAAGAGGCCCCTTTTGAGTAATTATTTCAACCCGGAGAAAGTATTTTTACATTGAGAAAAGAGAAGCCTTATTTTCTAAATGAGCAATAAGTTCAGAGATATTTCAAAGCATTTAGCTCTTTTAAGAGGATAGTTTGAGCAATTATCTCAAACCAGAGAAAGAGTATGTTTTATACATTTGAGCATGAGTATATATACTATTGGGAGTAGTATTGAGCACCGATATGGGGATGAGTTCAGACAAATTAGCATCCTCATAAACCATGTCTTGCCAACATGGGTACATGATCATACCTTTAGATGAATCCTTATTGCTTAGTTGATCCACTTAGTTGAGAGGTCCTATACTCCGGCACGGTATAGGACAGTTCTGGCAGTATGGGAGAGACATTGTATCATCACATAGCTCATAGTAGCTCATAGTGATGGTTGTCGGTTAGAGAATCTCCCAAATACAGTAAAGTGTATTTTCATATATCACTTTTTACGTTGAGTTCAGAGATGAGTAAGTATTTTGTAAAGTTTTAAATGATTTAATTCCTTTATTGCTTTACATCCAGCTTGAGTACATTTTATCTATTGCAGTCCGTTCATTCAGTTATTTTGCTTCGGCTACATTACATACTCATACATTCCATGTACTAATTTCATTTGACCTACATCTTTTTATGATGCTGATACATGTGTTCAGGATCATCAGCAGGCGCTTCGTTGAGATCACTTAGCACTCCTAGTTAGCTTTGGTAAGCCTTCTTGCATTTCGGAGGACCCCGCTTTTATTTCTGCTATTAGTTGGTTGAGGTGTCGTGGGTCTTGTCCCGACACCTATCTTAATATTAGAGGCTTCATAGATAGTTAGAGTTGAGGAATCCCTCAGTATTTTCCCTTTTTATATTAAAGATGTTTTGCAAACTATTATGATTATTGTAATTAAGTATTTTCAAACAGTTTGAGTTGAGTATTTACCTTGAGTTTAAATGTTCAAAAATTCTATTTTTAAGCCTTTTATCACTTGAGTAAGTCTTCCGCTAAGTATTCAGCCAGGCCAAAGGTTCGTTTGGGGACCAGCAATGGTTCTCGAGTGCCGACCATGTCCAGGGTGTAGGCTCGGGGCATGACATATGGTACCCTTAAGATTTGGGCCGAAGGGTTTATATTTAGATAATGATGATCCTCTCTATATAGTTTAGAGATTTAACTTCTGTTTGGTAGTTATAAAATTAGAAGAGTTGTGTTAGTGGTCTAAAAAGAAGAGGTCAGATTATTATGTCCATAATTGAATAGAATCCAAATGATATAATTGCAAATATATATATATATATATATATCCACCTTGCTAAATGATATAATTGTAAAGAGAAGAAAAATAAACATTACATAATTCCATTCAACGTAAAAACTAATTTTTAAAAAAGTTTCAAGAACACAAAAGTCTTCCTAACATTTTGGTTGGCTTTTGTAGGGGACAAGGGTTGTGCAAAATCGAAACGATCAATAAATTGAATTCAAAAAACTGTTATTAGGTTATTGTTATTGAGATATTGGATTAACGGGTTCTAAATGATTTTATATAAAAAAAATTATCGGGTTATTGATTCGATATTAGTTTTTTAATATTGGGGTATTTCGTAAATAGATAACCAATTAAGATAGTAATAATTACCCCTACATAAATATTAAATTTAATAGGGTGATAATCATTTTTACCACCCAACTTTTCCTTAAAATTCAAACCCCCTTCCTTTATCCTATGCATTGTCTATTTTATCCTTGTTATATCAGATATATGTAATACCTCTTTATATTATATATAATTTAATTTTTAACCTAGGTATTTATAACTTTTTCTCTAAGTTCATTAATATTATAAGTAGCATGATATTTTTATGAATTTGTCAAAAATATTAATATAATTTCTATGGTCGTTATTTCAATATATTATGCATTAAGCGTGTGTATATGTATGTATGCGTATATTTTTGTCTTTCTCTACTCTTTTACTCTATGCGTTTCATATTACTTGACCCTTCTTGATATGACATCCCTTAAAAAAAGTAACTAGAGATATATTTTACTAAACTAATATTATTAATAATGCTTTGAAACTTTAAATTTGATTAATACTATTTTATGTAGCTATTTAATACTAAGGATAGAAATAAAAAAATATTTAAAATTCTTTTGATTTCATAAATTGGACAAGTAAATTAAAACGGCTATGTTTAGGAGGAAGGACAAGTAATATAAATTAGAGGGGAATTCTCTATTGCTTATCAAAAATAAACAAGTTTTAATTGACATTGATGGACTATTACATAAGTTATAGTTTAAAATAATTTAAAATTTAAATAAATATAATCTTTAATAATTTGACCTTAATTAAATAATTATTCTTTTGTGTTTCCTATATTGAAATATATTTGTATAGTTATTATTTTCTGTTATTTTAACTTATGTAAATAAATATTAGATTTTTGATTACTATTAATAAAATTAATTTTCTCATTCTGCAAATTTACTTCATTATTAAACATCATAAGCTTATATACTTAATTAGTATTTCTCACTTTTTCCGTAAAAAAGATAGTGTTTATGCTTTTATGAAAAATTTGTTACATGAATTCAAAAAATATATATATATCATGGTTTTTAAAGAAGTAAAAAATATTATAATGAAAGGATTTAATAGACATTTAAAAATTTTAATTAGGATAAAGGGAAGCGTTTGATTATTGTTCAAAGTTGAGGGGTAGTTTGAATTTAAAAGCAATGTTGGGGTGAAAACGATTTTCACCCAATATTAATATGAGTAACTTATCGGTTACTATCATTTCCCTTTAGGCTTCAATTCACATTATTGTTCTAGTTCTTTTATTTGTGTAGTACTGTCACTCCCCGAGCCTACACCCTGGACGTGACCGGCACCCGAGAACCATTTCTGATCCCCAAGCGAACCCTTGGCCTGGCTACATGACTTACATGATTTTAATCAATACGCGAAAGGTTAAAATAGATGAACATTTAGACATAAAAAAAAGTCTTAAAATACTGTCTTGCAAATACTTAACATAAGTCATACATTAAATAACTATCCTGAGAAAAACGATGGAAACATCTACATCTGTCTGTCGAATGAAGCCTCTAACAATGTAAGATAGATGTCGGGACAAGACCCACAACAACTTAACAAAAGCAGAAAATAAGTGTGAGGCCCTCTGAAAAGCAAGGAGGCTCACCAAAGCTAGCTGGAGTGCAAATGGTATCAACGAAGCGCCTGCTAATGACCCTGAACACCTGTATCTGCATCATAATAAGATGCAGGTCAAATGACATCATTACATGGAATTTATGAGCATGTAATGTGGCTAGATTAAACGATAATTGAAACTGGATGACTAAGGGCAACACAACAGTATATCAATACATGAATAAGACATGAAAACTTTTTAAGCTTTACAATAAGATATGATATAAAAGCAATATGAAAATAACATACTTTACTTGTGGGGAGTTTTTCTAACCGACAACCATTACTATGAGCCTAGCAATGATACAACGTTTCGCCCACGTTGCAAGGGCCATCCTATACCTTGCGGGGCATAGGATGATATCGTGACTATGGATCCATCTAATAGCCCTTCTCAGAGGCAGTGAGGAGTCACATGAAGAATCAATACTATCATATGCTGGCTACGTAGTTTTATGGGACTTCCGAGTCTTAAAAGACTATAACCCAACTCGGTGCTCGATACTATTCCCAAAATAATTGATACAACTTTATGCCCATATCACCAATTATAAAGAAGGGACTTTTTACTTTATTGAAGTACTTTTCAAGACATTAGACATATTTGCATCCTTAAAACATGAACTAATGAACTTATCTTTCAATCCCAATAATCAACATAGGAACATATATATGTATATATAAATAACATTTGAAGCTCTTAAGTTTTTATGAAATAGAACCCTTAAACTTTCCTCTTTTCTTACATTAATTTGGAATGTAAATGAAGACATGTGAGTAGGACATGTAGGATCTCTCAAGGATTAATGGAGCCTTTAAGAGTTCATATTAAGAAGAGAGCGAAGACACGACTTGAAAGAACGCATACGAGATGAAGAACGGAGAAGAAAAGGGCCTGATGACCCTGGGGCATTGCGAGTGCGCCGCCCCAAGCCTCAAACTTCAAAGGCTGATTTCGCGTGCACTGCAGGCGCACCGCCCCAGGCCTCCTGGTGCAATGGTGTGGCATTTCCCCAGATACGAACCCAGAAATTCGTCGTATTTTCTTGCTTAATTCCGGGTCCTAACTCGTCTAGAATCGATTGGTTTCTTCCAAACAATATTTGATTCACAAACCCAACATGAAATTAACGAATCCCACTCAAAATTTACCAAGAAACACCACTCATTCGCAAAACCCTCACCTCAAGAACTCAAAACCTTCATTGTTAAAGAATGAAACTTAAAACTTAAGAACTTTTCAAGAACATTTACATAAACGAATATATGGGCGAATTAACGAAAGGATTACATGATCGGTGTGAGGATGAATAAATCCATCACTATACACAACCTTACATACCTTGAAAGAACAAGCGTTCTTGGTGAAATCGATCAAAATTTTAAGAACGCTTGAAAACCATCTTTTCCTCTTCTTGAAACTTCGCTCTAAAACCCTAAGTGTTTAGGAATATGAAAAATAACTTAGCGTCTGATTAGACCCCTAAATTGGGTGAATAAAATGTGGGTAGAACTATTGGGATAAGAAAAAGACCAAAATACCCTTTCCTTAAACAGATGAAAAGCCATAACTAGAGAGGCTTCACTCAAACGGGCATAACATTTTACTCCAAGCTTCAAATGGAGCAAACTTGGTGGCATTAGAAAGAGGACTCAAATACCTTCGATTTGATATCTCATGGGCCACCTAATTCTTTATTTTCTGAGAGATATGATCATTTGAAGTTGACTTAAGTAGAATTCTTAGGTCAAAACTCACTCGGTAAGGAAGCTTCCAACTCAACTTTGTGCTAGGGCATTCTAGTGACCTTAATTCATATTCAAATTCATTCCCACACTAATGAATTGACCTTAGAATCTAAGAATAATTAAGAATCACTCAGTACGACTTTATACGCAATTCAAGAATGGTTCGGTCTTAACTTCAAAAAAATTCGGGGTGTTACAATATCTCCCCCTTGGGATCATTCGTTCTCGAATAATGGTTAAACTGAGAATGGAAGGAAAAAGTTACTATCACTATCTCTTTTAACTTCTGAACTTGCCTACTAACATAGGCGGAAATGAATCATACTGAGAGTTTTGAAACTGGACTAGAGCACATAAGTCATGAACGATATGAGTTTGAACATAGTCACTCTCTATCTGAAATTATTTGACATGAAACAAGGATATCCGGGCACGAAGTAAGAATATGACTACTATCCCTCGAGTTATATAACTAGTAGCTTCTAAGCTTAGCAACACTTCTCAACTGTACTTTCCTTTCCGATTACTACACTTTAATAGCTGCAACTCATAGCTCCTACTAGAGTATATGGCTACTCTTACAAACATCTAAGTCAAATTGCTTGCTCTTATTGTGTTCAAACCTAATCTCCAATTCACAAGGTGTGAAACATGAGATGGTTATACTTATTTAAACTACAAGATTCAGGTTCTATACCTCTATAGGGAATCTCATCCCAAGAATACTTCTCCTTATAACCGCACTCAACCAACCTCGAGCCCATATCAAGAAACACCTAATGCATCATGTATTTGTCCACATGTTAACAACACCACATTCAAGCCTAGTACTATAACCACTCTATGGACTCCTACTAATCAACCTTATAAGAATTTCTCATTCTTTCATCATCTCTATCAATTGAAATTTCACGCATACTATCAAGAACTAACAAACTACTCTAACCTAACCATTACTCTTAGTAAAACCTAATTCATCCTTCCCCCACCTTTATAACCTTAGATGGAATAAGCACACTACTGCTATCTACATAAGAAACATCAACCTTCTCCTTTTATCATCACTTAACTACTATCATCAACAACCTTCTCTAACTAAAAGGATCACTAAAAAAAACTTTAGGGCGAAAGATCATAAGCACGATTCATTCGAGAATTCTGATAAAAGAATATGCATGACATAACATTATGTTGCTTGCCCTTGAGAGTAACTCATGAATTTACGAGACTGAGGATACTATGAGATATGAGTGCTTATATGAATAGGTTCATATCATGAGGTTGATATCTATAACTTTATGGAGTATTATTGAGATAATGGGCTAAAGTCTTTGTCCCTCATTCTGGGAACTCAGCATGTATGTGAATCTCTCTGAAGTGTATGAGCATAAGTCATGAACACAATTTTGATATAAGAAACATCAATAAGATATTGGAATAACTGAACTTTGAGGAATACGCAAGATTATGAATTGATTGATATATCTCTAAAACTCTTTCTGATTCTCAACACTTGACTTGGTTTCTCATCTTATCATCTCCCCCTTAGGTCTGAAGCTGATACTCTAAGGCTATGGATCTATTCAGTCATCTCTAAACTGATTTACATTTGCTTTACTCTAATACTTGGGAAAGGCTTATCTCATGGCTTTTGAACCCTCCTTGTGCAGGTACTAAGATTCCTTCTAAGACCTCTTTCTGAGATGCTTCTCTTAACCTCTTCTCATTAGCTTATAAAGCCACTTAGTCTAACTCTTAATAGTCTGACTTCTCCTTCTTAGTTTGTTAATACCACCTTTCTAAGTTCATATCTACCCAACTAGAGAAAACTTGAACTATATTTAAGAGGCTCATCATTGGCTATATATGATCTCTTCGACCAACTCTTAAGGGTAATAAATAATGCTTACATCAGCCTACTCCATATTAATAATTCAAATATACTATCTAAGTACACATAGAAAATCATAAACTTAATTGGAACCTCGTATGACTACATACAATCTTGTGTACACCTCTTATTGCTCTTATTAATCTAATGACTTAGCCACACTCCCTTGCTCTCATCTAAGAGTCATAATACCACACTTGTACCACTCACACTTATCAAAAGTAACACCTTAATTTCTCACCTAATTTATGTCAAACCTACTAAATTAGATCTCGAACTAACATCATCACCCTTATGTTGTCATCTTTTTTATCATGACACTAATATCGAATTAAAGCTTAGTGTTTATTACTATACACAGGTATCAATATAATTGCTCGCTTACTATACTAACTTACAACTACTAGATAAACTTAAGAAATACTCACCCACTAAGATCTTATGACAAGTAGTCAATCTTTATCTCTCAGTCTACCTATTTACAGATTACTACCACACATCCATTTCACAACTTAAGTACTATTTACCCACTTACTATACATGATTACTTAATTAGTTCTATAATCCTCTAGATATTATGGGCTCTCCTTTCAAAAATCATAAGCCTAGCTTAGATCTATCACCTCATAAATACTCTGCTCTTTTATTCAACACATATGCTTAGCCTTCACCAACACAATGGCATTGACATAAACTCTCTTCTGGTTAAGGTATACTCTAACTCATCCATACTAATAACTCTTACTCTACCTTCTATCATGAAATCTACACAAACTCATCATTTTTTAGTCTACCCATAAGGGAAAACTCCTCATTAATAACTTACAACATCATAATTTGCCTCATCACTATCTTCCTTTCTTAGATTACTATACCTCTGCATGCATTCTTTTAACTCTGGGCACTTCTACTACTACTGGCTCATAACATCGTAACTCAAACTATCTTTTCGGGTGAAAATACTACCCAAGCTCTAAAACACACTTCCTCATAAAGGTCTCAACTGAAACAAGGTTTAGAGATAAGAGTCTTGGAATACATCTTGCTCTGGCTCAACGTACGATTCATATGAATGAGGGTGCATTCTTTCAAATCAATAGACTTATGCACACTAATCGGCTCCTTGCAAGCCTGGTGCAGTCTCTTTACATTTCGGAAAACTTTATCGGAGCTTTACTGTTCCAACCAACTTGAGTATGATGGGTAGTCGAACGAATTTGAGCAACACACGAATCTGGATAAGTTTCTTAGGGGACAACTCTATTGCACGATCTAGGATTTGAAAGAAGGGAATTTTTTCTTAAATGTCCATAGTCCCTTATTTATAGAAGTGGGGCCTTCACAACCATAAATAAGAACCTATTGACACGACTTCATAGACACCCTAGGACACTTGAACTATGTGCTCTGATAACAAGTTTGTCAGGCCCCGAGCCTACACCCTGGACATGACCGGCACCCGAGAACCATTTCTGAGCCCTAAGAAAACCCTTGGCCTGGCTACATGACTTACATGATTCTAATCAATACGCGGAAGCTTAGAATAGATGAACATTTAAACATAAAAAAAGGTCTTAAAATACTGTCTTGCAATTACTTAACATAAGTCATACATTGAATAACTATCCTGAGAAAAACGATGGAAACATCTAAATCTGTCTGTCTAATAAAGCCTCTAACAATGTAAGATAGGTGTCGGGACAAGACCTACCAAAACTTAACAAAAGCATAAAATAAGTGTGAGGCCCTCCGAAAAGCAAGGAGGCTCCCCAAAGCTAGCTAGAGTGCAAATGATATCAACGAAGCTTCTGCGCATGACCCTGAACACCTATATCTAAATCATGGAATGTAGGAGCATGTAATATGCAGGTCGAATGACATCTTTACATGGAATTTATGAGCATGTAATATGGCTAGATTAAACGATAACTGAAACTGAATGACTAAGGGCAACATAACAGTATATCAATACATGAATAAGACATGAAAACTCTTTAAGATTTACAATAAGATATGCAATAAAAGTAATATGAAAATAACGTACTTTACTTGTGGGGAGTTTCTCTAACCGATAACCATTACTATGAGCCTAGCAATGATACAACGTTTCGCCCACGTTGCAAGGGCCATCCTATACCTTGCAGGGCGTAGGATGATATCGTGACTATGGATCCATCTAATAGGCCTTCTTAGAGGCAGTGAGGAGTCACATGAAGAATTAATACTATCCTATGCTGGCTACGTAGTTTTATGGGACTTCCGAGTCTTAAAAGATTCTAACCCAACTCAGTGCTCGATACTACTCCCAAAATAATAGATACAACTTTATGCTCATTTCACCCATTATAAAGAAGAGACTTTTTACTTTATTGAAGTACTTTTCAAGACATTAGACATATTTGCATCCTTAAAACATGAACTTATGAACTTATCTTTCAATCCCAATATTCAACATAGGAACATATATATGTATATATAAATAACATTTGAAGCTCTTAAGTTTTTATGAAATAGAACCCTTAAACTTTCCTCTGTTCTTACATTAATTTGGAATGTAAATGAAGACATGTGAGTAGGACATGTAGGATCTCTCAAGGATTAATGGATCCTTTAAGAGTTCATATTAAGAAGAGAGCGAAGACAAGACTTGAAAGAACGCATACGAGATGAAGAACGAAGAAGAAAAGGGCTTGGAGACCCTAGGGCACGCCGCCCCAAGCCTCAAACTTCAGAGGCTGGTTTCGGGTGCACTGCAGGCGCACCGCCCCAGGCCTCCTGGCGCAATGGTGGGGCATTGCCCCAGCCCCGAACCCAGAAATTCGACGGACTTTCTTACTCAATTCTGAGTCCTAACTCATCTAGAATCGATTGGTTTCTTCCAAACTCTATTTGATTCACAAATCCAACATGAAATTAACGAATCCCACTCAAATTTTACCAAGAAACACCACTCATTCGCGAAACCCTCACCTCAAGAACTCAAAACCTCCATTGTTAAAGAATGAAGCTTAAAACTCAAGAACTCTTCAAGAACATTTACATAAACGAATATATGGGCGAATTAACGAAAGGATTACATGATTGGCATGAGGATCAACAAATCCATCACTATGGGCAGCCTTACATACCTAGAAAGAACAAGAGTTCTTGACGAAATCGATGAAAATTTGAAAAACGCTTGAAAACCATCTTTTCCTCTTCTTGAAACTTCGCTCTAAAACCCTAAGTGTTTAGGAATATGAAAAATAACTTAGCATCTGATTAGACCCCTAAATTGGGTGAGTAAAACGTGGGTAGGACTATTGGGGTAAGGAAAACACCAAAATACCCTTTCCTTAAATGGATGAAAAGCCATAACTAGAGAGGCTTTACTCAAATGGGCATAACTTTTTACTCCGAGCTTCAAATGGAGCAAACTTGGTGGCGTTGGAAAGATGACTCAAAGAACTTCGATTTGATTGCTCATGGGCCACCTAATTATTTATGTGCTGAGAGATATGATCATATGAAGTTGACTTAAGTAGAATTCTTAGGTCAAAACTCACTCGATAGGGAAGCTTCCAACTCAACTTTGTGATAGGGGATTCTAGTGACCTTAATTCATATTCAAATTCATTCCCACACTAATGAGTTGACCTTAGAATCTAAGAATAATTAAGAATCACTCGGTACGACTTTATACACAATTCAAGAATGGTTCGTTCTTAACTTCGAATTTTTCCGGGCTGTTACAAGTACTTGTATAGTTCTTTTCACGTTAGTTAGTAATGTTTCTGTTTTATGAGCATTGTGTAAACTACAAGAAAATATACTTATTGCTACGAAATATAAGCTATGAATTTGAAAATCGTAGCTATTACTTGATAATAGCCATAAAAATTCAAATTTCGTGGCTATCTTAAAAATTCATCAAATTTGTTAGCCACAAATATTAAGTTGACAAAGCTAAATTCTTGTATTTGCTATAATTGCTAACAATCGTGGAAATAATTATCTAAATAGCTACAATAAAATTGCTACAATAAAATTGCACAGCTAATTATACCTTTTTTGCTACGCAATAAAAATCATTGTAGCAATAGTAACTCTTTAGCCATAATAAGTTATTTGAAACAAAATATTGTAGCTAAATAAATAATTTTGCTTCAAGTTATTAAAAGATGTGGCAATAGTTAAATGAAATAGCCATAGAGTTTTTGCTATAGCAAAATTTTGTAACTAATAACTATTTTTTGCCACGAATTTAAATTTTCCGTAGTAATTATAACCTTTTAGCCACAATAACTTATTTGAAGAAATATTTGTAGCTAAATAAATATTTTAGCTTTATGTTATAATATATTGTGGCAATAATTAAACAAAATAGCCATAGATTTTCTTCTCTAATAAAATTTCATAGCTCATAATTAATTTTTGCCACAAGTTTGAATTTATCGTAGTAATAATAACCTTTCAGCCACAATAAATTATTTGAAGAAAAATTGTAACTAAATGTTTTTCTCATGTTATAAAAGTTGTGGCATATTAAAAATATATAATCATAGAATTTTTTCTATAATACAATCTTATAGTTAATTTAAGTTATTTTTTACGATCATGCATGTTGAAACTTGTTGAAGCAATAGTAACCTTTTATCCGTAAGAAGTAATTTAAAATAAAATATTATAATTAATAAATATTATGTTTCGAGAAGCAAAAAATTGTTGCAATAATTAACTTAATGGCTATAATTATTTGTCATGACAAAATGATACAGCCATGTGAGTAAAATTGAGGTGATATGTTTTATTTGATACGAGGTGAAACGTAAGCCTTGAGGTGCTTCATCTTGTGTTGAGAATTCATGTTATACGACTCGGACCTCTTCCATCGAACAATACATTCATTGAGCTATCTTAATTAGAGATGTTAATCATTCTATCAATTCAATTTTACAAGATCTTAATTTTTAAGTTTTGAGTATAATTTAAATAAATAGAAGTTATACAAAAACTAAAATAAAAAATAGAAGTTATGCCTAATTAATTTGATGTAATTGTAATTTTTTATATAAAAAATATGTGTAATCAATTTACAAATAATTAAATAATGTCATATTTTATTCAAATATGCAATATGAATTATTATTTATTGAATATAATTAATACACAAAGAAGTGATATTGACATTCATTTTTTTTTAATTTTCTGTTATTGACAAAAAAAAATTATTTTTGAATTTCTTATTTTAATGATAACTTCCTAATCCATATATTTTTTATATTTTCAATTAAAACTATAAAACTACAATCCAAAATTCACATTTATATTTAAATTTAAATTGAAATAACCAAACAATGTAGAAGTATAGTTTCACTATATAAAGTTGAAAAATTTAACTTGAATTTGAATTCACATGGTTGATATAAAAAAATTGAATTGAGTTTCTTATTTTCTTTTGAAAATTCGATCTTAAAATGATTTTCAAACTTGAATTGTATGGTAATTGACATTTGTAATCACAATATTGTTTTGCTTCTCCAATTCTATATAAATAGATTAAATATATTTTCAAATATGGACTTTTTTATTTTATTTTAAAATATTCTATTTTTAATTTGACGTTCTAATGCATATATCATTTTAAATAAATATAAAATAAAAATAATATACAATAATAATAATAATAAATACTCAGTATAGCACTACAATATGAGATTTGAAGAGAGTACAGTATAAGAAGAGCTTTCTACAATATATGGGATCTTGAAATACTTGAGTGTACGCAAATTTATCCCAGTGGCAGAGCCACACACAACGGCAAGCAATTTTTGCAACCCCTTAACCACTACACTAAATCTTCAACTTGTGTGAAGAGGTGTCAACACTTATATATATATTTATTAAATCAAATTTTTACCTATATATATAATGTAATTTTCCGACGAAGGGGTATCACTTGACACCCCTTGCCCTAGGGTAGCTCCGCCCCTGTTTATCCCTCTCTCAAAGGTAGAGAAAACTATTTTGAATTCATACATTTTTTTATATTTTTAATTCAAACTAAAAATAGTAATTCAAAATTATGAGTGGTCATAAATTTAACTAAACACTATTCCCTCCGTTCCATATTAGTTATCTATTTTTTTCCTTGACACAATGCTAAGGAATCAGAAATAAAAAAGATAAGTTTTACTGCTTTACCCCATAATATTTTTTATCTGGATCTTCATAAACTTGTTTGCACTTTTAAAAAGGAGTTAATTGTAAGGGATATTAAAAAAAATGTAATTAATTCTATCTTGATTTCATAAATTGACAAGTAATTTAGGACAACTATTTTTATTAATGTGAACAACTAGTATGAGTCGATGGTTTTTCTACATCCACGAGATAGTGGTAACGTCTAGGTACACGCTATCCTTCTTAGACCTCACTTATGAGATTTCATTAGGTCTGTTATTATTGTTGTTATTTGACAACTAGTATGAGACATAAAAAGCATAAGTTAAAAATTTATTTTGAAAAGGAGAATAGATAACAAAACTAATAAAGGACAAAAGAATATGTATTTTAGAATAATACTCCTATTATTCATATAAATAATTGAACTTTTCCATTAACTTAAAGTAATGTACATACTCCCTATGTCTTAATTTATGTGGCACTTTTCACTTTCGAAAGTCAAACAGTTTATGTTTGTCCGAGAATTTGCACATAGAATCTTCAAATTTTTTGAAATGAAATTTATATATTTATAAACTATGTAAAAAGTACTATAAGTCACAATAATTGACAATTCAAAATATTTAAAAGATATATGAAAATTTTACGGTCAAATATAGACTTGTTTGAATCTCAAAATTCAAAAAGTGTCACATAAATTAGAACGGAGAGAGTATTTGTTTTTATTACAGTTAATATTATTAATTATTGTTATTTTCATGAGATAATTTTCTTTGATATTATATATAACAATTGTTAATTTTATATAACAATTGTTGTATTTGTTATATATATAACAAATGTTGTATTTGCTAATTTTAAAAGAAGCAAAAATTATCATACATATAATAAGAGATAATAACTATAAAAGTAAAGCATAAATCTTCACCTAAAATAACTTTCCAGCCGTACCTTATTCACCCTCTCCCTTCTCCATTTAGATCCAAAAAATCTCCCCCCAAAAATTAAAAATTGCAAAAAAATCAAAAGTTACCCCCAAAATTTTAAAACCCAATTAACTAAAGCCTAGATATCCTTTCCCCTCTTCCCATATCCTTCTTGTCTGCCCCTCCCCTCACCCTTTTTTATCCCAGTTTTGTGTTCAATTTTTTTTATGTCTAATGTTTTGTTAATTTTTCTTTTACAGGTTTTACATAGCATTCTTCAAGCAGATGAGATAAGTTTTTACAATATGAGTTTTTTGTTTTTGTTTTACTCAGTCGTATGCTCTAAATTTTCGATTATGTATAGGTTCAAGAAAAGATTGAACCACAAATAATTTATCATACACAAGTATATTTTATATTTTTGCAAGAGATTGTTCTCATAGCTTGAATCGATGAGTATTACAATGGATTGTATATTTTTATTAATGTAAAAGAAATTTTCTGACTAGGTATGAGTTTTATAATTGATACTAAAATTTGAGATCTATATCTACAGGTTTTAAGAAGTTTAAAAGTTACAGGTTTGCTTACTTTGTATTTTTTTTGTTTTTATTTGCTAAACATTTTTGTAAAAAAATTATCATAGACATATTTTTTTCTCCTTGAAATTCTAGCTCATTATTTTCTTGGTGCTAAAATATTTAACATTATTGATAGGCATATTTATGGAATAAGAGCATATAAATGACAAATTGGGACGATGTTGATCAAGCTAAGGTGCAATTGAAGATTGTGGAAGGAGAGATAGGGGAAGACTATGTTGCTTTGGACTCAAACAAGATGATGTCTTACAAGAATTGTATATTGTGACTATTCTCAAAATTGTAAAATGCAATTCTATGTAACTTGAGAATTATTTTGGAATCTCAAAAATGTATTCGTAGTTACATTATGTAACTTTTTTGACTGACAAAGCTTGTAAAAAATCCTTTCATTTGTAGTAATGAAATTGTTGAAATCTATTTTTTAGGTACGTTATAAAAATTCTTGTGATTAATAATGTTTATGGCAGTATTCTTCAATTTGTAGCAATGAATTTTTGTAGTTGTGACTAAATCTATATGTAATTATCAAAAATAGGGCAATAAATTTTCATTTTTCATAGCAAAATTAAAAGTATTAGTTATAATTTATGTATGTCATGGCAAAAAAATTGAATTCTTAGCTTTGTGAAAAAATATTTGTGGCAAATACTTTAATTTTATAGCTATAAATTTTCTAATTTGTAGCTAAATACAAGTATCATTGCCACAAGATTAAAAATATAAAATAGCCACAAATTTTAAATTTTCATAGCAAATAAATCAAGTCATTTGCCACAATAGAATATATTGTGTCTACAATATAAAAATTGCTATAGATTTAATTTGTTGTGGCAAAAGAGTAAAAATATTTGCTACAAGTATAGATTTCATAGCAAGAATTTTTTTACTATTATAGCTACAACACAATTCTTTTAGAAGCTATAAGTATTAGTCCTTAGCCACAGACCATGTAAAGTTTGTAGCTAACTTTTAGCCACCCTACATCTTCTACATCTTGCCATGAATGCTATGAAAAAATATTTTATGGCTAAAGTGTTTAACTACGAAAAATTTCATATTTAGCAATAATGTGTTTTGTAGCTTTAAGTGCATTTTCTTGTAGATTAGATTATTGTCTTGTCGTGCCTAATTATTGGAGAACACATATAATTGTTTCATGAGCATTTTCTTATTGGTTAAATTGAAAACTAAATAATTAAAGATAAAAAATCGATAAAAATTATTTTATTGATTTGGTTTTTGAGTTAGGGGGTGTTTGGATGGGCTTTCTTAAAGTGAATTATAAGCCAAAAGCTAAAAGTCATAAGTTGGGAACACCCAACTTTTGACCTTTTTTGATACTTTTTCAGCCTTAAAAAGTGCTTAACACTCACTTAGCTCACTGAAAATTGAAAATCGATAAATCGAACCGATAACACATAAAATTGAAACGGACGCACACACCTAGTCTTTTGTACTTCATATATCATTGACTATTGTTGTCCAATTTTTATATTTTTTTAGATAATTATTTGAAAGTATAATTGACCTAAAGTAAATTGTTAAGATTTTTAAATTTTATTAAATTTAGCTACTAACCTAATGATATCTCTCTTCCCTAAACACCTAAATCACAAAGTCTCTGTCCACGACATTCCATTCTCTGTCACGTTTGAAATTCTCATGTGTGATTTTATTAGCTGATTTGTTAATTGAAGGTGATTTCTTCGAGGAAGGTGGTTGTTGTGGTGGTGGTGAAGGCGGTAATTAACTGATTTGTTTGATTTACTTGTTTCGAAGTTAAATTAATGGTCTCATATGATATCCCTCCCTCCCCAGCTTCACTTCCTGTCACGACTCAATCCACCGGGCTATGCAGGCACCTACTCTAACAACTAGATAGGAGAATTATTACCACCACCCAATTTAAAAACGGACAATGCAAAAATTAATTTAACATGAGAAAACTCTTTAAAACCCCTTGAATAAACATAAACTCCATTATAATGATCATCTTTTTACAAACAACCAAAAAAACATTTCCAAGGAACTAGTCTAAACAGGTACAAGAGCTACTAGTAAGATACAATGTATAAAAAGAAATAAGACCCAGCTCCACCGTGTGTGTGTGTGTGTCGGCATGACACCTGATCCAATAACAATATATAAATTTGTCAGCGTAACACCCGACCCAATAAATAATGTATATATAACGCAACATAACCGCAAGGAAACACAATCACGCATATATATTCAGGTAACACATACAACACATACAATGGACAACATCTCAATTTCCCTCCCCATTATGCCTTTTTAAATCTCATACTCATATATTATGCATGCATCACTAATGATGTAGTTGTTGACATCCAATTTTGATCTAACATTTTCTAAATTCATATTTTTATGTTTTATTTATTAAATAGTTCAAAATACATTTTTTTGTAATTTTAAATAAATTTATCAATAGTTATTCTTATTTTTCAAAACATTAAGATTTTTATTAGTTTATTTTGAATTTTATTTAATTTTGATTATATTATTTTTTGTGGCAATCAGTTGAATATGTTGTGAATATTGTGTCAGTTTGATTAAATTATTATTTTCTATTAAATTACATTTTTTTCATGCCATTAATTTTATTCGTGACATTTGTTAATATTCATTTTTATTTGTTACTTTTATTAATATTCATTTTGGTGGTTTTTAGCATAATCTAGAAATTCATTTAATATGGATAAAATTTGCATACACAGATATTTTATTAACAGGATAAGATTGCATACACATATATTTTATTAATCGGTGGTTTTGGCCCACGATTTTAAGATAATGGTATTGTACTATAAGTGATTTTTGATTTTCTATTTAAGCAATAACTTAGTTA
Organism: Solanum appendiculatum; assembly: GCA_018342035.1. NCBI lineage: Eukaryota > Viridiplantae > Streptophyta > Magnoliopsida > Solanales > Solanaceae > Solanum > Solanum appendiculatum. Next base: position 865,566 of record JAGDQO010000110.1, read on the forward strand.
TTAAGTTAATGGTAGTAGATAAGATTTTAGGAGTAATTTTCATATTTTTAGTGTTTAATAAATTCTTTGAGAGTTCACATTTTTTCCGGCGAAATTTCGTTGGAATCCGGCGAGTCCACCACCACAAATCCAAAACCACCCTTTGTTTTATCCATTTTGCAGCAAACAGCCTCCACACCTTTCCTTACCCATTTTTTTCGACCAAGAACAGCACCCAAACGACCCCAAATCGCGAAACTCACCACACCCACCGGTGAACAGCCAAACTCCGGTGAACCAACCGGAAAACAACACACCACCAAACAACCCAGAAACAGCCTTACCCTTCGCGCACAACTCCTCCTCCACCAGATTCCAAAACAAAACCAAACCAGATGACCTCCAAAACCCACCGGAAAACGAAGCCGCGAGCCGTCACCTCTGAGCTCGTAAACCACCATCAAACCCCATAGCTTCAACCAACGAGCTCCATCCATGAGCAAAATCAATGGTCCTGAAACTCCGTTCTCAAGCCAAAAATTCGATCTAATGAAGATCCACGGCGGAGCATAACAGTGAGCTAAAACTATCAATCGGTTTCACAATTTTTCGGTGACCATGCTCACTTCTCCTCTTTGTTTATTTCCGCATCTTTTTGAATCTGTGGTTATTATGTGTTTATCGTATTGCATTCTTTGATATTATTTACGTTTTCGGCTTGATAACATATCCCTATTGTTTGGTTTGCCTTTTTCTTTTTCTTTATTCTTGAGTGTTGCTTTTATTTTTTGGTTGCTATTTGTGGTCATACTCTATCACTTTTGTTTGTGGAGCATATTGCATTAAATGATTAGCTTATATATAGATAATGTTTAAATTATTATGGTTAAAAGTAATTAATAGATCTGAGTATTCTAGCTTCAGTGGTTTATTTACTTGTTATTTTTATTCTTTAATCATTCTATTTTTGTTAGTTGTTAGGTTTTTGTTTATCTCATTAATATTGTTGCCACTCTATTTATTTAATAATTTATTGATAGTTTCCATTGAGGTTTGAAATTATTATTATTATTATTATGATATTGGAATGTTGTCTTCTCTGGTGGTTGTTAAAGATTTCCTTTTTGCTCTATTGTTTTGTTCTTTATTTATGGATTATATTTGAATTACTTGTTTTTTCTTGTTACTCATAATTTTATTTTAGATTAATAATCAGTGAGTCACGTGTTATCATTTTGTTCTGTCGCTAGGTGATTCTTGCTATATTACTTTGTTTTTTTTATATTAGTTTCATATTATTTTCTATTTGAAAAATATACTAATATAAATTGGCCAATGAAAAAATCTATCCGTCGGTTTTAGAGATCTCCCCATGTTAAAAGACGAAAATTTAATTTAAGTTCATATTTTTTGTATGTTAAAATTGCCCGATGAAGAAATTACCGTCGATTTTCAAAACCTCCCATGTATATATGACGGATTTTATTTTAAGTTATTATTTATTTTATTTATTTTGACTCATATTAATTAATTACTAACACTTTTATTAAGTGTGTTTACAGGTACCCCGGAGTCACTTCCCATTGAAGCTATTCCAATGGAGCACGAATATCATATTAATTAATATTTATATTATTCACGTTAGGCAAATATTAGGCCGTTTCTTATATTATGGTTTACTTTATTCTTTGTGTATATTACATGTTCATTATATTTGTACATTGTTTATTATTTCCTTCTCAATTTGAAAAAATGAATTAAGTCGTGACCCACTGTTGTGGATTTTGAAGGATGCCTAATACCTTCCCTTTGAAATGACTTGAACCCTTGCCTAGAATCTATTGGTTTTGTAGACATTTTTTAAAATTAATTTATCGGTTTTCTAGTTTTCCTAAAATTAGGTGGTGACTCCTTAAAAAATGTTTTAATCTTTTAAATTAGATTATTTTTTGAGTCCACGATGTTTCTCCTTATTTGAATAAAGTAGGGATGTAAACAGTAGTTACAAGAACATATTACATATACGAGAAAATAACAATCATCACATATCCAAAGGATTCCTTTTTGAATATTTTCTTGCTCATGATTCGGTTACCCAAACTTATCTTCCCCAGAATAACACCCAACAAAAATCATAAATTCAACCATAATTAATCAGTTCCATCATCAGTCTAACCACAAGTTCAACCATCCAAACTTCATGTAGGAAGGCCTAAGCATGAAATCTCCCGACAGTCTACAAGATATCACATGGGATTTACAAATCTAACTACTTAGTTAAGAAAATCTAGCCTACCTAGTGTCAAGACCCGCCACTTCGACATCTCATTTAAGCAGAAAATTGAAGTATAAGTGAGTTTGTCCAAGGGAGAAGGAGCTAGAGTTTTCAAGAGGTTTATGGAAGACTCTAGAGCTTCCCAGATATTTTCTTAGAAGGCTTTGGAATTTTCTAGACTTGTAGAGAAGTTTAGAATAGGGACTAAATTGTAAATACTTAGGTACTTATAAAGTAATTTTTATTTATACTTTGGCCCCTAGGAAGTAGTATAAATAGAAGGGACCTCTCATTTGCCAAACCATCCAAGCAAGTGTAAACAATATTCCACAAGCAATACAAATCCTTCTTTCTAAAAGCTCTCTTAGTCTTACTTTTCATTCTCTTAGCGATCCAAGTTCCAAAAGGCTTACTTGAGCTTAAAAAATCGTGAGTAAGTTGTCAGGTGCCGCATGGAGTGCTAGAAGAAGTCTAAGTCCGTGACAAAGTTGTATCAGAGCAAAGGTTGATACTAAGGGAATGGTAACGAAGGAGACGTGAATGCCGCTAGCACCACCAACGTCAGGATAGATGGTGGAAAGAAGAACCTCAAGGGAAAGAAGCACCACAAGAGTAGTGAGGAAATGCTGCTCGACCACATACCAAGTGAGGCGCTAATATCTCACCCACCTTCGACCACTGAAGCTAGTGACGATGAACATGACGTCACACCCAGAGAAGAGTGGATCGCGAGGGTGGAGATGGCAAGGCAGGCCGTGGAGATCTTAGGCAAGCGCTTGAATGAGGTTGATGGCAAGTTCAAGACTCTAGAGGACTTCACCCTTAAGAAGAACAACAACATCCGCAAGGAGTTGGAGGGCCGCCAGCGTGCCGAATTCGAGATGAAGGAGGCCATCACTTTCTTGGAGTGTCGGCTCATGGACGCACTAAGCACGATTGAGACCATGAGGGCCGAGATGAAAGCACTCAAGGAAGGTGTGGAAGTTGGAGGATCTACGTCGCTCAATAGGGAAAGGGAGGCAAAGGTCGAGGCTCCCAAGCCACCCATGTTCAAAGGTGCTCGTGATGCACAAGAGGTGGAGAACTTCCTGTGGCACTTGGAGAATTACTTCAAGTGTAGCCGAGTGAGGAGCGACGAAAACAAGATCAACACTACTGTGTTATATCTTTCGAAAATGGCCATGCTATGGTGGAGGAGTAAGGAGTCCGAGATAGGGAAGGGGATTTGTACTATCAACACTTGGAAGCAGTTCTGAGAGGATTTCAAGAAGGCCTTCTTCCCTAAAAACGTCATCTATGAGGCCAAGCGCAGGTTCAGAGAGCTGAAGTAAACAAGGTAGCATTCGGGCGTACGTGAAGGAATTTACAACCCTCACGCTTCAGATTCCCAACCTCACAGATGAGGACATGTTGTTCCACTTCATGGACGGATTGCAGAACTGGGCCAAAATGGAGCTCGAACGACGGCAGGTCAGGACCATAGATGAAACCATCACACAAGCCGAATCCTTGATTGACTTCAAGCATGACAGGCACGACAAGGGGAAAGGCAAAGACACAAGGACTAGTCATGTTAAAGGTGGGGGAGATCATGGACGAGGCAAGGAGCAGCAGGCACAACCTAAGCAGCACGACTTCTACAAGTTGGGCAAGCGGTTCGGGCTCTAGAACTATGCCGAGAAGAAGGCGCAACCAACAAAGGGAGATGGGTGCTATGTATGCGGTGGACCGCATAGCTATGCCAGGTGCCCCCAGATGAAGAAACTTGATGCCATCTTGCGGGACCAGAAGGAGAAAGATGCCCAGGAGCAAGCACAGGACGCGGGCACGATGCAGTTGGGCATGGTTGGGCTATACCGGGCTATTGCTAGGCATGCAGGGAATCCAGAAGAGTATAGTGATGAGTCAGTATCTTTGACTCATTTAAAACTTCGTTTGTGCCAAATTAGTGTCCTTAATGACTATTTTGCACCTATAACTAATGTTAAATTAGCTGTGTGCAGCATGAAGGATGTGGAATGAGGCAAGGACAAGATGATGCAAAGAGAAGTTGTAAAGTTACAAAATGGAAAGAAAAAGGAAGCTAGAACTCGCAAAAAGGAACTCGGCGACACGCGGAGTGGACATTCTCATCGCCTACAGTTCTAGCACTCAAGGAGAGGATTAAAGGAAAAACGGCGAGCTAAAGAACCGATCGACGCATCGCCGAGTTTAAAAGAAGAGCCCGATAGACTCCGCCTAAAGTTCCAGGAGCAAAGTGGTACAAAAGCCAAGAGACAAAAGGTAAGATGGAGCAACTCGGCGCATCACCGAGGTTGAAGGTGAGCCCGACTTACGTCTCCGAATGGTCCTGAAATTCAAAATCATGAGAAATTTTTGAGAAGTATAAATAGAAATTTTTAAATGAGAGAAGGAGAGTTGGATAGCATTGTATTGAGAGAACAAAGTACATTTCATTTTTGAATAGTTAGAGTTAATTGGGTGAATTATTCTGGGGAGTTTTTGAGAATCAAACATTGGGTGTAATTTTAGTTGATTGTATATGCTATTTGAAGACTTAGGAACTCAATGGCTAATGTTTTTGGTAACTATTTCTTCATTCTCATTATGATTGGCTGAAATCTCAATGCCTTAGGGGTGTGATTATGTGTTCAAATGCCTAATTAGCTATTGGGTCTTATGGATTGCTGAATTAAATGTTGAATTAGAATGGGTTCAGCTGTTAATTCATGTTTTCATCTTATGAATTGAAGTTGCAAATTCAGTTCTAGTTTATATCTCTTTGTATGCTTGTCAAAGATGTAATTGAGTGGAATTAGCAATTGATAATTGTACGAGTTTTTACTTGTAGAACCAAGCTTGTTAAAGTGGGTTGAATTAAGGTAGAAAATTGTGTTCTTATTGTATAGCCTGTTGGAGTTTGATAAAATCCAATTGAAAGCATGGTAGTTGATTATAAAATAGCTATCATAGTCGTAATCTTGCCTACCCATTATAATTCAGCATACTTAAGCAATTCGTAATGACCCATTTAGTGAAATTGGTAGTTGAACACTCACACATCCCTAAGGTCCCATTTCTCATTGGTTTAATTCCTCTTTAATTCGTGTTTGTTGATTTTTATCATTCAAAACCCTTCTTATTTGACAATTGAAACTTCAAAGATTTACATTATAAATCGATTCACCTGTTTACATCTACAAAAAACTAGATCACTTTAACACTTCATATTTAAATTCTATACTTAGTTCCATTTCTCGTAGGATCGAACTCAACTCTTTGTTGGGTTTATATTGCTAGCGACCGCCTATATCTTGAATTGTTATAGTTGTAGTTGAGCGTTATCAAAAATTGTGCTGCTACCAGGGAATGGCGTTTAGAATTCTTGTATCGACGTATTTTAGTGAATTAGTTTGATTGTAGTCGAATTTACTTATTAGTCTTTTCGTTGTTTATTTTCAACAGGTGACAACATGAGTGATGTTGATAATGTTGTTGGTTAGAATGATGATATGCATCATGTGAATGATGACGTTGGTAATCTGAATGACTTCAATGTAGCTCAAGTTGGAAGTGCTGGAGCCATACGCTTGCCCCCTACAGTGGGTAATGTTAGCTTTCATGTGACCGGAACCATGCTTCAGCTGTTGCAAGTAAAAGGTTCCTTTGAAGTACTTGCTCATGAGGATCCCCATGAGCATCTTCAGAACTTTTTGGATGTGTGCAGCCCTTTCACATTCAAGAACTCTCTCAAGAGTCGATTCAACTTCAGTTGTGTCCCTTCTCTCTAACTAGGGAGGCAACGAAGTGGTTGGCTGAACTACCAAGAGACTCAATTACTTCTTAGGCGGAACTGACGAAAGCATTTCTAGAGCGATTCTTTCCTCCTTCAAAGATGGTGAAAATGAGAGATGGTATTCAGAACTTCAAGAGACTTGATGGTGAACCAATCCATGAGACATGACTCAGATTCCAAAAGCTCCTTCTACGATGCCCTACTCATGGTTTACCTGAAAATGTATTGTTGCAATACTTCTACCGTAGCCTCGATTCGGTAAACAAGTCTATCGTTGATCGTTTAATTCAAGGTGGAATCATGAGACAACCATTTCCTATTGCGTCAGCGTTACTTGATGATATGACTAAAATTAACCAGGCATGGCACATCAGAGAAGACCAAGTATCACCTCTTATGGTCGGAATGACTAAGGAGCAAATTGAGAAAGATCAAGAGCGTGAAGCAAATATGGCTAAGATGATGACCCAGATGGATTTATTGACAAAGCATGTTATGGGTGCGGGTTCCAAAACCATGAATGCAGTTGCTATGAGCCCGGATGACGCTACATTTGAAACCATGTACAACGAAGAAGTCCAATTTGTGTCGAATCAAATGGTGGATTCTCGTCTGAGCTATCAAAGGCCGGGTGAGAATCAAGATTGGAACAAAGAACAAGGTGTTGGTTGGAGACACAATTGGGAGTGGTGTGATCGAGGTGTAAATTGGAGAGCTGGTGAGAGAGATCGGTATGTGCCTCCACATGATCGTCCCAAAGTCACCGAACCAAAAGCTGATCTGGAAAGTTTTAGAACTGAAGATATGCTTGCTCGTATTTTGCACAAGGTGGAAGGTTCAGACAAAGTACTTAAAGAGATGAGGGCTGATTTCTCTTCTCTAAATCAAACGGTGACTTCTCACTCCGCTTCAATTAAACATCTTAAATCAGAAATGGTCCAAATATCCACTCAATTGCATCAAAGACCAAATGGTGGCCTTCCTAGTGACACATTGGCTAACCCGAAGAATGAGAATGCTCAGTGTATGGCAATCGTAACTCGGAGCGGCAAAGTCTTGGGTAGTAATGTGGTTGAGGTCGAGGAGGCTAAACAGAGTACAATTCCACCTATTGTGAGTAATGATGATGGTCTTGAGGATAGTGTGAACAATGATATTCCCAACAAAGATGTTGATTCAACTAATGATGTTACTCTCGGTGGAACTTCCACGTCTAAGGTGGGGGATGTATCTAAATCAGTTTCTCCAAAGCCGTTACCTAAAATCAGCCCTCCTTTTCCACAAAGGTTGAAGAAGAGAGATGACAATGCAAAATTTCAAAAGTTTCTCTCTGTTTTTAAGTCTCTCTCTATGAATCTTCCGCTGGTGGATGCATTACCAGAAATGTCGGGGTATGCTAAGTTTATGAAGGAATTGGTCACGAAAAAAAGAAGTATGGACTTTGAAACGGTTGAGGTATTCCATAGTTGCAGCACTATTATGTCAAATGTGGTTGCTAAAAAGGATGATCCGGGAGCATTCACAATACCTTGCACTATTGGGGTGTTCAAGTTTGACAAAGCGTTGTGTGACTGGGGAGCTAGTATTAACTTGATGCCATATGATATTTACTAGCAACTTGGGCTAGGTGAGCCTAAGTCAACCACAATGCGACTTCTCATGGCAGATTGTTCTATTAAGTGACCTATTGGTGTTCTTTATAATATTTTAGTAAAGGTTGACAAGTTTATTTTTCCGACAGATTTTGTTATTCTTGATTGTGAGATGGATGCCGAGATCCCGATTATTCTTGGTAGACCATTCTTGGCTACTGGAAGAGCTTTGGTTGATGTGGAGAGTGGCGACTTAAAATTTAGAGTTAATGAGGAGGAAGTCACTTTTAATGTGTGTAAGTCTATGAAACAACCCAATGACATACATGTGGTGTCAGTTCTTGATGTGATCAATGAAGCGGTTGCTAGTATTGGTGAAATTTCTTGTATTGGTGAATCTTTGGCTGCTATCCTTTTGAATTATGATGGGGAAGAGATCCAAGATTATGATGAAGTGGTGGTTGCTTTATCGGGTTTAGGTTCTTACTCGAAAATGTCTTTGAAGCTTAAAATTGATTTGAAGAATAGAGAAAGTCCTCCCGCGAAGCCATCCATTGAAGCACCCCCGAGGCTTGATTTGAAAGCTCTTCCTTCTCATCTTCGATATGTATTTTTGGGGGCTAATAACACCTTTCCGGTAATCATTGCAGCTGACCTATTTGAAGGGCAGGTACAAGCACTTGTTAGTGTGCTAAAAAGATTTATCAAAGCCATTGGATGGACAACTGCTGATATTGTGGGGATTCCTCCCGGTATTTGTACACACAAGATTCAGTTGGAAGTTGATTGTAAACCCAGCGTCGAGCACCAAAGGAGGTTGAATCCTCCAATGCAAGAAGTGGGTAAGAAGGAAATCATCAAGTGGTAGATGCGGATGTGGTTTATCCTATTGCGGATAGCAAGTGGGTAAGCCCGGTTCAATGTGTCCCAAAAAAGAGTGGTATGACTGTGGTCCCGAATGAGAAAGGTGAACTTATGCCAATGCGACCAATTACCGGTTGGCATGTGTGCATGGACTATAGAAAGCTTAATTCGGCAACTTAGAAAGATCATTTTCCAATGCCCTTTATGGAGCATATGCTTGATAGATTGACGGGGCGTGGATGGTATTGCTTCCTTGATGGTTACTCCGGTTACAATCAAATATCCATAGCTCCGGAGGATCAAGACAAAACTACTTTCACCTGTCCCTATGGAACATTTGCATTTAAACGAATGCCTTTTGGGTTGTGTAATGCACTGGCAACTTTCCAAAGGAGTATGTTGTCTATTTTTGCTGATATGGTTGAGGACTCAATGGAGGTTTTTATGGATAATTTTTCTATAGTTGGAGACACATTTGAAGAATGCCTTGAACACTTAGGACGAGTCTTAAAGAGATGTGTCGAAACAAACCTCGTACTTAATTGGGAGAAGTGTCATTTTATGGTGAAAAAAGAGATTGTTTTGGGGCACAAGATTTCATAGAAAGGTATACAAGTGGATCAAGCAAAGATTGAAGTTATTGACAAGTTACCACCCCCTATCTCAGTTAAAGGTGTCCGACGTTTCTTAGGACATGTGGGTTTCTACCGGCTGTTTATAAAGGATTTCTCCAAGATAGCTCATCCTCTTTGCAAGCTATTTGAGAATGACAATGTTTTTATGTTTAATGAAGCATGTATGATTGCTTTTGAGTGTTTAAAGGAGAAACTTGTGTCGGCTCCGGTCATTGCTACCCTGCATTGGGTAGCCCATTCGAGTTAATGTGTGATGCTAGTGGCATCGCCTTGGGTGCTGTACTTGGTCAACATAGAGGCAAGTTATTCCACCCGATCTACTATGCGAGCAAGACATTGAATGTGGCTCAAAGAAACTGAACTGTTACTGAACAGGCGTTATTGGCTGTAGTGTACGCTTTTGAGAAATTCCGATCTTACTTATTTGGAACTAAGGTAGTGGTGCACACTGACCATGCAGCTGTACGCTAATTAATGGCCAAAAAGGATGCAAAGCCGAGACTGATTCGATGGGTGCTTTTATTGCAAGAGTTTGATTTTGAGGTCAAAGATTGGAAAGGATGTGAAAATCAGGTGGCTGATCATTTATCGAGACTCGAAACAAGTGTTGTTGTGTCCTGTGACAAGGATATTGAAGATTTTTTCCTGATGAGATGATCATGATGGTCTCTAAGAGTTCCATTCCTTGGTATGCCGATTTCGCCAACTATGTAGTGTGTGAAATTATTCCTGATGGGCTGACCTTCTATTAACACAAGAGGTTTCTTTTTTATGCGAAAAGGTATTTTTGGGATGAACCTTACCTATTTCAGGAATGTGCTGATCACTTAATTAGGAGATGTGTACCAGAGGTCGAAGTTGATGTTATTCTTGATGCATGCCATGTATATCCGGTTGGTGGACACTATAGTGGGGTACGTACAGCTGCCAAGGTGTTGCAAAGTGGCTATTATTGGCCAACACTGTATCAAGATGCAAATTTCCTTGTCCGCAGGTGTTTTCAATGTCAAAAGCAAGGAGGAGTGTCACGAAGACACGAGCTTCCCCTTCCTCTGATCCTTGAGGTTGAATTGTTTAATGTGTGGGGAATTGATTTTTATGGGCCCTTTTGTGAGTTCTTATGGGAACAAATACATTTTGGTGGCCGTTGATTATTTGTCAAAGTGGGTAGAAGCTGTGGTGTTATCCAACAATGAAGGAAGAAGTATCATTACATTTCTTAAGCGGTATATTTTTACAAGGTTTGGCACACCACGAGCAATTATTAGTGATGGGGGTTCGCATTTTTGCAACTGATTGTTCGCCTCTCTATTGAGCAAGTATGGAGTAAAGCACAAGGTTGCCACCCCTTACCATCCGCAAACAAGTGGACAGGTTGAAGTTCCAATTGAGAAACTAAAGAAATTTTGGCCAAAACCGTAAATGCAAATTGTTCTGATTGGTCGCGAAGGTTAGATAATGCTTTATGGGCCTATTGCACTGCTTTGAAAACCCCAATTGGTATGTCGCCATATCAGTTGGTGTTCAGCAAATCATGTCATCTCCTGGTGGAACTCGAGCATAAAGCCTTGTGGGCTTTGAAAACCATAAATTTGAATTGGGATGTTGCATCCAAGAGTCGGATTGACCAACTTCATGCTTTGGAAGAATTTCGGCTTTGAGCTTTTGAAAGTACCGCTCTCTATAAGGAGAAAATGAAAAGGTGGCATGATGCCAAGATACTTCATCGAGAATTTAGGGTGGGTGATTGTGTGTTGCTCTACAATTCTCGTTTGAGGCTATTTCTGGGTAAGCTCAAGTCTAAGTGGTTAGGCCCTTTTAAGGTTAATTGAGTGTTTGACAATGGGGATATTAAAGTTCAAGGTGAAAATGGGTCATTCTTTAAAGTTAATGGGCAAAGGTTGAAACTCTACTTTGGAGAGGCTCCCGTTGTGCGATTGATTGATGTGGTGTACTTGGATGATGATTGAATGCATGTCCACGTCGTGCCATGACGTTAAATAATGCGCTTCTTGGGAGGCAATCCAAGCTCTATCTTAGTGTTTTTTAATAACGTGTGTTGAGTGTCTAGGTTGGCATATGAAATTTCGAGTGCTAGTTAATAGGCGAGGAGCTGGACCAATCGGCATATCGCCCAATGGCCCTTAGGATCGCCCAATTTCATCAAAACTTGAAGGTTGCAATTGAGGGCTACACTAGATGATTAGGCGAGCAAACTTCCCACTCGGTGCATCGCTGAGTTGAAAGGGCGAGCCCGATCTAGCTCGCCTTCTAGACATATACAATGGCCTGGACTCCTGTAATTTTCTGTGAGAATTGGCACCACTCGGCACATCGCTGAGTGAAATGGCGACGTTAATTCCATCGCCTTTTGGGGTGCGAACTGAAGGATTTTTAATCTTTTCAAATTCAAAGTTTCATTGCACTTGAAATTTTCCTCGTCTCCTCACACACCCGCAAACTTTTGCATTTTCATTTGCATTTTGTTGCCTTTATTTGCTAGTGGAGTGCTTTGGACGTGTCCCCGTTCCCCATTTTCATCGTTGTGCATCGTATTTTCAGCCTTGAGGTTAGATTTCTTGGGATTCAATTTTTGTGAGCTTGTTTTGTCAATTTCATCTCATAACTAGCTGGGCACTTGGTTTTATGCTATGTTGTATGCCTTGATTGCTTCCCATTATTTTGATCGTATGATTTGGGATCTGTATGTGATTAGTTTGCATAATTTCGAGCTTTGTATAATGGGTATTTCCTTTTATTGCTTGTGGGTTGTTGATTAATTGATGGGTGAAGTCTGAGTAGCCCTGAATTTAATCAAATGGCGCTTGAATTTGCCCAATGATGGATTGGGTGTCGTCTTTCTTAAGGGCAAATCATAATTTTGTTGTTTTTGAATTGGTTTTGGGGAAGTCTGAGTACCCCGGGGAGAAATTGGGCATGGGTATGGGTTATTTGTTGATATTTGAGCTTTAATTGTTGTTTATTGGGCTGTTAGTTTCAAATCATAAATTATTTGGGGAGGGTGTTGTTTCTAATTGGATCGGCAAGCCAAGTCGGGCTCGCCGTTCTGATCGGTGATACGCCCATTGCACCACCCATCGCCCTTTGATTGATGAATTGTTGAATGTGTGTTTTGTTATATTTGGTGATATCTCCTTTAGCTCACCGAGTGAAATCGGTGACACGCCGAATGAATTTTTCATCGCCCTTTTTGCTAGATTTTTACCTAAGCTGAGTCAGTTACTTTTGGTGATGCCTCTTTTTTGCTCGCCCAATCACTTCGGCGTATCGCCGACCTGTTTGGTAAGTATTTCTGAAACTTTTCCTGTTTGACCCTTTGCTAACTCGTCTCTATCGATTTTTGTGTTTGCTTGTTTTGATTGACAGATATGCCTCGCCACAAAGTTATCGCTCTGAAACCTCCCCCAAAAGAAAGCCAAAGGCATAGAAATTGCCTCAGAGGTCGACAGACCACGCCAACCTAAACAACCTACAGCCCAATCAAAGGGGAAGGGAAAGCAACAAGTCCTTTAGGAGTCCTCTTCGGAGAGTGCAGAACTCTCTATACAGTTCACGTCTACAAAATCTGGAAGTTCTGAGAGTGAGGAGTCCGGGACACCTATTGTTGAGCTTTTAAAACAGACGCATGCTGAGTTGCGGTCCAAGTCACGACATGACCCATTGGCTAGGATAAATGCCTCCTCCACCAGTTCTGAGCCCCAGGTGGCTCCTCCTACTTCTTATCCTACCATGGATGCTGCTCCTGCTCCAGTACCGACCCCAATCAATCCTCCAAGACTGATGAACCGCTCAAAAGCTAAGGGTCGGTGTATAATCCTCGAGGAGAAGAGATTGTCTACCGATAGGGTGGTGGACAGATACCCTCAGGTGTGGGACACAATTCGCCACCACAATTTTCAAATCTTCACCAGGCCCCGTGACCCTTATGTACCTACTTGGGTTCGGGAGTTCTATGATGCCTACACCAGTTTAGTTCCGTGAGTCAAGAAGTTGGCGCAGTCTATGCAACCTGCTAATTTTGTGATGGTGCGTGGGAGGAAAGTAAAGTGTAGCCAAACGGAGTTTAATGCAGTACTTTGTTGCACCTTCGGGTACCGGCACTCCTTGGCCGACTTTCTCAAGAGGAATTTAGAGACTTTAAAGGGGTGGTTGGCTCCGTTGATAGGTGATGCGTCCCCCTAGTGGTTTGATGCGGGAGCCATAATTGAGAAGAGGGACCTCAGCATTGTGGCTCATTATTGGTTCAGTTTTCTGAGTAGTACACTCATGCCTTCGCAGAATAAGTTGATACTTAGGGATTCGAAGGCTTCCTTCCTTGGCTGTATTATTGATCGACAGCGCTTGAATTTAGGGATGATAATCAAGAGTGAGATGCTGATGAGGGCTACACAGCAGCACACCTCCCTACCGTTCCTGATTTTGATTAGTGCGTTGTGCAGGCAGGTCGGTGTCCCTTTTGACAAGAAGACAAATGTCGAGGTCACTTCTACCTCGTCTTGTGACATCCGGAGGATTGAGGCTGAGTACATGAAAGATGACGCCGACAGACAAAAGAGAGTCCCTGCTGATACATCTCCAGCCGTGGATGTTAAGGCTATGGATACGGGTTCCCCCACACCTGCAGTTGAGCCGACAGGTGTTCCTATTTCTGATGCTCTTGCCACTCCCACTCCGACACCAGCCTCCACTTTTGCCCCCGCACCAACTCCAGCTCCCGGTCCCTAGCCTTTGACACAGGCCATGCTTATTAAGATGGGGCACCTTGCCCATTCAGCGGACAATCGAGCTTCTAGGGTTGAGGCACCTGTTCCAGGGATGATTGAGAGAGCTTTGGCTGCCGCCCTTGGCCCTATTCGAGCAGAGTTGGCTGACCAGCGCTGACTGATTACAGCTCACGGTGAGGCTTTGGAGGCCCTCACCGTTAGAGTTGAGGCATGCGAGCAGCGAGAGGGTAGCTCCGCAGAGCTGTCAGCCGTACATGCAGATATTTCTAGCCCAAGAAAGGATGTGGATGAGCTGAAGTCAACCCACATCACCATGCTATGGGGTAGTGTAGATGTGCCAGAGGGTACGAGTGCCGATATTCCCCCACCTGCCACCTCCGGTGTTGCTCCGACGGCCGTTGATAATGGTGTGTCTGATACACCAAAGACTGATGAAGAGGATCTAGTTGTGTATGATCGAGAGGTTTATGCAGACCCTGCGGATAGAGAGGATGATATAGTCCAGGCTGCCACTGCCGCTTCTCTCCGGGATATATCCATGGTTGGGCAGAGTGAGCCCAGATAGACCGAGGAGAGTGTACGGGGCACTGATGCCCATGCTGAGGACACACCTTCAGCATAGCGGGACAGGGGACTCTCTTATGCACTTTTTCCTATCTTTATGTTTATTTATGTTTATTTTTGTAGTTTTGCATTGAGGACACTGCTTCATCTTTTTGGCGGGGTGGTGTTTTTCCCAGTTTGTTTGTATGTTTGGATTGTTGCTTTTGTTACTTTGGTTTTGATTTATATAAGTGACTTTGGTCTCCATTTTGATTTCTCTCTTTACTTATCGTTGTTGATGTTGTGTTGAATGAATGAATGCGGTTCTCTTGTACTTTGAGTGTCGATTGTGTTCAATATCGATGACTTGAAAAGTTCTCTTGATTGATCAATATGTTGGTGTGCGTCCAACGAGGTAAATTGGAGTTGCATAGTCTTGTGTAAACTCTTAGCCTCTTGTTGTGACTAGCGAATTGTCGATGGTGAGTCTTGCAATGTCCGTTGTTCGTAAGCTTGACTCGTAGAGTTGTGACCCACAATTGTGTTTGAATGTCATGTGTGGTGAGCTTTACTTGAAAGGTGTGTATGATGATGCCCAGAACTTGCCCCGGTAGTCCTATTGACTAAGCTTTGGTGAATGTAGGAAATGATCTTAGGCATGTATTTTTTAGGGTGAACTTAATTGCTATACCTTTGTTGGCCACCTTGTGAGGGAGTGAACCCAGCTTGGAACCATTTGAGCCTAACCTTTCCCTTGATTGAAATACAAATACTAAAACCTTAACCATTTGTTTGAAAGTGTCGTGTCTCTCTCACCGATAATCTTCGTGAAGAATTGGTTAGTTTGATAGCTAACTCAGGCCAAAAGCCTAAGTTGGGGGTGTGGTGAGAATGATGAAAGGAGTCGAGCTATAGGTTCATGAACTTGATCCATTAAAAAGATTGTGTGAGAAAAGATGGAACCCTTCCATGTAAAAAAAAGAGAAAAAGAAAAAGAAAAAGAAAGAAAAAGATTCAAATAAGACAGTGTTGTGTGAATTGATGTAAAAATAAGAGGGGATGTTCCTAAAAGTGTTTTGTGTGATACAAAGTAGCAAAAGATCAAGTGACAAGTTGAAAATTGTGAAAAGAAGGGAAGGAGAAGTGTGTTGGGAACCATACTTCATGAAGGTAAAGCCTCTATCCCAAAAATTGATCATACCTTAAACCCCAGCCCCGTTACAAGCCTCTAAAGTCCTTTTTGATCTTACATGACCTTTTGATGGTTAGATGGAAAACTCGGGCAAGCCTATGGGCAAAGTTGTGTAAACTCTTTCTCTTTAGAGAGTGTGAGTATTGTGTTGATTCTGAAATATTGATCTTCAATTGAATTTGGGCAAGAGAGTGGAATCCTTTTTGGTGTAAGGGAATTCAAATATCTTTGGGGGCGCAAGTTTGCGTCTTAGGTGAGCACTTGTGAGCATAGACTTTAACTGATGATGGCTAGT
Source organism: Solanum appendiculatum (assembly GCA_018342035.1). Taxonomy (NCBI): domain Eukaryota; kingdom Viridiplantae; phylum Streptophyta; class Magnoliopsida; order Solanales; family Solanaceae; genus Solanum; species Solanum appendiculatum. The sequence continues at coordinate 881,482 of JAGDQO010000110.1, forward strand.
CAGAATTTGATGCTTTTGGCGTACATTTGATCCTTGTATCTTAGATTAATCCTTGTGTGCACTTTCATGTGAGTTCTTAAGTAGCACTGCTTGTAGACATCACTATTGAGTTCATTGATCTCTTGTTTTACTTGAGGACAAGCAAAAGTTTAAGTTGGAGGTGTTGATGAGTCAGTAGTTTTGACTCATTTATAGCTTCGTTTGTGCTAAATTAGTGTCCTTAATGCCTATTTTGCACCTATAACTAATGGTAAATTGTTTGTGTGCAGCATGAAGGCTATGGAATGAGGCAAGGACAAGATGATGCAAAGAGAAGCTGTAAAGTCACAAAATGGAAAGAAAAAGGAATCTGGAAGTCGCAAAAAGGAACTCGGTGACATGCCGAGTGGACATTCTCATCGCCTAAAGTTCCAGCAGTCAAGGAGAGGATTAAAGGAAAAATGGCGAGCTAAAGAACCAATCGGCGCATCGCCGAGTTGAAAAGGCGAGCCCGATCGACTCTGCCTAAAGTTCCAGGAGAAAAATGGTACAAAAGCCAAGAGGCAAAAGGCGAGATGGAGCAACTCGGCGCATCACTGAGTGGGAAGGCGAGCACGACTCAAGTCACCGAATGGTCCTGAAATTCAAAATCGTGGGAAATTTTTGAGAAGTATAAATAGAAATTTTTAAATGAGAGAAGGAGAGTTGGATAGCATTGTATTGAGAGAACAAAGTACATTTCATTTTTGAATAGTTAGAGTTAATTGGGTGAATTATTCTGGAGAGTTTTTGAGAATCAAACATTGGGTGTAATTTTAGTTGAATGTATCCGTTGTTTGAAGACTTGGGAACTCAATGGCTAATGTTTTTGGTAACTATTTCTTCATTCTCACTATGATTGGCTAAAACCCTAATGCCTTAGGGGTGTGATTATGTGCTCAAATGCCTAATTAGCTATTGGGTCTTATGGATTGCTGAATTAAATGTTGAATTAGAATGGGTTTAGTTGTTAATTCATGTTTTCATCTTATGAATTGAAGTTGCAAATTCAGTTCTAGTTTATATCTCTTTGTATGCTTGTCAAAGATGCAATTGAGTGGAATTAGTAATTGATAATTGTATGAGTTTTTACTTGTACAACACAGCTTGTTAAAGTGGGTTGAATCAAGTTAGAAGATTGTGTTATGATTGTATAGCCTGTTGGGGTTTGGTAAAACCAAATTGAAAGCATGGTAGTTGGTTGTAAAATAGCTATCGTAGTCGTAATCTTACCTACCCATTATAAATCAGCATACTTAAGCAATTCGTAATGACCCATTTAGTGAAATTGGTAGTTGAACACTCACACATCCCTAAGGTCCCATTTCTCATGGTTTAATTCCTCTTTTATTTGTGTTTGTTGATTTTAATCATTCAAAACCATTCTTATTTGACAATTAAAACTTCAAATATTTACATTATGCATTGATTCACTTGTTTACATCTACAAAAATCTAGATCACTTTAATACTTCATATTTGAATTCTATACTTAGTTCTGTTCCTCGTGGGATCGACCCGAACTCTTCGTTGGGTTTATATTGCTAGCGACCACCTACATCTTAAATCGTTGTAGGTGTAGTTGAGCGTTATCATATAGCACACAGTATGTGGACATCTCCATCAACAGATGGCCAGCTCGGGCCATGGTAGATTCGGGTGCAGAGCCCAACATCGTGACCAAGACGGCAGCGACAAGGTTGGGGCTGAGTTACGGTCCAAGAAACACGCGCCTTAAGACGGTCAATGCACCACCGACTCCCATGTGCGTAGTCGCTCAAGGAGTAAGCATCATATTAGGCAAGTGGCAAGGTAAGACCAACTTCATGGTTGCTCCCTTAGATATCTTCGATATTATAATAGGGCAAGAGTTCTTCCAGAGCTGCCACACAATGATCGATCCTTACCTCCAACAACTCTTGGTCGTGGAGCAGGAAGGGTCATGCATGGTGCCTCTAGTCAAGGTACAGAAGAAAGAAGGACAAGCCCACTTGTCGGCCATACAGATTGTGAAGGACCTTAAGAAGGGAGAGCCGACGTTCATTGCCACCATTGCAAGTTCAAGAGAAGACAATGGTGCTAAGTAGTCCTTGTCACCGGTCATAAAGAAGGTTCTTGAAGAAAACAAGGACGTGATGCCGGACAAGCTGCCAAGACACCTACATCCGAGGTGAGATGTAGATCACAAGATCGAGTTGGAGCTTGGACCCTATCGCATGGCTCCACCCGAGTTGAGAGAGCTCCTCGAGGCCGGTCGCATCTGCCCATCCAAGGCACCTTACGGCACCCTGGTCCTATTCTAAAAGAAGAAAGATGGGTCTTTGCGCCTATGCATCAACTACTGGGCACTAAACAAGGTGACGATTAAGAACAAGTATCCCATCCCACTGATTGCTGACCTGTTCCATAGTCTTGGGCAGGCCAAGTACATCACCAAGGTGGATCTCCGGAATGGCTACTACTAGGTACGTATAGCAGAAGGGGATGATCCAAAGACAACGTGTGTGATAAGATATGGAGCCTACAAGTGGTTGGTTATGCCCTTCGACTTGACCAACGCACCCGCCACCTTTTGCACGTTGATGAACAAAATCTTTAATCCCTACTTGAATCAGTTCGTGGTAGTATATTTAGATGATTCGTCATCTATAGCAATACCTTGGAAGAGCATGTGGAGCATCTGAAGAAGGTTTACCAAGTCCTACGGGAAAACTAACTCTATATCAAGCGGGAAAAGTGTGAGTTCACCCAGCACGAGGTACATTTCTTGGGGCATATTATTAGCCAAGGCGAACTATGGATGGACGAGGCAAAGATAAGGGCGATCAAAGAGTGGTAGGCGCCCACCAAGGTGACCGAGCTAAGGTCTTTCCTTGGACTTGTGAACTATTATCGTAAGTTCATAAGTGGTTACTCCGTCAAGGCCGCTCCACTGACCGAACTGTTGAAGAAGAATAAGCCGTGGGTTTGGAGCGAGGAGTGCCAAAAATCATTCAAAAGTTTTAAGGCCGTTGTGATGGAAGAACTGGTCTTGACGCTTCCCGACTTCTCAAAAACATTTGAAGTTCATACAGATGCTTCAAACTTCGCCATTGGGAGAGTCTTAATGCAAGACAGACACCCAATAGCGTTTGAGAGCCGCAAATTGAATGAGACCGAACGGCGCTACACGGTGCAGGAGAAAGAGATGACGATCGTTGTACATTGCCTACGCACATGGAGGCACTACTTGCTAGGCTCCAAGTTCGTGGTCAACACGGACAACGTGGCCACTAGTGAAGTCTTGGGGTTTTCCAAGACATATCATCAGCGACCGAGACCCTCGCTTCACTGGGAACTTTTGGAGGGAGTTGTTTGACATCCTTGGTACGAAGCTATATTTCTCCACGAGTTTCCACCCGCAAACAGATGATCAAACAGAACATGTCAATGCTCTACTGGAGTGCTACCTTAGGCCCTATGTTAGTGCACACCAAAAGGATTAGGCAAAGCTCCTTGACATGGCGCAGTTCTCTTATAATTTGCAACGGAGCGAGGCCATTGGGAGCATATCATTTGAGTTGGTGACTAGCCAACGACCCCAAACTCCACACTCGCTACCAGCTGCCTTTCAAGGGAAGAGTTTGGGAGCCTAACATCTTGCCAAGGGATGGAAGGAGCAACAAGACACTGCCAAGTCCTACTTGGACAAGGCAGCGAAGAAAATGAAAAAGTTTGCCGACCACAAGCGTCGCCCCACGGACTACCAAGTCGGAGACATGGTCTTGGTAAGGTTCAATCCAAGACAGTTCAAGGCACTAAGAGGAGTTCATCAAAACTTAGTGCAGAAATACGAGGGCTCGTTCAAGATCGTTGCCAAAGTGGGTAAGATCTCCTACAAGGTGGAGCTACCTCCATACTTCAAGGTTCATCCGATCTTTCATATGAGCGTCCTCAAGCCATACCATGAGGACAAAGATGATCCTAGCAGGAACCAGTCAAGTCGGGCCCCGATAACTGTCAATGCCTCACACGATCGAAAAATTGATTCTATTATCGAATATCAAGCAAGGAGAAAGCGAGGTCAACAAGCTAGTGCCATGTTCCTAGTACATTGGAAGGGACAATATCCGAAGGAGGCCACATGGGAGCGATATGAGGACTTGTGGAAATTTAAGCACCAAATCTAGGAGTTTTTGCAACAACAATGCACCGCGGTCGTCGCTTCATCAAGTGGGGGAGAGTGTCAGGACCCGCCACTTCGACATCTCACTTAAGCAGAAAATTGAAGTATAAGTGAGTTTGTCCAAGGGAGAAGGAGCTAGAGTCTTCAAGAGTTTTATGGAAGACTCTAGAGCATCCCAGATATTTTCTTAGAAGGCTTTGGAATCCTCTAGACTTGTAGAGAATTCTAGAATAGGGACTAAGTTGTAAATACTTAGGGACTTGTAAAATAATTTTTATTTACACTTTGGCCTCTAGGAATTTGTATAAATAGAAGGGCCCTCTCATTTGCCAAACCATCCAAGCAAGTGTAAACAATATTCCACAAGCAATACAAAGCCTTCTTTCTAAAAGCTCTCTTAGTCTTACTTTTCATTCTCTTAGCAATCCAAGTTCCAAAAGGCTTACTTGAGCTTACAAGATCGTGAAAGAATCGTGAGTAAGTTGTCAGGTGCCACACGGAGTGCTACAAGAAGTCTAAGTCCGTGACACTAGGCTCTAAGAAGCTGTTGAAGAATTTTGAAGGCAGCCTTTTGCTCCTTGGGGAGAATCTAGACGAGTGTGGATCGCAAGTCGTTGGATCTTACCCATCCTTGTGTGAAAATCCCTCTCTTCCATTGCCGTTGAGCTTCAAGTGTCTTAGGAGAATTTTTAGAGTAACCCTCACCTGTTTTGTCCCAGAAAAATAAAAGATATCATTTTATCTAGGATCTGATTTTGTCAACCCAACTATTGCGGCGCCGCTATAGTGGGAGGTGTTCCACTATGACGGGATGATGTCAGTCTGGGTAATTTTAAATTTAATAATTTTTTCGTGTTCCGCCAAATTTAATTTGGCACTAAAATTCGAAAAAATTGATATTCCGCACAAGCTGCATTTAAGTAATGATGGTTCCGGTCATTACACTTCCTCTCTCTTCCACTTTTTTCGACTTCTTGGATCCTGTCTATCATTTCAAATTTTAATTATTTTCAACTTATGACAAAAAAGGGAGAGAAAAGGAGAAAATAAAGTCGATATTCATATAAAAATAATTAGTTCAATTGAAGATCATTTAATTTAGCAACTATGTACATATACTGTATTTTTTTGTGTACCCAAAATTCAAAATGAAATAAAGAAAATAACATTTTCTCCTACCCACCTCCAATGCATTAAGATATATGCAAATTAAAAGAAGGGAAAAGACACAAATATGCCTTTAAACATTCAGAAAGGCTCATCTATGTCATATTTTGAAAGTTTGGCTCATCCATACAATTTTCGCTTGAGAAAAGACTCATCCATGCCATTATTTTTTAACTCTAGTTTTACAAAATTATTTTATCCATGTGGTGAATGATGATTCAATCACATCCTTTGTTTTTTCAAAAAAAAATCAACCAAATTTCTAAAAACCATTTGAATTTTAAAAAAAACATCAAAATTATAAAACCACCCAAAATAAGGGCATTCATATCAGATGGATTTATAATTTGTGTAATTTTTTTAAGTCAAAAGGGTTTCACAAATTTGACTATTTTTTAAAAATAATTAATTGATGATGTGGTCGAATTATCATTTGTCATGTGGACAAAAAAAACTTATTTCAGAGGATTTGGGTGTTTTTCTAAAATTCAAATGGGTTTTAAAATTTTGACTATTTTTCTTTTAAAAAAATAATTAATTAATGTTGTGGCTGAATCATCGTTGGCCATTTTGACCAAAAACCCTTACATCAGGTGAGTTCATAGTTTTTTTTAAAAATCAAATGGGTTTTAGAAATTTGGCTGATTTTAATAAAAAATAATACAGTGATTGAATCATCGTTCGTCACGTGGACAAAATGGTTTAGCAAAATTGGAATTAAAAATAATGGCATGCATGAGTCTTTTGTCAAATGGAAATGGCATAGATGAGCCAATTAACTTTTATCGGATTGCGTAGATGATCCTTTTTCAAAGTTTGATGGTGTATTTGAGTTATTTCCCTTAAAAGAATATGAACATATAAGTTACTTCATTTAGTTTGAGTCCCTGATATCCTTATTAAGACTAAGAGATTAAAAAAAGGAGAGAAAATACATTAAAAAATTCTGAACTTGACAGCAAAACTTACTTTAACACTTAAACTACACGGGCGTTTAAATACCCCCTTAACATCTTTCAAAAAATTTTCAACCCTCCCATCACCAGCCCATGCGCTTGTTTGATGTACCGTGTATTTGCGGTATTTATAATGCTTTAAAGTTGGAATTTTGCATGTTTCTTAGGCATTTGTTAGTAGGTTTGATGGTATTTTTTTCTATGTTTGCTGGAAAATAGGTTTTGACAGTTCGAGAAAGAGATTTTAGTAAATCAACATGTTTTTTGAAGACCTACGGATCAATCTACAAGCCGTCGTCCATTCTATGAGCCGTAGGACTAACTCGTAGATGAGGCTGAAGATTTTTTAAGTTTTATTTTGGCTAAGTACGGGATGATGCAAGCAGACTACGAGTTGTAGAGTGATCTACGAGCTCTAGGTCTATGTCGTACAAAGGGTAAGAAATATTGAGTCCCAATACTTTGGACTACGAGCTGCCAGGTCGGACCATTCAAAGGTCTACGAGTCATAGATAAGTTCAGTAGGAAGAGTCCAGATAGCCTTGAAGAAGTTTCCTTCTATGAGTTGGGTCTATGAGCCCTCATCTGAGCTACAAGCCGTAGACCACCAACCGTAGACATAATTGTCGAAGCCCACTTTTCCTATATTTCCTTTTCCTAGTTTATTTAGGATTAAATGTCTATAAATAGTCGTTTATTTCTCGTTTTTAACCTTAGACAGTTTATGCATTAAGTTTTGGGTTTGAGAATTATTTTGGTAAACACTTTTCCATTTAATTCTTGAATCATTGGTTTATAGTACATCTTTTATTAATCAATTCAAGATTCCGGAATTCAAATGCTCTAATTGTAAGTTCATAATTTATTTTAACATCTTAACATGAATTGTGATCACCCAAGCATGAGTAGCTAAATCCACAACTAGGGTTGTGGGAACCATAAGAAATTAACAAAGTAGACCTAATAATTAGTAATTCTTGAATAATGTTTATGCATCTATTGTTGACCTTACTTCTCATGAAACCAATCTACGAGCCGCCGAAGTTTCTACGGTCCATAGACCCCAGCCATAGAACCCAACTTTTGGTCCAAAATTTCACTAAGTCTGGAACCTTTCTACGGAACCCATCTACGACTCATCAAACATCCTAAGAGCTATCCTACTTATTCGTAGGTAAACTTCAAAATTTTAATTTTCCAAAACTCAACTCTGGGTTTGATGATTCACTTCCTACGGCCTGTAGGACTTCCTATGGTCCACAGGTTGGACTCATAGACCACTGCCTCAGAGGAATTTCTGCACTTTCCTTTCCTTCTCAACTGTCCAATTTCTAAGGTGTTACAATATCTCCCCCTTGGGAATATTCGTCCTCAAATGAGACTCAAGCTAGCATGAATAGAGTAGGAGAGAGAGACTAACAACCCATCATGAATAAAATTTTCATCAAAATGCACATAAACATGGAGAATCACTCCAAGCTAAATCACAACATCAACAATCAAGTTTTCATGAACATGCATGCATATAGAAACATGAAAATTACTAAAATACATGAATCAGAAGGATGAACCATGAGGAGCTAATAACTCAAGCTAGAATAGGAGCGGAGGGAAAGAGATAAGAATATGGGGACATCATATCGATTTTTGCCTCCGAAGTAGCACCCTCAACTAACTGATTCCTCCAAATAACTTTCAGAGAAGTAACAAACTTGTTTCTTAACTTCTGAACTTGTCGGTCTAAAATATCAACCAAAACCTCTTCATAAGAAAGATTTTCTTTAACTCCCAAACCTTCCAAAGGCACCATAAATGTCGGATCTCCAACACACTTCTTCAACAAAGCAACATGGAATACCAGATGTACTGATGCTAAATCATTAGGCAACTCAAGTTCTTAAGCAACCTTGCCAATACCCCTCAAAATCTGATATAGGCCCACATAATGGGAACTAAGCTTCCCTTTCTTTCCAAACTTCATCACCCCTTCATGAATGACATTTTCAAGTAGACCTAATCATTAAAATCAAACTCAAGCTCTCTTCTCCTAACATCAGCATAAGACTTTTGTCAATTTCGAGCCATTTTCAACCTTTCACGAATAAGTCGAACCTTTTCCATAGCCTTATGTACCAGCCCGGGCCCTGACATCCCAATGCTAGAATGATAGCTATTATTATAAGCAAACTCAATCATAGGCAAATGATCATCCCAATTTCCCTTCAAATCGATCACACAAGCTCTTAGCATATCTTCCAAGGTCTAAATTGTGCACTCTGCTTGTCCATCGGTCTGAGGATGAAAGGCGGTGCTAAGTTTCACTTGAGTACCAAAACTTTTCTGAAATGACTTCTTAAACTGAGATGTGAACTGAGTAACACGATCGAAGAGAATGGACAAAGGCACTCCGTACAACCTTACCATTTCCCAAATATAAAGCTTCACATAATCTCCCGATAAGAATGAAGTCTTGACGGGAAGGAAGTGAGCCGATTTCATCATTTGGTCCACAATAACCAAAATCGAGTCAAATTGATGCAATAAAAGGTAAACCCATAATAAAGTCCATATTCAAATCTTCCCACTTCCATGTAGGGATACTAATGTCTCAAGCCAAACCGCCCAGTTTTTTATGCTCAACTTTCACTTTTTGACAATTCAGACATTTAGCCACAAATTTCACAATATCCTTCTTCATCCCATTTCACCAATAGACATCCCGCAAGTCAAGGTACATCTTGGTGGGCCCCGAGTGAATAGAATACCAAGAACTATGAGCTTTTGTCGGAATCTCATTTTTTAACTCATCAACATTAGAAACACATAATCTACCTTGATATCGAAAGACACCATCTCCCATTTGAGAAAAAGCCTTAATGGCTTTTTCAGAAGTTGACTTCTTTAAATCAACCAATATCATATCAAGATCCTGTTTAGCCTTTTCATTTGATACGAAAGATGATTTGGAACCATTATGAACAACAATACCACCTTCATTAGAATCAACCAAAAGAACACCCAATCGGGCCAATTTTTTAACATCATGAACCAACTCCTTCTTATCGTCCTCAACATGAGCAACACTTCCCACTGATAGTTGACTATGAGCATCTCCCACCACATTCGCCTTTCCGAGATAATATAGGACACTCATGTCATAATCTTTCAATAACTCAATCCACCTCCTTTGGGGAGCATTCAAATCTTTTTGAGTGAACACCTATTTCAAACTCTTGGGGTCGGTAAACACATCTACATGAACACCATACAAGTAACGCCTCCAAGTCTTTAGGGCAAACACTACCGCCGTTAACTCCAAGTCATGATTCAGATAATTCTTCTCGTGTACTTTCAATTTCCTTGAAGCATAAGCAGTAACTTTCTCATGTTGCATCAAAACACAACCAAGACCAATCTGTGAAGCATCTCAATAAACCACAAAACCATCCAATTCTTCCGATAATGTCAATATAGGGGCTGGCGTGAGTCTATCCTTCAACTCTTGGAAACTCTTCTCACAAGCTTTCGACCATAGGAATTTCACCTTCTTTTTAGTCAATGTTGTCAAAGGTGAAGCAATAGAGGAAAATCCCTCTACAAATCTTCTATAGTAACCAGCCAAACCTAAGAAACTCTGTATATCTGAAGCGGACAAAGGTCTAGGCCAATTCTTAACCACCTCGGTTTTCTTAGGATCTACTTGAATACCTTCACCGGATACAATATGGCCAAGGAAAGCAGCAGACCTCAACTAAAACTCATATTTTCTAAACTTAGCATAAATTCCCGATCCATGAGAATTTTCAACACAATCCTCAAGTGCTTGACATGCTCGCCCTCACTTCGTGAGTAAATCAGAATATTATCGATAAACACAATCACAAACATATTCAGATATTGCTTAAAGACCCTATTCATCAAAGCCATAAACATCGTCGGGGCATTAGTCAAACCAAAAGACATTACCAAAATCTCATAATGACTATACCGAGTTTGAAAAGCTGTCTTCGGAATGTCACTCTCCTTCACCCTCAATTGGTGATAACCCAACCGGAGATCAATCTTAGAGAAGTAACTCGTACCTTGGAGTTTATCAAACAAATAATATATCCTACTTATTCTTAATGGTAACCTTGTTCAATTGGCGATAGTCAATGCTCATTCGGAGAGAACCATTCTTCTTTCAAACAAACAACATCGGAGCACTCCATGGAGAGATACTCTGTCTAATAAAATCCTTATCCAACAAGTCTTTCAACTGATCCTTTAAATCCTTAAGTTATGTCGGGGCCATACGATAAGGAGAAATAAAAATAATCTGCGTATCTGGAAGAAGGTCAATACCGAAGTCTATTTCCCTTTCGAGAGAAATACCAAGAATAACATCGGGAAATACTTCCAGAAACTCATTTATAATCGAAATTGACTTAAGAGTAGGGGTTTCGAAATCTATATCCCTAACTCGCACAAGATGATATTGCAACCCTTAGAAATCATTTTCCTAGCCGTTAGGCAAGATATAAACTGACCTTTAAGGAAATAATTTCCCCCTTGCCGTGACATGATAAGTTTGTTCGGAACCTTAAAAGTGACCAATTGGGTCCTACCATCTGTGGAAGCATATGATACATGAAGACAATACATCCCAAGATTAACATCAAAATCTAACATATCAAGCTCTACAAGATCAACATAAGTGACTCTATGAGAAATAGAAATAGGATAATTTTTATAAACTCTCTTAGCCACAATAGAATCACCAATGGGGGAAGAGACATGAAAGGGATTTGAAAGGGTTTCGGGACCAACATCAAATGTCATGGACACATAAGGGGTAAAAATGACAAGGTAGCACCCAGATCAAATAAAGCATAAACATCAAGAAGAAAGACTTTCAACATGTTGGACACAACATCCGGGGAACCTTTCTGATCCTATCGAGTTCGAAGAGCATAGAATCTACTTTGCTTCGAAGAACCCGAACCGGAACCACTAGGCTGAGCTTGCCTACCTTCCCTTCCCTTAGCAGCAAGAAATAGACAATCTCTAATCTTATGACCACTCTTTCCATAATTAAATCAATTGTCTGTGCCGGCCAAACATTTGTAATCATGTTTCTTACCACACCTTGAGCAAGCAGAAATAGAAGATACATTACCACCACCTTCTTGAGGTTTAGGGTTAGGCACCCTATCTTTGTTTAACTTAAGATTCGGAGCATTAGAAGAACCTTGACCAGAAAATGATTGCTGAAACTTTGGATGACCTTGTCCACTGGACCTAAAATGAGAAAAGTTACCATCACCAATCCTTTCCCTCTTGGATTCCCTTGCCCTTTCCTTGAATTTTTCCTCTTCAATTTGTTGGGCATGTATCATCAAGTGAGAGGTACGGCACTCTTTGACAACCGAGTCGAAAACACTTGACACAAACTTAGTCATCCTTGCCCTAGAATCAGCAACCATAGTTGGAGCATACTTAGCCAATTGGTGAACTTCAAATCACACTCCTTCACACTCATATTCCCTTATCGAAGATTGATGAACTCAAGCACTTTTTCTTCTCTCATCTCTAAAGGAAAGAAATGATCAAGAAAAGCTCCCTTAAATTTCTCCCAATCAAAAGGACCCGCATCAACAACCCTCTCACTATTCCATTGTTCAAACCAAACTTGAGAAACACCCTTGAGTTGATAAGCGGCCAACTCCGCCTTCTCTTCCGTAGACAATCCTATAATTCCCACTATCTTATACACCTCATCAACAAACTCGAGAGGATTATCATCCACATTGGAACCATGGAACTCCAGAGGATTCATCCTAGTAAAGTCCCTCATCCTAGTTGCCACCATACCCACATTTGGGTTCACGGGAGCAATGACTTCCCTATTTGCTTGGGCCGTCATAGCTTGATCCAACACTTGGAAGTGGCTTGGAATTTGGCATGAGTCACTTGCTAGGGCCAAAGGATCAGTCGAGACTTGAGGAACCTCGGGCTCCACATTCTCACCCGCATCTCTTCTCATGTAAGATCTTTGAGGGGCCATGTCCTGAAAAGCATCGGATAAGATTTTTTAGAAGGACCTTTATAGAGATAGACTCTATGTCACAACTTTAGAGTAATGAAAGAACTGAAGTTTTCTAAATGTTTTGTAGCCTCCTATTCATAAATGTAGCACGCTTCACATTCATCAACAAGACTCTACTCAACGTGGCTTGTCAGACATCCAAGGACCTATTTAAAACCTTGTGCTCTGAATACTAAGTTTGTCATGACCCAAAGTACATCCTAGATGTGATATGGCATATAAGACCCCGAGAGGCCTTACACAAGCCACTTGACATACATAAACATAATGTAATACACAAAAAGTAAAGAACCTCATATGAGTAGGAAAGTTTGTTATAAAAGTGGAAATCTAACATAGTCTTGACAAGCCATTCTAGTACTTCAAAGGAGTGGTCGGGACGTAATCCGTACACCACGTACAATGTCTGAAAACTAAAACATAAGAAAATGAAGTAAAGGCCACATGGTCGAGGAACATGAGGACACACCAACTCTACAAACTTCAAGTGATCAACAACTAGCCACGAGCAGAGGGAGAGGAAGCGTCACACCCAACATTATTAAACAATATAGGCACAAGTATGCATTAGTACATGGAATGTACTAAGTATGAGGGATATGCATGAAAATGTGAAACATGATCATAAGAGGACATTAGGAGAAGACATGATATGCATGGTCAAGCTAAACATACTAAAACCTTTTAAAAAGAATCAGAAGTCATGAACATGGTCAATGCATCTCAAAACCATAAGTAAAGCTTCATAAAACCTTTAATAACAATTTAGTTTGTTGTGTGGGATATTTACTATTAATCGACATAGACCACGTGACCTATAGTATGGAATTCAGTGTCTTACTCCCACACTGAAAAGAGACGTCATTACCTACCAAGGTAACGACCTTAAACTTCTAGCTTAGGTGGATCCACTAGCTATGTCACTTAATACAAACCTACGGGGGTACGTAGGTAGGGACAAGGAGATTGCTACTAGAGAACAGGCCTCTACTAACGGGAGAGCCTCCATCTCAATATCCTCTCGGTGCTTAGTAAAAATCCCAATGCAATAGTCATAAACATAATCATATCATCATACATGGAAAAGCACAATTAAATTACTAATCCAAGCTAAAAACACCATAGAGTAGCTCCTTAAACCATGTGTTAGAAAACCTTTCACCAATTCGTGATTTCTTTATGTGAGAAAACCTTTCACAATTTCATTGATGCTCATCCTAAAGAGACCTAGATTTTAAGAAATTCCTTTCCTTAAATCGTGCATAATTTTCATGAAAACATCATTCACAAGTTCATAATTCCTTCATCAATTCATGCCTCTAAGAGTTCATAGTCAAAAATCATGATCAATGCATGGGTTCATGTGATTTCAATTGGAAAGCACGTATGGAGTAAAAACAATCATAATAAGATAAAATTCATTCAATATAATCCACACAAATAGAACCCAAGAAGAATTGAACAAAACCTAATCAATTGATGAAATCGAATTTGGAAATTGAGGAATCTTTAGGGCTCAATGGGTGAATAGAACCCATTGATTAAACCCTACATACCTTGCTATTCAAAGTCCAAAAAATGATGAAAAGGGGAATTGATTTGAAACCCTAGTCTTCTTCTTCCTTGAAACTTGAGAGAATTTAGAGGGGATGAATTTAGATGGGATTTGGGAATTTGAGGGAATGAGGGAGTTGGGGTAATTTTAAGAGTAGAAGGGTAGTAATAGTACTTAAAATAAGGGTCAAAACAACATAGTATAGGTATTAGATACATAGGAAAGGATTGATTTCAACAATTGATTAGGTTTGAATTTAGAGGGGATGAATTTAGATGGGATTTGGGAATTTGAGGGAATGAGGGAGTTGGGGTAATTTTAAGAGTAGAAGGGTAGTAATAGTACTTAAAATAAGGGTCAAAAAAACATAGTATAGGTATTAGATACATAGGAAAGGAATCAAGTACCATTAAAAATAACTGTCGGACAGCCCCACGGTTACGACCTGCGGCTCGTGAGAATTTCTACAGTCCATCCTGGTCAACCGTAGAACCAACTTCAGAAATCCAAATTCACCTTACTTTTCACGAAACTAATTTATGGGTCGTCGAAGTTTCTACGATCCGTAGACCCCAGCTGTAGAACACAACTTTTGGTTCAAAATTTCACTAAGTCTAGAACCTTTCAAGGGAACCCATCTACGGCTCGCCAAACATCCTATGAGCCATCCTGCTCATTCGTTACGTAAACTTCAAAAACTTAATTTTTCAAAAATCAACCCTAGGATTGGCGATTCACTTCCTATGGACCGTAGGACTTTCTACTGTCCGTAGGTTGGACTCATTCACCACTGCCTCAGAGGAATTTCTGCACTTTCCTTTCCTTCTCAACTTCCCATTTTTGAGGTGTTACAAATAGCTTGAACCACCTCTGTGATAGCTAATCTGGGTCAAGTGTAAGGGTTAGTAAAGCATGCTCTCGTAGACCGACCAAAGTTACGTGGTGAAATTCCCTATTTGGGCGACCAACCACTTAGGAGATACCTAACTTACCGACTTTGCATGTTAAACACTAGACAAGGTTACTACTATAAGTTTTACTACGTTAAGGACTTGTGGGGAACACATATACCCTAGTTTAATCTTATATTGATTCGACAAAACATTCAATCCTGCTTACTTGGTTACTTGTTACTGAATTAAATCAATAAGGCTTTTATTTTACAACCCCCCCCCCCATGGAAATAACTCGACTAAAAGTACAATTAACAATCAATTAGCCTAAGTCTAGACCTCATTCCTCGTGGGATCGACCCTAACCTCTTTTAGGTTCTTTATTTGAACAACGACCACTTATACTTCTTTAAGGAGGTATAATTTGGGCATATCAATGTTGAAACATCATTGTTGGGCCCATTAATCATCTAATTTTTCCTTTTAACCTTTTTTAAGAAAAATATATTAAATCCATTTTGTCATTTCAACGGTAATATCCTACCACCCAACCCAATTTTCACCTTCACAGAATCTTAATTTTCTTTCCTTCCTCACCTCAATCAACCCAAAATTTGTTCAAGCTATGATATTGCGACCTAGTTTTTAATCTTTTACTTGATTCATCTCAAATCTTAGCTCTTCAAACCTAGAAGTTGAATTTTTGAAGAAATCATTTTTCTCCGACAAAAGGTAAAATTCAAACTTATTATTCTTCATCTATTATTTTGATTTTTGTTTTCTCCCTTTTCTTTATTGTAAGTTTTTTCTTGCACGAAATTATAGCACACAATGCGATCAATTAACTTGACCAAGCTTTGTATGAAAGTGTATGATCACACTACGAAGGAAAAGCTTATTGTAATCATGGATTTGTGGTTCGTTTGAAAATATTTTGGACTTCAAGTAACCCGGAAGAAGATATTAGTCATGTCCTTATTATGGGGGTAAAGAACATATTTTTCTCACTTATTTAGCCAATTCAGAATTTGATCAAGCACTAATTTATTCATGATTTTTCATTATTGAAGGGTCCTACATCTTGCCCTGTTGGTGTTGGAGGAATAAAGAAAATATTGATCCGAGGTCGAAATTTGTGATTCCAAAACTAATAGAAAAATTGGGTGAGCTTGAGAATTTAGTGAAATCCTCTGAAACATCAGCCAATGAATTTGAGAAATTGATTGAGGCTTCTAAAGAATTTGATAAGCCTAGAGATTTCAAATAAGATGATAACTGTCCATGTATGAAATTGAAAAATTATTGCAAGAAGAGGTTGAGAAGATGAAAGAAACGGAGAAGAAGTGGAGAAGAACTTGGGAGAAAGTAATCTTTTTTGTTGTGGTTTGTTGTTTGTTGTAGTTATATCTATAAGCTATTGGTTCGGGGTGATATATATGAAGAAAGTTTCAATGAAATTACCATAGGCTCTTGATGTAGTAAGATCAATGTAGGTGTGGTATCCTTTGTGTTGTAATCAATTAGGTGTAGCCTCTTTTGTAATGAACTTTGACTTCGTCTTAGTCTCTTAATCTAATATAATTTGCTAGTTTGTGCATTTCATTTTGTGAAAAATCTTTTTTTCTTTCAGATATAGATATGAAATACGTGTAGTCTAAACTGCATGATGTAGACACTAGAAATCAAAATTGTAACCATCAATAACTAAAGATTTAATTTTATAATTGTATAATATAAACACTAAATTGTAGTCACAACTGCATAATTGTACAAATAAAATTAATACAGTCACAATTGCATTTGTTTCAAAAATAAACATAGATCAAATTAATGCAGTCACAACTGTATAATTCTTTCAAGAACATAGTGTAGATAATGAAATTTTATTGATAAATTCATATTAAATTTTGGATTAATCCATAAATTCATGATATATTGACCAAGTCAAATTACTGATTAATAAATTTGAATTAATATTTAAGTCAAAATAAATGACTTAAATAAAGTCCAAATTATATTTGGGTCAGTCTATTAAGTTGACAAGACGAGCCCAATTCATTCTCTTCAAGCCCAAGGTCCTCTAAAATTACTTGAAGACCGAAATACCCCCAAAACCCTAGCTCACAACTATATAGAGGGGTCTTCATAAGACCAAAGAAGAAAAAAGAAGAAGAGAAATACATAGAGAATCCTCGCTCTTCAGTGGTATCTGCAAGTCTTCCACATACCAAGAAGTCTTCGCTCCAAGTATTGAGCCGCAAGTATTTCATCAAATCAAAGTCTTCGATCCAAGTGTTGAGCCTCAAGTATTCCGTCAAATCAAGAACAATCTTGAAGAGAAGAATCAGGGGATTACCTATCTTTTCTTAAAGATTTCATAAAGATTGTAACCTTTGCATAAATTCAAATTTAAATACTATTGTTTGCTTGCTATTTTCCTTTCTTGATTATTATATTTCAAGAACAAAATTTTAGACGCATACAAATTGGCACGCCCATTGGGAGAATTTTTACCTCTCATCTGTTCTCTTCAGAAATCAAAGTTCAAGAACACTTAGATGGCTTCCAAAAAGGTCAACTCGAAATATGCATCTGCAAAAACTGATGGATCCAAATTCTGTGTTGCTGTGATAAGCATCCTTGATGTTACTGTGGGAAGCATGGGACTTGCCACAAGGAACCAAGCCAAATTACTAGAATAACAAGTCCCACGAGTGCCGTCCAAATATGCTATTGTGTTTGGTTCGTCTCCAAAAGGTGTGAAGTCTCCCACAAAAGCCGCAAAAGAAGACATCGCCGAAATGGTTGAGAGGGTTCTTTCCCAATTAAGCTTACCTACGTCCAAAAATTCCGTCACTTCAGTTGACAATGATATCTTAAGTACCAGATCTACTCCGCATAACATATTTGCATCTCATGTTTTAGAAAATCAATGTTATTCTCTATCATCTACGATGGTGATGCAAACGATGGTGATCGAAACTTCCATTATACAAGACAACTTGCAAATTTGACAAAAGCAGTTGAAAGCCTTTCAAAATACATCAAAGGTGGAGACATCCAAATTACCAAGTTGACAAATATGATGGAGAATATGGAAGAAAGAGAACCCACTCAATTATGCGCAAAGCTTCATGAAATTCAAGAGAAAAGAGAGTCCTTCGCAAAACAAGAAACAATCATCAAAGAGTTTCAAGTGTCTATCGAATGTCTGATTCCCATTGACCAATTAAAAGACTTCATCAAAGAGGTATCAATGCTAAATTTGACTCCATGTCCAAGTCTCCTCTCACATATGTAAAGTCGTATTCTCAAAGAATTGATAACCTAAAGATACATGCTGGTTATCAACCTCCTAAGTTGCAACCATTCGACGGCAATGGAAATCCGAAACAACATGTAGCACACTTTGTTGAAACTTGCAATAATGCTGGAACATATGGTGATTATCTTGTTAAGCAGTTTGTTAGATCTCTCACCGGAATTGCTTTCGAATGGTACACAGATCTTGAATCTAGTTCCATCGATAGTTGGGAGCAGATGGAGAAACAATTCCTCAAGCATTTTTATAGCACCAAGGCGTGTTTTGAGCATGATTGAGATTGTAAACGCCCGTCAAAGGAATGATGAGCAAGTCATTGACTTCATAAATCTTTGGAGGAGCTTGAGTCTTAACTGCAAAGATTGCCTAAGTGAAACTTCTGGGATCGAAATATGCATCCAAGGTATGCATTAGGATCTTCGTTACATATTGCAAGGCATAAAACCTAAAATGTTTGAAGAACTAGCAACTCGTGCTCATGATATGGAATTGAGTATGACTTCAAATGGAGATCATGAGTTGTCCAACTTCGCACCTTATGAAGAAAATGTAATTGACATTGAGGATGAGGACAAGTTTTCATTCAAATTCTAAATTGAAGAGTCTATGTAAGTCAACATGCAACTTGACGTACGAGCCTAAACTACAAGTCATAATGCTCATCGCCACACGAGCCTAAAATGCATGTCATGAAGCTCATCAAATTCGAGCTAAGTTTTTAAGTTCTGAAGCTCCTCAAATTCTAGTAAAATCTTCAAGTCAAAATGTTTCTCGACACATGAGTCTAAAATGCATGTCATGAAGCTCATCAAATTCTAGCTAAGTTTCAAGTTTAGAAGCTCTTCAAATTCAAGCTAAATCTTAAAATTAAAATGCTCCTCGACGCACGAGTCTAAAATGCATGTCATAAAGCTCATCAAATTAGAGCTTAGTCTCAAGTTTCGAACCTCCTCAAATTTGAGCCAAGTTTTCAAATCATGATGCTTCTCAAATTCGAGTCAAGTCTTCAAGTCACAAAAGCTCCATGAAAATGAGTTAAATCTTCAAGTTGTTACTCTTGGCCCTCATGAGGTTAAATCTGTATGGTCCAAAAAAAAATCAATAGGTCGAAAACCTTGAAATAGGTGGCCTAGAAAAAATTAGAAAAAAAAACTCACATATTTGCATTGAAGTGTAAAGTAAATATATTTTATTACTTTAAAATTGCAAGAGTTTTTACACATAAACAATCATAAGGAAGGGATGAAAAAAAATTGACATATCATCCTATATAAAAAATCTAAGTAGGAAAAAAAATCAAACATCAAGAAGTGGATTCTCAATTCGTCTTGGATGTCTTTATCAAGTTTGCATCACCTCTTCATCAAACATCATCACTTCAAATATTTTTATGGATCGATGCAGCCATAAGTGAGCCTCTATCTTTGATTTGACATGGAGGCATATTTTGAAGTCTGATCTGTGGAGTTGATCATATGAGAAGTAGTTGCTCTCCAAAATTAGGACAAACTACACCAAAATCTCTTTCTCGCCAAAGCCAAAACTACAAAGGAAGAGGCACAAGGTGTGATTCATCGCCAAGCTTCAATTTAGAGGAAGATACACTAAGTGTGGTTCTCAACAAAATCATAATTATAGAAGAAGATACACTAAGTGTGGTTCATCGCTAAAGCCGCAACTACAAAAGAAGATGCACCAAGTGTGGTTTGTCGTCAAAGTCATAACTGCAAAAACAAATATGCATCATGTGTGGTTCGTCATCAAAGCTGCAACTCTGAAAGAAGATGCATCAAGTGTGGTTCGTCATCAAAGTCGCAACTACAAAAGAAGATGCATCATGTGCGGTTCGTTATCAAAGCAACATTTGCAAAAGAATATGCACGAAGTGTGGTTCGTCTCCATCAAAGCTACAATCGCTAAAAAAATATGTACCTAGTGTGGTTCGTCATCAAAGTTGCAACTGCAAAAGAAGATGCACTAAATGTGGTTCGTCGTCAAAACCACAACTACAAAAAAAGATGCATCATGTGTGATTCATCATCAAAGCTGGGATTGTAGAGAAAGATGCACTAAGTGTGGTTCGTTATTAAAGCCGCAACTGCAAAAGAAAATCTACCAAGTGTGGTTCATCATCAAAGCCGCAACTGCAAAAGAAGATGCATCATGTGTCGTTTTTCATCAAAGCCATAACTGCAGAAGAAGATGCATCATGTGTGGTTCGTCATCAAAGTCGCAATTGCAAAAGAAGATGCAAGAAGTGTGGTTTGTCTCCACCAAAGCCACAATCGCTAAAATATTACACCAAGTATGTTTCGTCGTCAAAATTGCAACTACAAATGAAGATGCACCAAATCGTTCCTTGTCAATTATAGATTACCCCTCGCTTTTTTTTATCTGATATTGACACTGTTTACGCTCCATCGTAAAACTACGAAAAAAATAAAGTGATGTGTCTCACGGTGCCAATTGCACGAAGCTTCAAATCGGCATTATGAAAACTGTGGCATATGCCCTCGCACTCATCATGATGAATATGGTTCTATCAGCTTAAGAGGTTCTCTCTCCATGTAGATGATGAAAAAATTCTCAATCAATACGAAAATGAATATGCGGCTCTTCGGCGAAGATGCAGAGAAGTAAACTCATGAATGTTGTCCAAAGTTAATTGGATCACTAACTTTAAAAATATTAATTTTGATGAATCCATAAGAACTTTGACTTTGATTTTTGGATATGTTGTAGACTTAAGAGTCTATTTTCTATAGAATCAAGTCGCTCTCCATTCGAGCTTTCCTACACAAAGATATGGACGTTTTGGTGATATTTCATGAATTTGTAAAACAATAAAGACAGAATTGAAGACCAACTTCAAAAATTAAATCTCATCGATCAATGAGGAGTTTTACCTTGATTTTTAGATATGTTGTAGACTTTGAAGTCTAGTTTCTATAGAATCAAGTCGCTCGTCATTCGAAATCTCCCACACAAAGATAAAGACATTTTGGTGAGACTACATAGAACTGTAAAAAAAAGAAAGAAGACAGATTTAATAGCAAACTTCAAAAATTAATTTCCATCAATTGAGAAGGGTTTTGTTATTGAATTTTGGATATGTCGTAGCTTTATGAGTCTAGTTTTCAGAAAATCAAACGGATCATGATTTTGACGATTCTACAACAGGTTATGAATTTTTCTATCGCAGGTGTGTTGAGCTGAAAAAAAGTGACGAAAATTGAGTTTGATATGCCACAAGTTGACAAGCAACCATTGTAAGAGCATGGATATTTATAGAAATCAAAAGTACATAAATTGTGTTCTTACAAATTATGGATAAACCATATTTGAAACAAAATTATGGTAAATTTTTCTAGGAATCAAATTATTGTAAGTTTCTATAGGAATCAAGTTATGGAAAATTCCATTGGAATCAAGTTATGGAAAATTTGCATTGGAATAAAATATGAAAATTTTTGAGAAACACCATAAAAAATATACTACATGAATACTTCAAGCCTTGTCTTTAAAGGTTCGACAAGTTGAACAACGCAACAAGCCTCGAAGCAGGGGCATTTGTAGACAATGAAATTTTATTGATAAATCCATATTAAATTTTGGATTAATCCATAGTTCATGATATTTTGACCAAGTCAAATTACTAGTTAATAAAGTCAGATTAATATTTAAATCAAAATATATGACTTAAATAAAGTCCAAATTATATTTGGGTCAGTCCATTAAGTTGACAAGACGAGCCCAATTCATGCTCTTCAAGCCCAAGGTCCTCTAAAATTACTTGAAGACCAAAATACCCCAAAAACCCTAGCTCACAACTATATAAAGGGGTCTTCATAAGACCAAAGAAGAAAAAAGAAGAAAAAGAATAAGAGAAATACATAGAGAATCATTGCTCTTCAGTGGTGATCTACAAGTCTTTCACATACCAAAAAGTCTTCGCTCCAAGTATTGAGCTGCAAGTATTTCATCAAATCAAAGTCTTCGCTCCAAGTGTTGAGCCGCAAGTATTCCATCAAATCAAGAACAATCGTGAAGAGAAGAATCAGGGGATTACATATCTTTTTCTTAAAGATTTCATAAAGATTGTAACCTTTGCATAAATTTAAATTCAAATACTATTTTTTGCTTGCTACTTTCCTTTCTTGATTGTTATATTTTAGGAACGAAACTTTAGACGCATACACCTAGATCGAATCAGTGTGGTCATAACTGCATAATTGTTTCAAGGCTGAAAAAATAGAGAAATCATTCTCTTCTTCATTTACTGGAAAGCTGATGAGCTTGGTTGACTCAAAAAATTCATTTCAGCAGCATTGAACCTTGTTCTTGTTCTTTTGTTTTCTCTCATCTCTTGAAGACCATGTTGAGTTACAAGAGCCTTTCCTTTCCATTTCACACCTGATCTTGGTTTATCATGCCTAAGACTTTTAGTCACTATAAAGAAGTTCATAGGCATTCCAGGCTAGATTCACAAAAATATATTGTCTTCGATGCTTGATAAGTTTAAATTGAAAAGTGTGTAAAATAATTAAGACAACCCCTCTTATTGTGACCCTTTACATGACAAAGGTTGCAGGTCATGTCAATATTTTTTTTGTATAATTTTCTTATCTTTTTTTCATTCTGCTCCTTCCTCCTACACTTTCTAGGCTTTGTTGAAAGTTTTCTTATATTAGGTGGTATAATAGAAGGGTTGATTAACTGTGGCCACATTTGCATATTAATAACTGGTTGAATGAAGTAACTATAGATCTTGAGATAAGTCTCCTTGCTATATCAATGTGCAACATAGTTAATGAGCTCTAATTTTCTAAAATGAAGTACAACTATATCATGACAACAAGGTATACCTTTTAGCATCAAAGATCTACAAGTACAAGTTCGGTTGCTCAGATTCACAATAGATGTGTTACCCAACTATCTTTAACTTCAAAATCAAATTTAGCATTCCATTCAATATTACACCTCATTGACTTTGTTGTCTCTTTAAATACTTTTATGTCCATTGGAGATATATCAGTTATCCAAGTATCATATAACTCCCTCAATTGTCCTATTCTTCTAATCACTTTGACCCTTAATTCTTTAATCATTGTGACGATAGTATTGTGTCTTGGCACTAAAATTCATGAATTGAAGCTTTCGGCCATGTTGCTGTCAACACTATCACAACAGCTAAAACACTTAAAATATACCTTAGACCACCTCTCTATATTGTACCACAGTAGGTCCTCACGTATTTTGTTCCCTAACTTTTCCATATGATCCAAATTTCTTCTCAATTAGTGTTCATATGAAGATTTGGCACATTTCCAAAAGCAGTTTCTCCTTTCAATGCCTTTCCAATCCTTGGACCAGTTGGCTAGAATGTGTCTTGCACACAATTTTTGTTCTGCATTTGGCAGAAAATCTTGAATAGAATTAAAGCATATTAGCAAACATAAGTATTAGTAATGAATAAAATACCTAATGAATAAAAGAAAAAAATAAAATACCTTCTGCATATCAGTAATGGTTGTCAATTTTGATCTATCTCTAAGCTCTAGATCATCTCTTACAAGCTTGATTAACCATCTCCAAGTGATTGTGTTTCAACTTCTACCACTGTCCATGCCAGTGTTGGCATCTGGTTGTTCCCATCCTTACAAATAACCGCAAGTAATTGACCTTTAGAAACACGTTTCAAAAAGCAACCATCAAATCCTACACATCTTCTACTTCCATCTTTGAATGTCTTCTTCAAAGCATCAAAACATATGTAAAATAATTGGAACAATTTTCTTCCTCCTTCAAAGGTATCTTCACTAAGCCTCACCTCACATGTGCTGCCTGGATTAGTCCTCAAGAGCTCATTTCTATAATATAGAATTCTTTTTAACTCCTCCACATGATCACCTATAATTTTTTGCAACATAATGTTTCTAGCTTTTCTTGCTACAGTCCTCCCAACATACACCTTCAATTCTTTCTTCACTAAATTTTGCAACTGAAAAACTCTTATGCAAGGCTTAGAAATAATTCTATCCTTGTACTTTTCTGACAAGTATTTTGAATTCACCAGTTTGTTTTTTATTGTGCCGTTATATTTGTGCACTGGATTATAATTCTTCACCAAAAAATCTCATTTTCTTGAATCATAACTTTCAAACAACAACCATGGACAATTAGATGTATACTTTACCCTCACCCTAGTTGCTTCATTAACATATTTATCCAATCCAACTTGTTCTTGATATCTAGAAATAGCTTTTCTAAACTGCTTAACACTTTGAAAAGAAAGACCAATCTCCCAAACTATTAACTTACAAGTAGGATCAAAGGCCACTCTCTTTTTACTTCTTTTTGCTCTTCTTGCTTTTCTTTCTCTTCTTATAGGTTGTTGAACCTCATCTTCCTCATCAACATCTTCATCAATATTTATTTCAAAGCTAACAACTTCATCTGAGTCAAAGTATGACTCATCTCCAGCTATCTTACCCTTTAAAGTATTTTGTTTCTTAGATAATTATTCATCATATCCCAAATCAACTCCTTTTTTTCCTAAATCAACTCCTTCAAATCTAGGGCCTTTTTCTTTTCCTTTTCTTTTGTTTTGATAGCCCTTTTTTCTTTCCTAAGAATTTTATTCTCTTCATGAACATCACTACCATACTCATCTTCACCTTCATCAAACAAATCTACATAGTCTGAATCTTCACTATCTTCTGTTTCACTTTCCAATCACATCCAACTACTGAAATATTAGATGCAACTGCAGAAGAAGTCCCACCAAAGTCTTCTCCAACACCAGTAGAATTCCTGCCAAAGTCTAGCAGAAGTCCCACCCAAGTCCTCTCCAACACCAACAAAAGTTTCATCCAACTCCTCCCCAACATAAAAAAAAATGTACCACCCACAGCAGGTTCTTGAGGTTGTGTAGCCTCTTCAAACCCTAAATTCTCACTACCCTCGAAGGCTTGACTAGATTCTTTATCAAAAGTAGCATTAGATTCCCCATCCACATCATTTACATATTCAAGAGAAGGGGGGAGCATAATAGATTCTTCAACTAAATGAGTCAAATAAAATTCAACAATATTATCTCTATTTTTTAACTGAGGTACAATACCCATAATATTCCTATCACTTTCAATTTCTACAACGTGACGAGCTTTAGGTGGTCTAATATAAAAAATAAAAGAAGAACAATTATAGCTAATTTATTTAACATAATGAACAAATTCGAATTAGGAAAATTTATCAATATGTACATCAAAATAATCAGTACCTCCGTTGTGCTTAGTACGAGGTGTTTGTTGTAATTTTCCACCATAGTGAAACCTCAAGGTGATGTACACAAAATTCATCGTCAAGCTGAAAAGATTAAAAAATTAAGGTTTAGATGTAAAAGAATGTGACCCTAAACTCATTTAAAATTAAAAATTTCCAAGGCAAAACCCTAAACTCAAAAGCTATAACCATCCAAATGAAAACTACTAACCTAAGTAACTTTGTTTTCGTCGAGAAATACCACAAATTCAAAAAATCCCTTCACATGTGATGAAATAAACAGAGATTAGCTTAGTTAGTTTGGTGACTTTAGAATGACGTTGGATTTGGGATTTAGAGGTATTTGTTTAGAAACGGGTAGGGTCTTAATTTGGGAATGGGTGAGTTATTTATTATATAATTTATTAAGTTATTTTTATAAATCATTAACTACGTGGACGAATGAAAACGCGCGTGGCTCAACAATACCCAACCTTCAACTGGCTGGTGATGGTAGGGTTGAAAAATAATCACTTGAAAGATATTAAGGGGGTATTTAAATGCTTGTGTAGTTTAAGTGCTAAAGTAAGTTTTGCTGCCTAGTTCAGGGTTTTTTTTGATGTATTTACTCAAAAAAGAATAAAAAGAGAGAATGAACAATCAATATTTGAGGGAAATTTTAGGCCCTTCTCCATTTACACTAATACCTTTACTTTTTCATAGTTCCACACCTTAGACTTTAGTATCAAATATAGTCTCATTTTTTTCAAGACCGATTAATCTCAATGACACAACTTAGTCATATACACATGACTTG
This sequence comes from Solanum appendiculatum, assembly GCA_018342035.1. Classification (NCBI taxonomy): domain Eukaryota; kingdom Viridiplantae; phylum Streptophyta; class Magnoliopsida; order Solanales; family Solanaceae; genus Solanum; species Solanum appendiculatum. The sequence goes on from JAGDQO010000110.1 coordinate 907,725, forward strand.
GCCGTAAGTGGAACTCATGTCGACGGTATCCTCTTCAAAATCACATAGTTGTTAATCTAAAACTCGAATTATTAACGAACAATTTATTTTCCTAGAAACCAGACCCAAAGAACTTAAATATTTATGTAAATTTTTAGGAATCCCATAGTGTAAGGAACAAGTTACATCTTATCCCTACCCTTTTTCAATTTATAAAAATCTCCTAAAATTGTTGTCATTCCACATTCCATACTTCCTAACACATCACATTTGATACGTTATACAACTAGTCTGTTGAGATTAAAAAGGAAATTAAAAGTCAGTTCCCCAAATCATGCAAATCAAATTGATGTCAATCTTTTCCAAATCGTAACAACTCCAAACAATTCAAATTTCAAATTTTCTTCTCTCAAATCTCTCCCAAATCGTAACAGATTCAAAAAAAAGCTGACAATTTGATATAGTTATGTATCATATACAAAAAAATACTATGAATATGATATACACTGATTTAGATATAAAACAGTGTTGCAGATACTTAACTAAATGTGATACATCACAACATCTGATACATAACTATGTTACATACATAACAAAGTTATGTGTCATAGACATAACATAGTTATGTCTCATATACATAACTATGAATATGATGTAAATTGATTTTGTTATAAAACATTAATGTTTATGTATCAACAGTAATATTTGATAGTGTCTACAGATACATAGCCTTCTAGTTGAATAAAGTTGGGTGTATGTTTCTGGTAGTAAAAGATAACGAAATTTGTAATAGTTATGTATTCAATACATAACTATAAACATGATAAATACTAATTTGTGTTTCATACACCCAACCTTCTAGTTGAATGAGGCTTGGTGTATGTATCTGGTAGTAAAAGATAACGAAATTTGTAAGGAGTCATTTGGTTTGAATTCAAGTTATAATAGGATTAGTTATGATGGGATTAGGGGTGGCAATTGGGCGGGTTGGGTCAAACTTGGACGGGTCATAATGGGTTAAGACAACAATCGGGTCAAGACCCAACCCAACCCAAATTTTCTTGGGTCAAAATGGGTTAGGTAATGGGTTACATTATGGGTCAAGACCCAACCCGACCCAATTTTTACTAAACTTAATTGTTTTATTTGTTCTTTTAAACTATTTTAGTATCTAATAAAATAATATTTTTTCTTTATTATGGCAATATACAACATGCCAAATTGAAAAAAAAGTTTTTTAAAAATATTTTGACAAGATTTTTCGTGAGACAATTCGGGTTACACATCAACCCAAATTTTAATGGGTTGGGTTCAAATGGGTTGAGCTAATGAATGGGTGGGTCAATAACCCGCCCAATCTTAAACAGGTTGGGCGGGTTGAACGGGTTGGGTTTGATTTTGCCACCTCTAGATAAGATAAATTATGATGAGATTAGTTATGATGAGATAAGTTATGCTAAGATTATTTTTTATTGAGTGTTTGGTTTGTTGTATTCAAAATAATAAATTTTAAGAACAATTTATTTGTTCACAAAAATGCCCTTCATAAATGTGAAAAGTGATGTATAAAAAGGGTTTAAAGGGATAGTTTTGTCATTTACTTATTCTATCCTGGGATAAGTTATTCCGGGATTACTATATCACCCAAGGGGAGGGATAACTTATCCCGGTACTAATTATTAATCCCGAAATAAGTTATCCCGGACTTACCAACCAAATAACAAATTAAGTGGCACTATAATTTAATCCCAAGACTATTTGATGTTATCCTTCACACCAAACGACCCCTAATAGTTATGTATCACATAACTATGAACATGATACATACTAATTTGTGTTTCAATAAATTAGGGTTATGGATAAAAACTAATATTTGAAAATGATACATTGTACATGATAAAATTGTAATGTATCATAAAAGTGAAACAAACGAATTATACTTTAATTTAAGAATCAAAATCAACTAGATACATTAAAAGATCTGTTGAAAACAACAAAAAATCCAAAAAAAATCAACAATTTGATTTGCTAAATGCAAAAAAAAAAATGATGAAGGAATCCTTCTACACTTTCTCCTTGTATCAACTCTTATAGTTTTTTTTCACTTTCAACAATGACGTCTTCCATGAATCTTGACCCAAAGCCCTTACCGGAAAACTTAAGTGATGGAAAGAGATCTACCACTTGAATAACTTGAAATTGATGAACATGGGCGTGATAATGCAGATTCATCTTCCCTCCCCCTCCCCCCCTTTGGGGAGTTTTTTCCCATTAGCTTTAGAAGTCGAAGGTGCATCCTTCTTCGATTTTGACTTCTGTAAAGTTAGATTCTTCATTGACTTCTCTAAACACAAATTCTTCATGAATAGAGGATTGTTTCATTGTTTAAATCTATTTTTAACAAAATCTTTGTCGTCAGAATAAAAAACACAACCCACAATAGGGATGGCAATGGGGCAGGGCGGGTTGAGCTTAACCCGCAAAAATTTTTACCCGCCCCACATGAACCTGCCCCACATAAATTTTTGAATATTTGCCCTTTTTAATTAGGTTTGATGCTAAAAGTAAAATTAAATTTATTTTCTCATTAAGTTGTATTAATTTAATAGATAATAGCTTAAAATTTTATTTTTTAAAGGTCAATTGGGAAGAATGTAAGAAACCGTATTAATATTTATTGAACCGGTTTCATTTACTATCTTGAAAATTTTAGTAATTTTAAAGAAATTATCTTAATAAATAATGCTTTGTCACTCTTATAACATGTAAAAAGTTAAAATTAAGTTTGAACCCGCATAAAATTGCATATACCCGCAACCCGCCCCACCCGCATTAGTTTTTAAAAAACCCACTTCAACCAGCTCCGCATAACCTTAAAACCGCCCCGCCTAGCCCGCCCCATTGCCATCCGTAACCCACATTATCTTCTTTATTTGAAACTAATTGGGTAATCCCAATACTAAAAGATGGAACATTATCTATATGTATCAGAGAGTAGAAGATCAAAAATCTAAAAAAAAAATTAAGAAAAATGATAATCGATGAACTGTAAAGAAGAAGTACCTCTTCAAAAACTTGAAATCCTTTGACTGGAAAGAGAAAGGATTAATTGAAATTCAAAAATAGAGTGATGGAGGTAACTGATGATATGATGGAATGATTATAGGCGTGAAAAAAAGGAAGAAAATCTTGTAGTTGGAATGCTGCAAGTTATATTTCCAGAAAGGAGAGAATGATAGAAAAAAGAAGGATTTTTGTATTTTTTTTTAAATGGTAGGGAATAATAGAAAATAGGGTTAAAAAAGATGTGTAGTTAGTTAATTTTCAAATTTTTATAGGTAGTATAATTTTTAGGCTTAAGTCATCTACGACCCCTTAAAGTTATCCGCATATTTCACTTAGACACTCCGACTAAGGCTAGTACCTATTGAACACCTAAATTGTTCAAAACATGTATTTATTAAATACAAAATGTTGATATGGCAGAAAAAGTGTCTTTCACTTTCCTTTGGGCGTGTGAAAATATATGGAATCGTACTTTATTGTAATTTTTTTCTAAAAGAATTAATATTTTTTCTTCTTCTATTGACAGTTAGCATTGCAAATAACTTAAAAGAATTTTTTTAAATATTTTGAAAATAATAATTTTTTAATTCAAAAAAGAAAAACCGCCCCCACCCCCACCCCGCTCCCCCTCCCCCTCCCCCACTTTGAGTCATCTTCTTCACCTCAATTAGGTTTTGAAACCCAACACCATCTTGTGTCTAATTTTTTTTAAAAAAAATCAACTAATTAGATCTGCAAAAAAAAAAAAAAGAAGAAATAAGATTTTTGAACATTGGAGTAAAAAAATTAGCCGACATTCGTCCAGCTCCATTTCCGGCCACCTCCAAACAAACATCACAACTCAAATTAAAATGTAAACTCATTTAATTTATAAAAAAATAATATCAGAGAATTTGATAAAATTAAATTGGGTCCTCTTAATTTCTCTTTGGTAGTTGATTTTGAAATGATTATCCGTCAACAAATTTCGCTTCTTCATCACTCTTGTACGAGTCTCTCTCTCTATATCTTTCTCTCACGTATTAGATATGAAATTATTTTTTTAAAAGTTGAATCGGTAAATAATTGGATAAGATGTTGAGTTTTGTGGTTTGGGAAATGATATGTTGCAGGGGAGAAAATGAAGAAGAAAAGGGGTGAGGTATCGTGGGGTTGGGTAAATTTCTGGTGAATAAATTTTAGTTTTTTTAATTTAAAAATCATTTTCCTATAATTTCTGGGGCCCATTTGCCACATATGCTATTTTCATTAATTATTTTGACATGTCATCGAGAGTGTATCACATACACTTTACAATTTTTAATGATTATGGAAAAATGTCTAATAGGAACAAGTTTTGAATTGATAAAAGTGTTCAATAGGTACTAGCCCTAGTTGAGGTGTCTAAATGAATTATGCAGACAATTTTAAGGGGATGCAGATGACTTAAGCCTAATTTTTAACCCTCCATATCTTTGGAAGATATGATCACATAAAATTGGATTTGTATTCTGCCAAATTGATTACACTTCCACATTTGACTTTAATTCACTGGTGAACTTAGCCTTTTAAAACTAAATTCATTTCAAAATTTTCTATTTCAAGTAATCTTATCGGCATCAACTTAGTCGTACATGTACAAGTAATTACAGGGTGTTACAGTATATAGGAGGAAAAAATTCACAAGTAGCGATAATTTAAGGCCTAATTACCAAACATAGAGGGATTTTTGGATTATTACCAATTGTAGCAAGAGTTCTTGAACTTTGCCCTGTATCAATGATAAAACAAACAAATACAAAGTGAGCAATTCACTTCGTATTTGTTGATTTATCACTGATACAAAGTAAATTTCAGAAATTGTTGTATAATTCATATCGGACGTATTTAAAAATTTCTCACTATATTAATAATCTTTTTAAACTCTCACTATATCCGGTAAATATAATGTATAAATTTGCCTAATTAGGTAATTATCCCTTATGGTGGTGTGGGGTGGGGGTTGGGGTTGATTCAAATTCAATTGAAGCGTGATCCAAATAACAGCTCTTCTGAATTTTCTTAGAAACCTAACACATTCTCTGACTGGTCAATAGTCAATGTCAAACAAAAGCTATAGGCCCCTTCTTGTTGACTCAATATGTTTAAAAATCTCTCTTTCAAAACCTAAAGGATATTCGCAGCTGACTTTTATACAAGTCGTGTTTGAGTGAGTCGTGCAATGCAAGTATACACTTGAAATAACATGTTTCTTGATGGAAGGATCTATTTGACTAATTGGAAATAAATGAAATGAAAAAAGGTGGATTATTATAAAAACTTTTTACACGATCAGTATAGTTTTAATTTGTTATAGCTATTATTTAATCTATTGTTCAATATGTTGGATCCCTACCATTACACAAATAACCTAAATATATTCTTTTTGGTTGACGGAAATGGGAAAATTAATTTCAAATTAATATTTTTGATTTTTTATTACTCCCTCCGTTTCAAAAAGAATGACCTCTTTTTCATTTTAGTTTGTTTCAAAAAGAATGACACATTTCCTTTTTTTGCAACATTTTAATTTCAACTTTCCACGTGGCATGTATAAGGCCACAAGATTAAAGGGCATTTTGGTGCATTTGACATAACTTTAATTTAGTACTACAAAATAGAAAAGTCTTCTTTATTTTCTTAAACTACGTGCCAAGTCAAATCAGGTCATTCTTTGTGAAACGGAGGGAGTAAAATATATATATATATATATAGGGGTATATTTGATCTTTCTCGCAAAGTTCAGAAATATATTTGATCCTTCTTACACGTACTTTTTTTGTACTTCTTTGTTCAACGGCTAAATTTGGGTTTTAATCATCTTTCTGACGGATCTATTTGTTTATCCTTATTTGATTTTTTTATTCTTATTTTTATATTTTTACTGCCATTCTTTAGTGGGAAAATATGAGAAATAAAAAAAAGTGTGAATGAAATTAAAAAATAAAAGAAGTAAAGATTGGCACATTAAATGGAGGAAGCATCTATTATCAGTGTCTAATGTTGTAATTTGACTTGCTTATTCTTCTAGTTGTAATGGAAGAAATATTAGACTTTTGGTTGAGAATCTAATTATTAGATAGAGCAAAAGGGTGTTTACACCAAGATTTAAATATTAAATTGATAAATAATTTGAATTTAAAATTATGAAAGTTGCATAGAATAATATTTTAGAGGAGTGGTACACATATTTAGGGCCTTTAAAATTGAAAAAAGAAAGCTTAAAATAAATCAAAACAGATGGAATAATTAGGTAATTATCTATCTATATATAATAGGAGAAGAAAAAACGCCTAAGTATTAGCACCACAAAATTTGCAGATATATTAAATAATAAATAAAAATTTAAAAAATTTAAAAAATTAAAAAAATAAATTTAAAACAGTTTTTAAAATTTGTTTACGTTAACACTGTTGTATTGATTTCTTTTTTTTTAATAAATTTTATAAATGTAGAAGTTAGAATTTATGAATTGTCAAAATTAATTAATTTAAAATCTAAAAATAAAAACAAATATTCATAGTAATGTAACCACTAACACCATAACTCCCCTTTGCTTTGTAATATTTTTTTCATAAATATAATTTTTTTAAAACAAACAAAGAGGAAAAAAAATTCCACCATATTCAAAGAACAACCAATTTAAATATTTTGTGGGTTCTGTTTTTAAAAAAATTCGTATTTAAAAATTGTAAAGTTAGTAACTGTAAAAAGATAAATAAATAAAAAATAATAAAAGCATGTACAACTTTTTGGTTCCATGAGATCCGGATAATATTTTGAAAGTTTTTAACAGTTATGCAATTGTGTAACTTTTAAACTGTTACAAAAAATTGCTGTAGAATTTTAAATTGAGAAAACTACTACCATTTTTATAATAATTTCATAAGCAAAATTTCAATGGAAAAGCCAAAAAAAAAAGGTTTATCCAATTGTCAAAGTTTTTAACTACACATGAATCTCAACAACAAAATTTTCAATGGCAACTGCATTCTTTACGATAAAGAAGATGAATAAGTGGGTGAATTATAATCTCCAGTATAGTATATGTGTTCGAAAAAAAATATTCGCAATGGTGAATTATTTACCAATAATTCTTTTTTTGAAGAATCATCCAAATCTATAAAAATAATGGATTGATGAATTTTATATTTTCTAATAGATCTCACCAAACGAATGGTAGGGTAAGAAATTGATTTGAACTCCAATATAACCCTGCAGGATTTACTCCAAGAGAAACACTTTTTTTCTCCAACAAGCAATTGATGACTGAGTTACAAATCCACCTGATTTAGGAAACAGGAAAATAGACATGTCCTCAAAGAGATCGAAAAAAGTAGAGAAGAGTGAACGATCAATGAGATGTCGGATGATGCTGAGAGCTTTAATAACGACAACAATTTCAACAATGACTACAATGATAATAACGACGACGTTGATGATATCAATATTACAATAATGAAGATGAAAGTGGACAACAAAAGGAATATGAAGAAGAGGAAGGAGATCAAGAAGAAGAAAAAGAAGATCAAGAAGGAACAGAAAATTGTTGAAATGATAAAAGAAATACATCAAAGTAGATCATCATTTTACATCTTGGAACTGTTCAAGATTCTACTGGCAATGGTGAGGGAACAAACATGGATAGTTCCATTTGTTCCATATCATCACCATAATGTGATGATTTGTATTTGTCAGACCATCACACGTCATTCTTCCTTTAATGCTTATAAGCTAAAAGCCCAAAGTTATAAGTTGAATTTTGACTCAAAAATACATTTTAAATTTGTGTTTAAATTTTTAAGAAATATGTTTTATATTTGTGTTTCGAATTTAGATTGGAGATAAGTTTAAAAATTAATTTAAATGAAAAAAAATGTTAAGTAAAGACTTTCACCAACTACCCGCAAATTAGGGAACCCTATTAAATATGAAAATTGATAGTTTTAAATTTATTTTATATTTTAAAAAAATTATCAATTTAATTCGTCTTTTTTTTTTTAAAAAAAAGAGTTGTTCCAAGTAGTTACAACCATATTTTCATCAAATTTGGCTAGGAGATAATTTTGAAAATTATTTTAAATTAAAATAAAATACCAAATCTATCTATCTATCTATATATAATAGGAGAAGTAAAAAGTGCCACATGTCAGCACCACAAAATTTCTCCATTTCTTAGTTTTAAAATTTTAAATTTTAAAATAATTTTAATCTGCATTAGTTATTAATTTTAAATTTTTTTAAAAATCAATATATATTTTAAACGAAGTTTTTAAAATTAGAAAGTTACCACAGCTAATATAATTCTATAATTCTTTTTATTTTTTTAAAAATAACTGATTCTGCACATGGCTAATGTTTAAATTTTTTTCCGACTCTTATTTTTATTCAAATTAGAGTATTTATCTTTATCTTATGCATTTGTGAGTATAAGTGGGGTAATGTCGTGTAGTTTAAGAACTGCCATTTGACCAAAACAAAATGGCATTTGACCAAAAAAAATTTAATTCTTTTTAAAGTTTTTTATAAAATTATTTAAATTTTGAATTTAGAAGTTAATTGAGTTTAAAAGATAATAATAATAATAATAATATATGCTTTTTTCGCGGTTATCTTTTTTTTAAAAGAAAAGAAAATAAAAAAGTAAAACTGCCAGGTGGCGAAATTGTAAACAGAAAAATTGAAATTCGAATTTAAAATTAAAAAATGTAACATAAAGAATCCAAATAAACCCACGTAAAACAAAAAAAGAAAATGGGTTATTTTTTATTTGAATTTAGAAGTTGTTACCGAAAAATGCTCGACTGCTCAGTACACCTTTTCTCTGCATATTCATAAATTAAATTCAATCAAAAGAATCATGGATCTCTTTCCATACAAATTGTTTTCTCCTTGTTTTAACTCCTCCATCTTTTATCTCACTCTTAAAATATCGAAGATTTCTTCTTCTTTTTACTCCTTCATCTTTTAACTTTCTCTTAAAGTATCATATGAAGATTAAAAAAAACACATCAATGGAGGGGAGATTCATAATTATATTAAATTTGTGATATTAAAAAGAAAAATGGGGAATACTTACTTTCTCTCACAAATGTAATTCAATTTATACTCTGGTATGTATTGTTTATTTGATGCATCTTATTATCTATTTCTTTCTCAAAATTACTTGAATATCTACTTAATTTGCTTATGTTTATAATATCTTAATTTCATTTATTTTGTATATCAGGATACAGAAGATGAATGAAGATGCTAAATCTTGGTGTTCGTTGCATTTTAGATTATGAAATTTTACAAAAAAAATAAAAATAAAAAGTGTGACCTTACTTGATGCTTTTGGTGTAATTCAGATCAAAATATTAGTCTTAAATATTTTTAAATAGTATATGAGTGTCAACAGATGAAGATCGAACTTAAAATTTTTTGCAGGATATAATATTATCTTGAAAATATTTGTTTTCAGAGGAAAAGGAGAGACATTTCTACATATTTTAGGACACACAAATTGAGATTCTTACTTTGTAATATACTTTATTAAATTTATTCTATTGTCATTCATATTACTCAAAGTAAATTTTCTTTTTATAAAAAGACAAAGAAGAAAATAAAACAAATAAGAAAAGGAGTAGAATAATAAGGCTGAAGAAAAATGAATATATCAATAATAAGGATTTTAAAAGTTCCACCCCACATCATCTACATCTCCACTCATTGAGAAGAACCAATAATTCTAAGAGAGTCTAACATTAATTTATCAAACAGCAAGTATTATAATAGTTCTTTGAAGTAAGGTCATTTTGTTAGTTTTTTGTTCCATAATTTTCTTCTACGAATATATTAATTAAAGAAGAAAATTTTTAGGTTAACACTAAATGATGTACGTATAATTCAATATTAAGAATTTCAAATTTAATAAAAGAAATTTAATATTTATATGAAACAAAATATAAGAAGACACTATTTTATACTTAAATATCTTTGCAGTTTTTTTTGAACATAAAATCTATTGTTATTAGTGATGTATGTTTTACTTTTTCTTTAAAGAATGAGTAAAATTATAAAGTTATAAATTTGGAGATAAAGTTAGCTATAATTATAAAATTATAAATTTATAAATTTTGAATTGAGATGATTATGTTTATTTATTTATCCATTTGAATTTAAACATCAGAAATTGCATTTTTTGCAATTAATCAACATTCTTTTCATTTACAATTTCATGATTGGAGTCTTCAATTTTTTGGTGTGTATGTTATGAATGAAGTAGAATTTGTAAAATTTTAAAATGATTTGAAAATAAATTTATAAAACATATAATTTAACTTTAAGAATTATATAGTACTAAAATATCATATAATTATATAATTTTTTTCAATATCATATAATTGATATGTGATTTCTAGAACAATTAAAGGACAAGATTTAAAACTTTGAAATGCCTACAATGTGATATTGAAGTGATTAAAACTTCAAAAGTTTATGCTTAGCATTATCATAATCGTAAGACATTTCTTAGTTAAATTTTATTTTAGTCTAACAATTTTTTTTTTATATCTTTATTATTCTAACAAGAGGATAGTATAAATTGTGTAAGAGTCATTATGACTTTAAATAATAAACAATAAATAAATTAAATAATGTAAAAATTATTATTGTCAAATTTAACCCTAGAACTCATATATTTGTTTTCATATGTTTTCTATTATAATCTATCAAGGTGTTAAATGCTGACATTTTCTCATATAAACTTTATGATAATATTTTATAATAAATTAAATTTTAAAATTGTCCATAAATCAGTATTTAATATTATGTTTATCTATTAACCGCGCAACGTGCGAGTATGTATACTAGTATATAATAGGAGAAGAAAAAAATGCCACATGTCAGCACCATAATTTTTTAGAATTTTAAATAATCTATCTATATATAATAGGAGAAGAAAAATGCCACATGTCAGCACCACAAATTTTTAGAATTTTAAATAATAAAAAATTAAATATTATATAATTAATTAAATATTCAAAATTTGAAATAAAAATAGACACATGTCATTAACGTACACAAATAATGACAAATGTCAACATTTTAAAAAATAAATTTAATATTTTTTTTAAATTAATTTATAAATTAGTAAAAAAATTGATTTTTTAAAACCATTTTAATCTAGGACAGATTCAATATTTTTAAAAAAAAAACAAATTTATAAAAAAAATTAAAAAAATAAAACAGCAGTTCCATAATTTATTTATATTGAATTAACAAATTAATTTAAATTCTGAAATTAAAAATTAAAAATATTTTAAATGTGAAAATCTTTTTAAAGATAAGAATACTTATGCACGATGAAGTCTTTTTAAACGCAATTTATAATATATTTAACAAAATTAATTTACAATCTGAAATTAAAAATATTTTAAATTTGAAAATCTTTTCAAAGAAAAAGCATACTTTTTAATTTTAAATAGATGTAAATACTTCATTTTTTAAAAGTGCTAAATTTTACATCATACAAATCTATGTTTATCTAACTAACCCGTTTTAAAAATTAATCGTACCATTTTATTTTATTTTTGAAAAAAAATAACTTCCCACGTTTATTAAAAATCTATATAACTACCTCAATATGGGAGATAATTGCATGTACAAATAATGATGCTATATTTTAGGATTATGTTTGTAGTTTTTTTTTTTTTGTAGGAAGTTATCATATTTTTTAATGCTAAATATTTAAATTAATTATTTACTACTATTTCTTTTTTATATCAATTTCTTTATAGATTGCTTATATTAATTGTTTACCAATTTGAAGTTAGAGTGGTTAATCAGTTTTAAATGTTTTAAAATTTAATATGAAAACCGTTTTAAAAATGGTTAAAACTTTCCATGTTCTATCCCACTTATATCCAAATTATTACAGGAGTTTTCAAATTCAAATATACCTTTTTTCCATTCCCCATTTCTCTCATGCATTACCAGACACAATACTCTCATTACTCACACCTATGATTGCACTACTTATGTTGATGTATGTATATTATATTAACTAAATCCACTTTTGAATTTTTATAATTTGTAGATTTTTAATGTGCTATATTTTATGTTTTAATCAAAGTACTGGTGTCATAAGGCTAAATTGGAGAAGAAGCTCTCAAATGTAGAGGCAAGCAAAGAGGAACGAAGAAGGGAAAGTATGCATTCATAATCTATATTCAAAGCACAAAGTACAAATTAATACTTTTGTTTTTTTTGCTTCTCATGAGTATGTAATTTTTAGAGGCTTGTGTGTTGCTTCTTTTTCTTTTTTTTTGTATTTTTTTAAAAAAATTATATAAAAATTTGCCTTCATGATAAGTTATATTTTATACTTAGCATATTTTATCGAAAATACTTAATGTATTCAACATGCAGTACAATATTTCATGAGGGAAACATGAACTTGATTAGTATTTATTTAGTTGTGTTAAATTTGTTCATATATCTACTAGAAAATGTAGTTGCTTGAATGTTTTTCCTTAATTTATAAATAGGACAAAATGTTTGTTTGATTGAAGTTTATGTTGGTCTTATTTCCTTTATTGATTATCATTATCTACAAAATTTTTGATGTGGTTTGATCCACATGATTTTTGAAGGATTGACACGAGAAATCAATCAAAGTTGAGTGCTCTTTATCTAAAGTACTTTGTATACAAACTATATATTGTCGTCACGTTAAACCAACAATTCTTTTTATTTAAGATTTTAACACATTGTTGTGGTTCTGCTTCACTACTAATCCTTCTGTTCTTGGAGATTTTGAAGATGCTGTGCATAAAAGATGTTCTTTTATTCATCTTAAAAACAAGAAAAGACAGAACACAATGATCAAATGTCAAGATTTAAATTTAAAAATTCATTGTAGAGATTTAGATAGAAATCAAAGAAACATGAAAGACCACTTTCTGATGAATGTTATGTTTAAACGTTAAATCATCATTCATTACATTTGATATCTTTTTATCTTTAACTTCCAACGTCTTTGTGGAGGAAATGAATGAAAACCAACCCCATTTTGGGGGTGATCCACTTCTAAAAAAGATGAACGGTGAAATAAATAGATGATAATATTCATATTAGAGAAGTAGAAAGTTCAACCCACCAACTCATGTTCATAAACAATGAAACACATGTAGAATTCAAATGAAGCATGACTATGTACTTTTAAGGTCTTTTCTATTTACTAGTATTATCACTTAATAGTTCGCTAATTGATTTTTGAAAAAAAAAAATTAGTATCTTCTGGTTTGAATTTTTGTTAGGAACTATGAAATGGCCGGAGATAAACTTTTCAGTTTTCTCAATAGAACAAAAACATTAGTGAATGACTAAAGATTCATAATTTACAAGGACAAAACCACATCTTGAACTGTTTAGTTTTCTTCTACTTTCCAGTCCACCAATTTATATGCTCATTGTTATGTCCTTTAGTTATAAATTATTTAGCAAATTATGAGTGTCAAAAATAAGTGACGGAGTTACCGTTTCAAATTATTTAAGAATGTATGCTTCTTATTTGAGTCATGTCCTTTAGTTATAAATTTATTTTTTATTATTATTTGTGTTTCATAATATTTTAATTTGTTTAGATTGAGGTATAATAATTATTTCATTATTATTTTATATTGGTAGTTAAATATTACCCGAGAAATTAATAGGGAACTATAAATTTATAACTTCTAAAAGAGGTGCTCAAGAGAAACATAATAAGTGTTTTTGATCTATAAATAGAAATAAATCACTTCTTTCACACTTTGACAATGCACTCGAAAGGTGTCAAATTTCCTCTCTTGATAATCATTCATTAACTTTCAAAGTAAGCAATCAAGCTTCCATGTGACAGTTTTCCTCTTTGTCATAAGGTATTTCAAATTTGTATAGTGAACCATTAGGGATAGATTTAGAATTGCTTGAAATGATTTTTGATTTTTGACTTATAAGTTAAAAATTATAAATTAGAAAAAAAATCCTAATTTGTGGATTTGAATTTATTTTTATCATTTTAACTAAAAATTTAGTGCTTATAAATATTTTTTAAATTTATTTAAACACTTAAAAAATAATTAAAAATACTTAAAATAAGTCAATTCAAACAGATTCTTAATCTTGAGGTGCGAAGTCTTTAAATTATGATCAGAAAAAATCACACTACAAATAAGGTCAGCTAACTGAAATTTTAATAGATATTAAATAAAATATATATATTTAATTCCATAGGTAGTATCAATAATTACAACTAAAATTAAATATATCATAATGAAAACGAAACATAAGTACTTCAAAATCACTATTTGAATTCTAGGTAAACACTAAATAAAGAACAATAATTTAAAACATTATAGTAATAAATGCATACAAGAGGATAATAGGAATTGTGTAAGCGTATTTATGATTTTGGTTAATTTGTATTTAAAAAATGGAGGAAGATAAAAGTAAATATATATAAATAATGATAAAAGTTATCATTAACAAATTTAGCTAATAAACTAAGCATATATATTAGTTTACTATTAACTATTATAATCTGTCGCGATGCTAAATATACTAATATTCTTTTATATAAATTTTATAATATCATGTCATAATAAGCTTGATTTTGAAATTGTTCAATAAATCTATATTATAATTATATTTATCAATTAACCGCGCATCTCGCGGGTATGTATACTAGTAAATATATATAGGAGAAGAAAAAATGCCTACGTGTCAGCACAACAAAATTTGTATATATATTAAATAATAAATAACAATATAAAAAACAAAACATTTAAAAAAAAACATAAATTAAAAACAATTTTTAAAATTTGTTTACGTTAACTACACTTTATAGAATTATTTAAATTTTGAATTGAAAAGTTAATTATTTTTAAAATATAAAGATCTAAAATTTAAATTTTAATACAAATCGTTTTGGGGACAGTTCTAAAAAATAGGGTGTGTGAGTCCTTTTTTTTGTGGGAAGTTAATATATTTTTAATAATAATAATAATAAATAAATAATCTATATATAATAGGAGAAGAAAAACGCCTACATGTCAGCACACAAATTTTGTAGATATATTAAATAATAAATAACAATTCAAAAAATAAAACATTTTTAAAAAAACAAAACATAAATTAAAAACAGTTTTTAAAATTTGTTTACGTTAACTCTTTATAGAATTACTTAAATTTTGAATTGACAAGTTAATTATTTTTAAAATATAAAGATCTAAAATTTTAATTTTAATTTTAATAAGTAAAGATTACACGTATTATTAAAACAATAAGTATTAAAAATAATGATAAACTTTATAATAATGAAATTTATGCATTAATTAATATTTTAGAATACTAGAAAAATTGGTAAGTTCCTCGACATCTGTTTGTTGATAAACATATAAATTATTATTTTCTTATATGAAAATTAAAAGACTAAATTAATAATTTAAAAAATAATATAACAAGTAATTGATTCACTATTTGTAATTAATTTATTTCAATGATGATATATTTAATTTTAAATATTAAATTTTATGTATATGTTTGTATTATTATTAAACTATTTTATCTTTACTCTATTTTAAATCATTTTTCTATTATAATTTTACAAAAATTTAGGAATGTAAAGAATACTTTTGAATTTAAAAAAAGATATACAAAATATATGAATATGTCATTAATTTTATGATATTTAATATTTTATGTGAAAAGTTTGAATTAATAAGCTAACTAGAAAAAAATATTAATTTAAGAATAAAACATAAAAATAAAGGACA
Organism: Solanum appendiculatum; assembly: GCA_018342035.1. Taxonomy (NCBI): domain Eukaryota; kingdom Viridiplantae; phylum Streptophyta; class Magnoliopsida; order Solanales; family Solanaceae; genus Solanum; species Solanum appendiculatum. Next base: position 923,585 of record JAGDQO010000110.1, read on the forward strand.
AACATGTAAATATTTGAACTATTTGATGTTTTATAAAATTAAAATAATAAATAATAATATGTCTGCGCAACGCACGAACTAATTTCCACAAAGAAAACGGTATACACGTGTTTTTGTTGGCTTAATTAGTTTGATTTCACCTTTTAATTCTACTCGAAATTTAATAAGAAACAGCAATCACATGTGTTAAAAAAACACATTGTAAAGTTCTAATTAACGTTTAATTGTTCAAACTCTCTTACTAGTCTATTTTGAATTTTACATATCTCATAAAAATTAATGATCAATATAAGTATTTTATTATATTATTTATATTAAATGATATTTAGTATTATATTTTAGAAATTAATTTAAAGAATAAGTAAATTATATTAAGAATACATTATAAAAAAATAATCATTTTTTATATGTTAAATATGATAAATAATAGCAATAAAAATATATTTAAAAAATAGACAAATAAAGATGAACAGAAGAAAGAAGGAGTATCAAATAGGAGACGGATGTGCCGCAAGAACAAGAATGGAAGTTGGCATTCAACAACAATAACTTCCTTTTACTCTCTGTCCAATTTATATATATTTTTTTCCATTTTTATATTCAAATTATATAAATTTTAATCATTATTTCAATACGTATTTTTTATTATATTGATATGAAAAAAATTATAATTTATAATAATTTTGTATAATTTTTAAATATTTTAATTTTAATTCTAAAATATTAAATTAATTTAATTTAATTTAAATTTAAAAATTAATCAAACTTTAAAAGATGTAAAAAAAAATGTGACATAAATTCTTCTAATAGAATAAGCATAAACTAACTTCCAAAAACGGGTCATACGTATCATTCTTGACTAACAACCTTCTAATGTGATGTGCGTAGAAGGAATGGAATTAATTATTAGACACAACATCTTTTAAGAAAGCTGACATTGAACAACAATAATTAAAAAATGCAAAAGGTAAGTGCTTATACTGCAATTATTATATTTCCTTTATTCATTTTTATTTATCTAGTATTTTAAAAATAAATTACTTATCTTATAAATTAATTTTTAAAATTTAATTAAATATCAATTAATAGGGGTGATGTGACAAAATAGTCCTATTAATTATTATTTTCTTAATGTATGTATCAAATTCAAATAGAATAAATAAAAATGAATGGATAAAGTAATTTTGACTCCTGACAATTTAATAACTGAATTATCCTGAAACCTTTCCTAGGTCATAATTTCCCAATTAGAACGAGTGAAGATTAAGCTAATGTTTGACCTAAATTTTAAATAAGATTTTGAAAAGTTAATTTTTAAATATATGTTTAATCATAAATTTTGAATTAAATTTAAAAATTTATCTTTTAAAAAAATTCTAGTTTTAAAAATTGAGAGAAATTTTATTTTCACTCACAAAAAATTAAATTAAATTATATTAAGGTGACTTGTAATTTGAGAAAAAAATAATTTGTATTCTCTCTGTCTCATATTAGATGAACAATTTTCATTTTGCACGATAATTAAGAAATTGTTAATAGATTGTTTAACTTTACTATTTTGCCCTTTGTTGAAATTAGTTAGTCTCTTAAAAAAAATTCTTAGATCTTCAAAATTTGCTTAAACTTCCAAATGACATATTATTGTAGGGGTAAAAGGAACTTAATCCTGATTTATAGAACTTGTTTGACATTGCTGCTAAAACCTGTTTATTTTTAGAAGTACTTTTTTAAAATAGCTTTTCAGAAAACTGCTTTTAAAAAATTAATTTGTGTTTGATTAATTCATTTGAAAAGTGTTTTTGATAAGCAAATTGTGTTTGTATAATCTTTTTTAAAAATTACTTTTGAGAGTCAAATTATGAAAAAGGACAAGTATTAATGCACTTTTAATATTAAGATTATTTATAGAGAGAAATTATTTTAAACATCTATTATAAAAATTTTATTTTATTAAATTGAAATATAAATATTCAAATTTTCAATCAGTGTTGCACATAGATGAAATACAAAATAAATTAAATATTGATATAATATTAATATGATGATTTAAATATAACTAAAAATATCAAGAAAAATAAATTTAAAATTATCTCACAAATTAAATCCATCAAAAAAATAAAAAATATATATATGGGATATCTTGATAAATATGAATATATGGTAAGGATATTTCGATCTTGAAATAATTTTTTTTGTTTGCGCTTCTACTTTTTTTAAGGAGCAGAAATTTTTAATTCAACAACAGAAAAAGTATTTTGCTTCCATTTAAAAGAAGTTACTTTTGTTTCTATTTAAAAACAGTTTTACTGATTAGCCAAATACAATAATTTTTCAAAAAAATATATTTTTTTTTAAAATAAGAGTTTTTGGCCTTCCAACAGTAATGTCAAATAAGTTCTTAATAAGTGATCAAATAATATGAATATATATTTTTAATAAGATGCTCAGCTAATATGAGACAGAGAAAATAATTTGAGACTATTATATTAATTAAAATAAGGTGGACTACTTAAAATAATATTAATGTGCATTCTATTTTTTTTTTCAGTATTAAATATTAATGTGCATTCTAGATCTGCTCGAAATGTATACCAATCATGTACAACGAAAAGGTCAAACTTTCCTTGCCCACAAATGGTTGGGCCTAAATAGACACATTTTCTCAGCTCTAACGCGCTAACATTTTTCTCCATTTTTTTTTTGTCTGCAGCACAAAAGTTTTTTCCTTACGCTAAATTTATATTCTCTTCGTTTTATATTAGTTAATTACTTTCTTTTATCACATATATTAAAAAATCATAAATAAAAAGATAATTTTAATAATTCATTCCTTAAACTTTTTTGAAATTTTTTTGCAAATAAATATAAATATTTAAAAAAGAATTAATTACAAGAATAATATGAATAATATGAAACAACTATTTTTATTATAATAATGGACTAATGGAAAGGTATATTCTTCATTTTTGTCACTTTCCCCTCAATTTCTCCTCTCTTTCCTTTCTTTACTTCCTCCCCAAACATCATTATTTTTCTATTTACTTTTCAAACATTTATTTTCTCTCTCTTTTTTTTAAATGGTACCAATTTCCTCATCTCTTTCCCCAACTACCCAATATATACCCCTCTTTTAATTCAAATTCTTTCACTACACATTTTTCATAAAGCTAAAATAACTTCAATCCACAATTCTACTAGCTATTACCTTGGATCTCTGGAAAATCATAGTGAAATTGGGTTTTTGGCTGTTAAAATTGATTGTTTCGAGAAAATGCATCCTGATTTAGTAACTGAAGAGTTCGAGGCGAAGCTGAAACTAAAAGAAAAATCAATTGAAGATGAACCCAAAATTGATGAAGAAATCAATTTAGAAGAAGAGGAAGATGACGATGATGATCATGAAGTTGAACTTGTTGATGCTACTGAAGAAGAATTTTCATTTGTATGTGGAGTACTTACATCACCAGTAGCAGCAGAAGAAGCATTTGATAATGGTCAAATCAGGCCATTTTTTCCTCTCTTCAATCAAGATCTTCTCTTGTCTGATATTGATTTCCAGCACTTGAAAAATCGCGCACCTGTCAACAAAGTTTTCATCGAAACAGATAATAATAACAATCCTCCAACAACTTCCAATGAAGAAATCTCTGGACCTTATTGCGAATGGTCAAAAAAGGCAACAAATATAAATAATCCATCTGATCATAAGAGTACTTGCAAAAAGAGTAATTCAACGGGGTTTTCAAAGCTTTGGAGATTTCGAGATTTCATGAATCGGAGTAACAGTGATGGAAGGGACGCATTCGTATACTTGAACAACAATACTAGTACAACGTCATCTTTGTCAAACGTTGTCAAGAAAGAAGATAAGGTAGTTTTGGAGAAGAAAGAGAAAAGTAGTGGAGACGGAGTTGTGAAATTAGTAACGCAAAATAAGAAGAAAATTAAAAATAGTGAAGCTGTGTTAGCACATGAAGTTTATATGAAGAGTAAAGCCAAACATGAAGAACGCCGACGATCCTATCTTCCTTACCGGCCGGACCTTGTTGGGTTCTTCACTAATGTTAATGGTGGATTAACCAGGAATGTACACCCATTTTAACAAAATCAAAATTACATTTTTTCTTTTCATTTTTGTTAATTACCATTGAGTATGAGATGAAGTTGTTTTTTTTTTTTCTTTACTTTTTTGTTTGTAAATACTCATTTACATTCTAGTTTTAATTTTATGACTATTGATCAGGGTGTACATAGCTCTCGGGTTGTTTCAAAATTTTGACTTATCAAATCAAAATTAATTGTGTTAGTTATTTATATTTATATAATATAAATCATATTATTAAATTAATAACGTTTAGTTTTTTTTCCAATTATTTTGTGTTTTTTTTTAATTTTCTAGATTTTTGAATTACTTTTTTTTGGTTTGATATGAAGCATCTTAATTAACAACAAAATTTGTTTGAATTTTGTGAAATATGATGTTGATGACATGTGAATACTTTTGGAATTAAAAATCATATTAAATTTGGATAAATTCTTAAAAGTCAAGAACTATTAAATCCAAATCAAGATTAAATTATTTAAGTCTAAGTCGTGGATTTAAATTAAAGTTCAATTTTATCAGGCTAGTCTGTTGAGTTGATCTTCAAATGATAAGCCCGCTCCATAAGTTTGAGGTCCATGCCACTTGTCAAATGACATGTCGCATTAAATCAAATCAAGGACCAATAATAAGATGATGCCACATGTCCAAATGATATGACACTGTTAATCAGATTGAACACCAATCTAAGGCCATCAAATATCCGAAATGACATGTCTTGGACAATTAAATATGACCTTATCACATAAAGTTTGTAATAAACTTGATGACTCACACAAGCTAATCAAAATCAAGCAAGAGAATGCATTTACACTTTAACTGTGTACCCCCTCTAACTATAAATAGAGGTGTTACATAACTCTCTCTCAAGGGACATTAAGAGAAATGGAGAGAAGGTATCCGCAATTAGAAGATCGTACGAAGAGATGGAGAGAAATACATATATTTCTCCAGTGGCAATTCGCAAGTATTCCGCATATCAAAAAGTCTTCTTCTCTAGTGGTTTGAGACTTGTCTAGTTTGAAGCTTTGCTGAGCGTTTGAACAATTGCATTCAGTTTAAATGCTCTTGTATAGGTGACACTAGATTTAGACATTTTTGATTTTTTTTGCACTTAATATTTATATTTATAAAAGCTTGATTTAAGACTTATTAACCAATTATTTTACTTCTTTCACTTTATTACTTCTTGTTATATTGGGTGAATGGTTGACTTACCTACGGTAGGTGCCAAAAGAGACAAAAGTACCGCAAAAATAGCTACCCCACCTAGCCCCCATGATAAAAAAGATGTGGCCAAACTACAATAAAACTGGTGAGAACACTACAAATTTGGCATCTCTGCTCTACTACCCCTTTATCGCAAATGTGACCTTTTGTCATGACCCCGATCGTCGTGAGTGGAACCCATACTAAATTATCTAGTGGGAGAATCAAAGACTAGCCTGAAACAAACCCAACACCATTTGTAAAATCAAGTTCATCATATAAAAATAAGGAAAACAATTTAGACAACAAAAGAATTGAGTCCCCATAAGCTCAACCCAATAGTCTCAAACATTTAATTCGAAAATAACCCTTAAGAAATGAAGGTCCATACACTAACATGGACAATCTCTATGTACGCCTGTGCGGATGATTTTAATGCACTATTACAAAATCAAATCATCCCAGCACAAACTCATAATTATAGAACGGTCGCAACACAGATGATCTTCATGTGCTCAATCCTTGCTCATAGTCGATCTTATATTAATACATATGCACAATATAGTATCAACAAAATAGAAGATGATGATGCATCTCAATCAATCAAATATCGATATGACGTATATTCACCTCAACTATCACAACTACACGAATTCAATAAAGAAATATAAACACACAAAAAGCAACCTAGTCAATATACGTCATCTAATGTCCATATGCTTTAGCATTCTCGAATTACAATCCATCATTTCACAGTAATAAACTTTATCTTTTATAATTCTCATACCCAATGTCTGTCACACCACGGGTACGAGACCCCCATCTTTCACCCTTACCCATTATCTATTCTATTTTAAATCTTTAATTAGAAAAACATCCCTCAATGAAGTGTAGGAAGACTTAACATACCTCAAATGCCAAAAATGTGTCATGTACTCTTAAGACTTTGCCTTTCCCTTTCACAAAGCTTCAGAATGTTCCCAATCTATCTCAAGTATGTATTGTTCGTAAGCAAATGAGTTCTTAGATATCCATATTGTTATACTTCTATCCAGACTCCCAAATGTCACCCAAAAAAGTTGAACTCCGGCCTAAAAGGACAAAACCAAAATTTTAGTAAAATTTCTAAGCTTGATGCCAAAATAGTCAAGTCAGATTTCCAAACTTTTAAGTCTATTACTAAGTCTCAATTTCTCCAAATAATATAAATTTAATGGTATTCATATAATACAATATACCTAATATTCAATTACATGTACACACATTGTAAAACTTGAATCATAATATGATAATCACACACAAAAAAAATGAAATCAAAACCAAATTATACCATTAGTAACGCAATTCCTGATGTGCAGTGCCTTAACCTTTTATGTCAATAACCCATATCTATATATCAGTTCTCATTCAAATGATTGACTTATCATTATCGTATCATTGTTCCATGATTACATCATTAGAAGTTGTCACTACAAGAAATATGGTTTATAGCGAGGAAAAATTCAATCGTTAAAAGTCTACTCCAGTCGTTATAACTCAATAATGACAGAATTTTTTTTTGATCGTTATCGATAGCTAAAAGCTTTGTCATATCATGGTGACTCTGGATTCGATGCAAATTATCAAAATAAAACAAATTAAATGTCATCATAGAAGTAGTATGGAATAGTTAATAAAAGTTAAGTTTTTTTCACAAAAAAAAGGGCCAAGATTTTGAACCTTGTATCTATCACTGTGATATACACATTGCAACAACAATTATCCACTGACTATAATTGAACCCAACAATGAATAATTCAGTGATGTTACTGTCCCATAAAAATCAAGAAATCTTAGATGACAAATACGGAAAATGAAATGCAACAAATAAAAAGTTAAATCTTTATTAAAATATATACTAGAACAAAATCATATTTAAGGGTCAAGTATTAGTGCAAATCTAAAATTCTAACTTTCTCCATGGTCGAAGAAGTGGAAGCACTTATAAAATCTAACAAAGGAATAAAAGCAACTGAAAAAGTTGGTACTTTTTGCTTTTGGAAGCTTAATGTAGCAGTACTTTTTCATTTTGCTCCTTATTTTTTCTACTATTCAACCACCAGTGGTTTGCATTAGTAGTTAGCTTGTTACCTGTTAACCAAGAAGGGCATGGAGTTGAATGATTGTTTGTTCTTCCTGCAAACAGAGCTTCTCACTCTTAAGATAACCACTAATGACATTTTCGTCATAATAAAGTGCAATTTTATGGATATATGCAACCAAAAAGAAAATATAAATGCGTTTACTTTAGACAATAACACTTGACTTTTAAAGGTTAGTTTCAAGCTCTGTGACAATATCATAGTTAATCGCAGATCAAAACTATCCCCTAGACGTGACATGGCGAATAGGATCGATCCTAAAAAAGTCACTTGACATAAGCATAACACTAAATAAACACAAGAAATGAAATAAATCATAAAGTGAAATATAAGTCTCAAGCTTCAACTCAACATGATATCAAAACAGAGTACAAAGACTGAAAATACGAAATTCATACTAAGTCTGACAACAAACCTCTAGTAATCATATGTGTGACTAGGACAAGCCCTAGCTCATGAAATAGTCTGAATACTGAAAGTGACACAAAGCAATGAAAGACATGTGGTGGCAAGCAGGGGCGGACCTACATAGGGTCAAGTGAGTTCACATGAACCCACTTCATTGAAAAATAACACCGTGTATATATGTATATTCAATCAGTTTTTGAAATAATATAGTTATAGATTAAATTTTGACTCTACATATATAAGTGTAATGCTTGCCCAGCAGTATAGTGGGTTCAAATTTGTCCAAGGCACTCGAGATCGAATTTGGCTATCAACATTTAAGACTCAATACGTTTTTTTGAATATTTAAAAGTCTATATTTATTTTTTATATCTTGAACCCATAAAAGTCTATATTTATTATTTATATCTTGAACCCACTTGGTGAAAATCTTGGGTCCGCCACTGGTGGCAAAGTTCCCGAACCATGAGGACTCACCAAACTGCTACGCAACGCTGATCAATCCACTAGCTACGGTCGGTTGGAGGAACGTCATACCCTATATATGAGGCAATATAGGCACAAGAGAATATATGCGTCAGTACTTAGAATGTACTGAGTATGAGAAAAGTGCATAAACATAAACATAAACATAAACATGAAGCATGCTAAGTCTTGAAAACATGGTATTGCATGACCGAGTAAGACATGTCAAAACTTGATAAGCTAAAATCATAAATTATAGGACAAGGGCAATGCAACATTTGAAAATCATAGCATGAACTTAAATCATAGTTTTTGAGGAAGCCTTAAACCATTTGAGAAAAATCATATTTTTTTGTGGGGATGTTTACCATTAATCGACAAAGACCATATGAGCTATAACATGGAATCCGGTGTCTTACTCTCACACCAAAGGAGATTTTCCTACTTGTCAATGTAAGGACCATGTTCTTAAGCTTAGGTGGATCCACTAACTATGTCCAATTGGGACAAAGTCCTACGGGGACACATAATTAGGGGACAAGGGAATTGCTACTAAAGATCCAACCTCTACTAATGGGAGAGCCTCCATCCCAAAGTCCTCTCGGTGCTAAGTAAACTCCCAATGGAAATAAGAAAAGCCATAATACTTGAAAAGGTAAGAATCTAGTCATACCAATCCAATCATAAGCTTTAGGGCTTAGGAATAGTCTAGAGACGCCATAGTTAAGGTGTTAAAAAGGTATGAAAAGACCCAAATAACCCTTTATGAAAACAACTGGATCGACCCTTCAAACCCATGTATGGTCTATACAAGCCTCTACGGACCGTACTGATCAACCGTAGGTTTAAGTACTGGGGTCCAAAAACCAACCAAGAACCACGAGCCACTTCCTATGTTCTGTAGACCTTTCCACGGGTCGTAGGTCCTCTTCATACAACACAGGTCCATAAATATTTCACCAATTCTGGAACCTTACCTACGAGCCACCTTTTTACGGGCCATACCACTACCTGCGGACCATCCTGTTGGTTTGTGGAAATTTTTTTAGAGGCTTGACAAATTCAACTTTCCAGGAATCGTCCACGACTTCTTCCCTATGGACCATAGGACCTTGTACGGTCCGTAGGTGGCTCTGTACACAGTGTACCAACGCCAAAATTCTGCACTCCTCCTTTCCAACTCAACTCTCCAATTTTTGAGGTGTTACAATATCTCCCCCTTGGGAACATTCATCCTCGAATAAGACTCAATCTAGCATGAATAGAATAGCGGAAAGAGATCTAACAGATCAACATGAATGCAAATCACATCAAGATGAATTAGCTTATTTATTAAATAAAAATTTAAAGAACACATATATTTTTTGTAAGTTTTTATTCTTTTGAATAAATTGAAAACAAAACATACGTTGAAGTGTGACTCTATTGTTTTTGTAGTTTTTGAATCTATTAAAATAAACTTATTAAAATATGATGAAAAATAAAATATTTAATTTAGATCTAAAAGAAATATTTAAGAAAAAATATTGTAAAACTTTAGGTTCGGTCAAAAATTACGTGTCTATGTTAACATTCTGTCTTTCCCTACATGCATTGCGCAATAACACTATAAAGTAGTTAACATGCACACATTACATACTTTGGAAAACAACAACCATCACCTACCTAAGGCATCCTTCTAGACAATCCCGGATTATCATCATTCGCCCACAATCACCTTCTCTAGGATAACACCCAACAACCCCATAAAGAAACTACAATTCACTAAATCATCATCACCAAAACTACCACTAGACACAAACTCAGTCGTCCAGACTCCGTGCCCAAACACCTGTGCATGCAATATTCGACCAAATACAAGATATAATGTAAGTAAAAATGGAACTAACTACTCAGTTAAGAAACCCTAGCCTACCTCGGCACTAAGCAATTACGCAAGGACCTTAACTATAAGCTTTCGGCTCTGTGAGAGCTAACCATGAAGAACAAGAACTAGAATTCCTTGGGTTTTCACTTCCCTTGTGCTAAAATCTCTCCCCTCCACTGCTCTAATGCCCTGGGTGCCTTCAGAGGGTTTTTGAAGCAGTCCTTGTCTATATTCTCCCTTGAAAAGTTAGAGGAAAAATAAAAGACCTCATATTAACAAGGGTTTGATTCCCGTCAGCCTGCTATAACATCCATGCAGGTATTATGGTGGCGCCATAGCAGGCGGGTTCCCGCTATGGCAGGCTGATGTCATCATGGTCAATTTTTTAAATTAAGCCAATTTTATCGTGTGCTCAAATTTTTAAATTTGGCACCGTATTTCTAGAATTTTGGGTTATACAGGAGATGCCTTTGAGTAAAGACAGATCGGGTTGTGATAAATTTTTTTAAAAAATTTAGACACGTGGCGGCGCGTGCTATACACACAAATAACTTTTCCTGGTTGAAGGTTCCATGTCAGTACAAAAGGTGTATGAATATAAAAAAATTGAGTTCGAGGGGTTATAGGATCCAAGTTTAGTTAGGGTATGCCGCTGGGATTTTGGTCTTAGTTTCGGGGGGTAATAGGACCTTAAAAAATATCAATAAATCTCACTAGATCAATAAAACAGTTTACTATATTTGGGAAAAGGGGATAAAACAACTCACCTGAATCATCTGATAAGCAAAATTAAGAGCACTTGTTAAGGCAAATAGACAAGGAAAGTAAAAAGAAAAGCAAAATAATAATATGCAATAAAAAGATCGATTCTACCAATATTGTTACGACCCGAGTCTAGACCCTAGGTATGATCGGCACTCAAGATCATGAATGAGCCCAAGCGGACCGTTGGTACTGTTATGCTGCTAAAGAACAATTCTGACATTTATGAAACTTGAGCGGAAGCTGAAACTCAATGAACTAAAACATATACTTAAATATAAGTCTGAATAAAATAACCAAAAGATTCATGAGATTGAATAAAACTAATGTCTAAATAAAGCCTCTAATGTCGGGACATGGCGCCTATCTATTTTTTAAAAATATCATAACTAACGATAAGCCTAGTTATTAGCTAATCCATGAAGTCCCCGAATGAGAAGGACTCACCAACTGTTGATTGAAAACCTGCAACTTGTCTAGCCACAAGTTTGAGAACGAATGCATGAATCTACATCATAAAAGGATGCAGCGTAAAGAAAAGTATGTGGTCATTCTGCGGAATATACTGACTATGTAAAATGGCACTAAGCATAATCATAAGGTAAAATAAAATAAATGAAAGATATCTTGAAACCAATGTATAAATGTTATATCTTACAAAATCGTAAAGATGATACAAGTACATAAGATTGATAGTAATTTTACTAGAGAGTTTCTTATAACCTATAAACACCATATGAGCTTATGATGTCTAACTTATAAACCTAGTTTGAAGGGCTGCCCTATACCTTTCCATTGTATAAAACCTATTATAAATGTGGATCCACTAATTGAGCCTCAAAGGGCTAAATTAGTTGACCGCTAAAGAGGCATATTCAAATCCTACGGTGGTACATAGTTATGGAACTTGGATATTCTAAATCTGCATCCTCTCGGTGCTAAATAATTCTCCCAAAATAATACACATATATGATATGCTCAATTTTAGGTAAGCTATCTATCTGTCTAAATAAAGTGTGAGACAAAGCTCTGATCATTCTTTCTAAAATCATAAGCTAAAAAAATCTCCTTCTAAAACATATCTTTCAAATCAAGCTCATAGCTTAAATGGTGAGAAATTTTCTAAAACATTCATATCTTGTGATTTCCTAAAAAGAACTTTCATAATAACATAATGAGTCTAAAATCATGCTTTGAAATACAGGCCTCATGAATCATAGCAATTTCATGTCAAGAACTAATAAGGCTGACAATGGAAAACTTTGCTAAGCATAAAAAGGAAATGTAATATTAGAATTCATAATTTTAAATAAATAGTTCAAGAAATCATACAATTTGGGTCATAAAATGATGAAGTTAGAAGTGGGTTTATAAAACCTTACTATGAAATTAAATTCATAAAAAATTAGGAGTCTTGGGCATGAGGATGAAAGGAATTCCTTATTGAAGTCTTGCATACCTTAGTGACAGAACTTGATGAAGAACCTTAAACTTGAAGGCTTTAGATCTTGCGAAATTGGAGAAATCTCTTTCTTGAAGTTCTTGGGTTTTAGAAGAAGAAGACTTAAGGATTGTGGAAGTTACAATGCGTATTAGGAGGTTATTAGGAAGTTACACGTGTCATCACCAAATTTCCCAGTTCGGACATGTTCCTGTAAAACAACCATAACTTTCTACTCCAAACTTAGATTGATGCAAACTTTGTGGAGTTTGAAGAAGACTCATAGACCTCTAATTTGATAGGTTATGGGCCACCTAACGCTTTATATACTGAGAGATATGGTCATTTGAAGTTGTATGAACTCATGTGAAAACTTAGGTGATAGGAAAGTGATGAACTTGACTTAGTGCTAGAGGTCTCTTATGAAACTAAACCATATCTGATATACTTCCTACACTTGTTAAGGGACCTTAACACACATGAAAAAAATTAGGATATCACCTAGTCTAATCTTAAAAACTTACAACAAATGGTTCAGATCCTTAGAGTAGAAAATGCGAGGTGTTACAATATCTCCGCCTTGGAAACATTTGTCCTCAAATGATGATCAAGCTAAGGAAACCAACATAAGCTAGCTTTCTATTAATTGAATTTTTCTATCAAGGTCATGAGTTTTTGGAGGAGTACACAAAGACTGAATATAATACAAAAATTACAACACTCAAACAAGAAGTATAGAGGTTGAATCTAAAACAAGACAAGAACTATTACCTTGAGCCTCGTTATCTCGAGGAATGAACAACTCTCGGTATCTGTCTTTCATATCCTCTTTGGCTTCCCACATAGCCTCTTCAACAAAGTGATCTCTCCATAAAACCTTCAATGATATCACCTCTTTGGTTCTTAACTTGTGAACATGTCGATCTAAAATTTGAACTAGTACCTCCTCAAAGGAAAAAATGTCTATTACCCCAACAGTCTCCAGAGGGACAATGAGAGATGGATCGCCAATACAATTCTTTAAGATGGAGACATGGAACACGAGATGCACTGCTGCAAACTCCATAGGAAACTCTAGTTTGCAAGCTACCTTTCCAATTCTACTATGAATACGGTAAGGGACAATGTACCGAGGACAAAACTTCCCTTTTTTACAAAAATACATTACCCCATTCAGGGGTGATACCTATAAGAAAACCCAATCATCAATCTCAATATCTAAGTCTCTTTGCCGCACATCAGAATAAGATTTTTGCTGGCTTTGAGCATTTTTCAACCGTTCTCTCATCAAAGTAACTTTCTCCATGGCTTTGTCGACTAAGTATTTTCCTCTCAAAATGGTCTCACCCACCTCAAACCAACCAATTGGAGAGCTACACCTCCTCCCATATAGTGCTTCGAATAGGGCCATCTGAATACTTGAATGATAACTATTATAATAAGTAAATTTAATAAGAGGTAGGTGATCATCACAATTACCTTTGAAGTCAATCGTACAAGCTCTCAACATATCCTCTAGAGTCTGAATGGTGTGCTCTAGCTACCCATTACTCTACGAATGAAAAGTTGTATTGAGATCTGTACATGTCCCTAAACCTTCTAGAAATAAGAAGTGAAGTGAGTACCTCTATAAAATATGATAGACAAAGGAACCTCATGAAGCTTGACTATCTCTTGAAGATATAATTTGGCATAATCTTCTACTGAGTCTGTAGTCTTAACCAACAAGAAATGGGAAAACTTAGTCATCCGATCTACAATTACCCAAATTGAATCATGTTGTCGGTGTGTACGAGGTAGGACTGTGATGAAATCCATGTTAATCATCTCCAAGTTCCATATAGGAATGCTTATATCTTGAGCCTTTCCACCAGGCCTCTGATGTTCAACATTCACTTTCTTACAATTGGGACACTTTGCCACATAATCAGCAATGTCTTTTTTCATACCATTCAACCAGAAAACTTTTCTCAAAGCGTGGTACATCTTCGTGGAACCTAGATGAATATAATACCTGGAATTATGAGCCTCTATCAAAATTCGGTCTTTCAAACCATCTACATCTGGAACCCACAACTTTTCTTGATATAAAAAAATCCCATTTTCCCAAATAGAGAAAATTTCAACCTTCTCTTTACGAACTGCATCTTTCAACTGGAGTAAAATAGGATCACTATATTATTCCTCCTTCACCTCAATCACCAATGAGGACTCAAAACCATTTTGAACTATCACACCACCATCATCGTAATCTGTGAGACGAACTCTCTAATGGGCAAGTCTATGAATCTCTTTCACAAGATCTTTCTTACCTTCTTCTATATGAGAAACCTCCCAAAGGACAACCTACTAAGAGCATCTACAACAACATTTGCTTTACCCGAATGGTAAGAAACTCTCATGTCATAATCCTTAAGAAGCTCAAGCCATCTTCTCTATCGAAAGACGCACTGCAACCTTTTATGATCAGTGAACACATCAACATGAACACCATAAAGGTAATGACGCCAAATTTTAAGGTCAAAAACTACTGCAGCTGTCTCAAGGTCATAAGTGGGGTAGTTCTTCTTATGGACCTTAAGTTTTCTAGAAACATAAGCAATGACCTTAACATTCTGCATCAAAACACAACCAAGACCTATTCTAGAAGCGTCATAGTAAACCACAAAATTAAACTATCTGTACCCTCGGGAAAAGTCAAAACTGGAGCATAAGTTGAGCCTTTAACTCTTAAAAGCTCTTCTCACAACCCTCATACCACTGGAGTTTGGCTTTCTTCTGTGTTAATTTAGTAAATGGGGAAGAACTTTCTACAAATAACTATAACTTTCTACTCTGAACTCTGATTGATGCAAACTTTTGGAGTATGAAAGAAGACTCATAGACCTTTAATTTGATAGGTTTTGGGACACTTAACTCAAGCAAAAACGTAGCCGATAGGAAAGCTACAAACTCGACTTAGGGCTAGAGGTCTCTTATGACCCTAACCATACACTTGGTAAAGGACCTAATACACATGAAAAAGTAGTACATCACCCGGTCTAAGAATATATACTTACGATGAATGGTTTGGATCCTTAGAGTAGAAGTCGCGAGGCGTTACAAATATACACCTACTCAACAGTGGCATGCTGTGATCTAGGACCCATTGGAGACTTGCGAGGAAAATATACCCACCCAAACTATTTCCCTCTAGCATGAAAATCAATATTTATCCTCGATATAATCATATAGGCAATCATGTAAAACTATTTCCACAAGGCATGAATTTATCACTCTGTTAAATACATCATACAAATTATGTAATCTATGACAAATAAATATGTAAGCGTGATTACAACAGTAAAGGAAATTGATATGTAATAAGAATATGAGTATCTCCTTCACAACAATGATACCTTCCTCAATTTAGATGATTTATTTCAATATTGTGCTCTTAGACCGATATATCTCAAAGGTATGATATAAGGCATGATGTAGAGTGATGCACAACAAATATGCATTTCAATTGGTGTAATATCTATCTGTTAGGTAACCTAGATCACATATTATAAGTCATTCTTCCAAATTCAAAAAATCCACCCATATGCCCAACCCATAACACCTTTTACAAAATAAACTATCACTCAAACCAAGGATAAAACAGTAAGACATTACCTACATCTTAGGTCATGCAAATAAGAAGTTGGTATTTTACCAACTTACTTAGCTCGTAAAGCATGAGTTATTGTCTTGTTTTGATGCTATTTGAAGGTATTTTATGTATTTGTTCTCTTGTGTGCATGCGTTTCTTAGATATAAAGATAAAAAAGGACATGAATTGAAAAAAAATATGTTCTAGATTGTCTAGAGTATGTGTGCCACAGATGTGCACCTAATTCTTGGAAGAGAAAGAAGTTATTGGACCATGCACATGTGTGCCACAAAGGGTACCTGCATTTTTTAAGTGCCAGCGCAGGAAGTCTTGAACAAGTCTGGAACCAAGGTGTTGAGGCACCTGCTTGTTGCAAGTTTGGAAATGCAAAACAAAGGTGCAAATGCAAGTCAGTCGATGGAAATTTGAAGGGAAAATTGTACTTGAAAAAAAACATACTTTGGAAGCTTCCAAGGTCATTTTGGAGATTTGTGCAATTATAGAAGAGATTGTTCTTTCTCAATTGGGGTAATTGACATTATAGATAATTGTCGTATTTAATAAAGTACTTTCTATTTTTCTTATTTAAGAAAAAAAGCATTGTCGAAAACTCTCAAGCTCAGAATTGATTATTTGCTACATATGATAAATGCGATTGTGGAATTCAACTTTATTAAAATTCCTATTTCTTTTTGTACGAGCAGATAAAGTCTTTTCTAGGGTTGTGTATACATGATGGGTGTTTGGGTTTGATTGGATAGTTACTAATTAATCTTAGAATTAATTATAATGCATGAATCTATTGTTGTCTTCAAGGTTTAATATGAAAATTAATGGTTGCAAACATTAATTGAACTCTCTAATTTCACTTTTTCTTGAGAAAGGGAAGTGAGATTCGGTAAGGCTTCAATAGTCAAGACTTGAGATTAAATAAAAGGATTAGAGGTAGAGATAGTCTAAATTTGATTAAAGTTTCATTCATGGGTTAGATCTTGAGATAGTTTAAACCCACTTAAGGTAATGTTTGGTGGTTTGTATGGCATGGGTTTGAGGTTAGGAAGAACCCAAAACAAACATATTAATTGGTTTGAGAGAGATTTAAATGTAGTTTAAGCCAAATGGTATCCAGTGTAACGACCCGGTTCCTTGAGTCATGATGACACCTACTATGACCCACCACTAGGTAAGCCAACCCGTAACTCAGAACGACAAGTAAGGATTAATAAGGAAGAAATAAGTGGAACAATAATTTAAACAACCAAACAAGACAAGAGCGGAAGCAGGCCAAAACTATATACATAAGATCCTTCCTTGAACTTGGAAGTCACGAGTCCAGAGCTGGTCTAACCAAAAGAGTCCATGTCCAAAAAATTGACCAAAAAACAAAGCTGTCTCAAAATATAAAAGGCTAGCTATAGTAAACCTGGGGGCGCAACTAGAATAAAAGAGGGGCCGCACTCAAAAACCATTCCTGGTCCTAAGCGAACCCTTAGCTTGGTTGACTACTTAGCAGAAGACTAAACACATCCACATGAAACTTTAATGAGGAGAATACAAAAACACTTAACTAAATATCATGCACTTTATGAAAATACTGAATATAGATAATGAAAATGTTCGAAACATTTAAAAGGAAATACTGAACTGACTCTCTAACTTCCTCTACGAAGACTCTACTAAACTGAGGGTAGGTGCCGGGACAAGACCCATGGCTACCTCAGTAGTGCTATCTAACTATTATTACTAGTGATAAGCATAATGAATGGAGTCCTCCGAAAGTAAAGAGGTCTCACCAAAGCCTAATGAGGTAGTAATCTCAATGGAGCACCTGTTGAAGATCATAAGCACATGTATCTACATCATAACACAATGTAGTGTAGAAAGACGTTTGTACATGGAATGTATGGTATGTAATAAAGTTGAATGAAATAGTATTTGAACCGAAAGAATACTGAATATAACTTGACCTAAAGTAAAGCATGAAATGTAATATAACAAGTAAAGATTTACATCTGAATTAGGTAATGTATAACAATTTCTAAAATAGTACTTTACTTTCTTGGGGAGTTTCTCTAATCGACAACCATCACTATGAGCCTCGTTATGATACAACGTCTATCTCACATTGCATGATCCATCCTATACCTTGTCAGAGTATAGGAAAACAAAACTTAACTTATGGATCCATCTAAAAAGCCCTCAATGAGGCTGGATGAGGAGTCACCCGAACCAACGACACGATAATATCTACACTGGTGGTGCAGGTTATGGGGTTTGAGTTATCTATACTCATACCCAAATTGGTGCTCAATACTACTCCCAAAAGATGCAATAATTCTCATACTAATATCTATGATGAGTTAGTACTCAAAAGGCCCTTTTAATGGAAAGCTGATATTTACTTTACTAATTGAAACTTCTTCTGAAACTATTTATGCTCTTCTTGAATTAAAAATACTTTTTTCAATACAAAATAGTGCATTTGGAACCATTAGTGTTCCCTTAAAAACTCTTCTCAAATAATAACTTAAAATATTTGAATTTACTTTAATTCAATAGTCAATGCAAGAAAATAGTTATGCGAAAATGTTCAACAATTTTCAACTAAATAGAGGTCATGTGATAAAATAAGCATGAAAAATAATTTAAGAACCAAAGTACATGAAGTACTATAATCTCAATGATAAGAATCAAAATTCTATAACAAGGAACAAAGCTCAATTCAAAGTTCATGAAAAATTGGGTAAAAACCCTAGATTTAACTCTTATTGGCTGAATTTTAGATGTAGAGCGTGAGGAAAAACTTTGTCCATCACGATGAGTAGCCTTACATACCTTAGTGGCGAATCTTGAAGAAAAATCTTGGAAGACGAACCCTAGCCTTGGTGTTTCTTGAAGTCCTTGAGCGTAGGAATTTAGGAGTGAATGGGAGCATTTAATTATCAAAAAAGTGATTTGATACATGTTTAGGGTCATTTAGATAAATACCTAAAGGTTTTTAGAACAAAAATACCCTTAAAAAATAAATAATAAGAGTTGTACGTCAATATTTTACTCGAGTGGACAGTGAGGTCCATATTCACTCCGTATCGCGGAGCTTTTGTCAGGTCAAAACATCTCTAGTAAATCAGTCATAACCTTTTACTCTAAACTTGGTATGACACAAATTTTGTGGCGTTGGAAAGAAGACTCATAGAACATTAATTTGATAGGTCATGAGTCACTTAACTCTTTATATTACAAGAGATATGTCTATTTGAAGTTGACCCTTAATTGGACTCATGCGAAAACTTAGCCGATAGAAATGCTTTAAACTTGGCTTGGTGTTAAAGGTCCCTTATGACCCTAAATCACTTCTGATACCCTTTTTACACTTGGTAAAGGACCTTAAAACACATGATCAAGTAGGACATCACCTAGTTCAAGCTCATATACTTACGACGAATGATTCAGATTTCTAAGAGTAGAGTTGTGAGATGTTAAAATATCTTGCCCTTGGGATCATTAGTCCTCGAATGATGACTAAACTAGGAAATGCAAAAGGCACAAATACAATGCATAGACTGAAATACACTAACAGATACTTAAATTGAAGCACTCAACACATGAATAGACACTGAATTTGAAATAGGGAAAAGATCATTACCTTCAACATCAATGTATGGAGGGACGTATAGATGAGGGTATCTTGTTTTCATATCTTCTTGGGCCTTCCATGTAGCCTCTTCAATAAATTTATTCCTCCAAAAATCTTTAACTAATGCAACCTCTTTTGTCCTCAACTTGCGAACTTGACCATCAAGAATCTGATGGAATCTCTACATAGGACAAACTATCTTTCACACAAATACTCTCAGTGGGAAGAATAAGTGATATATTGCCCAAGAATTTCTTAAGAATGGAGATATGAAATTCTTGATGAACATCTGCTAATTCTGGTGGTAGCTCCAACTCATAAGCAAGACTTGCAATCCCTTTGGAAATCTGGTAGGGACCAATATAGCAGGGACATCTTTCCTTTTTTCCAAACCTCATGACACCTTTCAAGGGCGAAATCTTCAAGTAAGCCCAATTATTTATTTCAAACTCTAAATCTCTTTGCCTAACATTAGCATATGACTTTTGATGACTTTCTGTGGTTTTTAGCCTCTCTTGAATAATTTTCACCTTCTTCATGGCCTGATGAACCAAGTCTGGTCCTATCAACTCATCTTCATGATGAGTCTTAAATTTTGACTCGTTTGAGGCCTTTTTAGTTCAACAAATAGTGTCTTCAATGCCTATTTATGTCCTTATCTGATGATATTTTGATGTTTTGCAGCTATGAAAGCTAAAGGAGGAGGCAAGGATAAATCTGTGAAATGAGACCAAAAACATTGAAAAAAGTGTAAGCTCCCAGTTGAGGATCACCTATCACAATGAGTGGATCGCACAATAGGCCTGGCCTCACCTAAAGTGACATTGTTTACTTATAAAACTATTCAAGGCAGGTCGGTAAAGCAAATTGAAAATGGTGATTCACTGAAATAGTTGGGCGAGCCAAAACTTCCATCACGGAAGGTGACAAACTTCTTACTTAAAATGAAGGCAGAATGAGCAAAACAGGTGGTAATCGGTGATTCACCGAATGTGAAAGGATAACTCGATCAAGTTCGCCAACTACGGTTCAAACACCTGAAGCCTGAAGCCAAGAAAGGGTGATTCAAAGAACAAACGGTGATCTGCCGAATCATGAAGGTGAGCCCGACTAATGTCACCGGTCATGTCACGCATGGAATTTCAGACTAATTTTTGGGAAAATTATAAATAGCCCAAAGGAGAGAGAAATGGAAAAGCTTCCAAATAACTTTTTATCTTTTACCCATTCTAACTTTTTCATATTGATAAATAGACTTTTTCTACTTTTCTCTTAGTTTTGGGATTTTGAATAATCTTGTAATTGACAATTGAGGGTTCAATTCAAAGTGGGTGTTGAAGATTATTACTCATTATCAACACTTTAATGGCTGCAAAATTTTTTGTATAATTTCTTTCACTTTTATGATGTTTGGCTAAAACCTCAATTGTAGGGGTGTGATTATGGAGATGGTGTTAATTTAATTTAGTGAGTCTAGTGTCTTGCTCTTTTTTTTTTTCTGCTGTTTATTCATGGATATGTGCTATTTAGTGTGGAGTTAATTTATGGATTAAGGTTTCAAACTTAATCCTAGATTAGAGCTTTGAATTGATGCTCAAAAGAGATTAATTGAAGTGAGTAAATAGCTTAATACTTGCAAATTTGGTTTGATTGCTGTAGTTTGCTTGAAAGAGAAATTGTAGTTCAATTCTAATTGTCAAATTTGCTCAAAAAAGAGATTTTAGTAAGGTATTGGGTTGATTTGTATTTTATATAGATGAGATCGAAAGGAGATTCTAGTATATGATGCATTGAGATCGAAGAAGATTTGTGTCATTGATGAGTACCCAGCATATCCATGATTATTTAGCATTATTGAGCAAGCACTTGTTCCCCTATTTTATTTTGATACCAACTCTCACACCCTAGATCGTCTTTTACTTGTCTAAACCCCTATTTTTAGTTGAATTGTGATAATTGATTCCAAAATCCTTTTATTAAATTTGGTGGAATCATCCTCCCATTTTTTTTAATTGCTACAATGAATTGGTTTACATCTTTGATTTCTTAATTGAATTCTTCGAATTATATCACTCCTTGTGGGATTTGACCTCGAGTCTTTTGTTGGGTATTTATATTGCTAACGATCACTTACTCTTTAAATTGTTGTGAGAGTAATTTGAGCGTTCTAAAAAATGGCGCCACTGCTGGGGAGTGATGGCTAAGAATTCAGTTTGTGAAGTTAATTTGTGAACTTGTTTATTTGTAGTAGAACACATCTTTATTTGGTGTTGTTATTGTGCCCTATTTACAGGTGGAAATATGAGTGAGGATGGAAGTGACGATGCTAGACACTATGGGCAAAATGACAACATGGGAGATATGAATGACATGTATATTAACTTCGTGGAGAGTACATGAACAGTCTGATTACCTCCTACTACTGGGAGAGTCATATTTCACGTAACCAGAACTATGTTGCAATTGCTCCAAATGAGAGGACTATTTGGAGGTCTTGCTCATGAAGACCCCCATGAACATCTCCGGAACTTTGTGGATGTTTGCGGACCTTTCACTTTTAAGAATATTACGTAGGAGTCCATACGTTTGAGGCTATTCCCTTTCTCGTTAACAGGAGAAGCAACCAGGTGGCTGGCCAAACTACCACAAGATTCCATAACTTCGTGGGAGGAACTAATAGAAGCGTTCCTTGAAAGATTTTTCCCTCCTTTGAAGATGGTGAAGCTTAGAGATCGCATAAAAAATTTCAAGAGGGTGGATGGTGAACCTCTCCGAGAAACTTGGTTGCAATTTCAAAAGTTAGTGTTACAATGCCCGACACATGGTCTTTCAGACAACTTGTTGCTGCAATATTTCTATCGTAGCCTTGATACAATAAACAAAGGGTTGGCTGACCAACTCATTCAAGGAGGGCTAATGCGATAATCGTATGATGTGGCAACAATGTTGCTTGATGACATGACCAAAATAAACCGAGCATAACATACTAGGGCAGATCAAGTATCTTCTCTACAATTGGGTCTGAACAAGGAACAAATAAAGAATAATCAAGAGGGTGATGATAACATTACCAAAATGATGACTCAACTTGACTTGTTAACCAAACATGTCATGGGGGTGGATTCAAATCGGTAAATGCAGTTGGTATGAGCAGTGGACAATGCCCGGACGATGCCAAGTTTGAGGCATTGTACAATGAAGAAGTGCAATACATAGGAAACCAAATGGATGGTTTTGATCCAAACTATCCTAGACCGGTAGGGAAACAAGATTGGACTAAGGAAAGAGATAATGGCTTGAGTGATTGGCGATATAGATGAGATAATTGGAGAGATCATGAAGCTGACAAAGATAGATACATACCACCTCATGATCGTCCCAAACCAAAAGAGAAAGTTGGACTAGAGGGAAACTGAATTGATGATATGTTGACTAGGATCTTTAATAAGGTTGAAGGGTCTAACAAAGTGTTGAAAGACTTGAAAAATCACTTTGACTCAGACGGTTACTTCTCACACTGTGTCAACTAAGCGGCTGGAAACTCAAAAGTGTCAAATCTCTACTCATTTAAATCCAAGGCAAAAAGGGACTTTGCCTAGTGATACCTGATAATGCTCAACTACACCTCTTGTGATTCAAAATGTAGGCGGTCGCTAACAAGTGTAAACCCAACGAAGAGTTGGGGTCGATCCCACGAGGAACAATGTGTAAGGCTATTGAAGAAACAAAGAATTACAAGCTACTAGTTTGAACCCGAAATGAAAGATACAAATATAAAATGAAGATTTCAAGTAACAATTTGGGATAGGGGATAGAGGAGAACAAGGAACAAAGCCTTTTTAAGCAAGAACATCAATAGGATTTGGGAACGGGGAATCAATCAACACCTATACGATCCATTGCTCACTAGCATCATACAATCTCAATAAATCATGGGTAAAACTATATATGCCTTGGAATCTAGATCATCCACCTATTTCTCACGAATATAGGCAAATACGTCTCAACTAGTTCTCACGAACCTAGTCAAGTGAAAACACAATCAATTCCAATTATAGGCATTGCAAGGAATCACTATTTCTAGCTATTTCTGAAATAAGAGTTGCTAAACCTCAATTAATGCACCAATTAATCTTTCCCAACCTCAATTGACTCTTACAAGCTCAATCAAAGTAAATGGGCAAGTCCAAGGAGTAATCAATTCCAATGGAAAGCAATTAAAGCATGAGATCAATTGGATAATCAAAAACCCATTTCATATAAGAGAAAGCATTCAACTAATTACAAAAGCACAAGATAGAAATCAACAACCCAAATATTGTTTATCACTAACACAATATCCAAATCACCAATGATCAATTTTACCTAGAATTCAGCAATACAAAGCAAAGAGTTGAAGAAGGAATGAAAAATAATTACAAAGCAAGCTCACAATCTTCACTCTAATGGTGTTTGTTGAGGAATTTTTCTCTCAAAGCTATGCCCAAGCCTCAATCCCCAAAGTTCTTCAGTGTATTTTCTGTGTGATCTATATGATATTCATATAATAATCTCTAAAATGGCTGTGTCTCAGTGTATATGGTGAATTAGGGTCAAAAGGTGAAATTCCAAAACTGCCCAGATGCCAATCACACTTTCTTCTCCGCATTCGTGGAGGTAGCTCTGCGTTTGCAGAACTCAATAAAATTGTACTCCACATTCGCGGAGGATGTCTCGCGTTCGCGGTCCATAACCGGCTAGAGCTCTATAGTCGCACCCATCTCTCCACGTTCACGATTCGTAGTCAGGTGAAGCTCCACGTTTGCGCCCAACTCTCCGCGTTCGCGGAGAGTACTTCATTGTCAACTCCAATTTCTCTATTTTTAGCTCCATTTTGCCCTAATTTCCATTCTTTTCCATCAAAACTCATTTTTAACCAACATGTACCTGAAACAACTATATTCAAAGGAAAATTAACCTCTTTCTCTACTTAAGTGCCTCAAAATCATAAGAAAAAGGACTCCAAGTGAGTGAAAATCACTCACTCATCAATACCCCCAACTTAGAAACTTTGCTTGTCCTCAAGCAAAACAAAATCAAAAGCACAAGAGGCAATCAATTTAATTACAATACACTCTCATTTCAACTAAGGATCAAGATCATGACTTTGGTTGGTACTAACAAATAGTCGTCAAGCGAGCTTTTCACAATGTCAACCCCTCATTCTCATGGAACATTTTTTAAAAAAAAACCGAGAATCATTAAGTGACAACGACTCTAACTCAAGAGATGACTCAAATCTATAGCTCTTTTACATCCTCACTTGATGCAATTAGGAATTTTCAAGATCACCGCTCAAATAATTTACATGCCCTCACAAGAAAAGAAATGTCCCAAAACACTCACAAAGTATTTACAAAACGCGGGACAAAAATACAAACACTCACACTCACAATAGAACATCTCATGAACACAAATGCCACACCAAAGGCTTGCCCATATTTTCAATCAATATTCACTTGGTTAGAAATCACAAAGGACTTTGTTAAGCTTGTAATGTAGGCTTAGGGAAGGTGAGGATATCATTTAGGTACAAGTGACTACACCCTCCTTGAACTCTACACAACAACTCAACAATTTCCAACTTTTCCACATTTTCTTCACTTTCCAAACCAATGCACATTCCACATTCTCTTTTTATTATTTTCACTCTAGATGCCCCACATGCAACCATTTTCAACTTTTTCGAGGATTCAAGATTCTTGTATTCACTTTCTTTTCACAACTTTTTCTTGGTTTTTGACTTTTTCCTCCATTCATCCTTCTCTTCTTTTTTTTCTTTTATAACAAGCTCTTATGTGATAGGCATCCCTTCTAAGAATTTTCCATAACACCCCCAACTTAGTATTTTAGCCTCGACTTTCACAATTTCAAGTTCAAGGAGGGAAAGGGTTCAAAAGAGAGATACATTTTCAAAATGGGTAAGGCTTGTAATGGGGTTGCCAATAAAAAGGAATTAGGCTCAAAGGGGACAACTAAGGATATATTTAGTGCAAAGGTGGGATTTTTAGGCCAAGTGGACTTCAAGAACAATCAAAGAAAGCCTAAGATCATTTTTCCAACCCAACTCAATTAAGACCAATATTTCAAGACCAACTGGGCAAGTTCTAGGTGGAAAAAGCAAACACAAGGTACTACAACAAATGGCATGCAAATCATTCGCTCAAAATCTTATTTTCCTTTCAACATGCAAGTGGCATCGAACATTTAAACCGCCAACGAATCAAGAGTCACAAAAAGAGTCACAAGAGTTGTCACAAAATCATTCAACACATGCTCACTTTTCAAAATAGAGGGGTATGCTCAAGAACACATTTTTCACAAGCAAGGGTATATTCTTAGTACCAAACAAGCCATAACCTCCCAAAAAGAAAATGATGAATTTACCCTTAAGAAAGCCGTCAACCAATCCATTATTGGGCAAACTCATACTTCTATTCGGGACCAGCTACTCAAACTTCACCACACATCAACAATGGCTACTTAGACTTCACCACACAACAACAATGGCTACTTAGACTTCACCACACAACCAACCGATGCTTTACCTGTAAGAAAGTTTTCACTTTATCAATCATAGGGCATCGCCAATTAACAACATCTCCAATCAACAACGCCATCACCCAATGAAATAAACAAAGTAAAGAAGCTATCAAAAGCAATAAAAACTATTAAAACAAAAATGACTAATCCAACACGATTCACAATTCAAATCCAAAGCCCCGACAAGGACACATCATCAACAAAATAAAACAAGCTTCCAACAACACAATATAAACATCCAACAAAACAATCCCAAGCATCCAAAATAGGAAATACAAAACAAGAGCTACAAGGGAGGCACCCCTAACTAAAAATCAAACTGTGTCCTCACAGTACAGATATCAAAAGAGAATACGAGGGACTCCTTGAAATGCAATCACTCCAAGCTCGCATCGGAGGGGAAGGTCAAGTCCCCATCATCCGAAGCACCGCTACCATAATAACTCCTAAGCTTTCCCATCATCTTGCTCAGGAACTTTCTCTTCCTCTTCTCGTGCTCCGAAAAGGTCCTCTGTCGCTGCTCCATCTTCCCCTGCCTCCGACTCATATGCTCAAGTCTATCATACATGGCCTTCTGTGCAGTAGCTATAGAAGCAATAGTAGGTGCAGTGGCACCCTCAGATGTGGTAGCTCCAGACGGGTTCAAAGGAAGGCCAGCGACCAACTCTCTAATCTGCACATCGACTCCATAGATCTGGGAAGATATATGGTGCATAGTAGCAGGTCCGAACTGGAGAGGTCCTGCAGAAGATAAAGCACCCGCCTCAGAATTGGGCTCGGTGAACTGTCCAAACTGTGGGTCTAACACGTCGATCTTCCTCTTCTTATGTCTGTCGCCCTGTGCACCCCTCTTCTTAAGTGGGTGAATCTACTTCCCTGGCTTCTTCTCCTCATCAGTGGGAATTCTCACCACCTCGGCATTGTAGCATAGCTGAGTGATCAAAGAAGGGAAAATAATACTCTTGGCTCTCCCCTGGGCCACCTTAATGATATGATTAACGATCCGCTGTGCCACATTCACCTCTAGCCCATCAATAATAGCAGCTATCACCAAGGCCCTGTCTAAGGTCACCTCGGTGTCATGATTAGAAGGAATGACCCGAACATATATAATGGAGAACCAAGTCTTGGCCTCAGCGGTGAACTCACAGGAATCAATCCCCCTCTTAGCCTCGAACCACTCTGGTGCCTCTCCAGCTTATCAACCAGTCACTGATTTCCCAACTCTCTAAACTGCTCCAAATACACGTTGTTATCCATGTCTGGGAGATCGTACAAAGCATTAATCACGATCGAGCTAAACGACACCTACACCCCTCAGACGTAGTCACGCTGCTTCATTAAAGTCAGTCTCCAAGGAGTTTGCATAAAACTCCACCATGATAGTGTGATTAGCCTTGATAGGCTCAGCAGCAAACACCATCCACCTACTAGATATGAGCCGGTCATAGAAATTCGGCATCCCACTTTGAAGCTTGTCCAAGCAAATCCCCTTCTCCTTTATTAAAGCCCGGCCCAAATATTCATCATACTTCTGAGCACATTTAGACGAAAGGAATTTGGTAGCATCAAAATAGTCCTCTTCCGGTGCAATTTCGGACGCTTGGGAAATGTTGTCGGTAGACATAAGTAGCTCAAAGTACCTACAAATTAAATCAACATGTTACAAGTTCTTGTGGAGACTTAAAACAATGTAGAAGGATGTATTTAGGCCAAAGAAAAAAATTAAAAGAGGTCCCGAGTGACACATTGCGAAGCTACTATTTTGGGACAATACTAATTTATTCTCTGCGTTTGTGAAAAAGTCTCCGCGTTCACGGAGAAGTGAGAGCCATACCTCCGCGTTCGTGGAGAGGAAGCCGCATTCACGGCTCAACACATACCAGACTTCCGTATTCGCGGAGAGCAAGGAGTCAGACACCTCCGCGTTCGCGGAGAAGTCATCTTCCCCAGAAAATAGAATCATTCAGGCCTTTCAACAAACATGCTATGGGCACCATTTTCACACTCAATTTACACATAAAATCAACCCCCAATCATGCCCCAAAATACAATTATCAACACAAAAAGCATCTAATCTACCAAAAAAATCAGCAATCAAACACTTAAAATCAAGTTCAATTCAATAAATCAATAAAGCACCATTTTCAAATTTCAACTAGCCAAAGATAAACTTAAGATATGGGTTAAGATCATACCAGAAGTGTTGATTCCAACCACCATGTAGTAAACTAGGAATCACTTTAGAGGAAGGGAGAACTTGGGGAAAGTTTTGGTTCTTTGAATGAGGGGAAAAAATCGTTTTAAAGGGGGCTTTTTGAAACTGAAATAAACCTTTGGCATTTCTGCCTTTTAACATGCCACGACCCTCCGCGTTCATGGAGGGTTTGGCGCATTCATGCACCTGTGAGTTTCTTTGACCTCCGTTTTCGCGGTTGATAGGGCGCGTTCCTAGAGTGTATGTCATGTTGACCTCCATGTTCGCGGACACCACTCCGCGTTTGTGGAGAGTATTTTAGGCCTGAACCCCTGGTAGCATTTTGGAATTTTTGGCGATAGGTGGGTCCATTTGGCGACTCGCCCAATGCAATTTGGTGACCTTCAGCTACCAAAAGTGTTCCAACCCCTATTTTGAAGATAGTTCAACCCCAAACTTCAATCCCAAGTTAATTTTCACTTCCAAACCTGCTCAAAACATTGTTGAACACTTTGCAATCATGAGGATTAGTCAAAAATAAAGTTCTAATCTATCCTAAAAATTAAAGAAAACTGAAAATTAACTAAAAATTAAAATTTGGATACCGATGGGTTGCCTCCCATCAAGCGCACAATTTAACGTCGCTGCGCGATGCTGGTTGCATCACCCTTTATGTTTCCACTTCGAGGCGATGTACCTTCTCCCCATTTTTGAATCATTTTCTCTTCAAAGAACATGGGGATGACATGAGAGCATCACGCGTTTCACTCGATCTCTCCACTTCGAAGATTTCTTGCCCAACTTCACATCATTTTTACGTGGAGGAGCATTGGACAATAGTGATAGAGTCACTAGGCCATTCGAGCATCGAACCTCATAAACCTTGGCCCTCAAGTGCATGACACCATCACTTTCCAATGAATTAGAGTTGCCATATATGATCTTTTTGGCTTTTTTCTTGCAACTCTAATATCATTGCCTTAATTTTGGCATCTTGAAATTTTATTTTCTTAGCTTGGTTGCAAACACCCAAGATTTCATCAATATTGAACACAACCCCTTTTTCTTGAGATTTCAACTTCAATGTGTTACTTTTGGCCATTTGACATGGAGCACTACATACTCCAGATCTTGATCTCACATTTGCCTTCGAAGTAGCAATCTCAAACTCAAGTTGGATCATCTCATGACACCTAGTTAGGTGAAAGTTGTGGAGTTCATCCCTCATTTGGAACATTAAATCTCTAAGCCTCACACTCTTTTCTAGTCGTTGAGACAAATGCAAGAGCCAAGCTTGATTCACAATACCCAACTCTTCACACATCTCATCATCCAAAGAGGCATCCACACAACTCTTTCCAACATGAAGTCTTCCACAACAAGGCCATGGGTCATCAACATAGGGCCTTCAATCACCTACCATTGTTTCTTCACAAGAAGCCATAAAAGCAAACAAAAAATAATAAAGAAAACAACTATTCACAATTTGGATAGAAACTAGTAAACTATAAATTCTAAATCAATTCAATACTCCAAATTGTTCCCTGGCAATGGCGCCATTTTTGATAAAGCTCAACTATACCTCTTAAGATTCAAAATGTAGGCGGTCGCTAAGAAGTATAAACCCAACGAAGAGTTGGGGTCGATTCCACGAGGAACAATGTGTAGGCTATTGATGAAATAAAGAATTACAAGCTACTAGTTTGAACCTGAAATGAAAGATACAAATATAAAACGAAGATTTCAAGTAACAATTTAGGATAGGGGATAGAGGAGAACAAGGAACAAAGCCTTTTCAAGCAAGAATACCAATGGGATTTGGGAATGGGAAATCAATTAACACCTATACGATCCATTGCTCACTAGCATCATACAATCTCAATAAATCTTGGGTAAAATCATATATGCCTTGGAATCTGAATCATCTACCTATTTCACATGAATATAGGCAAATACTTCTCAATCAGTTCTCACGAACCTAGTCAAGTGACAACACAATCAATTCCAATTATAGGCATTGCAAAGAATCACCATTTCTAGCTATTTCCAAAATATGAGTTGCTAAACCTCAATTAATGCGCCAATTAATCTTTCCCAACCTCAATTGACTCTTACCTCAATCAAAGTAAATGGGCAAGTCCAAGGAGTGAACAATTCCAATGGAAAGCAATTAAAGCATGAGATCAATTGGATAATCAAAAACACTTTTCATATAAGAGAAAGCATTCAACTAATTACAAAAGCACAAGATAGAAATCAACAACCTAAATATTGTGAATCACTAACACAATATCCAAATCACCAATCAATAATTACACCTAGAATTCAGCAATACAAAGCAAAGAGTTGAAGAAGGAATGAAGAATAATTACAAATCAAGCTCACAATCTTCACTCTAATGGTGTTTGTTGAGGAATTTTGCTCTCAAAGCTATGCCCAAGCCTCAATCTCCAAAGTTCTTCAGTGTATTTTCTGTGTGATCTATATGATATTCTGATAATAATCTCTAAAATGGCTGTGTCTCAGTGTATATGGTGAATTAGGGTAAAAAGGTGAATCCAAAACTACCTAGATGCCAGTCACGCTTTCTTCTCCACATTCGAGGAGGTAGCTCCGCGTTCGCGAAACTCAATAAAACTGTACTCTGCGTTCGCGAAGGATGTCCTGCATTCGCGGTCCATAATTGGCTAGAGCTCCACGGTCACGCCCAGCTATTCACGTTCGTGGTTCATAGGCAGGCGAAGCTCCCCATTCGTGCCCAACTCTCCGTGTTCGCGGAGAGTACTTCTCTGTCAGCTCCAGTTTATATGTTTTTCGCTCCATTTTGCCCCAATTTCCATTCTTTTCTATCAAAACTCATTTTTAACCAACATGTACCTGAAATAACCATATTCAAAGGAAAATTAGCCTTTTTCTCTACTTAAGTGCCACAAAATCATAAGAAAAAGGACCCCAAATGAGAGAAAATCACCCGCTCATCAATACCGTCCCAAATCCCAAGAATGATGCTTGAGGAGTAAGAACTATATCGTGTCACGATATTAAAATAAGGCGCTTCTTGGGAGGCAACCCAAGTTTACTTTATTGCTTTCAATAACATGTGTTGTGAGTGCAGGTTGAAATGAAGTCAAAAGTTGAAAAGGACACAATGGGTGATGTAAATATCAATTTAACAATCCGCCGAGTTGGTTGGGTGGACATCTTCATGTTCACCTTTTTAGTGAAGAATTTTGAAAATTGGTACTGTCAACTTTGGAGTATAGGTACCTATTCGGCGATCTGTTGAATGTCATTGCGCAAAAACATCTAAGCCGCTGAGTAGAACTTCAGGTGTGGTATTTGTACATGCATCATTGGTGAGCTTAAGCTCTTTTGATGATTCACAAAACTCGTTCGGTGACGTTAGTCGCATATCACTGAATGCGCCTGCCTGATAAAGGCTAATGGTTTTTTCTCTTTTAAATAACCATCCTTTGATCTTTTCGAATCTTTTCAGTTCCTACACATTATACTTGTATCCTATATAATAGTTTGTGCCCTCTTTGATTTGATTTGCTTATGTGGAGTGTGTTATTGCTTGAAATCTTTGACCCAGCCCTTCCTCCCTCTTTGTTCGCACATCTTGACTTGTTAAGGTTGGTTTTCGAGACTACCCTTCTTGTTTTTACTAGTAATTGGTGCATATTTTTAGGTAAACTCTTGACATTTCTTATTTGTTGTGTAAATCATGTGGGTTACATTAATTTAGTTGATTACATACTGCCCATATCATAGAATTTTTGATTTTGTGCCTAAAAATTGCTAAAATTAATTATGTAGGTTGTTAGTTGAAATAGACTGATGAATAATATGAGTCTTGTATGATTGTTGCTCGGGTGAAGTCTGATTAGCCCATTTTTGTCCATTAGGCTTTTATTTTCCCAATGATATATAGGGGGACATCTTTCTTAAGGGGAAATCATCGATATGCCAACACTTTTTTGAGTTTACGGGACCTAGTATCGGCTAATGGCGTTGCACTAGGATTTTTTCCATCTTATAATAGTTACTTTGACATGGGATACGAACTAGTTTTTGCATTGGAAGAATTGCACACCAAAATGCATTCTCTCGAAGAAATATTTCTCATATGTAGCAATGGACCTGATCGAGTGATCTTTTGTATTTAGTTGTTATTTGAAAATAGGTAACATGGGCAAGAACAAAACTAGGAAATCCTACATAAGAAAGAAATAGAGTTTAGTCAATTCATTAGTGTTCTTCAAAAAGAAATACTCCCTCTATTCTATTTTACGTGATGGAGTTTATCCTATTCCTGTTCTGTTGACCTGTTGGTGTTTGATTCTATCTTGTACCTGTTCTTACCTTTCTTGCTCAGTAGGCATATGGGTACCTATTGTTTTGGTACTCATGCTACACTCTGCATCTGTTTTCGTGATGCAGGTCCGAGCACCAGTTATCAGCATTAAGTTCGAGCCTGCAGCTCTCTGTTCAGGAGACGATGGTAAGCACACATCGTTCTGGGATTACCTGTCTCCTTCTGTATTTATATTTTGGCTTGTGTTTTGTATTTGAGACAGTCTTGTTTCTGTGGTTCACTTTTGGGACTTGTACACTTGTTAGTAGTTCTGTACATGTGACTTCCAGGTTCTGGGAGGTGTCATTGTATATATAGTTTTGGGTTCATTTCCGCCTTCTCCTGTTTGTTCTTATATTATTGCTTTGCTTATTTGAGGTTAGTTTCCTCCTCAGTCCTATTACTCTCAAGTTCTGGGATAGGGTTTGGCTTGCATACTGGCGGGTTGGTAGGCGCCATCATGACTCGAGAATTCAAGTCGTGACAAGTTGGTATCAGAGCCCCAGGTTCCTTGGTCTCACTTGTATAGAGCTAACATATAGTAGAGTCTTGAGGATAGGCGCGGAGACGTCCGTGACTTATCTTTGGGAGGCTATAGGATGTGTTTAAGAGGTTTTCTTGTTTTGTTTCCTACTCGTGCATCATTATCCGATTGGTTTCATGAATCTCACTGGTTTGACTCTGTTACTGAATGGCTCACACGCGCAGTAGAGGTGGACCCCGAGGTAGAGGTCGTGCTGCGGCACCAGGCAACGATAGAGCGAAGACTCTATAGCAAGAGGCAGAGCCTCGTAGAGAGCAGATTCCCCCTCAGCCGGTAGGGCAGGGACCAGCCCTGTCACCGCCCGCACCAACTGTCGCCCCCGACCTTCAGGGCTTGCTTACCCAGATTCTAATTGCTATTGGGGGTATGCAGCAGCAGCAGTAGCCGGCCCCAGCTCCAGTTCCAGAGCTGGTTACAACACCGCAGGGCCAGCCTGCCCCTGTGGTTCCAGAGATGCGTCAGCAGGACCAGCCTGCGGTAGCGGCTCTAGAGGTTCATCAGCCGCCAACACCGGTCGCGGTTCAGCCGGACCCTTTGGACGGGGTTAAGCCATTTCGAGAGTAGAAGATGCTCGAGGTGTTTCTCAGGCTATCACCACCGAGGTTTTCTGGGGCTATAGGGGAGGACGCCCATGAGTTTATTATGACCTGCCGGGAGAGATTGAAGGCTTTGGGGTTAGTGGAGCCTAGAGCAGCCGACTTCACCACTTACCAGCTAGACGGACTGGCCAGACAGTGGTGGCATTCCTTCATCGAGACCAGGCCAGCTGGTTTACAACCGGTATCGTGAGTAGAGTTTTCAGAGGCTTTTCTAGGTAAATTCATCCCACGGAGCATTAGGGATCGCCGCCATGATGAGTTCACGAGGTTGGAGCAGGGCTCTATGATGGTATCCGAGTATGAGGCCAGATTTCATGAGTTGTCCCATCAAGCCACCATGATTCTGCCTACAGAGAAGGAGAGGGTTCGATGCTTTGTTAGAGGTTTGAGGTTGCCACTGGTATTGAGTAGTAGTCTATGTTATCAGTGGGCCGTTCTTTTCTGGATATTGTGGACCATGCCCGCACTATTGAGCAGCTCCATCGTGAGTCCCACGGGGGCAGCGACAAGAGGGAAAGACAGGATGAAAGAGCTAGTGGGCCCCATTCCAGGCCTAGAGTTATTCGGGATCGGGTTTATTAGAGGTTCCAGTCAGGTCAGCCAAGTTGCCCATTTCAGGAAGCATTGCAGACATCCGAGGGTGACCAGCACCGTCAGAGTGGGTTTAGTGCCGGTCCGAGTAAGGGCCGAGGTGGGTTCCAGACAGATTCCTCAGGTCGGAGTGGCCGACCTCCAGTTCTGAGTAGTTTTCTCAGGGTTGCTGCCCTTGTGGAGAGCTTGGCCATTGGTCTAGGGAGTCCCCTACCTCCAGATCAGCTTTACCAGCTCCCCAGGCGGCGAGACCGAATTCAGCAGTAGCCCCTCCAACTAGAGGAGGAGGTTAGCATCAGGGTGTGCGGGGAGGTCCCTGGGGAGACAGGACAGATGGCAGGGTGGATGCTCGTGGTAGGGGCGTCCAGGGCCATTTCTATGCAGCTTCAGCCAGAGCAGAGGACGAGGCGTTTAATGATTTGATCACAGGTACGGTTCTCCTATGCCATCAGTTCGCTTCAGCCTTATTTGATCCTGGTTCTACTTATTCATATGTGTCTGCTTATTATGTGCCTGGATTCGGAGTGAGTCCTGAGCCCTTATCTGTACCTTTGCATGTTTTGACCCTAGTAGGGGACTCTTTAGTAATGGATCGGGTTTGTAGATCTTGTGTGGTGACTATTCGAGGGCACGACACTCTGGTTGATCTTATTGTGCTTTGTATGATGGATTTTGATGTTATTCTGGGCATGGATTGACTATCCCCTCACCGGGCTATCTTGGATTGTTATGCCCAGATCGTTACTTTAGCCATGCCTGGTATTCCGCCGGTGGTGTGGCAGGGTTCTTGTAGTCGCACACCGATTGGGGTCATTTCTTATGTTTAGGCTCGGAGGCTAGTGGCTGGCAGATGTTTGGCATATTTGGCATATGTTAGAGAAGTTAGTAGGGAGAGCCCTACGGTGGAGTCAGTGACTATAGTCCGAGAGTTCGCAGTTGTGTTTCCTGCTGACCTCCTAGCCTACCCCCAGAGCGAGATATTGATTTTGCCATTGATTTGGAGCTGTGTACCCGTCCTATTTCCATCCCATTGTACCGTATGGCCCCTATAGAGCTCAAGGAGCTCAGTGTTTAGCTTCAGGACCTCTTAGGTAAGGGCTCTATTCGGCCTAGTGTATCACCTTGGGGTGCCCCAGTTCTGTTTGTGAAGAAGAAGGATGGTACCATGCGGATGTGTATTGATTACAGGTAGCTGAATAAGGTGACGGTGAGGAACCTTTACCCCATGCCTCGTATTGAAGATCTGTTCGACAAGCTTCAGGGTGCCGCAGTGTTTTCTAAGATTGATTTGAGATCTGGCTATCATCAGTTGAGGGTTAGAGCAGCGGACATCCCTAAGACAACATTTAGGACTCGTTACAGCCATCATGAGTTCCTAGTGATGTTTTTTGGGTTGACTAATACCCCTACCGCATTCATGGACTTGATGACTTGCGTATTCAGGCCGTATTTGGACTCCTTCGTCATAGTTTTCATTGTTGATATTTTGGTATACTCGCGGAGCCATGGTGAGCATGAGCAGCATCTGGGGATAGTTCTCTAGACTTTGAGAGGTCATCGGCTTTATGCCAAGTTCTCAAAGTGTGAGTTATGGCTTGAGTCTGTAGAATTCTTTGGGCACGTGGTGTCCAAGGATGGCATTATGGTGGATCCGGTGAAGATTGAGGTTATCCATGATTGGGCTAGGCCCACTTCTGTGACAGAGGTTCGAAGCTTCGTCGGATTGGCAGGGTACTACATACATTTTGTTGAGGGTTTCTTCACTATAGTAGCGCCTCTGACTCAGTTGACTCGCCAGGATGTTCCCTTTGTGTGGTCGGAGGATTGTGAGAGGAGCTTTCTGATGCTTAAGGAGTTGCTTACCACCGCTCCTATATTGACTCTTCCAGTTGAGGGCGAGGGCTTCACGGTATATTGTGATGCATCCGGCATTGGTTTGGGTTGTGTTCTGATGCAGCAAGGTTGGATTATTGCTTATGCGGCGAGGCAGCTTAAGCTGCATGAGGGCAACTACCCCACTTATGATTTGGAGTTGGCACCAGTAGTTTTTGCGCTTAAGATCTGAAGGCATTACCTTTATGGAGTCCATTATGAGATCTGCACCGATCATAGGAGCCTTCAGTATATTATGACCCAGAGGGATCTTAATTCGAGGCAGTGCTGCTGGATTGAGCTCCTGAAGGACTATGATCTCTCTATTCCCTATCATCCGGGCAAGGCGAATGTAGTAGCGAACACTTTGAGTCAGAAGGCAGTGAGTATGGGTAGCCTAGCCTTCCTTTTAGTCTTGTAGCGACCTTTTGTCTTGGACATTTTGTCCTTAGCCAATCAGATGATCAGGCAAGATATTTCATATTCCAGTCGGGTGTTAGCCTATGTGGGAGTTCAGTCTTCTCTCTTGGAACAGATCTGTGGTCGTCAGTTCGAGGATGAGTCTTTGGTGGCACTCAGAGATAGAGTTTTGGTGGGTGACGTCGGGCAGGCTTCCATAGATTCTGATGGGATTTTGAGATTTGCTGGCCGGGTTTGTGTTCTGAGAGTTAGTGATTTGATTCAGCTGATCCTTAGCGAGGCCCATGATTCCAGATATTCTATTCATCCGGGCACTGCTAAGATGTATCGTGATTTGAGGTAGCACTACTGGTGGAGCGGTATGATGAGGGACATCTCTGATTATGTGTCACATTGCTTGTGTTGTCAGCAGGTGAAGGCCAAGCATTTGAGGCCTGGTGGTGAGTTGCAGAGATTACCCATTCCTGAGTGGAAGTGGGAGCGCATCACCATGGACTTCGTTTTGGGGTTGTCACGAACTTCTAGAGGTGTTGACAGCATTTGGGTCATCATGGATCGATTGACCAAGTCAGCACACTTCCTTCCAGTTCATTCTTCCTACAGTGCTGAGGGGTTAGCCCGTATCTACATTCAGGAGGTAGTCCGTCTGCATGGTGTGCCTGTTTCTATCATTTCATACCGAGGTTCACAGTTCACTTCCAGCTTTTGGAGAGTATTTCAGGAGGAGTTGGGCACCCGTGTCGATCTTAGCACAACATTTCACCCACAGACTGATGGCTAGTAGGCGCACTATTCAGGTTCTTGAGGATATGTTGCGGGACTGTGTTATGGATTTTGGAGGTTAATGGGATCAGTTCTTGCCTTTGGCGGAGTTTGCGTACAACAACAACTACCATTCTAGCATCCAGATGGCCCCATTTCAGGCCTTATATGGTAGGCGTTGTCGCACTCCAGTTGGTTGGTTTGAGTCTACGGAGCCTAGACCGCGTGGTACGGATCTGTTTCAGGAGACCTTAGCGCATGTGAGGTTGATTCAGGATCGGATCAGGATGGCTCAGAGTAGACAAAAGAGTTATGCAAATCACAGGCGTCGACCGTTGAGATTTGCCGTGGGTGATAGAGTATTCCTTCGAGTGTCGCCCATGAAGGGCGTGATGAGATTTGGGAGGTGGGCAATCTTAGCCCCAGGTATATCGAGCCTTTTGAGATCTTGAGGGCAGTGGGTGATGTGGCCTATGAGTTAGCTTTACCTCCAATATTCTTAGCCATTCATCCAGTTTTCCATGTTTCGATGCTGCACCAATATGTTCCAGATGAGTCTCATGTGCTCCAGTATAATGCTGTTGAGTAAGGCACGTTCTAGAAATTCTAGATTCGTCTTTGATGAGGTATCCTCTACAAGTCAAGGAGGAGCCAAAGTATATCCATGTCAAGAATCAGTATAGAGAAAGGAATACCAGTAAAAAAACTTTTGGTTCGAACAAGTGACTCTAAATTAATTGTATATGACTTGAGCCATAACAATTTCTCGACATAAAAAACTTTAATCTAATACCACAAGGAAAATGAAATAAGAACACAGATCAAAGCAGACGTTAGAGTTTGAAAAGAAAAGAAGCAAAGAAGCACACCGATCAAAACATACATTAGAACATTTTAAGAAATTGCTAGTGCGACTGACTAAATGTTGAAACAATTCAAATCGAAAACTTTACCATTTTCAATTTTTTCACGTGCAATGCTCCAACACTAAATAGAAAATATCGAGATCTATCAATGCTAAAATCTGTCATTTCAAAAATCAAAGCAAAAATGAAAATAAAATAATTAAAACATATTATGAGAATCTGATAAAAAATAATTATTTAAGAAAATAAAAGAATCTCACTCTCGACCTGAAAACTCAATTATGGAAAATACCACCAAACATAGCACTTGTATTTTAAAACTTTTAAACAAGAAAGTTCATATGATGCATTTGTTAGAAACAAGACTATCACAGGTGAATTTTATGTGATATATTCTGACGTAATTAAAGAACTAAGCAAAGTGATTGAGTTTTTTCCCTAGCAGTTCACCTTAATCGTAGTTCACCAGTGAATTCTCCGGGATGAATTCCGGCCAAATCAATTAGAAAGGGTTTTTAGTTCACTGTTTTGCTAGATTCTCAAACACTGAAATTTGATAAGTGAGAGGAAGAGAAAGCTCGTGGGTTTATAAATTAGTGTGATGAGTAATCCTATACAACACGGTTTATGTTGTTCAACCTATATTACTAAGATACGTAGAAAAATAACTTTGAAGAACTTGGTAAGAAACAACAAGATTTAAAGAGTATTTTCAAAACTAGAAATTTTAAACCAATAAAGAAAATTGAATTTGAAACAGATTAGCAATAATATATAAAATATTTTTCTCAAAGAAGAAAATTGAGCCCACCGCATAGTGTGTCCTTAAGTAAATTATTCCCCTCAAGTACTCGAGGTTAATGGAATATATCCTCCTAGGATAGAACGACCTTACTCACTGTGTATTCGTACCTAAAACCATGGTGTCAGCGAACCACTCGACAATAGTAAAGTACACTTAGAATACTAGATTTAGTAAAAGAAGAATAAGTTCAAAAATTCATTATTGAAAATGTCATGACTCAATTCCTCGAGCGATGATGGCGCCTACTATAACCCACCAGTAGGCAAGCCAACCCGTATCCTGGAACCTACAAAAAGTGGGATTGAGGGCATAAACTAAACTCAAACTAAACGGTAACATAATTAACATAATCATAGAAGAAGAAGCGGAAGCAAGCCAAAAATATATACAAATGGAAGATCCCTCCCAAAACCTGGAAGTCACATGTACAGAGCTGCTAACAAAAAGATTACAAGTCCCAAAAGTGGACCACAGAAACAGACTGTCTCAAAAAGCAAAAGACAATGCAACATGTATAAACAGAAGGAGGCATGTAACTCCAGGACATTGTGGGCTCACCCTCGACTCCGAATCTGACCACAGCTGGCTCGACGTCAACACTGGTAGCTGGTAGTTGGTGCTCGGACCTGCATCACGAAAATAGATGCATAGTGTAGCATGTGTACCAAAACAACGGGTACTCAGTAGGCATCATAGGTTGACTGAGCAGAAAAGCAAAAACAGTAAGAGATGTAAGAATATAAACTACGACCAGAAACCGAAATGCGAAATCTAATAGGTATGCACACGAGTGTACTAACACACAAAGACAAAGAAGAATAAACAACTAAATCCGACCGGGCTCCCATAAACTTGACGGGTTCACTCATGCGCAAGTTAAAGGTAAAACCCGAGCGGACCCCCATAAGCCCAACAGGTACAAGGAAGAGCTAGCAACGAATTGAGAGGATTCAACTAAGTTTCCCAATATTTCCACCACCTTCCACAGACTTGAACTGAACCAATCTATATGCCTGAAGCTTATCCAAAAATGAAAATTAAGGATCACGGACTTGAACCGAGATCTGGAGTAACCGAGGACTCAAACCCAAGCTATGGATAGTCGTGGACTCAAACCACGTATAAATATAACCGAGGTGCAAGTAGACATGGACTCGAACCAAGCTAAAAGAAAATACCAAGGCAGGGACTCGAACCCCGCCTGGTGGAGTAAATAGGGGACTTAAACTATGGACAAAAGCGAATCGGCAAGTAGCCTCCAAACCAAGAATAAGATAACCTGAACCGGTGGAGAATCGGGGAAATATAGATATACAATTCTAGAAGCGAAGTTACTGCCTAGCCAAGGTTCAAACTATCAGACTCAAATCTGCTATATCAGTCTATAAGCCGCCCGAAGCGACGTCGGAGAGATTTCAAGGCCTAATGGCACCAAAAGTATGCAAGTCTATGGCAATCACTAGTCCAAGCCTAGACTAAAGCCAAACATTCTTTCAATAATAAACACAAGCCATGCAAAGGCACACCACATGGTACATATAATCAACAATAACAACCAACATGCTTCAACTATCCGAAAACCTGCAATAAAGCCTAAGGCATGGATTCTAGAAATCTAACAAGAGCAACCACCAATTCAACCCTAAATTCATACAAATCAACATACAATCACTTAATCATGTTCAATCTAAGAAGAGGAAGCCATAGCCTAACTGTGGGCCGACCACGCGTGCTCCAAATGACGTCGCTGGAGCTTTCCTCTTCCTTATGGCCTCGAAATACTGCCACACTGTAAAAAATAGAATCACAACCTCAGCACGGTCGTTTTGACACTAAAATTACCAAAATCGGAGTCGGACCAATTTCGGAGTAAAAAATGAGAATGTGGGACCCGCTCTGATAATTCTAGAATTGAATCCATGAAGAGGTCCACTACACCTCCCCGAACTTGTGTTCCAAAAGGGAACACGTTTCAGGGCTCGGAACGTTCAAAACAGGCACCATGCAAAAGCTCAACAATTGAGCTCAATTATGAACTAGGAAAGCCTACTACACAGCTGTTTTACCTCAAATGAAGCTCTTCCGACACTTTACGATCAATCACCCACAAAGCCACAACAATTTCGAACCCAGAGGACTTGGAATCACTCAATTCCGAGTTAAAATGAGCAAGAAAAGGCCAATTGAAAATTGCTCCCTTGAGCTAATTAGCGTCTTGTTTTTAAATAAAAGACCAAACTGATTTGCCCTCCGCGAATGCGGCTGTAGTAGCCCGCGACCGCGGAGGCAAGGGTCCCAGACCTTCAGCAACGCGGAGGGCTTCCAGCGAACGCGGAGACCTTCTCGCAAACGCGGAGAGGAAAGGGACCGAGCTCCGCGAACGTGGTCCCTGGTCCACGAACGTGAAGAAGGATGGGATCTGCAGCATCAGTTGCTGCAACAGCTGATTTTGGAAGTTGCCAAGTCTCCGATAGGGTACTCGGGATTCGTTCGGAACAATGTGCACTCGAACGAGATATGCTCCCCCACTAAATTTGGCATTCCGGACTCAATGGCGCGGTCAAAATTTCCATACGAGGTCATTTTGATAAAAAGTGGGTCCCACACCCAAATGCCATTTTAAGCCAAATTCCACAACGGGCCTCATGATTAGATAGAAAGCCCCAGGAAGCGCATAACGGGTCGTTCTAGACCAAACTCGCATTTTGGAACTAACCACACTGACGGAATTTTCATCCAAGCACATTTTCTAAGAATGTTGACCAAAGTCAACCTAAGGCCAAATTTCGAAGGCTAAAGCACCAAATGGTCCAAAAGTCGCTCTGAACGCCTCTGGACTTGTGCTGAGCATGTTACTAGCCTAATTTG
This sequence comes from Solanum appendiculatum, assembly GCA_018342035.1. Taxonomy (NCBI): domain Eukaryota; kingdom Viridiplantae; phylum Streptophyta; class Magnoliopsida; order Solanales; family Solanaceae; genus Solanum; species Solanum appendiculatum. The sequence goes on from JAGDQO010000110.1 coordinate 965,714, forward strand.
GTCATTCCGGAGCTGATGGAACTGTTAGAATTCCGTTATGAGGTCGTTTACCTAAGGTTATGACCGAAATCAACTTTTCAAGTTTCAAAATCTCCAAAACACTAAAACTCGCATAAAATCCTAACGTACGACCAGGCGACCGAATAGTCAGTGCCAGCAAGTCATGAATGACTTGGGATCACTACAGAAATGTTCTAAATGACAGAATGAATGCATTAACTCAAAAATGACTTGGAGGGTCATTACAAAAAAATGAGAGGAAACCCCTCTATTTATAAGCAACAAAGGGTAGTGGGAACATATGTTGATTGTGCCTTATCAGAAAGGTCACGACCCTTTTTAAAAGTCACAAGCGTTCGAAAAGGTCACAACCTTTCATAAAAGTCACAACTTTTCATAAAAGTCACAACTCTTCATAAAAGTCGTAACTTTCTGTTAAAGTCATGAATCTTCATAAAAGTCACAACTCTTTATTTTCCATTCACACCTTTTAAAACCCAACAATCCCCCGCATGAATAGGAAATGACTCTAGGACAATGAAACAAACAAGTGTGTATACTTTACAAGCAAGAATTAATTGCATTTGGATAAGTAGGTTTCTCTTTGAACTTTTCGTAGTGAACATATGTTAGATATACTCGATCAATGGGTAGATTTGATATCTTTGAACTGTCAAACTTTGGTGTATACCAAGACAACCACATGTCACACAATCAATCCTTTACCATCTATGGTTCACACTGTTGTGTTAGTTTCAGCCTTAAACACCTCCTAGTTTCATGAGTGTATAGAGAAATGGGCTTTTACAATCATCCTCTTTGAAGCAGCTTACACTTCAAATTCACATAGGTGATTCATAACCGTGTCATCACGTAGATACACTATTTGGTCAAATTTGCCAAACTTAGAAACCATTAAAAATTTAATCTTTATAAACTTGTTAAAAAGCCCTAATGTTTTATCCTTTTTCCTGAACATTGATATCATCACGAAAATGGATTGAGTTATTTGAAAATACCGAATCACTAGTCACAACTTTATTTGATCTCCTTGAACGTAGTTCTTGGGATCTCTTGTCTGCTAGGTAGAGTTACCGTCATGATGACTTGTCCTAAGCCTTAAATCCATTCCCTTTAGATGATATTATCCTTTGACATTACATAGTCAATTGTGATAATTCCACTAGAGAGTAGTTTTTTAACGGTATTATGTCTACGTCTTATATAATAATACATTCTATTATACATCATGCTCATGCCCTACCTATTGCATCTTGACTATCAAAGTGTATGCATAATGATGCCAAAGGTTTGAGCCAAAACGAATATGTTTCAAGAAATTTTGGAGCCATTCAATTTATTCACCGGACTTATCTAGAGCGATAAACTAAAATTCCAATATAGAGTGAGCCATACATGCCTGCTTGGAAGATTTCCAAGAGACTGCTCCTCTACCAAAATTAAATACATATCCACTCATGGATTTTACTTTATTTGACCCGGTGATCCAATTTGCATCATGATATCCTTTCAATACTTTTGGATATTTGTTATAATGCAAGCATAGTTTTGAGTATGTTTTAAATACCCCAAAACTCTTTTCATTGTCATCCAATGAGTTTGATTGTGATTACACGTGAACTGACTCGATTTACTAATAGCACATGCTATATCTGATCGCGTACACTTCATGATATACATCATACTTCTCAATGCTCTATCATATTCCAATTTTGAGTCACTTTCATCTTCATTCTTTTGAAGTGCGAAGCTCACATTTATTGCAGTCTTGACAATATTGAAATCCAAATACAGTTCTAAGGATTCTTATACCTAAGATCACATCAACAACTCCAATGTCTTTCACATTAAAGTTGCTTTCTAGCACACACTTTGTAGCATTTATGTCATAAGTGTCTCTATTGATGATCAACATGTCATCAACATACAATCAAACAATGACCTTGTGATTTGGACTGTCTTTAATTTAAACACATTTATCACTTTAATCATTCTTAAATCCATTTGGCAATATAATTTGGTCAAATTTTGCATGTCGATGTTTGGGTGCTTGTTTTAGTCCGTAAAGTGACTTAACAAGTTTACACTTTTTTTTTCTTTCCTAGGAACCACAAAGCCCTCGGGTTGTTCCATGTAAATTTCTTTCTCCTATTCTCCATTTAAGAGAGTTGTTTTTACATCTATTTAATGAATTTGAAGGTCATATACTGCAGCGAGGAAGATCAATCATCTTCCAAGTATGGTTGCTCAAGATTGAATCAATCTCACTATTAACCACCTCTTTCCAAAAGGATGAGTCCGTATAAGACATAGCTTCTTTAAATTTTTGAGATTATACAAAATAAAATATTAAGCAAGAATTATGTAATATAACTAAGGCAAATTATTAAATACACTGAAAATAAAATATAATAAAACTCCAATGTGCATACAAAATATAATAGAAAGCAAATTTGTTCAAATTTGTTTTAACTAACTAACTAATTAATTAGATTTGTTTGAAAAGTAGAAAAAATTGATATTACTCAACATTAAATTTCACTATCAACCATTAAAATAAATATCAAACGAATATTTCTCACCTGAGAAATTTCAGTTAAAGAAGGGGAAGGCGAATAACAACAAACATTGTTCAAGCTGCAATTAAAACAAAAACATTAAATAGTGTCTTTTAAGTTCCATGAGAAAAGCCACCCTCTAGGAAATCATTGAAAAGTAGAAAAAATTGATATTACTCAGCATTAAATTTCACTATCAACCATTAAAATATATATCAAACAAATATTTCTCACCTGAGCAATTTCAGTCAAAGAAGGGGAAGGTGAATAACAACAAACATTGTTCAAGCTGCAATTAAAACAAAAGCATTAAATAGTGTCTATTAAGTTCCATGAGAATAGCCACCCTCTAGGAAATCAGTCATTTGTTAAATATATAATTATGAATCTAAGAAAGAAAAGGAATGAAGAATTCAAATGTAATTAAGAGAATTAACTATATGTCATTTGGATTGATATGTGAAATACTTGTGATATACGTTCACATGTTACGGAAAAATGCTTATTAATTATAACTAAAACTTTTGAGTAAGAAGAATTGGATATTAATTTATTTAAATCTCAAGAATCTATTAAATTTATTATCAAAAGAAAGAATTATTTTTTTTTAAAACGTACTAAGAAGTTAAATACAATACTGAAGTAATTTAGCAAAATTTGATCATGTCTCATTAAATGCAATAGGAGTTAATATATTTATTTATTAAATACTTTATAACATTTTAATTTACTGTAGGGGTAAAACTGTAATCTAACTTTTGTCTAAATTTCTTCCCACTTATAATACATACATATATATATATATATATATATATACACACACATACACACATGAAAAGACAACTATTTTGAATAGTTGTGTCCCTTTAGAAATATAAAAGGATTCTCATAGGAGAAACTAACGCATCTTCTTATTCTCTAAAAGTTCAAAAAGAATAGGCACTTCTGCTTCTTCTCCTTCCTCCTTCTCCAGTTCTTGTAAAGTTCCCGTAAAGATTCTTGTGAAGATTTCTTCTCTGAAGAGTGTTGGAACGGATCTGTAACAAGGTACAGTTTTAGATTGTGACTTTATATGGTGTAGTTCGTCTTTGTATGTGATTACACTTTCTGACTAGTGAAACGAATTCAATGATCCTGCAAACTAATTGTTTGATTATTAGATGACAATTTGTTTGGGCATGACCTTGATGCTTGCAATTAGTACAATACAGAGGAAGATTATCATAAACAATCTCCGGAAAGTGGTCCAAAATCTTACCAAATTCTTCATCCAAATATTGGAGTTTAATTCGTTTAGGGTGCTTGTCCGACGGATCAAACTGATACAATTAGTATAATACAAATAGTGGTCACCATTAACCTGAGTATAACCAGATTGATGCGATAAAACTGATACAAATTCCACATATTGGTCACAACAAATTAAAACATGTCTTGTAGAAAGTAACCCAATTAAACATTGACTTTCGATAGCAAATTGTTTTGGAAGAATGCTTCACAACTCTTGGGTTTCTGGTGCACCATACAAGAACTTCATCACAATGGCTTGGTAAAGTCCCTCTTTAGTAGCAAAGTCGTCTAACTCCGTAAACGTGAATTGTAGGGTTGGCTCTCCATGTACATATTGGATCAATTTCAGTTGTCTTTTTGGCACAGATTGTGTGGGCATTTTAGATATGATTTGTGCAGCATATGTAGGTTTTTGTACTGGCTCTCCCTCAACCATACGCTATGGAGAGGACAAGAAAGCCATGGGAGGCCTTAAGTTTCCATTCCAGTCACCTAGAGAGGAGAGCATTTTAGGTTTTGACCTTAGATTCTATTGATTATGATTGTTTAGCATGTCCTTGATTTTTTCTGAAGCTATTTCACCATCAATTCCAAATGCATTTTGATCTTTTGATACAACTTTCTTCCACGTGATTTTAGGTCTATGTACCTCATTTCCTTTTAATACATGTACTTACCATGGTTTCACACATATAAGTCAGTGTATCTAAAATCAACTAGACCATGATCAAACCATCTCATTTTGTTTTACTTTTGTAGGTTTATTTATATAACTATACTCTGGGAACGTCTGTTGCATGCTTATCCCAAATAATAATGTATTCATCATAATTTCCACACAATCAACAAATTTAGAAGTTCTGAAATTTCCGAGTGATAAATCAGTTTTGATGTAACAAAATACATTGCAAGTTGCTGGATTATAGCCGCCTTTTATTTTACTTACTCCAGGCATTGACTGAACACAAGAAAACTCAGCATAGTATTTGGTCTTATGAACTCAAAAAAGGAAAGCTCTCTTTCACAAGGACAGTATTTGCTTCCAAATGCATTTTGATCTTTTGATACAACTTTCTTCCACGTGATTTTAGGTCTATGTACCTCATTTCCTTTTAATACATGTACTTACCACGGTTTCACACATATAAGTCAGTGTATCTAAAATCAACGAGACCATGATCAAACCATCTCATTTTGTTTTACCTTTGTAGGTTTATTTATATAACTATACTCTGGGAACGTCTGTTGCACGCTTATCCCAAATAATAATGTATTCATCATATTTTCCACACAATCAACAAATTTAGAAGTTCTGAAATTTCCGAGTGATAAATCAGTTTTGATGTAACAAAATACATTGCAAGTTGCTGGATTATAGCCGCCTTTTATTTTACTTACTCCAGGCATTGACTGAACACAAGAAAACTCAGCATAGTATTTGGTCGTATGAACTCAAAAAAGGAAAGCTCTCATTCACAAGGACAGTATTTGCTTTGGAGGCTATTGAAGCAGACAAGGGAGGAACTTCTTTTGTTAGATATTCTACTACCAGCTGTCTTTCTAATGGTTGTATTAATTCAGTACCGAACAATGTTTGTAACGCTACAAGTAATGTGGCCGACCCTGTTGTATCGATGCATATTATATAATCAATGTTAACTCATCTTTCTACCAAAAAAACAACTGAAAGTATTTGATCAAATGGCAAGAATGGTGACCCAATGGACCAACATATATCTTTTGTCCTTGTTTCATTAGAAAAAAGCTGCAAAGTGGTGTGTATATTAGTATTCGACGACAAAAGTCTAGGAAAAAGAATGAACAGCTTGATTTAGTTCAAAAATATCAAATTCACCTCATCAAAGGCTTCAAAAATGTCGATACTAAGCTGATGAATGGTACAAACAACGGTTCTTTCTGTGTCAACAGTGTTCCTAACAGTTCTCATAACAATTGCAGCAGCCCTTTCATCCATCCTGGAGGTTGGTTCATTCATGATGACAGAGGAGTTAGCCACTATAGCTCCACTGCAATGGTCAACCTTTTGCGTTGTTCAGTTGAGAGACCTTAGACCCCACCTACTATGGCTGATCTTAAAGGTCCAAGCTCCACAAGATGCATGACTTCCTCAACAAACATCTGCACACAAGGATAAATAAATAGGAATTTTTTACATGAATTCAATCTTCTTTATTGTATTTAATTGATCTTTGGGTGATATTTATGTTAAGGAAGAATTTTTTTCATAAGAACCAACCTTTCTGGTAAACGCAGCCAAGCTGAGTATACTAATGACTCATACACTGTAACATAATGTGCAAACGTATCTTGCTTCTTAGGAAAGTCTAAAATCTTGATGTCACCCTCAATCTATCCTCCTGTCATTCTCCCAGCCAATACATCCATCAATGTTGTTTTTCCAGCTCCACTTACTCCCATCAAATCTGTCAAAACACCGGGCCTGAAAGCTCTACTTACACCCTTAAGGAGTACCACCCTGATCTTTTGAAAATGGAGGATTAGCTAGTATTGCTAAATTTAGTTACCTGAGGTGATGAAATGCAGTTCAATATTGGAGTCTTCTTTCTCAATGTTTGGGCATTTCAGTGTCTTCTGATATCATAGGTTGCGGCTTACCAAATTCTGTAGATATTCATAATAAACATTTAACATTTTTTGCCCATAGGGAAATATAAATGGAGAAATTTGAGAGGTACTCAATTATTAGGTAAGTGACTGTAACACTGTAGCAGGCCCCGTTCCGAGTGATTCTCCCCCAATAAAAATCCTCCACATATGTTGTTCCAAAAACATAAACATGTGTTCATAGATTTGATTAGATATATAAATTTAGAACATTATACAAAACAATTGCAATGGCAGTAGGAGTTGGCATAAATGGTTATTTATCTAGTAAATCTTTGGAATATTTGATAATGCATTCAACACCTTGTTTAAAAACCTGGTTCTTGTTTATCAACCACACATTATCTAATGAAATACAATCTCTTTTGATAAGTTCTTTAGGAAGGACCATATAAGAAGTATTCGAATCAATCCAAATGTGACCAAAACAAAAGGCATAGTAAGAGGAGGGTCCTTCTCTTCTTCATTTAGACGAAACTCAATTCCTTGAACAATGAGGCTACGCTTCCAACCGAGATGCCTAATCTCCATTAATCCCGTTTAAATATCTCCATCTTGTCCTATATCATTGAAAAAGTTTCCCATTTTGAATTGAGTCAACCCATCACCTCTTTTCAAGGTTAGCGTCATTCTAGGTCCTCGTCCTGAAAAAGCAAACAACTTTAGCTTGTTGCACTAATTCATTCGGAATCAACAAGTCTAACAACTTCCTTAGAATTTCTAAGCCTATAAAATCCATCTTCTAATTTGAACACTAAATAAGCAAAATAACAGGTTCTTCTCAACAACATTCCAGTTTCAATGTTGTCTCGGTTATCAAGCCAACAAATCCAATTAAATTTAGCCACTTCAGAGAATTTATAAGAAAATTTACACTTCCTCAGTAATTTTATTTAACAAAGTAATTTCTTTCAAAATTTAGAGTGCATAGAAAGGAACCGCAAAAATATAAAACACGGAGTCCGGGAGACAACCATTCTCAATACTCTGGTGTACTACCCCATATAATACCAAGTTCTCGTACTGCGACCACAAAACATTTCTTCCCCATTTTCATATCTAGTAAAAAAATCTATTTTACTAGCCAGATCAAATCACATATATAAAACATTTGGATTTAAAAATAAACAAAAAGGACAAAAAAGGCACTAGACCTCTCTTTTGGAGTCCGATTGCGATCACAACGGACCAAACACGCTCACTTGACATGACTAGTTACTTGAAAGGTGGCCGGGATCTATGCCACCTAACAAACCTAATGAATGGGACATTCCATTCATTGGCCTGTTCATATCCGGTTGGGTTGGGCCAGTCACGTGAAGACCCTGCCCACTAATAACTCCCACAGTCATGTTAAGTGAGTGTAGTTGTCCTGTTGTGATCCCAATCGAACACAATAAGAGTGGTCTAGTGCCATTTTCGGCATTTTGGTTTGTTTTTAAATCCTAATGTTTTGTCTGTGGGATTTGATTTGTCAAATAGAGTTGTTCGCTTGATAAGAAGACAGGGACGAAATGTTTTATGATAGCAACAAGAGAACTTGGTATTATATGTGATGGTACACCAAAGTATTGGTAATGGTTGTCTCACCCGGATTCCATGTTTTATATATATATTTTTTTTCCATGTACTCCAAATTTTGAAAGAATTTACTTTAGTAAATATAATTACTGAGAAAGTCTCAATTTTTTTATACATTCTCTAAAGTGGCTAAACTTAATTTGATATGTTGACTTGATAAACGAGGCGAAGTTGACACTCAAATGTTTTTGAAAAGACCCAGTTATTTTGCTTATCTAGTGTTCAAATTGGAAGATGAATTTTATGGCCTTAGAAATGCAAAGGCAGTTGTGATATTTGCTTGATTCCAAAAGTGACTATGAACAGAGCAACGGGCTGAAGTTGTCCATTTTTCAGGACGAGAGCCACGCTAGCCTTGAAAAGAGGCGATGGATGAATTGTTATTTGAAGTTATCCTAAAGTTTTGATGATTTAACAAACTATGGGACCTAGTATCAGCCAATGACGTTGCATTAGGTTTTTTGTTCCATCTTGTAATAGTTACCTTGACATGGGATACAAAGTAGTTTTTGCATTGGAAGAATTACATAGAAAAATCCATTATCTCGAAGAAATACTTCTCATATGCAGCAAGTGACCTGATCGAGTGATCTTCTGTATTTAGTTGTTATTTGACAATAGGTAACATGTGCAAGAACAGAACTAGGAAATCCTGCATTAGAAAGAAATGGAGTTTAGTCAATTCATTAGTGTTCTTCAAAAAGAAATTATTCCCTCTATTCTATTTTACATGATGTTGTATATTTCCTGATCAGTTTGTCCAAAAATCGTTGACACATTTCTATTTTTGGAGATAATTTAACTTTAAATTTTGTATTTTATCTTCAATGAAATGCTTTTATAGCCATGAAAATCACTTGACATGTTTAATAAATCCCATGAGTTCCAATTGTTTTTCTTTCTTGAATATTGTATTTAGTCAAACTAAGACAAGTAAATTGAAACTAAAGGAGTAATGTACTATATGGAATATGAAAACTTACCTTCTTCACCATCAACAATGAAGTAGGTTAGAGTTATGTAAGGACGGGGACTATCATGCATGTGCTTTCTCACCTTCCAGACAACTTTGCTAAATCCTTTATGGCTACCTTTATTTACGAAGTTTTAGTTACATCAGAAACAGAAAGGAAATTTGGGTAATGGAGGCAATAGTGGAAGAGAAAGCAGAGGTAAAAGGAAATGTAGTTAGTACCACGTATCATGTTTTTGCCTTCATTGAGAACAAGCTTATAAAGGGTTCCATTCAAAGTAAATTGAGCACCACCAATCCGTTTAACGACTCTTCCAAGGGTGGCTCCTAAATAACTTGTAACATTCTGCACCAAGTTACTTTCATTGGTGAAAACAAATGGGGCTATATTTTCTTCAATGTACTTCATATCAATAAAAAATATGGTAGTGTTTTAGCTGATATTATAGACAAGGGATGTGGTGTTTGTTAGGAAAGAACAACAATTAAATAGTGTCAAATGACTCTAGATTTTGACATGGCACAAAAAAAAGTAGGAGTGGCTACAGGACTTGGGGACTTGAAACAAAATCCATATAAATTTAATTTCATAAAATTCAGACATCTATGAGATAAAATATTTACTTTCTAAACTACGTATTACTCAAATGGGACAAAGAGAAAAGCATATATAGCGGACAATTTGCAGGAAAAGAAATGAATGTGCGCAAAAGAGGACAAATCAAAATTCAAAGTAGTGGTAAATGTACTAATTGATAGAAATAAAATTACCGTAATTTAGCCGCTCATCTGAGGAACCTCAATCAAAATCCCTAAAGTTAGAAATCAACATATAAATTATAATTGAAAGTTTTTATTAATTATAGCTATATATATGGCCTATTAATTTCCAGTGGTTGAAGTGAAAATTTTTATAAATTGCATTAAGGAAACCTTAATAGCTTAATTGGTTGGTTACTTGAACTTTCACTTTGATGGTGAGGTTCGACTCCCCGCCTTATAAACTCTTCCCCAATTTCCCAATGCTATTTACTTATTAGACTCAAAACTAGAATTTGATAAAATAGAAGAAAAATCTTAGAAAAGGGAAAATTAAAGTAGGCACATTCAAAAACAACAACATACTGGTGGAATCCCACAAGTGGTGTCTGAGGAGGGTAGAGTGTACGGAGACCTTACCATTACCTCGTGGCGTAGAGAGGTGAACAACAGAAATCACATGCAGTCTAGCGAAAAAGAAAGTCCCACAGGAATTGTGTCGCCACTCAATAGCTTTGGGGAAAATACAATAATTAGAATCACATAAAAATGATCCCTAATAAGGTATCCAAGTAAATTAAATGTCAATCTCTTACCTTAAGGATAAGTAATACACATTGTTTAGTGAATTCAATATTTCAATGATTTGGTGAATGGGAAAGGGTTCTTGAATTTTGATCAAACACTTTTCACATTCTCTCTTACAAATGAGTATGTTAGAGGTTTAGTACTAATCAAAATCTTTTTAAGGCTTTTGCTGAAGGGATGATAAAGATGGGTGATTTACAGTCTGGGCACTGGTGAGATTAGACGCGATTAAAAGATGGCTAATAGCCACCAATAGAGTGTTGACGTCTTGTTTGAGACTTCAAACAGAAAAGAGTAAAAGTCTCTTTGTTATTTTATTGCAAAAATGTAACACAACAAAAACTATATGAATTCTCACTTAATACTACCCTTATAATAAAACAACAAAGAGATATTTAGTCTTTTCAGTTTGAAGTCTAAAATAAGGCTTCAACATGTGGTCGGTATCTATTAGCCACCCTGCAATCGCGTCTAATCTCACCAAGTCGCCTAGAGTGCAAATCACCCATATTTATCATTCCCTAACCAAAAGCCTAGAAATGTTTTTCTTAATTTACATTTAACTCTCTAACATATTCACTTGTAAGTGAGTAAGTGAAATGTGTTTCATCAGAATTCAAAAACCCTTTCCCATTCATCAAGTCTTTGAATATTAATTGTCAAATATTGAGCTGTCAATGGAAATAAAATGAAACTTTCAATATTTCCTCCTCTGTTAGTTTTATCTATTTTTTTAGTGTATGAAACTTTTTGCATCTCTAAATTTTCCAAATTTATCTAGCAATGGCTTAAATGGGTAACAAATTAAAATTTTGTGGAAATTGGATGTCGGATCAACAATTAAGAAAGAATGAATAGAAAGTAATGAAAATGTTTCTCTCATTTTGTTTTTGAGGAAATAACTAGACTGATAAAAAATTCACTCTTTACACAGAACACATGTCATGCATTTATTGGTTTGGTAATTTTCGATGCAAGAAACTTTATTGAGACCCATGAAGGGAAACTTTCACACTTTCCCAAAGGTATGCACGGGTTTTGGCCAAGAAATTTATTAATATTGTTGTATTTAGTCACTATACGTTAGTCACACTTATGCTCCAATTCTACTAAACAAGGATTATAACCTAAACCCTCAATTTCAAAAGATCTATAACCGTAGCTAATTATAAAACTCGAATCCTAGATTACAATTGTGAACATCACTTCCAGACCGAAACTTAATTATAAGCCGCTGACAGATCTATAAAACTAGTTATATAAAAAATGTAAGTAATCTCATGAACATTACGGACTTAGAATACCAAGAAATAATTAGAAGAATACTTGATTTCGCCATTGCTCCAATCTCTTGCAAGAATGAACAGGCTAAAGCTTCCTTTCCTTCTATGTTAGGAGACAATTTCAATGGCTGCACTTACCAAGATGAGGAGTGGAGATGTGACCAAACCACATATTTTTAGGTTTAAAACCCTTGATCTAGTGGGCTTCCATCACAGGCTTATATGCATATGTTCGCACATAGCCTTCAGTCTCGTGAAGCCCACATCAGTATAAAATGATTCAAGCCTAACAAGAAATCCAACAAATTACCTCAGAAAATAATATCCACCAAATATATTTATTTAGCCCCTTTTTTTTAATTGAATTCAATAATTGAGTTGATGTTAAACCCCCATACAAAATAGCTTTCAACATTCTTCAACTCGGACAACATTAACTTATTTTTCAACATTTTAATGCATTTTGTTTTAATATGACTCTTAGGCTAAATGGCATGATTTTAATTGTGGCATCAAATTAGAAAAAACAGAGTGGTGGAACATCACTTTGAACATGATCAAGTCAAACAAAATCATTAATGTTGAATCGTGGTAGTAGTACTTGCATTAATTAATGACATGACCAGTCCATGGTCGCAAATATTAACAATTTTTCCACATTGACCCATTAATGTGGAAGTGTAGCAAACAAATAGTTAACATAGATTTCAAATCAAATTATTTCATTGTCGGTCTTCAACGATTTTCTATATCATTCTATCAACATGCACGCCACTGAAAAAAAACAATTTATAATTTTAATATGATAAAATTAATTGTGATAATTATTATTAATAAAAAATAATTTTAATTGATAGCAAATAATAATTTAATACTCAATTGCAATTTGAGAGAAATTAGAGAGATAGTAGGAAGGTTTGCGGAAAAAACTAAGAAGACGATGTATTTATACTCTTGATTTTATTTAACTACTTAAGACAAATTGTTACCTACAGGTCCTAAGTGTCACACCTCGAGCCTACACCCTAGATGTGGCCGGCATTCGGAGACCATTGTTGGCCCCAAGCGAACCCTTGGTCTGGCTAACTATGATTCACATGGCTCAATGAGATACGTGGAAGCTTTAATAGATGAGCATTTAAATCATTTAAAGAAAACTCTAAAACATTGTAACACCTCGAATTAGAGAAAGGCTAGAAAAGGGTAAAGCGGGCATGTCAAGAACCCAAAAGTGGACCATGGAACCCTCCATGGAGCCCTAGACGGGCCGTGTAGTCCATTTAGGGACTCATGGTATGGTCCTGAACCTGCCCCAAGCAGGTGTCCCTCCTACAGACACCTAGATGGCTTGTGGTGAGGTTGACGGAGCGTCCAAGGGGTCGTCAAGTTGCCCACTCAGAAGGGGATTCTTCCCTAGTCACTGGTCAAGGACCACAGACATCTAAAAGGCCCGTGAAGCCCCACATGGCCAGTGAAGTCGTCCGTGAAGAGGGTTAATCAAACTTAGAGTTTAGAATCAACTTCAAGAGATCATATCTTTAGGCACAAAATGAATTATGTGGCCCATGGCCTATCAAATTAAAAATCTTTGAGCCCTCTTTCCAACGCCATCGAGTTTGCCTAATTTCAAGCTCACAGTAGAAAGTTATGTCGGGCAGAATTTCTTCATGACCCGTTAGACGGGCCGTGGTGGTCTAGACGAGCCGTTTAGGCCTCGTTGAAGTCAGTTCAGCAGTTTTTAAGTCAGGGTCTGTTGGGTCTTTTCGCAATTATTTTAACTCAATACTACGTCGTTTTACCTTCTACCCAAAGCCTTATATAAGGATTTTTACCCCCAAAATCACCCAATTCAATTCATTCTCTCAAATTTCCAAAAGAAGATTAAGTCATCCTCTCCATTATTTCTCTCTCTGAGGAAGAAGAAGAAGTCAAGTTAGGGTTTCAAGATCAAGTCTCCAATTCACCAATTTCTTAAGAGCTTTGAACTCCAAGGTATGATAGTGTTCACGTATGGAGCTCTTTCCTCCATAGGGTTCCTAAATTCTCCAATTTACAAGTTAGAAATCTCCAATTGAAGTTAGGGTTTTCTTCCATGTCATGGGTTCCTTTCAATGTTGATTTAATTGATTGTTTTATGAACTATTATGCATGAATTGAGATAATTCCATGTGTTTAAGATGAATCCCCATGAACCTATGCATAACCCATGTTTTCTAAGCTATGATGATATACTGTGGGTTTTGAACTATGAAAGGTGAGTTTATGAAGATATGCATGTTCTTTATGAAAGTGATGAAATTGATTTAAGATTTCTTGGAGAGTAAAGCATAATTGTTGTTGTTGTGAAAGGATATCTCATATACTACTCAATACATGCATGTGAAAGGGTTTTCTCACATAAGGATTCTTAGAGTTGAAAGGTTTTCTCAACTAAACTTTGAATCGAGAATTAGGAGCTATTATAAAGAAACCTAGCTTTGATTGGCTATTTGATCTGCCTTCTATAAAAGATAAGTCAAGTAAAGAATTATGACTATTTTGTGGGATTTATGCTTAGCACCGAGAGGATATTGAGATGGAAGCTCTCCCGTAGCTAGAGGCCAGGTTTCTAGTAGCAATCTCCTTATCCCATACCTATGTGCCACCATAGGATAATATCTTAGATAGACGATGATTGTCTTAGATAGACATTAGCTAATGGATCCACGTAAGCTAGAAGTTAAGGTTCTGACCTTGGCAAGTAAGGACACTCCTTTTTTGTGTGGGGCAGACACCGGATTCCATGTTATAGCTCACATGGTGTCTATGTCGGTTAAAGCTACTTCCCACAATAATGATGAACTAACGTTACTTCAAGAAGTACCTCACAAGTGTTCAAAGATGAATACTACTTGCATTGACCATGATTACGATGATGTTTTCTAACCTCTTATTTTATGGTTTTAACTTGGTCTTTGCATAACGTGAAAGGTCCTTTTTAGCATGATTTTATAACTCTATGCATTGCTATCATACTTGGTACATTTTTGTACTATCGCATACTCTTGCCTACATTGTTTCAGTAATGTAGGGCATGACAACTCCTCTCCATCCACTCGTGGCTAGATCGTTGTACTTGTGATTAAGAAAACTTGGTGAGTCCTCATACTTCAAGGACGACATCACGCTTATAGCTTTATGTCATTTTACCTTTGAACTTGTATGGGTTACGTCCCAATATTTTATTCTATTGATGTATTAGATGGCTCTGAGACTATGTTAGACTTCCGCTATTTTGTCAAACTCTTTATGATATAAAACTATCTTCTAAACTCTTAACTACTATTATCGTGTATGATGTATGCTAAGTGGCTTGTATGGGGCCTTTCGAGGTCTTATATGCCATGTCACATCTAGGGAGTACTTTAGGTCGTGACAAACATTGTCTAAAAATACTTGACATAAATGATAAGTTTCAATAAAACATCTGAGAAAAATACTGGAAATTGTCTAACTCTGTCTATCCATGAAGCCTCTATTATTTAAGATAGGTGTCAGGAAAAGACCTACGACACCTCAAATACCACTAAGAAAAGATATAGAAATGGGGTCCTCTAGAAGCAAGGAGGCCTCACAAAAAGCTGTTAAGAAGTGTGGAGTGATCTCAACAGAGCGCCTATTGATGATCCTGAACACCTGTATCTCCATCATAAAAAGATGCAGGTCGAATGGCTTTAGTACATTGATTGTACAAGTATGCAATAGGGCTGAGTAATACAATAACCAATCAGATGACTAGATACATATAAAGCAAAACAATTTATAAACAAGTAGTGAAAACTATTTGTACATTACAATAAGGTATGCAATATAAGCAATATGAAAGTAGAAAACTTTACTCCATGGGGAGTTTCTCTAATTGACAACTATCACTATGAGCCTAGCGATCATACAGTGTTTCACCCATATTGCAATGACCACCCTATAATTTGCCGGGGTATAGGATGCTAGCTATAACTGTGGATCCATCCAATAAGCCTTTTGTAGGCAAGGAGGATGTAATGACCCTAAAGGTCATTTTGGTAATTTTTGCAAAATGACCATTTTACCCCTCCCAAGAGTTGACCCGAGTCATGTTTGACCAATATCCGAAGTTGGTTTTGTGAATTTCCTTGTAATTTAAGAATTTTTGGAAAACTTTAAGATTTAGAAGCTTAAGATGTCAAAAAGTAAAATTTGATGTCATTCGAAGTTTCGGAACTCAGAATGGAATTCCATCAGCTCCGAAATGTGGAATTTGGTCTAGAAGAGTTGACGAAATCAGATTTGAGGCTATATCGTGGATTTGAGTTTGAAATTAGTGAAATTTTGACCATAGAGTTGGCTTTGGTCAACATTCGGAGATGATATGCTCGGAATTGAATTCTGATAATTCCGTTGGATTCGAGGGTTGAATTTAGGCCTAGGAGTGGCCTTGGTTGAATTTGAGAGGTCCCGAGCTTGTTTTGTGTTTTTAAGGCTTAAGTTAGTTTCGTTGCACTTTATCGGGTTTCGGGTCAAGAAGACGTCGAATTTGAATTTCAACGATTCCATTGAGTCTGGAGCGTCGAAATTAGTAGGGTAGCATATATAGTTTGTGTGCACAGGGTTCCGAACGAATCCCGAGGGTCCATTCAGAGACTTAGTTACATTGCTGATTTGTTGATGTCTGGTGTCTGCCTTTTTGGCCTCCGTGTTCGCAGAGCATTGTTAGGTTTGGCCTCCGCGTTCACGGAGGGTAATGGTCCGTGTTCGCGGAGTGCATTTTTGGCCTAAACAGTGTTAAGTCGGGAAAACACCCTTTTCACTAATTTAGACTTTGGGAGCTAGGATTAGGCGATTTTCAAAGAAATATTTCGTGGGAATCAATTGGGTAAGTGATTTTAACCCTTAATCTTCAATACCCATTGATTATAACTCGATTTTAACTTGAATTTGGAGATTTTAAAGTGAGAATTTGGTGGGGGGGGTTTCAAGAATTCTGGATTTTTTATTTAATGGTGATTATGAATTGATTTGAGGTCCATTTTTTAAACGGGTTTCACCAATGGATTCCTAATGCTTTGAGGACCATTTCCATGTAAAAATTTCCGGATTTAAACCCCATTTTTTAAAATCAGATTTTTGAGCCGTTTTGATCCCCCTACCCGAATTTTGTGTTCTTGGTGTCGATAGTTCCAGAATTTGATTGTGAATCATTATTTGAATAGATTGTGGTGTTCCGGATGTTATTCGGAAGGGGAAGGCTCCAATTATTCATTGATCGTGATTTTGGCTAAGGCAAGTGAACTTCTAAAACTCCGTAAATCTTGTAGAATTCCGAATTGCTTTTCTTGTATGTGTTGGGGACTAATGGGAATGGGGTTTCGGGTTGAATTCTTGCATGAACTAATCTTAATTGATCAACGGGTTAATAAAAGGCAATGTGTGCTAAAGTTGTGAACTAAGTGTAAAATGCCGTGATCTTGATATCGATATGAAATCGGTGAAATGCTATGATAGTTTTGATGTGATCGTGAACTTGATGAAATATCTCCTGCTCATTGTGGAATTTGGGAATAGACTTGAAATACTTGCTCATCAATTGATTCTAAATTTGATGAAAGGGTGATGAAATGGAGATTTGGTGACTTATAGTGTTGTGATTGTTGTATATGTTGATGTTGGTATAGTGTTGATAGTATGACGTGAATTGTATAGATATGAAATGTGTTGTGAATGTGAACACTATCCTTTCCTCATTATTTTTGTGAACATGCTTATTTGCATTGGTTCTGGAACACTTTGACGAGATCGATTGATACTTATGCCGATGGGAAATGGTTCCGGTGATTGGTACTTATGCCAATAGGAAATGGTTTCGGCGATGCCAATGGGAAATGGTTCCTGTGATTGATGATTATGCTGATGGGAAATGGCTCCAGTGGATACATGGACCTTGTGCATCCCCCATGGGTTCCGGTCTGAGATTCAACAGATGTGTATCATTAGGACAGGCATGCATCACTTTACGTGACATCACATTGCATTGCATTACATCTTATCTGTCATCGTGAGGTTGTGTATATGCCCCTTGTGCCTCTGTGATTGATATATATGATACTCATGTGACTTATTCGGTGATGCTGATGAGCTATTGTTATCTATGTGCTATATGTACTGTGTAGTCTAGATTGGGTTGATTTTCATTGCAGATTGTAGCTATGGAAGTTCGGTTGGGATGAAAGGAATTTGTGTATTCTATTAGATTTGCCTAGTTTTATTAGTTGACTTGTTGAGTACCATGTTGTTTGGTACTCACTCCTTGCTTCTGCACTTGTGTAGGTTTTGAGCCCGAACTGTGAGTTTTCTCCTTTTCTGATCCTTAGAGGCTTCCCAGGAGATTTAGAGAGGTAGCTATTGTCATCTAGCAGATTCTCTCTTACCCTATTTTTATGCTTTGTTCTACTTGAGAATCAAAGACATACTTGAGACTTGTATTTTCATTTGAATTAAGTTATTAGCGGCTTGTAGGTATGACAACCAGTCTTGGGGGATTGTTTAAGTTTGAAAGACTTCCACTTATGTTATTCTTCTTTAATTTGCTTATTTCCGCTGTTATTTCCATTTTGTTGTGTTTAGGCTGACTTGTCCTGGTAGGATAGCACAAGTGCCATCACACTCGGTTTTGGGTCGTGACAAATGGTATTAGAGCCATGTTCATAGGTCTCACGCGTACAAGCCAAGTCTAAGTAGAGTCTCGAGGATCGATACGGAGACGTCTGTTCTTATCTTCAAAAGGCTATGAAGACTATTAGGAAGCTTTCTTTATTTCATCATTTCTTATCGTGCGTGGTTACCATCGCTTGAGCTGAGTGTCGCGTGTTGTTTTGGCAGATGTCGAGAACCAGACCTTCTATTTCGAGCAATGGAGGGGAGGCAATCTCCAAGGCTGTTGTTGAGGCCCCAGTCAGAGGTAAGGGTAGGGGCTGAGCTAGAGGCAATGTTTGTGGACTGGTATGTGGTGGAGGTTGTGCCCAAGGAGCTGCTCCAGCTAGAAGCCGTGGTAGAAAGGCTTCCCTGAGCCTCAGGTTGCAGTTGGTGAGGACCAGGCTCCTCCAAGTTTTACGGCACCGTTGTTTCAAGAGACCTTATTGAGGATGCTAGGTGTTTTGGAGAGCTTTACTCAGGGTATTCCGGGCACGCCACTGGGTTCACATACTAGAGTAGGGGCGTAGATCGCAGAGCAGCATCAGAGTTCGGTTGTTTTGGATTAGGTGGGTCAGCCACCATTGGTTCCCGCATGAACTGTCGGACACAGGTTGCTCCAGATGTAGTTCTGACAGTGGAGGACCAGCAGTGTTATGAGAGGTTTCAAAAGATGAAACCACCCCAGTTTCAGGGTGGTAAGAGCGAGGATGCTCATGAGTTTTTGACCTTGTTCCATGAGATGCTTGAGGCTCTGAGGATGGTGGATGCGAGGGGTGTTCATTTTGTTGCTCTTGAGCTCTGTCAGCTAGAAGGGAGTGGTGGAGGTCTTATGTGGGGTCTAGGCCAGTGGGATCTCCTCCGATTGAGTGGGATGCTTTCTATGATGCTTTTTGGGATCGCTTCATTCCTTGGAGTGTATGTGAGGAGAGCAGGTTGAGGTTTGAGAGTTTGACTCAGGGTGGCATGTCTGTTACTGAGTATGAGGAACATTTCTGTCAGCTATCTCATCATGCCACGTCTTTAATTCAAGATAAGGGTTGAGAGGATCCGCAGATTTGTGATAGGGTTGACTTTCTCCATTAAATCCTATATGTTCAGATCAGCCTGTGAAGGGGCTTCCTTCCAGTCCATTGTGAGCACTGCTAAGGAGGTGAAGTTGTTGGCTCGAGAGGAGTTTGGGGATCCCAAGAGGGCTCGTTCTAGCAGTTAATTTTCCGGTGCCTCGTTTGGAGGCAGAGTTTCTCAGAGGGGCGGTAGCTCAATTCAATGGAAGATGCATGTTCATGCTTCACTGCTAGCAGCTGAGAGTGGACAGGTGTCTCGTGGGTCTCACAGCTCTGGCCGAGGTGGTCACGATACTTCATGTGGTTCATCACAGCAGCTCTCCGTTCTGAGATCTTGTTATAGTTGTAGGGATCTGGGTCATATGATTCGCCTGTGTAAATTTCAGACTCATACAAGGCCCCATCATACTTACTCAATAGCTCCAGAGAGAGATTCAGCACCTCCGGCTAGGGGTCGAGGCAGGGGTTAGACAGCAGGTAGAGGCGGCAGATCTTCGGATAGTGGTGTTGTGGCCCAACGTGGAGGTAGAGGTGTGGCTTAGATAGAAGGTGGTAGAGGAGCCCAGTGTTATGCTTTAATGGGGATACCCAAGGCTAAGTCTTCTGATGTCGTTATCACAGGCATCGTCCCAGTCTGCCATCGCTCTACGTGTGTATTATTTGATCTGGGGTCTACTTTCTCTTATTTGCCTACCTATTTTGCATCTGGGTTTGATTTAGTATGTGTTCGTATGCCTGTGCCTGTGCATGTTTCTCCATCCATGGGTGAGCTCTTAGTGGTGGATCGAGTGTATCTATCCTTTCTTGTTTCTTTGGCTGGGTACGACACTTGGGTAGACTTGATTATTCTGGGGATGGTAGATTTAGATGTGATATTGGTATGGATTGGCTCTTTCCCTACCATGCGATCATTGATTGTTATGCTAACACTGTCACCTTAGTAATGTTTGGTGTTCTGAGGGTAGAGTGGAAGGGTACTAGTGGTTCTTACCCTAGTAAGATTATCTCCTACATCCGAGCCTAGAGGTTGATTGATAGAGGGTATTTGTCCTATTTGTCTTTTATCCGGGATACTAGTGTTGAGTCTCCTTCTATGGAGTCCATTCCCGTGGTTCCGGAGTTTGCTGATGTGTTCCCTACTGATCTTCCTGGTGTCCCACTAGATAGGAACATTGATTTTGCTATTGACTTGGAGGCGGGTACTAAGCGCATCTCTTTTGGCCCATATTGTATGGCTCCAGCTGAGTTGAAGTAGTTGAAGGATCAGCTGTAGGACTTGTTGAGCAAAGAGTTTATTCGCCCTAGTGTGTCACCTTGGGGTGCACCGGTCCTTTTTGTAAAGAAGAAGGATGGTTTGATGAGGATATGTATTGACTATAGGTAGTTGAACAAGGTGACTATCAAGAAAAAGTATCCTCTTCCTCTCATTGATGATTTGTTTGATCAGCTTCAAGGTGTGGCATTGTTTTCTAAGATTCATTTGAGGGTCGGCTATTATCAGTTGAAGATTAGGCCATCGGATATTCCTAATACAGCTTTTCAGACTCGTTATGGTCACTATGAGTTCTTAGTGATGTCTTTTGGGCTGACTAACGCTCCTACAACATTTATGGAGTTGATGAACGGAGTGTTTAGTCAATACTTGGATTCCTTTGTGATAGTGTTCATTGATGACATTTTTACATATTCCAGGACCGAGGAGGATCATGTCCGTCACTTGAGGTTAGTTCTTCAGAGATTGAGGGAGTAGAAGTTGTATGCCAAGTTCTCCAAGTGTGAGTTTTTGCTCGAGTCAGTGCCATTCTTGGGACATGTGGTGTCCAAGGAGGGTATTAGAGTTGATTCGACCAAGATCGAGGTAGTTAAGGGCTGGACGAGACCTACTTTGCCTACATAGATTCGAAGTTTCATGGGGTTGGCAGGCTACTACAGACGGTTTGTGCAGAGTTTCTCCACTATTGTAGCGCCATTGACTAGATTGACTCAGAAGACCGTGTATTTTCATTGGTCCGATGAGTGTGAGGTGAGCTTTCAAAAGCTCAATAATTTGTTGACTTCAGCTCCTGTATTGACTCTTCTCGAGGAGGGTGTGGGTTTTACCGTATAATATGATACCTCCGAAGTTGGTTTGGGAAGTGTGTTGATGAAAAAAGAGAAGGTTATAGCCTATGCTTTTAGACAGTTGAAAGCACATGAGAAGAACTATCCTACCTAGGACCTAGAACTTGCAGCGATTGTATTTCGACATAAGCTGTGGTGGCACTACTTGTATAGGGTTCATTATAAGGTTTTCACTGATCATCGGAGTCTTGAGTACATTTTCAGTCAGAGGGATCTGAACTCGAGACAACACAGATGGCTTGAGTTACTAAAGGACTATGATATGACCATTATGTACCAACCCGAAAAGGCCAATTTGGGGGTCGATGCCTTGAGTAGGAAGACTCCTAGTATGGGGGGTCTCACCACGATTAGTGTTGATATGAGATCCTTGGCTAGAGATGTTTAGAGGTTAACTAATAGCTTTGTTCAATTGTGGGTCTCTAAGGAGAGTGGTGGTTTGATTGCATTCATTGAGGCCCGCTCTTCCTTGGTTGAGCAGACTCGACAGTGCTAGTTTAAGGATGAGAAGTTGTGTCTCATTCGAGACAAGGTGATGAGAAGCGAAGCTAAGGAGGTTGTACTTGATTCTGAAGGTGTTTTGAGGATTAGAGGTCGGATTTGTGTGCCCAAGGTAGGCGAGCTTATTATATTGATTCTAGAGGAGACCAATTGTTCTAGATATTCTATCCATCCGGGAGAGGTGAAGATGTATCATGATCTGAGTCAGCATTACTGGTGGTATGGTATGAGAAGGGATATTGCAGACTTTGTATCTAGATGTTTGACCTGTCAACATGTCAAGTGTGAGCACCAGCGGCCCGGAGGTGTGTCTCAGAGGATGCCTATCCCTACTTGGTAGTGGGACCGGATTACTATGGACTTTATTGTGGGTCTACCTACCACCGTGGGTGGTTATGATTCCATTTGGATGGTCGTTGATAGGCTGACCAAGTCCGCTCATTTCATTCCAGTACGGGTGAAGTATACGGCGGAGAAGTTAGCCTAGCTCTACATCAGTTAGATTGTTAGACTTCATGGGGTGCCACTATCTATAGTCTTGGATTGAGGTTCCTTGTTCACTTCACACTTCTGGAGGGCCTTGCAGCATGGTTTGGGTACTCGATTAGATATACAGCTTTTCACCCTCAGACAGATGGTCAATCCGAGCGGACAATTTAGGTGCTTAAGGACATGCTCCATGCTTGTGTGATTGATTTTGGTGCTAGGTGGGATTAGCATTTGCCTCTAGTGGAGTTTGCCTACAACAACAGCTATCATTCCAGCATTCATACGGCCCCGTTTGTGGCGTTGCATGGAAGATGGTGTAAATCACCGATTTCGTGGTTTGAGTCGACGAAGATGGATTCCTTAGACACTAATTTGCTTATGGATGCCATAGAGCAGGCTCGCTTGTTTCAGAGTAGGTTGTTGACAGCTCAGAGTCGACAAAAAAGTTATACCGATCAGAAAAGTCCAAGACTTGGTATTCATGGTAGGCGATCATGCTTGGCCTCAAGTGTCACCCATGAAGGGTGTCATGGGGTTCGGAAAGAAGGACAAGCTTAGTCCTAGATTCATTAGTCCTTTTGAGATTTTGGACCGAGTGGGAGAGGTGGCCTATAAGTTGGCCTTGCCACCTAGGTTATCAGTTGTGCATCCTGTGTTTCATGTTTCTATGCTTCGAAAGTACATCCCAGACAAGTCTAATGTGATTACACTCGATTTCGTGGAGTTGTGTTAGGATTTTACTTATGAGGAGGAGCCTACAACTATTCTTGATAAGCAGGTCTGTAAGCTTAGGACCAAGGAGATTGCTTCAGTGAAGGTGCAGTGAGGTCACTGTTCAGCTGGAGAGGCTACTTGGGATTCCGAGTCCGACATGCGTGCCAAATATCCTCAGGTTTTCGAGGCTCCAGGTACTTTCTTTACTTTATGTTCGAGGATGAACATGGTTTTTAGTGGTAGAAAATGTAATGACCCTAAAGGTCATTTTTGATAGTTTTTGTAAAATAACCATTTTACCTCTCCCGAGATTTACCCCGAATCATGTTTGACCAGTATCCGAAGTTGGTTTTGTGAATTTCCTTGTAAGTTAAGAATTTTTGGAAAATTTTAAGTTTTAGAAGCTTAATTGTCAAAAAGTAAAATTTAAGGTCATTCGGAGTTTCTAAGCTCGGAATGGAATTCTGTCGATTCCATCAGTTCCAAAATGTGAAATTTGGTCTAGGAGAGTTGGCAGAATTAGATTTGAGGCTATATCGTGGATTTGAGGCCTTGAGTTAGAAATTAGTAAAATTTTTACCATAGAGTTAACTTTGGTCAACAATCAGAGATGGGATGCTCGGAATCGAATTTCGAAAACTCCGTTGGATTCGGGGGATGCTTTTAGGCCTAGAAGTAGCCTTGGTTGAATTTTTAGAAGCCCCAAGCTTGTTTTGAGTTTTTGAGGCTTAAGTTAGTTTCGTTGCGCTTTATCGGGTTCCGGGTCGAGAAGACCTCGAATTTGAATTCCGTTGATTCTATTGAGTCCGGAGCGTCGAAATTAGTAGGGTAGCATATATGGTTTGTGTGCACGGGGTTCCGAATGAATCTCGAAGGTCCATTTAGAGACTTAGTTGCATTGCTGATTTGCTGATGTATGGTGTCTGCACTTTTGGCCTCCGCGTTCTCGGAGCATTGCTTGGTTTGGACTCTGCATTCACGGAGGGTAATGGTCCGCGTTCGCGGAGTGCATATTTTGCTTGAACAGTGTTAAGTCGGGAAACCACCCTTTTTAACCATTTTAGAATTTGGGAGCTCGGATTAGGCGATTTTCAAAGAGATTTCGTGGGAATCGATTGGGTAAGTGGTTTTAACCCTTATTATTCAATACCCAATGATTATAACTTTATTTTAACTTAAATTTGGAGATTTTAAAGTGAGAATTTGTGGATTTTTCAAGAATTTCGGATTTTTTATTTAATGGTGAGTATGAACTGATTTGAGCTCCATTTTTAAAACGGTTTTCACCAATGGATTCGTAATGCTTTGAGGATCATTTCCATGTAAAAATTTCTGGATTTAAACCCCATTCTCGAAATCGGATTTTTGAGCCGTTTTGATCCCCTTACCCGAATTTGGTGTTTTTGGTGTCGAGAGTTCCAGAATTTGATTGTGAATCACTATTTGAATAGATTATGGTGTTCCAGATGATATTCGAAAGGGGAAGGCTCCGGTTATTGATTGATCATGATTTTGGCTAAGGCAAGTGAACTTCTAAAACTCTGTAAATCTTATAGAATTCTGAATTTCTTTTCTTTAATGTGTTAGGGAGTAATGGGATGAGGTTTCAGGTTGAATTCTTGCATGAACCAATATTAATTGATCGACGGGGTTAATAAAAGGCAATTTGTGCTAATGTTGTGAACTAAGTGTAAAATGTCGTGATCTTGATATCAATATGAAATCGGTGAAATGCTATGATAGTCTTGATGTGATCGTGAACTTGATGAAATATCTCTTGCTCATTGTGGAATTATGGGAATAGACTCGAAATACTTGCTCATTGATTGATCCTAAATGTGATGAAGGGGTGATGAAATAGAGACTTGGTGACTTATAACGTTGTGATTGTTGTAAATGTTAATGTTGGTATACTGTTGATAGTTTGATGTGAATTGCATAGATATGAATTGTGTTGTTACTGTGAACACTATCATTTCCTCACTATTTGTGTGAACATGCTTTTTTGCATTGCTATGATGAGATCGATTGATACTTATGCTGATGGGAAATGGTTCTGGTGATTGATACTTATGTCGATGGGAAATAGTTCCCGCGATGCCGATGAAAAATGGTTCCGACAATTGATGATTATGCTGATGGGAAATAGTTCCAGCGGATACATGGACCTTATGCGTCCCCTATGGGTTTCAGTCTGAGATTCAGCGGGTGTGTATCATTAGGATAGACATGCATCACTTTGTGTGACATCACATTCCATTGCATTACATCTCATCTGCCATCGTGAAGTTGTGTATATGACCCTTCTGCCTCTGTGATTGATATATCTGACACTGATGTGACTTATTCGGTGAGGCTAATGAGCTATTGTTGATCTATGTGCTATATGAACTGTGTAGTCTAGATTGGACTGATTTTCTGTGTAAGTTGTAGTTATGGAGGTTTGGTTGGGATGAAAGGAGTCTGTGTATTTTTATTAGATTTGCCTAGTTTTGTTAGTTGACTTGCTCAATACTGTGTTGCTTGGTACTCACTCCTTGCTTCTACACCTGTGCAGGTTCCGAGCCCAGACTGTGAGTTTTCTCCTTTTCTATTCCTTCGAGGCTTCCCAAGAGATTGAGAGAGGTAGCTATTATCATCCGACGGATTCTCTCTTACCCTATTTTTATGCTTTGTTCTACTTGAGAAATAAAGACATACTTGAGACTTGTATTTTCATTTGAATTATGTTATTAGCGACTTGTACATGTGACAACTAGTCTTGGGGGATTGTTAAAGTTTGAAAGACTTCCACTTATGTTATTCTTCTTTAATTTGCTTATTTCCGCTGTTATTTCCGTTTTGTTGAATTTTGGATGACTTGTCCTGGTGAGATAGGACAAGTGCCATCACACCCGATTTTGCGTCGTGACAGAGGAGTCACCCAAAAATCGGTATGATCCTATCCTACGCTAGCTATGTAATTTTATGAGGCTTTGAGATAAAAATGAACTCTCACCCAATTCGGTGCTCGAAATTACTGCCAAAATAACCAATATCAATATGCTCAATAGTTCTCTAAGAAAACTTTCTTTACATTACTTTCACTTTGCTTTACTAAAGTGCCTTTCAGAAAATCAAGTATACCCTTTCTCTTTAACAACAGTCAAATGGTACAAATGAAATCATTTTATTCTTTCATTAAAAACTCCTTTCAAAACATACATTTAAAACGTTTACTTTTGGACTCACATTTCAAGTCTGAAATCAATGTATAAGAAATCTCATATAATAGTCTCTATAAACATGAATTTTAGAAACAATTGGGTTCATGTGATACAAAGAATGAACAACAAATTGAGTATTCAATATGCATAATAGAAATCAAAATCTCAACGGTTAAGGAATTGGAACTCTGAATAAGAAACAAAACTGAATTCAGATTCTCAAGAGACTACAGTTAAAACTCTGAAGATAATCTTTTAATGACTGAATAAAGATTTAGTGTGTGAGTACGAACTTAGTCCATCACTATGAGTAACCTTACATACCTGGAAGAACAAAGTTCTTGACGAAACTGGAAGAACGATTGAAAACCCCAACTTTCTCCTCTTGGATCCTTGATCTAAAACTTGGAAGCGTTAATGAGAGTAATAGGATTGATTAATATTGTTCAGAATGTTATTTAGGTGTAAAAACATCGGGGTTTAGGCTTAGAAGGGGTGGAAAAAGACTGAACTACCCCTCTTAAAAAGCTATCGAAAATCTTCCACGGGGCCATCTACGGTTCGTTGTTTGATCTATGGACCGTAGATCTCATCTGTGAAATTCATATTGGATTTTAAGGCTCAGAATTTCATTCTACGGGTCCAAACTATGGCTCATAGAAGTTTCTACGAACCTTAGATCCAATTCGTAGAATTCATATTAAATTTTAAGGCTCTGAAGTTCATTCTACGAGTCCAAACTACAGCCCGTAGAAGTTTCTATGAAACGTAGATGGGTCCAATTCCAATCTCTGAAGTTTTAATGCGAGTTGACTGTACGGGTTGTAGTTCAAGGGATTCATAGTTCATGACTCAAAAAACTTTTGTATGGTAGTCTCTAGTAAAATGTTCATAAACTTTTACTCCGAATTCAAAATAAGGAAAACATGATAGCATTGGAAAGAGGTCTCATAGACCTTCAATTTGATAGGTCATGGGCCACCTCATTCATTATGTGTTGAGAGATTGATCATTTGAAGTTGACCTAAGTAGAATCTTACATCAAAACTTAATCGGAAGGAAGCGTTCAACTCAAGTTTGTGGTAGGAGATTTTTGTGACCTTAATTCATATTCAAATCAATTCCCATACTAAAGAATTGACCTTTACACCTAGAACAATTTAAGAATCACCCGATACGACCTTACATGAAAATGAAGCATGGTTTGGGCCTTAGCTTAGAAGTTTTCGGGATGTTACACTAAGCACGTATCTTATAGGTCAAAATAAATTGTTTTATTCCTACGACAATTTTGGCCTATTTAAAACATTATGTCATTAATTAAATACTCATAAAAAACTAAAATTAATACAAAAGGTGTAGGTAAGATATTAAACATGCATTACTTATATAAATGGCCAATAAAAATTAAATCAATCGATATTAAGGATCTAGAGATCAAACTAAAGTTGGATCGTTCATCGACCCAGTCATAAAGCTTTAGATCCTTAGCCTAATTCAACATTATTTTTTGGGATAATAGAATTAGGTGAGGCAAAAAATAATTCAGTGTCATGTTAACTTCCTTGTAATTCACTTTGTATGATTGACTATCTTAAATGTTTGAAGACAAAATTAAAGATATTTAAAAGTAATCTAATGTAGTAAAAGTTTAATGATTATGGTGTTGAAAATAGTATGAAACTTCAAAGTGGTTAGTGTATTCCAATTTGAGAAATAGTACAAAATATGTCCAGATTTTAAAAAAGGTTTGTGAATCAAAGATTAATAGTTAAAAAAGTATAATTTGTCGAGCGTTCAAAAGTTTTAAAAGAATAACATCTATATTCTATATCTATCAATACATAATAGGAGATGTGATATCGCCTACGTGTCAGCGCCACAATAAATAAAATTTTTAATTAACTAAAATTAATTACATGCAATAGGATTAATTAATAAATTACTATTTATTTTTAAAATGATATTAATTATGATGATAATGTGTGTGATCCCCCTTTTTGTGAAAATTTTAACTATCTTTCTACAACCTCCTTAATTATAGCAAAACAAATGATGATGATGATGATGATAATAATAATAATAATAATAATAATATATATATATATATATATATATATATCTACAATATGATAAAGGACAATAAGCAGACACCTGGTCGACATGCCTGTATCATCAAAGAGGGCACTTTTGGTTCACCACGTGTACTCCAAATTTGTTACAGCTATCACTTTGTTACTTCCTCTTCATCTTCTCAATTCTTCCACCTATACTCCAAATTTGTTACAGGTTACTTCCTCTTCATCTTCTCAATTCTTCTTCGATAGTTCGTTTTGCCCACAAATTTTATTGTGAGTGTTGCTTCTCTGTGCTTCTTTATAATTGTGGATTCTCTGTTTTCCTCTTTGTGGTCTGGGTTCATTGTATTTCTTGTATGTGCTTTACTTTTGTTGTTACCCCAAGTGTTTGTCAAAATTCCTCATTGAATCTTATTTGTAATTTTAGCAGAGCTTAAGAATTTTCAACCCCAGGTGTTTGTCAAAATTCCTCATTGAATTTTATGTGTAATTTTTGCGGAGCTTGAGAAGGCTTTGCAGGTTGGAATCCCAAGTATACATGCAATAACTGAATTGAGTCTAATTCGAAACGATATTACTGCTTGTTGAAGCTGTAAATTCGAAGTTGTTAGAACAACTTTAGTTATGATTTTAATTACAGAGGGATTACCTTTTAGCTTTTTAGACTGTCATTGTTAGACTTATTAGGTTATTATGTGATTTAGTGGTTGTTACTGCCATTGCTTATGTGATCTGGAAACCAAATTTCAATCTAATAGCCTAGATGAAGTACATACAAATACCATATATGAGTCCTTTACTATTACGAGACCAGAAAGTCAAAAATCATTTCATGATCATACCAGGTCATACGCTCAACTACAAATTCTGATCTTTCTTCTCAAGAGGAAGAGTTCAGAGATTTACTTATCTGAAGCAATGACTTTTCATATCATATGCACCAACTTTTGTCATTCTAGAGACTCTACGCAGCCCTATTGACATTCCAAATATCTAAACTAGACTTACCTTCACGCATGTTAGCATACTAAATAATCCACTTTGTTGATTGCAAAATTACCCATTAGCTGCATTCTTTGTTTAAGCTCCTCATTATCAGAAAATCAACATTTGCTTGATGAACCATTTTCAACATCAAGTATTAGCTCATAAAGTAAAGAACAAAATATACAACCCATTAAATATTTCTTTTGAGACGAGGGTCTATCGGAAGCAATCTCTCTAAAATCTAACCTCTCCTGACCCCACAGGCCACAGTTAGGATTACAATGGGTATGATTGCATAATCTTTCCAGAAATAGTTTTACCATGTTATGAGAACTACTAATGTATTGAATGGTATGCTGCTACAGAAATTTAAATTGGTAAATAATAATCAGGTGGCATCGTATTTAGTGCTTAATAAATACCTAATATTAATATTTCATGTCGTGCTTTCTTCCTAATAAGAATTCCTCGGTAATGTACATATAGTCTTTCAAAGTCACTGGGGATGGTGGTTACATTTACCCATTTGCTATTGTTTCAAACATATAATATTGTTTACTTCTTCTCTAAATGTTTCACGAGGAATTTTGACATCTGCAGGTATAAACAGAAACTAAATTCTATAGCTGATGGATTCCAAAAAATCAAACGATTGTTCATATGCAGAAAAAAGGAAGGCTGCTATGCAACTCAAACGGCGCAATACATATAGCCAGGTGTCTGCTCACAATAAAGAGGCGTTACTGCTATCTCGCCGTCTGAAAACAGATTCTACAAGGCATAACCTTGTGGAAAATTCCATTATTGACACCCCAATGCAAGAAACATCACGTTGGTACAGAGACGGTTTTCCAAAAAAGGCTGCACTTGTCATCCGAGAACCTTCAATGCTTTCTGAAAAAGGTTTTCATTTTTATTAGCTTACAACACGTCACTTATCCAAAATAGCATACTCACATTTTATCGTCTTCCTTTAAACATCTTCTGTATTTTGTTTGCCAGCTGCCTGTCACCAAGTTCTGCCAACTCAACCTCAGATGCTCAATCTCAAGGTTCTTAATTTTTGCAGAAAACAAAAACAGAGTAATATACCCTCTATATATTCAACAGAAGTATGCCACGAACTTTACACTTCTTATTGTATATTAAAAGAAACATCATTTTTTAACTTTTTGCCTTATTCTTTAAATTATAATCTTCATCATATTGGGCCGTGGTAAGCACGGGCTTTCCCCCATCTAGTATATATATAAGATCTTAAAAATTAAATTTATTAAATAATAAAAATCTAATTATAAAAAATAAATCTGCGTAAAAACAAAATCAATTTTTAAAAAATAAATTAAAACATTCCTAACTGCACATTAACTCTTCATGTTGGAGTCCTAAAAACGTGTAACTATAAATAAGTACATTTAGAACTCTTTTTTTTTTGAAGTTTTTAGATTTAATATTAACGATTTGAACTAAAAAATAAATTTAAATTAAATTTTTGTATTTGAATTTATATTATATTATGTATTTTATATTATTAAAAAAAGTATTGCTTTTGAATTATTCTCAAATTTTTGGATTTTAAATTATAACTGATTAAATTTTATAAATTCAAATTTTAAATAAAAAGTAGACATATATCATCAATTAAAACAAATAATTACAAATGTCAGCATAAAAAAAATATTAAAATGAGAAAAAAAAAAATTTAAAATGTCAATTGACAAAAAAAAAAAAACAAGTAATGTGGTTAGTGAAAAAAAGAATTTTTATAACTGCACATTTATTTAATAATAATGAAAAAAATCTAAAACAAGTAACGTGGTTAGTGAATTTTTTATTTAATTTAACTGCACATTTATTTAATAATAATTGAAAAAAAAAGATATCAAAAAATATTTTAACTGCACATTAACTTTGCACTTCTATCCTAAAATAAAAGGAGTGATTAGTGATGAAACATTCAAACAAGCAGATAATTCTTTCTCATTCAACGTAACTCTTTTTTTTTTAAAAAAAAAAAACCTCTTTTGCCTCTTTAAAAAGAAGACACAAATTTATGTTCATAATCGAGTCAGTAAAAAAAAAAAATTGAGAGAATTCAAGAAGAGTTGAGCGGTTTGAGTAAGCAATTCATATCTCAAGCTAGAGGAGTTCGTTGCAAATACTCTGCAGTACTGTAAATTTGTGATAATTATTGAGGAAAAACTCACTTTTTGGGTCCTGTTGTGTTTTTTCTTCCTATTTTGTTAAAAACTATGTTGTTTTTTTTATGTACTACATTGAGGATAAAGATGATTAATATATTATGAATGAAATTGAAAACTCTCAAAATGAATGTATTATATATTTTTTTTATTAAGTTGTGACTATGGATGATTTTTTTATTTTTGTTATGGAGTATGATAGTATTTAGATATGAAAGGATTTATCTTTAGTTTGAATATTTACAAGATTTTGCATATGTGCTTGAAAGTTTTTTAAAACAAGCATAAATTAACTAAGTTTTCTCTTCTTTCTTTTAATCGAAGCAACCAAGAAAGTAAATCTATTGATCAAAGCATAAAACTAAAGGGACATTAATGTAGGTAATATCATGGAATAACATTATTGGCCCATATCATAGAATAACTCCTTTCATAATCATGATTTCATAACATCTTCATAAAGACACTAAACTTAAGCATCAAAATTATGATCATATTTCGTAATGAGAATACTTCAATTAGAAGCAACCCTTTCACAAAATATATTGATACTTTGTCTAAAAGAATTCTTGATTCATAATTTCCTCAATTTCATGATACATGCATAATCTCATAACGTAGTTCATAATCATAAAGTAGTCATATAGCATGGGTTCATATGAAAATCATTGAAAACTTGTAATTTATATTAATCATGCATAGTAAGATCAAATGTAATGATATTAGTCATAAATAGTTGAATCCATGAGAAAACATGCAAAACCCTAGAATTTGGGTTGGAATCATAGAAGAGAAATAGAGAAATCTTTGGGACTCAAAAGGAGGAAAAGGGATTCATTGATGAACATCCTACATACCTAGCTTTCCTTGAATCCTTGGAAAGAATTTGGAGAAGAAGACTTTGGGGTATTTGGGGGATCTGAGTGAATGGGTAAAATTTAAAGAGTAACTTCAGTGTGGCCATGTACCATTAAAAAATTATATGAAGATCATCTCCATATTTCAATATCAGTCTTTCACTCTTTGAATGATTAGCAGTTAACAAGCACAAAGTAAACAAAAGCATCAAAATAAACATGAAATTGTAATTTTTTTTTCTTAGTGATAGACATTGTAAAAGAGTAGAGATTTTGTCAAGAATTTTTAGAATTGTGCGTTTTTTTTCTTTTGCAAGAACATATATACATATACGTACACACTAAAAATTAAATATATTATATTTTAAATAATCTGAAAGTTAATTACATGTTGTATTAGTCCATTACTTTTTTTTATTTTTTTATTTTTAACACTTTTTTATACTTATTCATGCATATTCAACTTCTGATTATGATCATTAATTTTATGGATAATTTCAGAGACCTCCCCTCAAGTTTGGCCTCGTAATATTGACCTCCCTTATTTTGACTTTCTTGTAACAAAACTTTTATTCTATTCATTATTATTATACAAGATTGTAACCTGACTAAATTACCCTTCTAATGCATTTTTTTTATAATTAAATATTAACAGGATATTGAAATCTGAAAGTAATTCTCAATTGATTTAATCCGACTCTCTTGAGAAAAAAAAATCAGCAAAAGACTTATAGTTTCTCCCACAAAAATAATAACTGCACCATTGTAGCCCATTAAAAATTATGGTTTCGGTCATTGCTTTTCTTCCCATTAAAATGCATCTCCAATATTAATTTATCACGTAATTTGATTGTTGATGTATGAATAATAATAAACCCCTCGATGAGCATTGTCATTCCGTCTTCCCCAAAATCTCTTTAAAGTGTCGATGGTAAATCAAAATATCTAAACCAATAATTATATTTTGTCTAGAATAGTGAAGAATTAGGTTTTAATTTTAATATCCCGGTTTATAAATTAATAAAAACAATACATGAGAAAGGGTAAATTAGTTAGATTATAACCTTTTATATTAATAATAAATAGAATAAAAGGTAAATGTAATATCATAAACCACAAGCAGTGTTATGAGGTCAAACCTAAGGGGAGGTTTCTGAAATTATTCCTATAATAAATTGTTACTATATAATGATTAATTAGTTAGATATTTTATTACATTTTGATTTACAACCGAGGCATAATCATTATTTAACCCTAAAGCTAAGAACTTCACACTTTTGGTGTAATACAAGAAAGCGAAATGGTCTGACCTCAAATCTTCAAGATCTCAACCGACATAGCCAAGGAAGTTAAAGAAATGAATGCTAAAGACATCAAAATCCAATTTCGCGCCTTCTTGAAAAACTTAAATCCAACACCACAAACAAACATTAAGACATATTTATATAGGCAGAATAAGGAGAAGTCCATAACTACAAAGGAAAGAGAGAGATAGACAAAAACCTTACTTGAGGAAAGGGTTCATATCTTTGTCGCAATGTTTCTGTAAATGTAGCAAGATGGCACAAATAATAAAATATAATATCACATAATTTTAACTTAGATTAAAAATATAACTTAAGAGGAATGATTAAAAAAGAGTACAGTTTTCATCAAAATCTGAACCAAAAACCCTCTCTAGTCGTGGATATAATTAGGTGAGAATGAGAATAGTGCAACAGAGTGAACAATAGAAACTAATTAAGTTAGGCAACTGAATAGTCAAGTTTAAAATATTCAAAGTACCTCCTCACATTCTCTGGGGAATTTGTATATAGTGAAGAGAACATTATAGTTAATGGAATTAAGTTTGCTCATGTACATTGTATATAAAGTACATTGCATGCATAGTTAATGGGTAGTGGAAAAGACTCTCAATGAAATTCTTTTTATTTATTCAAAATATTATTGAATTTTTAAATTAGATAGATATGATCTAATTAGATTATCACTTAAAGTACTGGCAAAATGGTAATTCAACTTTCAAAGTTGGAGCTTCCCACTTTTAATAATATATGATTATTATAAATGATTTGGGGATGCTTTGAAAGGAAAGTATCAATGTTATTGTGAAAGGTTTTCTCACAAGTTATTATGATCATGATTGTGAAAGATATTTCTCACATATGAATTCATATTGGTGAAAGGTTTTCTCACCTATGTTGAATTATGTTTAAGGAGCTATTCTATGTTTTGATCTTGCAATATGTGGATTGGTATTGATCATTACCTTTCCCTATGTTAAATTGATATTTTTACTTTTATCTATTCCGTTGGGATTTAGACTTAGCATCGAGAGGGCTTTGAGGTGGAGGCTCAAATAGGGTAGTCGATCTCTATTAGCAACCTTTAGTCCCTAACTACGTGCCCCCGTGGGATTGTCTTAAATGACCTAGCTAGTGGATCCACTTTAACAAATGATGATATATACAGATTCTACCTTGGCAAGTAGATTCCCCTTCTTTCAGTATGAGGGATATACCGGATTCCATGATATAACTCTCATGGTCTTATTGTCGGTTAAAGCTAAGATCCCACAAAATGATTATGTTTTCTTCAAAGCTATACTTATGTCTTTTATGTTAATGTACTTGACCATGTTTTTATGATTTACATGTCATTTCTTTTTTAAAGTTTTTGAATGTTTCAATATGATCATGCCTACTTATTTTAAGTTATTTATGCTATCATGTTTATGTTTATGCATATTGCCTTATACTTAGTACATTCCATGTACTAATGCATACTTGTGCCTACATTATCTCATGAATGTAGGGTCCGACGCTCCTACCTTCTATACTCGTGGCTAGTCGAGTTTTCATAGGCTTTGAAGATTGGTGAGTCCTCATTATCTGAGGACCAAGACACTTTTATTGTTTTATGTCCTTTTTTTATTTCCAACATTGTATGTGTTGTATGGGTTATGTCCGAATAACTTTCCTTATGATGTATTGGATGGCTCTGAGACTTATGTTAGACTTCCGCTTTTGTTGAAATTTCTTTGAAATCTTTATTCTATTATCTTGTATGATGTATGCTAAGTGGCTTGTGTAGGGCCTCTTGGGGTTCTATATGCCATGTTACGCCTAGGAAATACTTTCGGTCGTGACAGGCCAAACAAAGATATTATATATATTGCATAATAAAGAGGCATTACATTAGTAGTAGTTGCACCTGATCCTACAAGGTGCTCATTAGTAGCTAGAAGGTCAGTAGATGTGTTATTCCTACTTACATCAGTGGCCATTCTAAGGGCTAGAGTACTGGAATTCAAAATACTTAAGTTACCAAGTTTTGCAAGATTACTGCAAACTTTAATACATATGCTTCTAGTTGTATATCCTTAAATTACATCTGATTATAGACACTCTTGCGCCCATGGTGGAGGTTCCATAAAAAACTGAACTTCATTTGAAGTGGCCCTTTTGTAAACCTTCATTTTTGCTAGTATATGAGTAACTTTGTTTCCATCTCTGAAGTTACGCTAGATCTGGGGATTCCCTAGTTTCCTGATGGTTGACCTGCTTATGTTAATAATATTAGCAAAAAAGTGAGAGGGGTTTTCCAACATCTAAATTACCTCAATGGCATTAGTTTCAATTTCTGCAATATTCAGTTTGTGGGTGACAGCCAAAAGCAGGCCTTCATAAAGGGCTTGTAATTCCATGCGCGTGTGATTTATCCCCTTTGTTTTCTTATAAAAACCGGCAATCCAAGTACCATGTTGATTTCTAAAAATCCCTCCAATACCATTGAAGAAAGAGTTATGTCTATATGTACCTGTCACGCCCCGAGCCTACACCCTGTTAGTGGCCGGCACTCAAGAATCATTGCTGGTCCCCAAGTGAACCCTTGGCCTGGCTGAATACTTAGCGGAAGACTTACTCAACCGATAAAAAAAGCTTAAAACAGAATTTTTGAACATTTAAACTCAAAGTAAAAACTCAACTCTGTAAAAAACTCAATAACATAAGTATTATAGTTTTTTTTTAAAAACATCTCAAGAAAAGTAAATACTGAAAGACTCCTCAACTCTAGCTATCTAAGAAGCCTCTAATATTAAGATAGGTGTCCGGAAAAGACCAACGACACCTCAACCAACTAATAACAGAAAGAAAAGCGGGGTCCTCCAGAATGCAAGGAGGCTCACCAAAGCTAACTAGGAGTGCTAAGTGATCTCAACGAAGCGGCTGTTGATGATCCTGAACACCTGTATCTTCATCATAAAAAGATGCAGATCGAATGACATCAGTACATTGAATGTACGAGTATGTAATATAGCTGAGTGGATAAATAACTGAACTGATGGGGCTGGAAGAATACTTACCTCAACTCAACTCAATACAAAGCAATAACAAGAGATGAAAACATTTAAAACTTTATAAATAAAAGATGTTAACTCAAGGATGTATATAAAAATACAATAAAATACTTTTTACTCTTATTTGGGAGATTCTCTAACCGACAACCATCACTATGAGCTACATGATGATACAACGTCTCGCCCACGCTGCTAGAACTGTCCTATACCGTGCCGGGATATAGAACCTCTCAACTAAGTGGATCCACTAAGCTATAAGGATTCATCTAAAAAGTATGATCTTGAATCTATGTTGGCAAGACATGGTTTATGGGGGCTGTGAGTTTTCTGAACTCTCCCCCATATCGGTGCTCAATACTACTCTCAAAATTATTGCTCATGCTCAATGTTTAAAAACATTCTCTTTTCTCAATTTGAGGTAATTACTCAAAAGATCATCTTAAAAGAGGTAACTGCTCTGAAGTATCTCTGTACTCATAAACTCAATTAGAAAGCAAAGTTTCTCTTTTCTCAAATTAAAACTATTATTTTAG
Organism: Solanum appendiculatum; assembly: GCA_018342035.1. Classification (NCBI taxonomy): domain Eukaryota; kingdom Viridiplantae; phylum Streptophyta; class Magnoliopsida; order Solanales; family Solanaceae; genus Solanum; species Solanum appendiculatum. The sequence goes on from JAGDQO010000110.1 coordinate 1,003,232, forward strand.
GGAATTACTTAGTTCCCAATACTTTTCTCAAAACTCATCTTTTACTCTTTCTCAGAATCAAATTTAAGGATAAATCATTTGTTCTAAAAAGATTCTCAAACTCATCCTTACTTTCTCAAAAACTCAGTTTAAAATAAAAATATTGGCTTTAAAAGATTCTCAAAATTTATAACTCAAAATCGGATTCATGCTGAAATATTGACATGAACAACTCAACTCAAGGATCTCAATAAAAATATAGAAAAACTCAATACTCAGAACTCAACGATACTACTCCTCTCAAAAATACTCAATTAATAGGGTTCATGCTGAAATATAGACATGAACGAATCAACTCAAGAATCTCAATGCATAACATATAGCAATTCCATAATTAGGAATAGAATTTCAAAAAGTATTAGGAACTCAAGAACTCAGAATCAACTCATCTCAAGAATACTCGAATCTAAGGGTAGAACCTAGATTACTCTTTTACTGATTTGAAAGTAGATGTAGGGCGTAAGGACAAACTAGTCCAACACTATGATAGCCTTACATACCTGGAAGAGCAAAGTTCTTGAAGATTCTTGAAGAAGAACTTGATTGGAAAACTTGAAACCCTAGCTTGAAGAAGAACACTCAAGAAAACCTTTCTTGAGATTTTTGAATTAGTTTCTTGAAAACTCTATGGCCAAGAATTATGATTTTCATTAATGATTCATAATTGTATGAAGAAATTTGAGTTGGAAAGAGAGGAATTCTTGAAGAAGGACTTACCTTGAAGAAGAATCTTGAAAAAGATTAAATGAATCTTGAATGGAAGTCCTATGCTTTAATTTTTCTTTAGGGTTTGAGAGAGAAGAGAATAGGGGATTAAGAGATGAAAATCTGATTTGTTTGGGTCTATAATTATTCAAGAAATTCTTTTAGGGTTTTCTTAGAGGTAAAAAGACAAAAATGACCCTTTTTAATGTTTTCCCGTCGGCTAATTCGTCACTGCATTGTAGCAGGTTACTAAAATGGTCATAAAATTTTACTCCTAGCTTCAAATGGAGAAACGTTGGTGGCGTTGGAAAGGGGACTCAAAGATCTTCGATTTGATAGATCATGGGCCACATAAATCATTATGTGCTGAAAGATATGATCATTTGAAATTTACCTAAGTAGAATTTTAACTCAAAACTCACTCGGTAGGGAAGCTTCAGACTCAACTTTGTGCTAGGGGGTTCTAGTGACCTAAATTGATATCCAAAATCATTTCCACACTAATGAATTGACCTTATAATCTAAGAACAATTAAGAATCACTCGGTACGACCTTATACGCAATTCAAGAATGGTTCGGGTCTTAACTTTAGAAATTTTTGGTGTGTTAAAATATCTCCCCCTTGGGATCATTCGTCCTCGAATGACGGTTGGACTGAGAATGGAAAGGAAAGGAGTTTACTCTTACTATATTTCTGACTTCTGAACTTGCCTACTAACATAGGCAGAACGGATTCGTACTGAGTGTTTTGAAACTAAACTTGAGTACATAAGTCATGAACGATATGAGTTTGAACATAGTCACTCTCTATTTGAAATTATTTGACATGAAACACGGATATCAGGGCACGAAGTAAGAATATGACTACTATGCCTCGAGTGATATAACTGGTAGCTTCTAAGCTTAGCAACACTCCCCAACTATACTCTCATTTCTGATTACTACACTTTATAAGCTGCAGGTTATAGCTCCCACTAGAGTATATGACTACTCTTACAAACATCTAAGTCAAATCACTTGCTCTTATTGTGTTCAAGCCTAATCTCTTATTCACAAGGTGTGAAACATGAGGTGGTTATACTTACTTTAACCACAAGATTTAGGTGTTATATCTCTATAGGGAGTCTCCTCCCAAGACCTTGAGCCCATATCAAGAAACACCTAATGCATCATTCATTTATCCACATGTTAACAACACCGCATTCAAGCCTAGAGCTATAACCATGCCATGAACTCCTACTAACCAACCTTCTAAGAATTTCTCATTCTCTCATCATCTCTAACAACTTAAATTTCACATATTACTACTAGGAACCGACTAATTGCTCTCATTTAACTATTACTTATAGTAAAACATCATCCTATTCCTCCTCCACATTATTAACCTTAGATGGAATAAAATCACCACCACTACCACAATAAGAAACATCAACCCTCTCCTTCTATCATACTCAACTACTATCATCAACATCTCTCTTAACTAAAAAAGATCACTGAAAGAGCTTTAGGGCGAAGGATCATAAGAACGATTCATTCAGGATATCTAATATAAGAATATGCATGGCATAACATTATGTTGCTAGCCATTGAGAGTAAATCATGAATTTGCGAGACTGAGCATACTATGAGACATGAATTCTTATATGAATTGGTTCATATCAAGAGGTTGATATCCATAAATTTATGGAGTAAGATTGGGATCAATGGGTTAAAGTCTTTGCCCCTCATTCTGGAAACTGAGCATAGAGGTGAATCTGTCTGAAGTATATGAGCATAAGTCAAGAACACAATTATGATATTAGAAACATCAACAAGAGGTTGTAACAACCGAACTTTGAGGAGTACGCTAGAGTATGAATGGATGGATATATCACTTTAACTCTTTCTGAACACGTTACTATTGACTCTCAACACTTGACTTGGTCTCTCATCTTATCATCTCCCCCTTAGGTCTGAAACTGATACTCTAAGGCTATGGGTCTATTCCATCATCTCTAAACTAGTCTACATTTGCTTTACTTTAATACTCGGGAAAGGCTTATCTCATGGCTGTTGAACCCTCCATGTGCAGGTACTAAGATTCCTTCTATGACCTCTTTTTGAGATGCTTCTCTTAACCTCTTCTCAATGGTTTATAAAGTCGCTTAGTCTAACTCTTAATAGTCTGACTTCTCCTTCTTAGTCTGTTAATACCGCCTTTCTAAGTTCATATCTACCCAACTACAGAAAACTTGAAATATATTTAAAAGACTCATCATTGGCTATATATGATCTCTCCAATCAACTCTGAAGGGTAATAAATAATGCTTACATCAGCCTACTCCACATTGGCAACTCAATATTCTATCTAGGCATACAATGAAACAATAAACTTAATTAGAACCTCATCTGACTACATACGATATCGGGTACACCTCTTAATACTCTTGTTAATCTAGTGACTTGGCTACCTTCATTGATCTCATCTATGGGTCATAATACCACACTTGTGTCAACACTTTTATTGCAAAGTAACACCTTAATTCCTCACCTACTTCATGTCAATCCTACTAGATCAAATCTCAAAACTAACATCATCACCCTCATATTGCCATCCATTTATCACGATACTCATCTCAAATTCAAGCTTAGTGTCTATTACCAAACATGGATATCAATATAATTGCTCGCTTACTATACTAACTTACAACTACTAGATAAACTTAAGAAACACTCACTCACTAAGATCTCATGACAAGTAGTCAATCTTCATCTCTCAGTCTACCTATTTACATATTACTGCCACACTTTCATTTCACAACTTAATTACTACCTATTCATTAACTATACATCATTGCCTAATTAGTTCTATTATCATTTGAATATCATGGGGCTCTTTCTTAAAAAAATTATAGGCCTAGCTCAAATCTATCACATCACGAATACTCGGCTCTTCTATTCAACACTTATACTTGGTTAATACTAATGGATTAACAACTCATCATAAACTTCTCTTTGGTTAAAGTATACTCTAACTAATTCATACTAGTAACTCTTACTCTACCATCCTTCATGAAATCTACGCCAACTCACACTTCTTAGTCTACCCATAAGGAAAAACTCTTCATTAATAACTTACTAAGTACATGGCTACAACTTACATACTCTACTCAATAACTCTCCTCATCCCTTAGGTTACTACACTTCTAAATATATATATACTTCTAACTCTGGGCACTTCTACTACTACTGCTCATAACGTTGTAACTCATACTATCTCTCCTGGTGAAAATACTGCCCAAGCTTTAAAACATACTTTCTCGTAAAGGTCTCAACTAAAACAAGGTTTAGAGAAGACAGTCTAGCAGTACATCTCGCTTTTAGTTCAAACGTACGATTCATAAGTATAAAAGTGCATTCTTTCAACTTCAAACACTTAAGCTCACTCACGGGCTTCTCTCAAGCCCCTCTGCAGTCTCATGACTTTCTCAAGACTTTTGATGGGAGCAACGCATTGATAAGGATCTGGGCTTTGCTTTTCAACTACCTTGAGTATGGGGGGTAGTAGAATGAATTTGAGAAACGCACGAGTTAGATTAAGTTCATTATGACACAATTCTATTGCACGATTTAGAGTATAAAAGAAGAGAAACTTTTTTTAAATGTCTGTAGTCTCTCATTTATAGAAGTGGGGCCCTCACAACCATAAATAAGATCCTACTGACACGGCTTCAAGGCACCCTAAGACACTTGAACTTTGTGCTCTGATACCAAGTTTGTCATGCCCCGAGCCTACATCCTGGACGTGGCCGGCACTTGAGAACCATTGCTGGTCCCCAAGCAAACCCTTGGCCTGGCTGAATGCTTAGTGGAAGACTTACTCAAGAGATAAAAAAGCTTAAAATAGAATTTTTGAACATTTAAACTCAAAGTAAAAACTCAACTCTGTAAAATACTCAATAACATAAGTATTATAGTTTTTTTTTAAAAAACATCTCAAGAAAAGTAAATTCTGAAGGACTCCTCAACTCTAGCTATCTATGAAGCCTCTAATATTAAGATAGGTGTCCAGACAAGACCCACGACACCTCAACCAACTAATAACAGAAAGAAAAGCGGGGTCCTCCAGAATGCAAGGAGGCTCACCAAAGCTAACTAGGAGTGCTAAGTGATCTCAACAAAGCGGCTGTTGATGATCCTGAACACCTGTATCTTCATCATAAAAATATGCAGGTTGAATGACATCAGTACATTGAATGTACGCGTATGTTATATAGCTGAATGGATAAATAGCTAAACTGATAGGGCTAGAAGAATACATACCTCAACTCAACTCAATACTAAGCAATAACAAGAGATGAAAACATTTAAAACTTTATAAATAAAAGATGTTAACTCAAGGATGTATATACAAATACAATAAAATACTTTTTACTCTTATTTGGGAGATTCTCCAACCGACAACCATCACTATGAGCTACATGATGATACAGCGTCTTGCCCACGCTGCCAGAACTGTCTTATACCGTGCCGGGGTATAGAACCTCTCAACTAAGTGGATCTACTAAGCTATAAGGATTCATCTAAAAAGTATGATCCTGAATCCATGTTGGCAAGACATGATTTATGGGGGCTGTGAGTTGTCTGAGCTCACCCCCATATCGGTGCTTAATACTACTCCCAAAATTATTGCTCATGCTTAATGTTTAAAAACATTCTCTTTTCTTAATTTGAGGTAATTACTCAAAAGATTCTCTTAAAAGCGCTAACTGCTCTGATGTATCTCTGTACTCATAAACTCAATTGAAAGCAAAGTTTCTCTTTTCTAAAATTAAAACTGTTATCTAAGGGAATTACTTAGTTCCCAATACTTTTCTCAAAACTCATCTTTTACTCTTTCTCAGAATCAATTTTAAGGATAAAGCATTTGTTCTAAAAAGATTCTCAAACTCATCCTTACTCTCTCAAAAACTCAGTTTAAAATAAAAATATTGGCTTTAAAAGATTCTCAAAATTTATAACTCAAAGTAGGATTCATGCTGAAATATTGTAATGAACAACTCAACTCAAGGATCTCAATTACAATATAGAAAAACTCAATAATCAGAACTCAACGATACTACTCCTCTCAAAAATACTCAATTAATAGGGTTCATGCTGAAATATAGACATGAACGAATCAACTCAAGAATCTCAATGCATAACATATAGCAATTCAATAATTAGGAATAGAATTTCAAAAAGAATTAGGAACTCAAGAACTCAGAATCAACTCATCTCAAGAATACTCGAATCTAAGGGTAGAACGTAGATTACTCTTTTACTGATTTGAAAGTAGGTGTAGGGCATGAGGAAGAACTAGTCCAACACTATGATTGCCTTACACACCTAGAAGAACAAAGTTCTTGAAGATTCTTGAAGAAGAACTTGATTGGAAAACTTGAAACCCTAGCTTGAAGAAGAACACTCAAGAAAATCTTTCTTGAGATTCTTGAATTAGTTTCTTGAAAACTCTATGGCCAAGAATTATGATTTTCATTAATGATTCATAATTGTATGAAGAAATTTGAGTTGGAAAGAAATGAATTCTTGAAAAAGGACTTAACTTGAAGAAGAATCTTGAAAAAGATGGATTGAATCTTGAATGGAAGCCCTATGCTTTGATTTTTTTCTTTAAGGTTTGAGAGAGAAGAGAATAGGGGATGAAATGATTAAAATCTGATTGGTTTGGGTCTATAATTATTCAAGAAATTCGTTTAGGGTTTTCTTAGAGGTAAAAAGACAAAAATGACCCTTTTTAACGTTTTCCCGTCGGCTAATTCGTCACTGCATTGTAGCAGGTTACGAAAATGGTTATAACGTTTTAGTCCTAGCTTTAAATGGAGCAAACTTGGTGGCATTGAAAAGAGGTCTCAAAGACCTTCGATTTGATAGTTCATGGGCCACGTAACTCTATATGTGATGAAAGATATGATCATTTGAAGTTGACCTAAGTCAAATCTTAACTCAAGACTCACTCGGTAGGGAAGCTTCCAACTCAACTTTGTGCTAGGGGGTTCTAGTGACCTAAATTGATATCCAAAATCATTTCCACACCAATGAATTGACCTTATAATCTAAGAACAATTAAGAATCACTCGGTACGACCTTATACGCAATTCTAGAATGGTTCGGGTCTTAACTTCAGAAATTTTTGGGGTGTTACAATACCATCCAGATTAAACTTAAGGTTATTCGACACTGAAGGGAACTATCTAATGTTAATAGGCACATTTTCCCTAGTACTACAACCTGAGTTAGTAGTATTTTTGAACTCAAGTATTCCGTTCTGCATATGGATTCTTGACAGGGATATACCTTGGCTCCTCCTTGACTTGTGGAGGGCACCTTATCAACAATGAATCTAGAATTTCTAGAACGTGCACTACTTAAAAAAAAATAATAGTTATTAAATGTTAAATTTAGTGTGTTAGAAATTAATTGGTTCAATTATTAATCAAGATAGCTTCATCCTTTGTAACTAATCATTTGATTTTATTGATTTCCCCTTGTCTTCTTCATCATTAGAGATCGAGCCAACTCATCCAAGCTAGGGTTTTTCATTTATAACTGCAGTAGAAAACCTTTTTCACAATAGCATGAAATATTAGTGCCTTTATATGCCTTCTCCAAAAAAAGATTTTCGATGAAACTCGAATAATTTCTTTTTAATTTTCTGATAACTTTTTATATGATCTTTCTAGTCTTTCCAAAAAAGTTTCCTGAGGCACTTAATGATGTTGAGCGAAAATCTGGAGATGATATCATAAATGCTACATCTCTAGGACATGGAATTTGAAACATCATTTCTATGGGGGACAACTCTGCAAAGGGAAATAACCCTATCAATCCTACAGACAACATAATCAACAATGTGAATGGCATTAAGGATATTGGTGTTGCCTCTAGGATCCCATATCCTGATAAGGAGGATGCGATGAGTGACTTCTGCATTGGCAAGCCCCATCGGAGTACTAGAAATGAAAAAACACCACCTACAAGGTTGGATGATTACTTTTTGGAAGGAAGAAAGTGACGCGAGCAAGGCCAGAGTTAATAACGGAATTGGTATACAAGTGTGAGAACGTTGGTAGGAAGGGATAAGGAAGTTAATTATGATTTTGAATATTATCATCTCCTTTTAGACTTGTAGATCAGATTTCAAGTGTATTTTCTTGTATCGTTATTCCCATTAATTGTGTTTGTTGTGTCGTATTGTATTGTAATTGTGTTCAATAAAACATATATTAATATATATATTAGTGTTTGTGTTGTGAAATTGTAAGTTGTTGACCCCATTACTATTGTATTCTAACAAACTCATTTCTTGGTCTTGTATCACAAGATCTTACAAGTTGTAAAACCATTTTTCAAGCTAGGGTTTTTCATTCATAATTGTAGTAGAAAACCTTTTTCAAAACAGTAAAGCATGTCGATTTGTGGTTCATAAGTCCTAACATCCAGATAGTCATGACAATACGGTAATTGAATCAAATGATGCTAAATTGTTAAACACATATATTCGTATAAAACTAGACTTGAGTTGTCTTGTGATGGGTCTAAACAACCTTGGGAAGAATCAAAGGAGAATGTACTTAATAAATAGATTCAGAGGCGTAGTAAACATCAAAGGACATCTACTTTCTTCGGATCTAATTTTGTGACATTTCTTCTTAAAAATAAGTCTCATATATTTAAAGAAGTTGTGTCTTCTGCGGACTCATCCATTTGCAAAGAGGTGGTTAATAGTGAGATTGATTCAATCTTGAGCAACCATACTTGGAAGATGATTGTTCTTCCTCGTTGCAGTATATGACCTTCAAATTCATTAAATGGATGTGAAAACAACTTTCTTAAATGGAGAATTGGAGAAAGAAATTTATATGAACAACCCAAGGGTTTTTCATTTACAATTGTGCCTTTATATGCCTTTTCCAAAAAAAGATTTTCTATGAAACTCGAATAATTGTTTTTCATTCTCTGTTAAGTTTTTATATGATCTTTCCAGTCTTTCCAGAAAAAGTTTCCTGAGGCACTTAATGATGTTGAGCGGAAATCTGGAGATGATAGCATAAATGCTACTTCTCAAGGACATGGATTTGGAAATGTCAATTCAATAGGGGACAACTTTGCAAAGGGAAAAAACCCCATCAATCATATAGACAACACAATCAACAATGTGAATAGTGATATGGATATTGGTATTGCCTCTAGGATCCCAACTCTTGATAAGGAGGATTCCATTAGTGATTTCTGCATCGGCAAGCCGCGTTGGAGTACTAGAAGTGTAATTCCACCTAAAAGGTTGGATGATTACTTTTGGGAAGAAAGAAAGTCACGCGAGCAAGGCCATGGTTAGTAATGGAATTGGTATACAAGTGTGAGAACGTGGGTAGGAAGCGATAAGGAAGTTAATTATGATTTTGAATATTCTCATCTCCCTCTTCTGTCTTCTCAAATCCTTCTAGACTTCTAGTTCAGCTTTCAAGTGTATTTTCATATATCCTTATTCCCTGCAATTGCATTTGTTCTGTCGTATTGTATTGTATTTGTATCTAGTAAAACATATTAATATATATCACTGTTTGTGTTGTAAAATTGTAAGTTGTCACCCCATTACTACTACTGTATTCTAACAAACTCATTTCTTGGTCTTGTATCCCGAGACCTTACAAGTTGCAAAACGTTTTTGATCTGCTGATTCTTATGCTTCTGGTTAGGGGCGGCTCAATGAAGTCGATAACCATTTTAAGATACATATATGAAGCTCGGATTAAAAAATCTACTTAATTTGCCTAAACTCATAAAGTACTTTGTGGATTAACCTCTTACTCTACATAGGCAAAATGTTTTACAAAGCTTAGAACTGGGAATTAATTTGCCAATATCAATTTTCTAGTGGATGGTGTGATTGTAATACTAATGACGCTTGGGTACTTTCTTTGGTTGAGTTGTTATCGTTCATTCTTTCATTACTGTGAGTTTGCGGTCACTCATCTCTTTGTTACTAGGCAACAACACTTTTCCTTCGTTTATGTCTAGTATTTCACTCTCCCAACATCGTTGTAAATTTGTTACAAGTACAATAGGAGGAATTTCCCATTACCTATTCGAGTTGTTCACTGTTTGCTGGAAGGAAGCTGAACCAATTTTTTGCTGATATGTCTACAAAAATAATTAAGAAAGTGGGATCATAACAAAAACTAGGTTGTTACTTGTTGTCATGTTCTATTTGTAAGAGAGACAAATCCTAAGAGCAACGCCATTGGTCGATCTCTGATGTCCTTTCCGCGCCTCTGCTGCAGTGCCCACCCACCATTGCAGTTTCTACAGTGTTACAACAGCAATCCATTTACTTGTCCCGAAAGACGAAAACTCAGAGGACTGGTCCCTTTACCAGATCCTATTGCTCTATTGTTTTTAAAATCATCAAAACTCAAAATATAACAGTATATTAATTAAGTATGATTATCTATAAAGGTGTAAGTTAAGGTATGTCATATGTATAATGTATTCATTGACTTGGAGTGAACACTGAGTACGGAATGTTATGCTCATAGAACAAGAGCAAGTGTCCGTTTGACCATAAATAATTTTTACCTTTTTTCCTAAATTTTGTTCGAAAAATTGTTTAGACATAGAACTGTTACAATTTTTCAAAATTCATCTTTTTTTGAATAAAAAAAGTCCAAAAAATTATTTTCACATTTTCACTTCAAATCACTCACAAAAATTCAAAAACAATTACAATTTATATTCATGTCTAAACACAACTCAAAATTTGAAATATTATTTTCAACTTGAAACTAAATACTCCATCCCTCCGATTTATGTGCATCCCTTTCCTTTTTAGTTCGTCGAAGAAAGAATGTTACGTTACTATAATTAGAAACAATTTAACTTTATAATTCCCCTTTTACTCTTAATGAAATGATCTAATGCCACACAAATATATAAGGATTATTTTAAACCACATGTTTCAAAAGTTTTCATTGTTTTCTTAAATACCGTGCTATGTCAAAAGGTGCTACATAAAAGGAGATGGAGAGAGTACTATTCTTTTCTTCTAAATTTCATAATTTTTATGTCCAAAACGTCCACTAAATATATTCAAGCTCAATACTATAAAATGAATTAACAATACTATTCCTTTAAGATGAAATCGTCTAAATTATCCTCAGAAAACGAAAAAGAACTGAACAATAAAATTAACTCTTCTTGTAAGTCTCATATAAAATATCATAGTCAATCCAACTAAATATTGAACAGGTCTAAAATGTAAGATTATTTGTCAACACATTTTTAAAAATGAGGTTAAGTACTAGTTTGAGACTTGGATCGTGTTAAACTTGTCTTTAAATATATCGAAATTATAAGGGATAATAACAAGTGTTTTAAATGATTATTTGGATTTAAGAAATGATTTTCAACCATGGATATACAAATCACACATTTGGAAAGGGAAAGATTGGTGTGTTCATAGGTCGGCTTGTCACGATTTTAAAGTACTTAGGTTGATACTAAAATAAACCTAATAAATCAAATTTGGTATAATTCAAATTTTCACTTTTTTATTTTGATTTATTTAGTTTGATCAATTCGATTCAATTTTATCCACAACAAAAGAGTCATAGAAAATGATAGAAATGCATTAAATTGAAAAAGAGTATAAATTGAAAAAAAGTATCATGGTCATGAATGGAGGTATTAAATTGAAAAAAGTATTGGGTAGAGCTGATAAGAAAAGATATGACTCAACTTCAGATTACAGAAGACATGACCTTAGATAGGAGGGTGTGGAGGACACGTCTTAGGGTAGAAGGTTAGTAGGTAGTGTAGTTTTGCCTTGATTAGGGTGCTTGGTGTTTGTCACTATACTAGTTGTATTACTGTAGTTCTTATTTTTTGATATTCATCATTATTGTTTTCAATATTCTATGCTAGTATGTTGGGTATCGTATCTCGATTATTGCACTATTTTGTTGTAGTTGTTGCTTCCTTCTGGTAGACTTTGCATTGTCTCATTGTGACTCGCTATATTTTCTTTTTTGAATCTAGAATTATTGCTTCTGAGTCGCGGATCTTTCGGAAACAACCTCTCTTCCTCCACGAGGTCTTTATCATGAAATATTATTTTGTCGTTAAAACAAGATTAAATATATAGAATAAAATGAATTCAAAACCTCAAGAATTTATATTTAAATTTTGTTTGTTTACTTTTCAGATCTTATAATGATTAATAATCTATTAAAGGTGTCTCTTGAAAGTCAATTCGAAGTATCTTCTTTAATGATAATACAACCTGTTGAAATCTCAACTTATATTTGATTATGTTAAATATTTTTATATGTTTAATAAATAAAAATTTGAATTCTCAAAATTAAGAATGATATTGTAATTTAGAATAAAATGAGATAATTTTTTATTACTACATCTTAAAACTGTAAGCCAATCAAATTTAAATTCTCAAAATAAGTGTGATCAAGTAAATTTGGACAAAATAAGTATATATATGTATAATTTTCCATTTACTAATCTTTGACTTAAAATTTAGTAACACTGGAAAGATAAAGGAAAATAATCAAATTTTTTTTACACTTTTTCCTATTTTAGCCGGCCTTCAGTATCTACCAAACTAACGGCTAAGATCATATTTCCTTGAATCATCAAGTGTAGAATATTATTTTGTATAGACCATATTGTATAGGATCACTCGTCCCACTAGTATAAAATCCCTTGCGCTTTCTCTTTCTCTCATTCGTGAAATTTTAGTTTATCATATATTGAGAGAATCTAGAAAGTAACTCCATTTTTTGGTGCTCTGTTTGATTTTTTCTCCCATAATTAAGATTTCAAGTTGTGAGATCTACCTTTTACTTTTCTTTTTTCTCATTTTATTAAGCCTAAACTGAACTTCTTGTTTAGTTTGTTTTCTAATTATTTCATTTTCATTTCTGGCTTTGCTTTTGAAGTGAGAGATTTTAGCGTTGGAGATTTTAGGAAACGGAGGACTGCATTTGAAACACTAGAAAATGGTAAGGTTTTCAATTTGAATTATATCAACACTTGTAATTTTAAAAAAAATATTCTAAGGTTGTTCTTTTTATATCTCTCGTGTTCTATCTCTATAGTAAAATTGACAATAAATTTTTCTTACTTTGATTTGTTTCTTTTTTCAATATCTACCATGTACTTTGATCTTAGTTCGTTCTCTTTTTTTTTGCGGTATAAGAGTAATGTTTTTCATTTTGAGGAATTTTTGTGATTCATGCCATATATAATTGATTGAGAGTCAATTGTTCGGACAAAAGGTTGCTTTACTTGAATGAAGGCCTTAACATTTTTAAAAAGTCTATTCTTCTAGCTCTTTAAGATGCATAATTGTTAATAATTTTCTTATATTAGTTTTTTTCTAATACTTCTTTTTCAATTAATTTTATAGTCAATCCATTTAATTTTCTTGAGATATATCACTCCATAAATATCAAACTTGTTATAGTAGTTTTTCCTCTTATATGAAAATCTTACTTTTTCTACGAATAATACTCAACTTTTTATGTTTATTTAAAAAAAAATTATAACCTATTATTTCTTTAAAAAATGGCCCCTCTCAATTTTTGGGAATTAAGGGCTTTAGAACTGGACCTGCCAATTAGAGCATTTCTCTTCTCTCACCCTTTAAAGTGTTTAGCTATATACATATTAAATTTAGGCCACTTGAAATTAGTTGGTTCAAAATTAAATAGGGTAAATTTAGTCATCTCTATTTAGATATATTGTGAAGTGGTAACCTATTAATATATCAGATTTTCATTCCTGAAAAATTTAACGAAAAACTATAAAGAATTTAATATGTACTATAAAATTGCGCATGTTTGTCTCCATTTTACTTCCTGAAAAATTTAACGAAAAACTATAAAGAATTTAATATGTACTATAAAATTGCTCATGTTTGTCTCCATTTTACGTTGGTCTATTCAAACTCCCGCCATTAGGAAAAATCAATGTTCCTCTAGTTGGAATTAATTATTTTCTAGTGTGTTTGCCAATATGGACACTTTTCTCCCCCTTTATTTAAGTTCCCCTTGTCCTCTTCATCAATAGGAATCCAAAAAATCTTCTAAGATAGTTTAGTTCTTCATCAGTTTGTTTCCTATCCTTTTTTTCTCTTAATGACTAAAGAAAGTGAATCATCGTGATATTCGGTATGCGAGATGATGTTGTTGCTGTATAGGAAATACCGTTGATAACTCCACATTTTCTTAACTGATAGAGCTATTATTTTTATGGAAAGACATATATCCATGCATACTGATTTCACGTGATGATTCCTTTTCAATAAACAATAAAAGAAAAAGGAAATAATTGATTACGAACCTAACCTGGAAGAGTTGGTCGAAACTCTAATTGGCGAAGATGATAAAGAAAAAATTATAAAAGGGTAAAGAAGTGTCCACATTGGCAGGTTCATAAAAACAAGCAAAGAAATAATCCAGTGGAAGAACCTAACTTGTAATATACTTCATGTCACTATTTTTTTTGGTTCTTTTAGATTAACTCTGGCGTTTATACATATGTGAAGGTTCTTGATCTCATAAGAGAAAGTTGAAATAATCTAAAGTAGGTAAGCCCTAGAATTTATTGTATTATTTATTATATTTTCATAATTAGTGGATTGATGACTAACTTTAAACTAACCGATTTCTCCACAATGAACTACTGTGACAATTAATACATAATTGACTTATTTATATGATTCAACAATAATACTAATATTATGTACTTGCAACAAAAAGGGAGGTTGCTTCTCATAAATTACTAGTGCTCTTTGTCATTATCAATCAAATACACCGTTGTTTGTTTCTTATATATGAAAAAGAAAAAAATCATTGCATCCCCAAAACCCAAAATTTTTCCCCTTTCTCTAAAATTAACAAAAACAACAACTTTTTTTCTGTGAAAAAATGAGCTATCTGAAGCCCAAATTCTTGGAGATTTACAAATTACTGAAATCTGAGCTTCGTAATGATCCAAATTTCAAGCTTACTGACCATCATAAGTAAACTTGAAATCTCGATCCTTAAGAAGCTCAGATTTCAATACTTTGTAAACCTCCAAGAATTTGGACTTAAGATCACTCATTTTTCCATAGAGAAAAGTGTTGTTTTTGTTGATTTCAGAGAAAGAGGAGAACATTTTGGTTTTGGGGATACAATGATTTTCTTGTTTTCATATATAGGAAACAAACAACGGTACGTATTTGGTTGAAAAGTGATCAAGAGCACTTGTAGTTTATTTGCAGCCACCCTTTTTATTGCAAGTACATAATATTAGTATTGTTGTTGAATCAAATCAATAAGTCAATTATGTATCACTTGCCATAATATTTCATTGTGGAGAAATAGATTATCTTAAAGTTAGCCATCAATCAACTTATTATGGAAATATAACAAATAAGTACAATGAATTCTATGTAGGGCTTACCTAATTTTTTATTTTTTCATAATGTTTGTGGTGTTTGGATCAGGTTGCGTGCATTTTGACTAAGTAGGTATAGAGCTTCTTTGCAAGATGCTACTACTTGTATGTAGAATTTGTGTCCCCCAATACTTTCTTATTTCTCAAGGTAACTCATAAATATGGCATAGTTAAAAGAAGCATAAGGATAGAGGAGGATGAAATATGTTAAGGTAGTGATTGATGGGAATTTTTTTTTTGACTTTTACAGTTCTTCCGACATCCTCAGAATTTTATCTTTTTATTAATTTCTTTAAGAAATAGAGCCTTCTGTGAGAGGAAAATGAGGTCCTTGGAAAAATATAGCTTATGCGCATCTTGTTTGCTCTGCCGTCAGTAACTTTGTTGTATGTGGAAATAGGGAAGTATATAGTAGACATTCTATCTCGACTGTGTTTGTTGAAGAGTTCTTGCCCTCTGGGCACTTCTTTTGTTATTAACTTTTCCAGGAAAATATTTTAGGTAAAACTCGAATAGCTTTAGTCATGGTCGTAAACTTTAGAGCTTCTTTTACTGTTATATTCTGACAACTGTTTTATGATCTTTCCAATTTTTTCCAAAATAAGGACCATGAGGTGCAAAATGACGTTGATGCTCTCATTAATGGAGATATAGGTAGTGGAACTTCCTTGAAGATCAAAAAGAAGCATGCTCATCAATCTTTTACGGACTCTTCAGAAGAGGAGTTATTCTCCAATTAGAAACAAGTCGTACAGTCTGTCAGTGATACACCGATTCAACACCTACAAGTGCGAACTTCTTCCGAGGTAACTCATCCAATTTTCACTCTGCTCAAGTTCATTGTAGTAATTGTGTATGTGCATCTGAGCCTGAAGGGACATTTATTGTTGGCATTAAAAACATCTTATCTTTAGGCAATGACAATGTGAAAACCGAAAAAAGACGTATGTTAAATCTTCTTAAAAATAAATTTTTTGTAACACCCCAAATATTTCTAAGTTAAGGCCTGAACCATTCTTTATTTGCATGAAAAATTGTACCGGGTAATTCTTAAATTGCTCATATGTGTAAGGGTCATTTCTTTGGTGTTCGAATGGATTTGGATATGACTTAAGGTCACAAGAACCCCCTAGCACAAAGTTGAGTTGAAAACTTCATTATCGATTAAGTTTTGACATAAAATTCTACATAGGTCAACTTCAAACAATTATATCTCCCAGCACATAATGAATTAGGTGACCCATGAACTATCAAATTGAAGGTCTGTGAGTCCTCTTTTCAATGCCACCCGTTTACTTTTTTTTCAAGTTCGAAGTAAAAAGTTATGGACAATTTACCAGAGACTGCCATATAAGAATTTCTGAGTCTGTGAACGACGGATCAAACCTACGGTCCATCAGTTGAACGACGAACCGTCCTGTCAAGTCGTCGGTAAAGTATTGAGAGTCAACTTTTTGGACCCAATACCTACGGATCCAATCGAGGGGTCGTAATTACTACTACAGGCCGTCATTTGGACTCGTAAGTGGAGTTTTAACCCTTAAAAATTTAATATCAATTCCACATATGGGATCTACGGTCCGTAGATTAAACCACGAACCGTAGATGGTCCCATAGACAATTTTTATCAGCTTTTAAAGAGGGATAGTTCAGTCTTTTCCCACCTTTTCTAAGCCTAACCCATGACATTTTTACACCTAATTAGGGTCCTTAATAGTATTAATCAACCCCAATACTCTCATTAACGCTTCCAAGTCTTAGAGCAAGGATCCAAGAGGAGAAAGCTAGGTTTTCAACCGTTCTTCCTATTTTGGCAAGAACTTCATTGTTCCAAGGTATGTAAGGCTATCATAGTGTTGGACTAGTTCATCCTCACACCCTACATCTACTTTCAAATAAGTAAAAGAGAAATATAGGGTTCTATCCTTACATTTTAGAATTCTTGAGATGAGTTTATTGTTGAGTTTTGAGTTCTATTCCTAATGGTTAAGTTGTTATATGTTGTGTATTGAATTCTTGAGTTGATTTGTTCATGTCTATATTTCTGCATGAACCCAATTAATTGAGTATTCTTGAGATTAATAGTATTGTTGAGTTCTGAGTTATTGAGTTCTTGAGTTCTGAGTATTGAGTTTATCTATATTGTTATTGAGATACTTGAATTGAGTTGTTCATGCCTATATTTAAGCATGAACCCTATTTTGAGTTATGAATTTTGATAATCGTTTTAAACAAAACATAACTGCTTTAAACAGAGTTTTGAGAAAGTACAAAGGAGTTTGAAAAAGAGTTTTAACCAAGAGTTGAGCAAGAGTATAAGGGAACTAAGTAGTGCCAAATGTATCATTTTGTTATATTGAGAAGAGAACTATGAATCATGATTAGTATGACAGTCGAGTATGTCATCGATGTATAAGAAGTATGGCATCTAGATATGCCATCAATGTTTATGCAATATGACTTCCTGAGTCATCAATAATCAGATCACAATAAACATTTGTTTAAAACTTATTTTTAGGAAGTAAAGAAGAGTTTGAGTAAAGTTTAAAGAGAATTTTTGAGTAAAGTTTAAGGGAACTAATTGATTCCCAAATGTATTACTTTTATATTGAGAAAAGAGAAACTTTAATTTCTAAAAAGAGTTATGAGTTCAGAAATTCTTTAGAGCACTTACCTCTTTTAAGAGGTTATTTTGAGTATTACCTCAAAATAGAGAAAGAGTATTTTTTATACATTTGAGCATGAATATATTATTGGGAGTAGTATTGAGCACCGATATGGGGATGAGTTCAGACAACTCAAAATCCATATAAATCATGTCTACAAACATGGATAAAGGATCATACTTTTTAGATGAATCCTTATTGCTTAGTGGATCCAATTAGTTGAGGTGTTCTTTACCCCGACAAGGTATAGGACAATTTTGGCAGCGTGGGCAAGTTGTTGTATCATCAAGTAGCTCATAGTGATGGTTTTTGGTTTGAGAAACTCCCTAATAGAATAAAGAGTACTTTCGTTGTATTTTCACATACAATTTTCTTTGAATTATTATATGGTACTTAGTGAAGCTTCAAATGATCTTATCTCTATTTATGCTTTACATTAAGTTGAGTTGAGTTAAGTATTCTTTCATCCCGGTCAGTTCAATATATGCTATCATTGCATTCTTTCGGTAAGAGATTAAATGAGTTTTCCATCATGATTTATATTTTTTTTTCAGTTGAGTTACTGTCAGATTTCATTTCAATTATTTTATTATTCAGCTATATTACATATTCGTACATTCAATGTACTAATGTCATTTGACCTGCATATTTTATGGTGAAGATATATGTACTTAGGATCCTCAACAGGAGTTCTGTTGAGATCACTTCATCTGCTTGTCCGCTTTTGCGTAAGGCCTCCTTGGTTTCGGAGGACTCCAGTTTTATAAGTTGTTCGTAGTAGTTCTCTTGATAAGTCATGGGTCTTTTCCCGACACTTATCTTTGTACAGTAGATGGTTTATACATAGACAGTTTTGGAGAGTCTTTCAGTTTCAGATGTTTTATTTAAAACCTATGTTTATACTTAGTATATTTAGAGAATTTTAAGATTTAAAGAAACTGTTGATTTAAAATTTCTTTCAGTTTGATGCTTGTGTATGCTAGAGTTAGTCTTCCGCTTATAGTCAACCAAGATGAGGGTTTGCTTGGGGACTAGCAATGGTTCTCGAGTGGCGGCCACATCCAGGGTGTAGGTTTGGGTCGTGACAAATTTGGTATCAGAGAAGACAGAGTTTAGGTATCCTAGGGTGTCTATGAGGCCGTGTTAGTAGGATCTTATTTATAGTTATGATGGCTCCACTTCTATAAATGAGGGACTACATACATTTAAGAAAAATTTCCCTTCTTTCATACTCTAAATGTGCACTAGGACTATGTCATAAGAAACTTATTCTAACTCGTGCATTTCTCAGATCCATTCGACTACCCCTTATACTCAATGTAGTTAAAAAGTAAAGCCCAAATCCTTATTGATGAGTTACTCTAAGCAAAAGTATTCAGAAAGTCATGAGACTATAGAGGGGCTTGAGAGAAGCCGTGAGTGAGCTTAAGTGTGGAGATTCTAAAGAATGCATTCTTATTCATATGAAATGTGCGTTCGAGCTAAAAGTGAAATGTACTCCCAGACTTTCTTCTCGAAACCATGCTTCAGTTGAGACCCTTATGAGAAAGTGTGTTTTAGAACTTAGGCAGTATTTTCACCGAAAAGGATAGTATGAGTTACGATATTACGAGCCAGTAGTAGTAGAAGACCCTAGAGTTAGAGAATGCATGCAGAGGTATAACAATCTAAGAAAAGGTGATAGTGATGAGGCAAATTACGTTGTTGCAGTCATGCACCCAGTAAGTTATTAATGAGGAGTTTTTCCTTATGAGTAGACTAATAACTGATGAGTTGGTGTAGATTTCATGATAGAAGGTAGAGTAAGAGTTACTAGTAGGGATGAGTTAGAGTATACTTTAACCAGAGAGAAGTTTATGATGAGGTGTTAATGCATTAGTATCGACCAAGTATAAGTGTTGAATAGAAGAGCTGAGTATTCATGTTGCGATATATTTAAGCTAGGCCTATGATTTTAAAAAAGAGAGCCCTATGATATTCAGACGATTATAGAACTAATTAGGCAATGATGTATAGTGAATGGGTAAGTAGTACTTAAGTTGTGAAATGGAATGTGACGGTAAACTGTAAGTATGTAGACTGAGAGATAAAGATTGACTACTTGTCATGAGATCATAGTGGGTGAGTATCTATTAATTTTATTTAGTAGATGTAAGTTAGAATAGTAAGCGAGCAATAATATTTATATCTTTGTTTAGTAATAGAAACTAAGCTTGAATTTGAGATGAGTGTCGTGATCACAAGAATGACAACATGAGGGTGATGATGTTAGTTCGAGATTTGATCTAGTTGGTTTAACATAAATTAGGTGAGTTAATGTGTTACTTATGATAAGTGTGAGTGGTACAAGTGTTGTATTATGACTCTTAGATGAGAGCAAGGGAGTGTGGCTAAGTCATTAGATTAATAAGAGCATTAAGAGGTGTACCTAAGATTGTAGGTAGTCAAACGAGGTTCCAATTAAGCTAATGTTTTTTCATGTAGTATATTTGGGCTGTCAATGTGGAGTAAGCTGATGTAAGCATTATTTATTATCGTTAAGAGTTTGGTCGGAGAGATCATATATAGTTAATGATGAGCCTCTTAAATATAGTTCAAGTTTCCTCTAGTTAGGTAGATATGAACTTAGAGAGGAGGTATTAATAGACTAAGAAGGAGAAGTCAGACTATTAAGAGTTAGACAAAGCAACTTTATAAGCAAATGAGGAGAGGTTAAGAGAAGTATCTCTGAAACAAGTCTTAGAAGAAATCTTAGTACCTGCTCATGGAAAGTCTAGTAGCCATGAGATTAGCAATTCTTGAGTATTAGAGTAAAGCGAATATAAACTAGTTTAGAGAAGATGAAATAGATCCATAGCTTTAAGGTGTCCGCTTCAGACATAAGGGGGAGGTGATAAGATGAGAAACCAAGTCAAGTATGGAGAATCATATAATGATGTGTTCAGATAGAGTTATGGTGTTATATCAATCAATTCATATTCTAGAATATTCCTCAAAGTTCAGTTGTTACAACATCTTGTTGATGTTTCTCATATCAGAATTGTGATCATGACCTATGCTCATATACTTCAGACAGATTCATATCTATGCTCAATTACCAGAATGAGGGGCAAAGCCTTTAGTCCATTGATCTCAATCTTTCTTGAAAAATTTATGGATATCAGCCTCATAATATGATCCTATTCAGATAAGCACTCATGTCTCATAGTATGCTCAGTATCACAAATTCCTAATTTGATCTCAATGGCTAACAACATAATGTTATGTTATGCATATTCTTATATCAGAATTCTCAAATGAATCGTGCTTATAATCTTTCGCCCTAAAGCTCTTTCAGTGATCGTTTTAGTTAGAGAGTGATGTTGGTGATAGTAGTTGAGTGATAATAGAAGGAGAAGATTGATGTTTCTTATGTTGGTAGCAGTAGTGTGCTTATTCCATCTAAGGTTATAAAAGTGGAGGAAGGATGAATGAAGTTTTACTATGAATAATAGTTAGGTGAGAGTAGTTAATTAGTTCCTGATAGTAATGCGTGAAACTTCAGTTGGTAGAGATGATGAGAGAATGAGAAATTCATAGAAGGATTTGTTAGTAGGAGTCCATGGAGTGATTAAAGTACTAGGCTTGAATACGGTTATAAGGAGAAGTATTCTTGGGATGAGATTCCCTAAAGAGGTATAGAACTTGAATCTCATGGTTTAAATAAGTATAACCAACTCATGTTTAGCACCTTGTGAATTAGAGATTAGGCTTGAACACAGTAAGAGCAAGCAATTTGACTTAGACGTTTGTAAGAGTAGTCATGTACTCTAGTGGAAGCTATGAGTTGCCACTAATGAAGTGTAGTAATAGGAAAGGAGAGCATAGTTGTGAAGTGTTGCTAAGCTTAAAAGTTGTTAGTCATATCACTCAAGGCATAGTATTCCTATTCTTACTTCGTATCGTATATTCTTGTTTCATGTCATTGTATGTAATCTTGAAATCTTATGTGAGCTTTGTGCCAAGCATTCTAAAGTCCAGTTTCAACCCTCTAAGTATGAATAAGCTCCACCTATGTTAGTAGGATAGCTCAAAAGTCAGAAAGATAGTAAGAGTAACTCACTTCCCTACCATTCTCAGTGTAACCATCATTCGAGGTTGAATGATTCCAAGGGGGAGATATTGTAATACCCCGAAAATTTCTAATCTAAAGCCTGAACCATTCTTTATTTGCATGAAAAATTGTATCGGGTGATTCTTAAATTGGTCATACGTGTAAGGGTCATTTATTTGGTGTTCGAATGGATTTGGATACGACTTAAGGTCACAAGAACCCCCTAGCACAAAGTTGAGTTGAAAGCTTCATTATCGATTAAGTTTTGACATAGGATTCTACTTAGGTCAACTTCAAACAATCATATCTCCCATCACATAATTAATTAGGTGACCCATGACCTATCAAATCGAAGGTCTTTGAGTTCTCTTTCCAACGCCACTAAGTTTGCTTTTCTTATTGAGCTCGAAGTAAATTTTTATGGCCAATTTACAAGAGACTTCCATATCAGAGTTTCTGAGTCAATGAACGATGGATCCAACCTATGGTCCATCGGTTGAACGATGAACCGTCCTGTCAAGTCATCGGTAAAGTACTGAGGGTCAACTTTTGTGACCCAAAACCTACGGATCTAACCGACGGTTCGTAAGTACTACTACGGACCATCGTTTGGACCCTTTTGAGCCTTAAAATTTCAATATCAATTCCATGGATTTATTCTACGGTCCGTAGATCTAACCATGAACTGTAGATGGTCCCGTGGACAATTTTTAAAAGCTTTTAAAAAGGGGTAGTTTAGTCTTTTCTCACCTCTTCTATGCCTAATCCATGACATTTTACACCTAATTAGGGTCCTTAACCATATTAATCAACCCCAATACGCTCATTAACGCATCCAAGTCTTAGAGCAAGAATCCAAGAGGAGAAAGCTAAGTTTTCAGCCATTCTTCTAATTTTCCAAGAACTTCGTTCTTCCTAGGTATGTAAGGCTATCATAGTGTTGGACTAGTTCATCCTCACGCCCTACATCTACTTTCAAATAAGTAAAAGAGAAATCTAGGGTTCTATCCTTAGATTTGAGAATTCTTGACATGAGTTTGTTGTTGAGTTTTGAGTTCTATTCCTAATGGTTGAGTTGCTATATGTTATGTATTGAAGTTTTTGAGTTGATTCGTTCTTGTCTATATTTCAGCATGAATCCAATGAATTAAGTGTTCTTGAGATGAATAGTATCGTTGAGTTCTGAGTATTGAGTTCTTCTATATTGTTATTGAGATCCTTGAATTGAGTTGGTCATGTCTATATTTCAGCATGAACCCTATTTTGAGTCATGAATTTTGAGAATCTTCTTAAACAAAACATAGCTATTTTAAACTGAGTTTTGAGAAAGTAAAGAGGAGTTTGAAAATGAATTTTAACCAAAAGTTGAGCAAGAGTATAAGGGAACTAATTAGTCCCAAATGTATCATTTTTTATATATAGAAGAGAACTATGATTCATGATTCGTATGACAGTCGAGTATGGCATCAATGTGTAAGCAGTATGACATCTAGGTATGTCATCAATGTTTATGCAATATTACTTCCTGAGTCATCAATGATCAGATCACAATAAACATTTGTTTAAAACTTGTTTTTAGGAAGTAAAGAAGAGTTTGAGTAAAGTTTAAAGAGAATTTTTGAGTAAAGTTTAAGGGAACTAATTGATTCCCAAATGTATTACTTTTATATTGAGAAAAGAGAAACTTTAATTTCTAAAAAGAGTTATGAGTTCAGAAATTCTTTAGAGCACTTACCTCTTTTAAGAGGTTATTTTGAGTATTACCTCAAAATAGAGAAAGAGTATTTTTTATACATTTGAGCATGAATATATTATTGGGAGTAGTATTGAGCACCGATATGGGGATGAGTTCAGACAACTCAAAATCCATATAAACCATGTCTACAAACATGGATAAAGGATCATACTTTTTAGATGAATCCTTATTGCTTAGTGGATCCACTTAGTTGAGGTGTTCTATACCCTGGAAATATATAGGACAGTTTTGGCAGCCTGGGCGAGACACTGTATCATCACGTAGCTCATTGTGATGGTTGTCGGTTAGAGAAACTCCCTAATAGAGTAAAGAGTACTTTCATTGTATTTTCACATACAGTTTTCTTTGAGTTATTATATGGTACTTTGTCAAGCTTCAAGTGATATTATCTCTATTTATGGTTTACATTGAGTAGAGCTGAGTGAGTATTTCTTTCATCCATCATGATTTATGTTATTTTTCAGTTCAGTTACTGCCAGAGTTTCAGTTCAGTTATTTTGTTATTTAGCTATATTAAATACTCGTACATTCAATGTACTGATGTCATTTGACCTGCATCTTTTATGATGCAGATATAGGTACTTAGGATCCTCAACATGAGTTTCGTTGATATCACTTCATCCACTTGGTAGCTTTTGAGTAAGGCCTCCTTGGTTCTAGAGGAGTCCAGTTTTATAAGTTGTTAGTAGTAGTTCTCTTGAGGAGTTTTGGTTCTTGTCCCGACACTCATCTTTATACAGTAAAGGTTTCATAGATAGACAGTTTTGGAGAGTCTTTCAGTTTTAGAAGTTTTATTTAAAACCTATGTTCATACTTAGTATATTTAGAGAATTTTGAGATTTAAAGAAACTGCGGATTTAACATTTCTTTCAGTTTGATGCTTGTGTATGCTTGAGTTAGTCTTCCACTTGTAATCAGCTAGAATGAGGGTTCGCTTGGGGACCATCAATGGTTCACTTGTGCCGGCCACGCCCAAGGTGTAGGCTCGGGTCGTGACAATTGCGTCTCTTATTGTCATGACCCAAGGTATACCCTAGGTGTAACATGGCGTATAGGATCCCAGGAGGTCCTACACAAGCCACTTAGAATACATCATACAAGATAATAAGATTTGAAGAATTTAAAGGAAAGCATTTCTTATATCAAAGGGAGAAAGCATAAGTTTAAACATGAGTCTCAAAAGCCATCTAGTACATCATGAGGAAAGTGAATGGGATGTAACCCATACATCACATACAAAATCTGAAAGAAAAAATGACATAAAGAAATAAACACATCTCGGTCCTCTAAACATGAGGACTCACCAAATTTTTGAAGTCAATGGAACTAACTAGCCACGCATATGGGAGGTAGGAGCATCGGACCCAACATTCATGAGATAATGTAGGCACAAGTATGCGTTAGTACATGGAATATACTAAGTATGAGGCAATAAGCATGAACATAGGCATGATAGCCTGAATGACATAAAAATGAGTAGACATGATCATATTAAAACATTTGAAAGCTTTAAAGAAGAAATGACATAAAAATCATGAAAACATGGTCAAGTTCAATAACATAAAGGACATAAGAAAAACTTTGAAGAAAACATAATCACTTTGTGGGATAGTATCTTTAATCGACAGTAAGACCATGAGAGCTATATCATGGAATGCGGTATATCCCTCATATCGAAAGAATGGGTAACTGCTTGCCAAGGTAGAAACCGTACAAATCATCATTTGCTAAAGTGGATCCACTAGCTAGGTCATTTAAGACAATCCTACGGGGGCATGTAGTTAGGGACTAGAGGTTGCTACAAGAGACTACCCTACTTGAGCCTCCACCTCAAAGCCCTCTCGGTGCTAGTCTAAATCCCAATGGAATAGAAAAAAGTCAAATATCAATTTAACATAGGGAAAGACAATGATCAATACCAATCCACCCATTTCATGATTAAAACATACAATAGATCCTTAAACATAATTCAACATAGATGAGAAAACCTTACACCGATGTGAATTCATATGTGAGAAATACCTTCCACAATCATGATCATAATAACTTGTGAGAAAATCTTTTACAATAACATTGATACTTTCCTTTCAAAGCATCCCCAAATCATTTGCAATAATTTCATAAAACATGTATATCTTCATAAATTCATAATTCATAGGTTCATCATAGATTCATAGTTGAAAAACAAGATTTAGTCATGGTTCAATGCTATTTCATCTAAATATCGTGGATTAACATCAATTCATGAATTAGAAGACTTAATTAGCCATAATCAATCATAATTAGATGAAACCCACATTCATTGAATTCCTTAATTTGATCAATTGAAAAATGAATTGGGAAATTGAAATCTTTGGGAGTTCCATGGACGAAATTACTTCATGGGTGAATACACACATACCTTGCTATTCAAAGTCCAAGATTAATGGAGGATTAGAGACTAGAATAGAACCGTAGCTCTTTTTCTTCTTCCTTAGGTTGAGAGAATTTAAAGAGGATGAATTTGGTCAAGTGTAGGGAATTTATGAGAGTGAGTTGAAAATGGGTAATTTGGGAGCTTAAAACCTTTATATAGGTCTTAGGGTAGAAGATAAAAGGACATAGTATATGATTAAAATAATTAGGGAAAGACCCAAAAGCCCCTTTAAAATAACTGTCGAGCCTCACCTATTGTTTGGACCTATGGTCCGTAGGTCCTTCTACGGACCGTACTGGTCAACTGTAGATAAGTTCAGAAACTATTATTTGGACCAACATTTGACGGAACCGGTGAAAGAATCGTAGGTCTTTCTACGGTCCATACCTGCCAACCGTAGAAACCCACTTTGACCCTTAAAATTTCACTAGGTTTGGGACTCACCTACGAGACCTATTTACGACTCGTACAATGATTGACGGACCGTCCTGGTGAACCGTACAAAGGATCCTAAGACTTGTTTTGAAGAATATATTTTCCCCCTACCTACGGTTTCCATCTATGGCCCGTAGGAGCTTCTACGGTCCGTAGGTGGGAACCGTAGACACAACCTGTAACCCAAAACTTCTTTCCTTTCTTTTCCAAATTTCGAGGTGTTACAATATCTACCCCTTGGGAACATTCATCATCGAATGGAACTCAAGGCAGTACAAGGAGAGTAGAGGAGTAAATCTAACAGCCCAAACACAATGCAACTTCATAAACAATACATAACCAAGGAGGAACATCAACTCCAAGCTTAAACATATTCCAAAACATCATTTCATAAGGTATACATGCAAATCATACTCAAATGCGCATAATCATGAAAAATATAAATCAAAGTCAAATCAAAATCTCAAAAGTAAGTTTTCATGAGCATGCATGCTTGATGAAACATGAGAATGACTAAGACACATGAAACCAAAAGGATGAACCGTGAGGGATAAATACCTCTAGCTAGAATATGATCGGAGGGAAAGAGATGGAGATAACGGGACATCATATCAGCTTTGGCCTCCCAAGTAGCACCCTCCACTCTTTGATTCCTCCATGAGACCGTTAAGGATGCAACTTCCTTATTTCTTAACTTCTTAACTTGCTTGTCAAAATTCTTAACCGGAACTTCTTCATAAGAAAGACTCTCCTTTATACCAAGACTCTCCAATGCTATAATAGATGTCGGATCACCAACACATTTCTTCAACAAAGAGACATGGAAATCCGTATGCACCAATGCTAAGTCATTAGGCAAATCAAGTTCATAAGAAACCTTACCAATACGCCTCAAAACTTGATATGGGCCCACATAACGGGAACTAAACTTCCCTTTCTTACCAAACCTCTTGACACCATTCATAGGTGAAATTTTCAAATAAACCCAATCATCAACATCAAACTCAAGATCAATTCTTCTAATATCGGCATAGGACTTTTGTCGACTTTGAGTCATTTTCAATCTTTCTCTAATAAGTTAAACTTTCTCCATAGCCTCATTTACTAACTCGGGACCTATCAAATTAATTTCACCGACTTCAAACCAACCTATAGGTGATCTACACCTCCTACCATAAAGAGCCTCAAATGAAGCCATACTAATGCTCAAATGGTAGCTATTATTATAAGCAAACTCAATCAAAGGCAAATGATCATCCCAATTACCTTTGAAGTCAATCACACAAGCTCTTAACATATCTTCTAAAGATTGGATAGTATGCTCCACTTGCCCATCGATTTGAGGATGAAAGGCCGTACTAAGCTTAACACGAGTACCAAGGCCCTTTTGAAAAGATTTCCAAAATTAAAAGGTAAATTGGGTACCATGATCAGAGATAATGGATAGGGGCACTCCATAGAACCTAACTATCTTCTTTAGATAGAACTTAGCATAGTCCTCCACCAAATAAGAAGCCTTAACGGGAATGAAATGAGATGATTTTGTCATATGATCCACAATAACCCAAATCGAGTCAGTTGCCACCGGGTGGGGGGGCAAACCAACAATAAAGTCCATATTTAGATCTTCCCACTTTCAAGTAGGAATACTAATGTCTTGGGACAAATCTCCCGAGTTTTGATGCTCAACTTTCACTTGTTCACAATTAGGACACTTAGCCACAAATTCCACAATATCCTTCCTCATCCTATTTCACCCATAGACCTCCCGCAAGTCACGGTACATCTGGGCAACTCCTGGGTGGATGGAATATCGAGAACTATCTCAATATGCATGAACATAGGCATGATCGCATGAATGACTAAAAATGAGTAGACATGATCATATTGAAACATTTGAAAGCTTTAAAGAAGAAATGACATAAAAATCATGAAAACATGGTCAAGTTCAATAACATAAATGACATACGAAAAGCTTGGAAGAAAGCATATTTATTTTGTGGGACATTATCTTTAATCGACAATAAGACCATGAGAGCTATATCATGGAATCTAGTATATCCCTCATACCGAAAGAAAGGGGAAACTACTTGCCAAGATAGAATCCGTACATATCATCATTTGCTAAAGTAGATCCACTAGCTAGGTCATTTAAGACAATCCTACAGAGGCACGTAGTTAGGGACTAGAGGTTGCTACTAGAGACTACCCTATTTGAGCCTCCACCTCAAAGTCCTCTGGGTGCTAAATTTAAATCCCATAGAATAGATAAAAGTAAAATATCAATTTAACATAGGGAAAGGCAATGATCAATATAAATCCACCCATTACAAGATCAAAACATAGAATAACCCCTTAAACATAATTCAACATAGATGACAAACCCTTTCACCAATGTGAATTCATATGTGAGAAATACCTTTCACAATCATGATCATAATAACTTGTGAGAATATCTTTCACAATAACATTGATACTTTCCTTTCAAAGCATCTCCGAATCATTTACAATAAGTTCATAAAACATGCATATCTTTATAAATTCATAATTCATTGGTTCTTGGGTTCATCATAGATTCATAGTTGAAAAACATGATACAGGCATGGGTCAATGTAATTTCATCTAAATATCCTGGATTAACATCAATTCATGCATTAGAAGACTTAATTAGCCATAATCAATCATAATTAGATGAAACCCACATTTATTGAATTGAAACCTTAATTTGATCAATTGAAAATTGAATTGGGAAATTAAAATCTTTGGGAACCACATGGAGGAACGGATTGCATAGGTGAATACACACATACCTTGCTATTCAAAGCCCAGGATGAATGGAGGATTGGAAACTTGAATAGAACCCTAGCTCTTCTTCTTCTTCCTTAGGCTTAGAGAATTTAGAGAGGATGAATTTGGTCAAGTATAGGTAATTTAGGAGAGTGAGTTGAAAATGGGTAATTTATAATCTTAAAACCTTTATATATGGCTTAGCATAGAAGGTAAAATGACAAAATACCCTTTAAAATAACTGTCGAGCCTCCCATATGGTTTGGACCTACGAATTATACTGGTCAACCGTAGATAATTGCAAAAACAATTATTTGGACCAACTTTTGATGGAACCCATGTACGGCTCGTAGGTCTTCCTACGGTTTTACATGCCAACCGTAGAAATCTACTTTGACCCTCAAAATTTCTCCAGGTCTAGGATTCACCTACCAGACCTATCTAAGACTCGTATAATGGTTGATAGACTATCCTGGTGAACCGTACAAAGGATCCTGGGACTTGTTTTGAAGAATTTATTTTTCCCTTCCTACGGTTGCCATCTACGGCCCCTAGGAGCTTCTACGATCCACAGGCGGGAACCGTAGACACAGCCTGCAACCCAAAAATTCTTTTGTTTATTTTCCAAATTTTGAAGTATTACACATATTGGGAAAGAACCTACTGATCTAACAGCTAAAACTGGTGAAAGAAGCCATATCTTTAATCCTCTTCAAAATAACCTTCCGACTCTTGTTGGGATAGAACCTAGTGATCTGACTGCAGGAACTAGTGAAAAAAGTCATTTCTTTATTCTTCTTTGAGGTTTAGAGGTTTATTGATACAGAAAACTCTTCAAGGAGTTATTAAAGGGTATGGTTACCTATGTAGCTGTGATGATTGCACGCTTTCCAAGGCATGATTTTCTTCTTACTCTTCTGTTATATGTTCTCGCCAATTTTATCCAAGTCGCTTCATGTTTAATGTGTCTTATGCAGAATGTAATTAGTGCTTCTGAATTTAAGAGGCATGCTGCTTGCAAGACCAATCATATATACTTAGAGAGCGGGAAGACAATTCATGATGTGGTCCATGAGTGGAAGAACACCCCACTGGAAATGTGCTTTGAAGTAATACAAAATATCACTGGTTCTCCAATCAACCAGGAAAATTTCCAAACATGGAAAGGTGAATACTTTGTTTCTCTATTAATTCCCTTATAGTCATAATTATTTCGCTCATTTATAGTTAGACCCGCTTAACTGATGCAATTTCTGTTAAATATTTAACTTAGAAATTGTTGTGAACTCAGTTGATAATCTGCTAATATGGACGATAAGGAGGATGTGATGAGTCATTTGTGCATTGGCAATCCATGTCAGAGTACTAGAAGTGTAATTCCATCTAAAAGTTTGGACGTTTACTTTTGGGAAGGAAGAAAGTCACGTGAGCAAGGCAAGAGTTAGTTATGGAGTTGGAAAAAAAAGTGTTGACAACATGGGTAGAAAGGTATAATGAAGTTGATTATGATTTTGAATATTCTTGTCTCTTTCTAGACTTCTAGTTCTTATTTCAAGTATATTTTTCATCTATCGTTGTTCCCTTCTATTGCCTTTGTTGTTTCGTATTGTATTTTAATAGTATTCAATAAAACTTATTAATATATATTAGTGTTTACATCGTGAAATTGCGAGTTGTTGCAGTAACCCATTTTGCTGCCCCCATTACTATTGTATTCTAACAAACTCATTTCTTGGTCTTATCCAGAGTACTTACAAGCTGCAAAACTATTTTGATATGCTGATTCTTGTGGTTCAATTCAGGCATGGCTCAACAAAGTCGGTGACCTAAAGTCAAATTGTAACGACATGCCTCAAATATTATTTTGAAACATTTCTAGCAGTAATGAAGTACTCTAAATTGCCAACTTCTCTAATAAGAAAGGTGATAAATAATCACAAATAATAAAGGTGATAAACTATATTTAAAGCACTGAAGTAGCACAATATATATATTATCCATGTATTAGGAAAGTTAGGACTGAAAAATACTTGTTCCAAAAATACCTACTCCACTGACATATGCCTTTTGTATATCAATTTTTAGTATACAGCTAAGACTTGGGAGAGATTCTTTTTCTTTCAAATACCTTAATCAATTCATGATTAATAATATTGCCGCAATTTCATATTTAGCGGTAATAATAAATATAGATATTTATAATTAGCATTATATAAATGTTGCAAAGGACTTTAGCAACTCTGGATGCAATGACATTAACTCAATTGCCACTAAATATTTTTGCAGTAATAAAAAGGAAATTTATTACCACAAATGTCTCTTTTGTTATAGTGTAGTATGTAGTAACCTCATCTCCAATCACAATGAGTGGAGCAGGGGAATTTAGAGGGAAAAAGAGGGGCGAGCTCCGAATCAAAGCCCAAGTAGTTATAAATTGTTGATTCCAGACTCCTCTAATAGAGCCAATAACCATACAGTGAAATGTCTTGTGTTATTAAGTTTAATGTCTAGTGTTATTAAGTTTTGAGACGTTCACTGAATCCTTCATGATGTTTTAATGGCAGATACTAGCTAGTACAATCCAACTGAATGAATTGGCTTGGAGAGCAGCGGAAAGCCACTTGACTCTAAAGAGAAGAGCAAGAAAGAAATAATTTATCATGCCCCGAGCCTACACTCTGGACTTGGCTGGCACTCGATAACCATTTCTAATTCCCAAGCAAATCCATGGCCTGAATGACTACTAAGCAAAAGACTCCATCAAGAAATAATAGGCTTAAAATAAAATTTGATCTCAAAATAAAACTCAACTTGAATATCTGAAAGTACTCATTGCAAAAATTATAATAGTTTACAAAACATCTTTAAAGGAAAGAAAGTACTGAGAGACTCCTCGACTCTATCTATCTACGAAGCCTTTAATGTGTAAGATAGGTGTCGAGACAAGACCCTTAACGCCTCAAAACAATTAAACTAAAAGTAAATGTAAAGTCCTCTGAAATGAATGGGTAGAGTGATCTGAACGGAGCGCCTGTTAATGATTTTGAACACCTGTATCTGCATCATATAAAGATGCAGGTCGAATGACATCAGTATATTTGAATGGACGAGTATGTAATATAGCTGAGGTGAAATAACTGAATGAAAGGACTGTAATAGATATAACAAAAAGTTAACTGAATGTAATGAATTAAAGGAATGAAATCATTTCAACTTTATAAAATACTTACTCGTCTCTGAAACTCAACATAATAAGTGATATATAAAGATACACTTTAATCTATTGGGAGATTCTCTAAGCGACAACCATCACTATGAGCTACATAATGATACAGTGTCTTGTCCAATTGCCAGAACTGTCCTATGTCGTACCGGAATATAGAACCTCTCAACTAAGTGGATCCACTAAGCCCTGCCCGAAGGCACTAAGAATTCACCTAAAAAGTATGATCTTGTACCCATGTTGGCAAGACATGGTTTATGGGGGCTGTGAGTTGTCGGAACTCTCCCCCATATCGGTGCTCAATATTACTCCCAATAATATATACTCTTGCTCAAATGTATAAAAAAAATACGGTTTCTTCAGTTTGAGGTAATTTCTCAAACTAACCTCTTAAAAGAGGTAACTGCTTCGAAATATACTAACCTCTTAAAAGTGGTAATTGCTCTGAAATATCTCTGAAACTCATTGTTCATTTAGAAAACAAGGTTTCTCTTTGCTCAATATAAAAGTACATTCTGGTTGAGATAATTACTCAAAAGGGGCATCTTTAAATGGTAACTTCTTTGTACTCAATCTTTCTGAAAACTCTTTTACTTTTCTCAATATAATAGTCTCTTTCTTCATATAAAAATGAAACCTTTGGGAAATACTTAGTTTACTTATACTCGTGCTTAAATCTTTGTTAATATTCTTTCTCAAACTTATCTCACTTTCTCAAAAACTCAGTTTAAAGAAAAAATGTTGGCTTTGAAAGATTTTCTGAACTTATAATTCAAAATAGGGTTCATACTGAAATAAAGACATGAACAACTCAACTCAATGATATCAATAACAATATAGAAAACTCAATACTCATAGCTCAAGAACTCAGAACTCCATGATATTATTTGTCTAAAAAATACACAGTTATTAGGGTTCATGCTGAAATATAGTCATGAACGAATCAACTCGAGAATCTCAATGCATACCATGTAGCAATTTAATAATTAGGAATAGAATTACAAAAATCAAGAACTCAAGAACTCAACATCATAACTCATCTCAATAATACTCAATTCTAAGGATAGAACCCTAGATTACTCTATTACTGATTTGAAAGTAGATATAGGGCATGAGGACGAACTAGTCCAACACTATGATAGCCTTACATACCTAAAAGAATGAAGTTTTTGGTGAAATTGATGAAATGCGAAGAACGCTCGAAACCCTAGCTTTTCTCCTCTTGGAACCTTTCTCTAATGACTTGAATTGTTAATGAACGTAAAAGAACTAATTAACACTTTCTAAGCCCTTAACTAGGTGAAAACGTCGTGGTTTAGGCTTCGAATAGGGATTAACATGATGTAGTTTAAGTACCAAATGCATACGGGAAAGACCAAAACGACCCCAGCTTAAAAAATGACGGATTCCCCTTCAAGGAAGGCTTTACATATTGTTTAAGCCTCCACGGTCCGTGAAACTTTTTATGGGCCGTATAGCCATCAGTGAACATTCCTCTATTTGATAGGGCTTCACTAAAATGGGCATAACATTTTACTCCGAACAAGAAATGAGGCAAACTTGATGGCTTTGGAAAGAGGACTCAAGGACCTTTAATTTGATAGTTCATGGGCCACCTAATTCATTATATGTTGAGAGATATGGTCGTTTGAAGTTTATCCAAGTAAAATCTCATATTGAAACTCAATCGGTAAGAAATCTTTCAGCTCAACTTTGTGCTAAGGGATTCTAGTGACCTTAATTCAATCCAAAATCATTTCCACTCTAAATAATTGACCTTAGCATATAAGAACAATTAAGAATCACTCGGTACAATCTTATACGCAAGTGAAGAATGGTTCAGGTCTTAATTAAGAAATTTTTGGGGTGTTACATAATTGAAGCCTTAGAGAGCCTCGTACTGAATGCGTTCTGATACAAATTAGACTGTAAGCTACGAAAGATAGAGAGTTAGAGACTATTACCCTACTCTTTATGTTTGCAAAAAGGTACATAGAATTTGTGTCCCCGAATACTTTTTATTTATCGTGATTGAATTTTAAATTAACAACAATTTAGTTTTGATATTTCACTTATTATATTAAAAATGAGAAAATGGTCTAAAACCCCCCCAATCTATACCCGAAATCTCAACTACACACTCCAACTTCACGGGTGTCCTATCACCCCCATGAACATTTTAAAAGTGAAATATATACCCCTTTAAAAAGTCATACCCAGATTTAAGTTAAGCAGTGATATACACTCGCCTGCCACATAATATTATATTATTTTTTTAATAAAAAAGTTATTATTCTTTATCTTTATTTTATATTTTCCTTTTATATTTTCCTTTCTCTTTTTCTCTTTTGTTTTTAATCCTCTTTTGACTTTTATTTTCCTTTTCTTTAACAATAACTTTTTCTCCATTGATATGAAACCCAGAAGCACATTAACTTTCTTCTTCTTTCTATTCTTTTTATATTTTTTATTTTTTTTTATTTTTCATAATTTTAGTGAAGTTTCATTCAACTTGATAATATTGTTGAATCGAATTTGAGGCTGCCAACCGGAGAATTAGAAGACGGCATATTTGATAAGTTCATATGGTCAACTATTTTCGGAAAGTGGGTGGCATATTGGAGTTGGAGATGATAGCAAAATCCAAAGTGAATTTGTGATTTGAAGTATTGAAAATTGTTTTTGCTATTTTTATCTTGTTGCCATGGTCACTGTCTACGAAAGGTGTTTTTTAGTGTTTTAGAACGAAACCAATCTATCTGTCTCACTTTTAAATATTTCTTGCTCAGATCTGGAAAAAGTAGTTGAAAATGGCGACATGGTAGTGGCAAAATTGGTGGTGTGAGAATGAAAAAATGAAGTTTATGATTAAAAGAAGGGGAGTCGATTTCTTCTGGAAAAACAAAGAGGAAAGAGATAGGATTAGTGATAGCTGAATAGTGAAATAAGTTCATGGCATTTTCCGGTGACTTAAATCCGGCGAAGTGTTGAAGAGAAAAAGAAAGAAGACAAAGAAAATAAAAAAGAAAAGATAAATAGAAGTAAAAGATAACATAATTTTAAAAAAATAAATCAAAAACTTAATATAAAAAGGAGAAATTACTTGCAAAGTTAAAGTTTTATTAAAAAAAAAACCGTCTCTCACTCTCTTTGAGAAAGTGAATACACTTTCTTTGCCACCTCAGCATATAGGGTGAGATTAATTCCATCTTAAAAAGTTCAAGGGGGTAATAGGATCCCCGTAAAGTATAGGTGTGTAGTTGGAAATTCGGCTATAGGTTAGGGGGGATTTTGGCCATTTTCTCTATTAAAAATTAAATCCAATTTATCAATATGGAAAGATTTTTTTTCCGATTTTTAGTTTTCTTTTTTCTACTTCGATTGATTGATTTGATTTTTATCAATTTATGAACACTCCTATGAGGGAGTTGTCACGGCCAAAAAATGGGCGTGATGACACTTGTCTATTCCCACAAAGACAAGTCAGCCTAAACCCAACAAAACGAAAGAAAAATGGAAAGATAAAGCAAGAACAAGGCAAAGGCGGAAAACTTATTCATTCTATTAATACCCCAAGACCTAGTTATCACGTGTACAAGCCTCTAATACAGTGTGGAATTAAGAACTAAGTACAAGTCTCAATGCCTTGGATTCTCAAATAGAACAAAGCATAACATAAACAAAAAAGAGGGGCCACCGAGATGACAAGCAGCTACCTCTCAAAATCTTTGACAAGCCTCGAAATCAGAAGAAGAAGAAGATCACATGAGTCCAGGCTTGGAAACTACACAAGTGTAGAAACAAGGAGTGAGTACCACCAACACGGTACCCAGCTAGCAACCTAGTAAACAAGGCAACCTAGCAAAAATCGAGTACTCATTTTCATCCCAACCAAACCTCCACAAACTACAACCTGCACAAAAATCAGTCCAACCTAGTTGTTCTACAATACACAAGTTTCAAGGCTCAAAGATCATAGTACAAAAGTCACATTTCGACAAGCGACAAGTATCAAATCATTTACTCTCAACTATTAAGCATTTCAATCACAAATAACAACGATTCAACTCACATATTAAATAAACAATCAAACACATCAATTAGCTCAATCACATGCATCAAATATCTCAAATATATGCATCAAGTAGATTGATCACAAAGGTCAATATTTGCCGGAACCATTTCCCTTCGACACAATGTCACTAGCTAGAGCCATTTCCCTTCGGCTTTCACATTAAATTATTTGCTGGAACCATATTCCTTTTGCGTTTATATCACTAGACGGAACCATTTCCCTAAGACTTTCACATTAAATCACTTACCGGAACCATTCCCTTCGGCATTTATATCACTAGCCGAAACCATTTCCCTTCGAAATTTATATCACTAGCCGAAGCCATTTCCCTTCGACTTTATCATAAAATATCACTTGCTGGAACCATTTCCCTTAAGCTTTTATCAAGTGTCTTGTCACAACACAATGTATACCCTAGGTGCAACATGGCGTATAGGACCCCGAGAGGCCCCTTACAAGCCACTTAGCATACATCATACAAGATAATAAATTTAAAGTGATTAAAAGAAAGCATTTCATACAAAAGTTTGACAAAAGCGAAAGTCTAACATAAGTCTCAAAGCCATCTAATACATCAGAAGGAAAGTGATTGGGGCGTAACCCATACATCATATAAAAAATTTGAAATGAAATGACATAAAACTATAAAAAAGGGTTTCGGTTCTCAAAACATGAGGACTCACCAATAGCTTGAAGAACCCACTAGCTGTCTAGCCACAAGTGCACGAGGTAGGAACATCGGATCCTACATTCATGAGATAATGTAGGCACAAGTATGCATTAGTACATGACATGTACTAAGTATGAGGTAATATGCATAAACATGAACATGATAGTAAAAATGACTTGAATCGAAAAGGCATGATCATAATGAGACAATTAAAAGCTTTATAGAGAAGAAATTACATGAAGTTCATAAAACATAGCCAAATACATTAGTATAAAGGACATAAGAAAAGATTTAAAGAAAACATAATCATTTTATGGGATATTAGCTTTAATGGACAATAAGACCATGAGAGCTATATCATGTAATTTGGTATATCCCACACATCAAAACAAGGTAAAACTACTTACCAAGGTAGAATTCGTACATATCATCATTTGGTAAAGTGGATAAGTGAGCTAGGTCATTTAAAACAATCCTACGAAAGCACGTAGTTTGGGACTAGAGGTTTCTACTAGAGACTACCTTATCTGAGCCTCCACCTCAAAGCCCTCTCAATGCTAAGTCTAAATTCCAATGGAATAGATAAAAGTCAAATATAAATTTAGCATAGGGAAAAGCAATGATCAATACCAATCCACACATTTCGAGATCAAAATATAGAATAGCTCCCTAAACATAATTCAACATAGATGAGAAAACCTTTCAACCATGTGAATTCATTTGTGAGAAACATCTTTCATAATCATGATCATCATAGTAAGTGAGAAATCCTTTCACCATAACATCAATACTTTCCTTTCAAAGCATGATTTATTCATCTACACTAGCTTCATGAAAACGTGCATATCTTCATAAATTAATAATTCATAATTCATGGGTTCGTCATAGGAGCATAGTTGAAAATCATAATTTAGGCATGGATCTATGCAATTTCAACTAAATAAAATAGATTAACATCAATTCATGAATTATAATATTTAATTAATCATAATCAAACATAATTGGAAGAAACCCACATTCATTGGATTAAAACCCTAATTTGATCAATTGGAAATTGAGTTGGAAAAATTTAAATTTTCGGGGACCCTATGGAGCTAGGGAAGGACTCCATGGGTGAATACACACATACCTTGATCCTTTAAGGCCAATAAAAATGGAGGATTGGAGACTAGAATAGAACCCTAGCTCTTCTTCTTCTTCCTTAGACTTGAGAGAAATTGTGAGGATTAGTTTGGTCAAGTTTTGGGAAATTAGGAGAATGAGTTGTCAATGGGTAATTTGGGGGTTTAAAACCTTTATATAGGGCTTAATCTAGAAGGTAAAATGACATAGTATTGGGTTTAAAAAATTATGAAAAGACACAAAAGCCCGTTAAAGTTAATTGTTGAACCCCTACCTACGGTCCGTTGGTCTTTCTACGGACTGTCCTGGTCAACCGTAGGTAGATTCATAAACTTTGATCTGGACCCACCAATCGACGGGACCCATGTACAATTGGTAGGTCTACCTACAGTCCGTACATGGCCACTGTAGGACCTCACCTTCTTTTGAAACATTTACTTATTTCCCCACCACTTACGGATGCCATCTATGGTAAGTAGATGCTTTTACCAATCGTAGGTGGGAACCATAGGTACAGCTTGCAACCCAAAAATTTTATTTTCCTTCTTTTCCAAGTTTTAGGTATTACAATATGTCCCTCTTGGAAACATTCGTTTCGGATGGGACTTAAGGCAACATAAAGAGGGTAGGGGAGGAGATCAAAAAGCCCAACAAGAATACAACTTCCTCAACAACACATAACCAAGGAGAAACATCTACTCCTAGCCTAAACATATTCAAAACATCATTTCATAAGGTATCCATGCAAGTCATTTTCAAATGCACAAAATCATGAAGAAATCAATCATAGCTAAATCAAAATCTCAAAATTTAATTTTCATGAGCATGCATGCATGAGGAAACATAAAAATGGCAAAGACATGAGGATGAACCATGAGGAACTAAATACCTCGAGCTAGAGTAGGATCGGTGGGAAAGAGACAGGGGTGACGGGACATCATACTGGCCTCAGCTTCTCAAGTAGCACCCTTCACTCTTTGATTCCTCCATAATACCTTCACGGATGCAACTTCCTTATTTCCTAACTCCTTAACTTGCCGGTCCAAAATCTCAACCGGAACCTCTTCATAAGAAAGACTCTCTTTTACATCAAGACTATCCAATGGTACAATAGACGTCACCTCACCAACACATTTCGTCAACAAGAAGACATGGAAAACCGGATGTACCGATGTCAAGTCATTAGGAAAATCAAATTCATAAGCAACCTTACCAATTTGCCTCAAGATCTTATATGGGCCCACATAATAGGGACTAACCTTCCCTTTCTTTCCAAGCCTCATTACACCCTTCATAGGTGTAATTTTCAAATAAACCCAATCATTAACATCAAATTCTAGATCTCTTCTTCTAACATCGGCATATGACCTTTTTTGACTTTGAGCCATTTTCAACCTTTCCCTAATAAGCCAAGCTTTCTCCATAGCCTCATGTACAAACTACTAACCTATGAAAGCAACCTGACTAACTTGAAACCAACCTATAGGAGATCTACACCTCCTACCATAAAGAGCCTCAAATGGAGCCATACAATTACTTGAATGATAGCTATTATTATAAGCAAACTAAATCAAAGGCAAATGATCATCCCAATTACCCTTGAATTTAATCACACAAGCTCTCAACATATCTTTCAAAGTTTGGATAGTACGCTCCGCTTGTCCATTGGTTTGAGGATAAAAGGCCGTACTAAGCTTGACACGAGTATCAAGCCCCTTTTGGAAAGATTTCCAAAACTGAGAAGTGAATTGGGTACCACGATCGGAGATAATGGATAGGGGCTCTCCATGCAACCTAACCATCTCCCTTAGGTACAACTCAGCATAGTCCTCCGCTAAATAAGAAACCTTGACGGGAATGAAGTGAGCCGATTTCATCATACTATCCATAATAAGCCAAATCAGGTCAAGTTGTCCCCGGGTGCGAGATAAACAAACAATAAAGTCCATATTTAAATCTTCCCACTTCCAAGTAGGAATACTAATGTTTTGGGACAAACCTCTTAACTTTTGATGCTCAACTTTCACTTGTTGACAATTAGGTCACTTAGCCACAAATTTTGCATTATCCTTCTTCATTCCATTCCGCCAATAGACCTTCCGCAAGTCATGGTACATCTTGGTGGCTCTCGGGTTAATTGAATAACAAGAACTATGGGCTTCCGATAAATTCTGTTCCCTCAAATTATTAACATTGGAAACACAAAAACAACTTTGATATCCAAGCACACCATCACCCTCTTGGGAGAAAGCCTCAACGTACTTTTAAGCACCGCTTCCTTCAAATCCACAAAAATTGGATCAAGACCTTACTTGGCTTTCACATTCGGCACAAAGGATGATTCTGAACCATTATGAATAATAATACCACCTCTATTAGAATCAACCAACCGAACACCCAATCGGGCCAATCTAAGAAAATCTCGAACTAACTCCTTCATATTTCCTCAATATGAGCAACACTACCCATAGATAATCAACTAAGAGCATTTGCCACCACGTTCGCCTTACAGGGGTAATAGAGGAAATTTATGTCGTTATCCTTTAGCAACTCAAGCCACCTCCTTTGGCAGAGATTTAGATCCTTTTTCTTGAAAACATATTGCAAATTTTTTGGTCGGTAAAGACATCAACATGTACACCTGTAACGACCCTTAATGTCAATTTTTGTAATTTTTGTTAAATGATCATTTTATCCCTTCCGAGAGTTGCCCCAAGTCATGTTTGGTTGATATCCAATGTTAGTTTTGTGGAAATTCTTGTTAAGTTATGGTTTTTGGAAAAAATTGAATTCTAAAGGTTAAGTGGTAAAAATGTGGTTTTTGAGGTCTTCCAGAGTTTTGGGAATTGGATGGGAATTTCGTTGATTCCATAAGTTTTGGAACGTGGAAATTGGTCTAGGAGAGTTGGCGGAATCAGTTTTGGGGTTGTATCGTGGATTTGAGGTCTTAAGTTGGAAAATTGGGAAATTTTGATCATAGGGTTCACTTTGGTCAACATTCGGAGATCGGATGCTCGGATGTGGATTCTGACGACTCCGTTGGATTCAGCGGATGATTTTAGGCCTAAGGGTGGCCTTGGTTGAATTTTTAGAGGTCCCGAGTTGGTTTTTAGTTTTTAAAGCTTGAGTTAGTTTTGTTGCGTTATATGAGGTTCTAGGTCAAGGAGACCTCAAGTTCGATTTCAGACAATTTCATTGAGTCCGGAATGCCAAATTTAGTAGGGTTGCATATCTTGTTTGTGTGCATGGGGTTCTGAATGAATCCCGAGGATCCATTCGGTGATTTTGTGTCATGCCTATTTTGTTGTTATCTGGTGCCAGTCATTTTGGCC
Source organism: Solanum appendiculatum (assembly GCA_018342035.1). Classification (NCBI taxonomy): domain Eukaryota; kingdom Viridiplantae; phylum Streptophyta; class Magnoliopsida; order Solanales; family Solanaceae; genus Solanum; species Solanum appendiculatum. The sequence goes on from JAGDQO010000110.1 coordinate 1,045,047, forward strand.
TCCGCATTCACAGAGGGTTGTTGCCCACGTTCGCGAAGGGTGAGGCTTGTGGCCTCCATGTTCATGGAGTGGGACCGTGTTCGCAGAGGGTCGGTGTGTTGTTCTCCGCGTTCGCGGAGTTTATTAATGCCTGAAACAGTGTAAATTCGTGAAATGTCCCATTCTTACCATTTTCATCCTTTTGGAGCTCTCGTGGGTGATTTTTGAAAAGGGATTTCTTGTGAATCAATGTGGGTAAGTGATTTTAACCCTTGGCTTTGATTACCCATTGATTTAAGCTTGATTTTGATTTGAAAGTTGAGGTTTTGAATTGAGATTATGGGGGTTTTGATAGAACTCCGAATTTTTTATAAAATGTTAATTGTGAACTGATTTTAACTCCATTTTTCAAATGATTTTCAAGTACCATTTTTGAAATCAGAGTTTGGGTTTATTTTACCTTTTCTTTTCGAATTTCATATTTTTGGCATTGTTATCTCCGGATTTTGATTGTGGTTCATATTTTGAGTAGATTGTGGTGGTTTGGATTGCCCTCAGAAAGGAAAAGCTTCGATTTTGGATTGAGCGTGTTTTTATTAAGGAAAGTGGACCGTTAAAACTTTGTGAACCTCGTTAAATTTTGAATTTCTTCCTTGTATGAGTTGGGGAGTAATGGGATGAAATCTTGTATGAAATCAATCTAATTTGATCGATGAGGTAATAAAAAGGCTTATGTGCTAATGTTGTGAACCAAGTTGAATTGTAGTGATCATGTGTATTGTGTCGTGATTGGTAAAGTTCTATGAAGGCCTTGATGAAAATGTGAAATTGATGAATACGTCTTTTGCCTATTTTGAACTATGAGATTAGACTTGAATATCTTGCTTAGCAATTGATCCTACTTGTGATGAAAGGAGTAGTGAATCGGAGACTAGGCTATTGATCTTGTTGTAAATGATGTAATTGATGATGTTGATAAATTATTGATAGTGTGACGTGATTTGCATTAATATGAATTGCATTGTGATTGTGAACACTATCATTTTCTCATTATTTGTGTGAACATTCTTGTGTGCATTGGTTCTGGAAAACTATGATGAGACACTTTGATGATTATGCCAATGGGAAATGTTCAGGCAAGTGATGATTTATGCTGATGAGAAATGGTTCCCGCAAGGGATGATTTATGCCGATGGGAAATGGTTCCGGCGAGTGATGATTATGCCGATGGGAAATGGTTCCGACGGATACATGGTCCTTGTGTGGCCCCCATGGGTTCTTGTCTGAGATTCAGCGGATGTGTATCATAGGACAGACATGCATCATGCTACTTGGCATTCCATTGCATTTCATTGTCCTTTTCTTGACATTGTGGAGTTATGTTTATGTCACGTGGCAGTATATTTGATGTATTTGATTCTTATGTGTTCTATTGTTGATCTATGTGCGATATAAATATGTAGTCTAGGTTGGGCTAATTTCTGTTCAGGTTGTAGTTGTGGAGGTTGGGTTGGAAGGAAAGGGGTTCATGAGTTTAGTTAGGTTGGCCTTGTTTTATTGGTTGACTTGCTCGGTACCGTATTTTTGGTACTCACCCTTGTTTCTACACTTGTGTAGGTTGTGAGCCCGGACCGTGATTTTGATCTCTCTCTCTTCTTTCTCCTGAGGCTTCTGTGGATACTTGAGAGGTAGTTGTTCGATGTCGGCGATCCCTCTAGATCCCTTTTCTATACTTTGTTCTATTTGAGACACATAGATATTGAGAGTTGTACTTATCTATTGAACTTATGTATTAGCGGCTTGTAGATATTACAACCAGTCTTGGGTTGTTTTTGTTTATGTTGATAGACTTCCGTTTGATTACTTCTCTTTTTTATTTCTATTATTTTCCGCTTGTTGAATTTTAGGCTAACTTGTCCTTGGAAGATGGGACAAGCGCCATCACGCCTGGTTTTGGGTCGTGATAAATGGTATCAGAGCCCAGGCTTCATAGGTCTCACGTGTACATGCCAAGTCTAAATAGAGTCTCGCAGATCTGTACGGAGACGTCTGTACTTATCTTCGAAAGGCTATGAGGATTGTTAGGAAATTTCTTTCATTTCATTCTCTCTTAACGTGCGTGGTTCTTGTCGCATGTGCTGAGTGTCGCGTATTATTTTGCAGATGCCGAGGACCAGAGCTTCTGTTTCGAGCGATGGAGGGGAGGCAGTCCCCGAGGCAGTGGTTGAGGCCCCAGTCAGAAGTTGAGGTAGGGGTTGAGCTAGAGGTCATTCTTGTGGAGCGACACATGGGAGAGACCATGCCAGAGGAGCGGCACCTGTTAGAGGCTGTGGTAGAAAGGCTTCCCCAGAGCCATGTTGAGGTGGGTGAGGACTAGGTTCCTCCAGGGTTCTCAGCAGCATTCTTTCAATAGACCTTATTGAGGATGGTCGGAGTTATGGAGAGCTTTACTCAAGGTGCTACAGGCAAGCCACATGATTCAAAGACTAGGGTTTGGGTGAAGACCCTAGAGTAGCATCAGGATTAGGTTGTGCTGGGTCAGGTGGGTCAGCCGCCATTGGATCCCACACCAGCTGTCGGTGCACAGGTTGCTTCAGATATGGTTCTTACAATGGAAGACCAATAGTGCTATGAGAGGTTTCAGAAGATGAAACCATCCTAGTTTCAGGGTGGTAAGAATGAGGATGCTCATGAGTTTCTGACTTTGTGCCATGAGATGCTTCAGGCGATGAGGATGGTTGATGCGAGGGGTGTCCGTTTTGTTGCTCTCCAGCTCCGTGGGCTAGCCAGGGAGTGGTGGAGGTCTTGTGTGGAGTCCATGCCAGTGGGATCTCTTCCGATTGAGTGGGATGCTTTCTCTAGTACTTTTCGGGACCGCTTCATTTCCTGGAGTGTGCGTGAGGAGAGTAGGTTGAGGTTTGAGGGTTTGACTTAGGATGGCATATCAGTCGCGGAGTACGAGGTACGTTTCTATTAGCTGTCTTGCCATACCACGTCTTAGGTTCCAAATGAGGCAAAGAGGGTCTGTAGATTTGTGAGGGATTTGAATTTCTCCATTAGATCTTATGCGTTCAGATAATCCCGTGAGGGTTCTTCCTTCCAGTCCATTGTGAGTATCGCCAGAGAGGCAGAGTTTGTTGTTCGAGAGTAGTTTGGAGACACCAAGATGGCCCATTCTAGTGGCCAATTTTCTGGTGCCTCGTCTGGAGGCAGGGGTTCTCAGAGAGATGATACATCTTTTCAGCGTTAGAGGCCGATATATGCTTCCATGCCAATAGCCGAGGGTGGACAGGTGTCCCGTGGGTGTCACAGTTTTTGCCAGTGTAGCCGTGGTACTTCATCTTGTTCTTCACAGCAGATCACCGTTCCGAGGTCGTGTTATACTTGTGGGGATCCGGGTCATTTGATGCGACAGTGCCCTCTATAGACTCATTCAGGGCCTCAGCATACTTATTCTGCAGCTCCAAAGAGAGGTTCAGCGCCTCCGGCTAGAGGTCGGGGCAGGGGTAAAATAGCAGGTAGAGGTGGCAGAGCATCGGGTAGTTGAGATATGGCCCAGCGTGGAGGTAGAGGTACGGCTCAGAATGGAGGTGGTAGAGGAGCCCAGTGTTATGTTTTTTCGGGGAGACCTGAGGCTGAGTCTTCTGATGCAGTCTTCACTTGTATTGTCCCAGTCTGCCATCGAGATGCCTCTGTATTATTTGATCCAGGGTCTACTTTCTCCTATGTGTCTACCTATTTTTCATCTGAGTTTTATTTGGTATGTGATCATATGCCTGTGCCTGTGCTTGTTTCTACACTCTTGGGTGAGCCCTTAGTGGTGGATCGAGTGTATTGATCTTGTCCGGTTTCTTTGGCTGGGTACGACACTTGGGTAGAATTGATTATTCAGGGGATGATATATTTTAATGTGATATTGGGTATGGATTGGCTTTCTCCCTATCATGCGATTATGGATTGTCATGCTAAGACTGTCACTTTAGCGATGCCTGGTGTTCCGAGGGTAGAGTGGAAAGGTACTAGTGGTTCTTACCCTAGTAAGGTTATCTCCTACATCTGAGCCCAGAGGTTGATTGATAGAGGGTGGTTGTCCTATTTGGCTTTTATTCAAGATACAAGTGTTGAGTCACCTCCCATGGAGTCCATTCTCGTGGTTCTAGAGTTTGCTGATGTATTTCCTACTTATCTCCCTGGTGTTCCTCCAGATCGTGATATTGATTTTGCTATTGACTTGGAGCCGGGCACTAAGCCCATCTCTATTGCTCCATATCGTATGGCTCCAGTTGAGTTGAAAGAGTTGAAGGATCAGTTACAGGACTTGTTGAGCAAAGGGTTTATTCGCCTTAGTGTGACACCTTGGGGAGCACCGGTTCTCTTTGTTAGGAAGAAAGATGGCTCTATGAGGATGTGCATTGATTATAGACAGTTGAACAAGGTAACTATTAAGAACAAGTATCCTCTTCCTCGCATTGATGATTTGTTCTATCAGCTTCAGGGTGCGGCATTGTTTTCTTAGATTTACTTGAGGTCTGGCTATCACTAGTTGAAGAGTAGGCCATCAGATATTCCTAAGACAGCTTTTCAGACTTGTTATGACCACTATGAGTTCTAAGTGATGTCTTTTGGGCTGGCTAACGCTCCTGCGACGTTTATGGAGTTGATTAATAGAGTGTTCCATCCATACTTGGATTCCTTCGTGTTTGTGTTCATTGATGACATTCTGATATATTCCCAGACCGAGGAGGATCATCTCCGTCACTTGAGGTTGGAACTTCAGACTTTGAGGGAGCACAAGTTGTATGCCAAGTTCTCCAAGTGTGAGTGTTTGCTCAGTCTGTGGCATTCTTGGGACATGTGGTGTCCAAGGAGGGTATTCGGGTTGATCCAGCCAGCTTGAGGCATTTAAGGGTTGGACGAGACCTACTTATCCTTCTGAGATTCAGAGTTTTGTCAGGTTAGTAGGCTACTATTGGCGATTTGTGCAGGGTTTCTCCACCATTGCAGCGCCATTGACTACATTGACTCAGAAGACTATGGATTTTCATTGGTCCGATGAGTGTGAGGCAAGCTTTCAAAAGCTCAAGACTTTGTTGACTTCAACTCCTGTGTTAACCTTGCCCGAGGAGGGTGTGAGCTTTACTGTTTATTGTGATGCCTCCGGAGTTGGTTTGGGAGGTGTATTGATGAAGAAGGGAAAGGTTATTGCCTATGCTTCTAGACAGTTGAAGGCACATGAGAAGAATTATCCTACTCATGATCTAGAGCTTGCAGCGGTGGTGTTTGTGCTTGAGCTACGACGGCATTATTTGCATGGGGTTCATTGTGAGGTCTTCACAGATCATTGAAGTCTTTAGTACATCTTTAGTCAGAGGGATCTGAATTTGAGATAACGTAGAGGGCTTGAGTTACTGACGGACTACGATATGACTATCTTGTATTATCTTGGGAAGGACAATGTGGTGGCCGATGCTTTGAGTAGGAAGGCTCTTAGTATGGGGAGTCTCTCCATGATCAGTGTTGATATGAGGCCCTTGGCTAGGGATGTTCAGAGGTTAGCCAATAGCATTGTCAGGTTGCAGGTTTCTGAGGAGAGTGGTGGTTTGATTGCATTCATTGAGGCCCGTTCTTCCTTAATTGAGCAGATTTGTGAGCTTCAGTTTGAGGATGAGAAGTTGTGTCTCATTTAAGAAAAGGTTGTGAGAGGTGAAGCCAAGCAGGCTGCACTTGACTCCGATGGAGTTTTGAGGATTGGAGGTCGGATTTGTGTGCCAAAGCTGGGCGAGCTTGTTAGACTGATTCTAGAGGAGACCCATTGTTCTGGATATTCTATCCATCCAGGGACATCAAAGATATATCATGATCTTAGTCAGCATTACTGGTGGTGTGGCATGAAGAGGGATATTGCAGTCTTTGTATCTACATGTTTGACCTATCAACCGGTCAAGTGTGAGCACCAGTGGCTCGAAAGTGTGTCTCAGAGAATGCCTATTCCTACTTTGAAGTGGGAGCGGATCACTATGGACTTTGTTGTGGGTTTACTTACCACCGTGGGTGGCTATGATTTTATTTGGGTGGTTGTTGATAGGCTGACTAAGTCTGCTCATTTCATTCCAGTTCGGGTGAAATATACAGCGGAGAAATTAGCCCAGCTCTACATCAGTCAGATTGCTAGGCTTCATAGAGTGCCGATATCTGTAGTCTCGGATCGGGGTTTCTTATTCACTTCGCACTTCTGGAGGGCCTTACAGCATAGGTTGGGTACTCAGTTGGATATGAGTAACACATTTCACCCTCAGACAGATGGTCAATCCGAGCGGACAATTCAGGTGCTTGAGGACATGCTTCGTGCTTGTGTGATTGACTTTGGTACTAGGTGGGATCAACACTTACCCCTAGCAGAGTTTGCCTACAACAACGGCTATCACTCCAGTATTCAAATGGCCCCATTTGAGGCGTTGTATGGCAGACGGTGTAGATCATCGATTGGATGGTTTGATTCTACAGATATGGATTCCTTACACACTGACTTGCTTAGAGATGCCATGGATCAGGTTCGTTTGATTCAGAGTAGGCTGTTGATTGCTCAGAGTCGGCAGAAGAGTTATGCCGATCAGAGAGTTTGAGACTTGGAGTTCATGGAGGGTGATCATATTTGGCTACGAGTATGATCCATGAAGGATGTTATGCGGTTTGGAAAGAAGGGCAAGCTTATCCCTAGATTCATTGGTCCTTTTTGAGATTTTGAACCGAGTGGGAGAGGTGGCCTATAGGATGGCTTTTCCACCTTGCTTGTCAGCTGTGCATCCTATGTTTCATTTTCCTATGCTTCAGAAGTACATCCCGGATGAGTCACATGTGATTACACTCGATTCGATGGAGTTGAGTCCTGATTTGACTTATGAAGAGGAGCCTATAGCTATTCTAAGTGGACAATCCCTCAAGTGGTGACAACTCTTGCGACAACCAAATCAATTATCCATGCCCATCAAGCATTTTGTCGGATGACTCTTGCCACACTTTTGGCATGTGGGAACTGAAGATCCATTTCCACCGCTATTTCCTCCTTGAGGCTTGGGGTTAGACACCCTTTCCTTGTTGTACTTAGGAATCAGAGCATTGCAGGAACCGTGACTGGAAAACCTTTGTCGGAACTTAAAACGACCAAGTCTATCGGACCTTGAGTGTGAAAAGTCACCATCACCAGTCTTTGCCCTCTTTGCCTCCCTAGACATCACAATAAGTTTCTCCTCTTTGATTTTTCGTCAATGTATCATTAGGTGAGAAATATTCATTTCCTTAATGAGCAAGGTGGTTTGACATTCCTTAACCACCATTTCGAAGACACCCGAAACAAACTTAATCATCCTTGCCCTAGGATCGGCAATCATAGTAGTACAATATCTAGAAAATTGTGTGAATTTAAAAGCATACTCCTTCAACATGCTTCATTGACAAAGGTTAATGAATTCAAGCACCTTTGCCTCCCTCATCTCAAGGGGAAAGAGCATATCAAGGAATGCAACCTTGAACTTTTCCTAATCAAGAAGACCCACATTAACCACCCTCTTTTCCTTCCATTAGTTAAACCAAACCTGAGCAACACCCTTAAGTTTATAAGAAGCCAATTCTGCCTTTTCCACCGGTGTCACACCCATGATCATCAAAACCTCGTATACCTCATCAATGAACTATTGGGGATCTTCGTCCACATTAGAACCATGAAACTCCAGAGAATTCATCCTAGTGAAGTACCTCACTCTAGTTTCCCTTGTACCCATATTTGGGTTCACAGGGACCACAACCTCCCTACTAGCTTGAGCTATCATGGATTGAGCCAACACTTGAAAAGCAGGTCAAAACTCCGCATTAGTCGCTTGATCGGCCAAAGGGTCAGTCGGAGCTTGTGGATATTCTTGAGGAGCTACTCGTTCCACATTCTCACCCGCAATCCTTCAAATGTATGCTCTTCGAGGGGCCATATCCTGAAAAGCGTTGGGTATGGATTAGGAGAGAGACATATAGAGTCACATTCTATCGCACGACTTTAGAATGATGAAAGAACTCGAATTCCTAAAAATCATATAGCCTCTCATTCATAAGTGTGGAGGGCTTCACACTCATGAACAAGACTCTACTTGACGTGGCTTATGAGACATCCTATGACCTTTCTAAACCTTGTGCTCTGAATATCAGGTTTGTCACAACCCAAAGTATACCCTAGGCGTAACATGGCGTATAGGACCCTGAGAGGCGCCACACAAGCTACCTAGCATACATCATACAAGATAAAAGAATTTAAAGCTATCAAAAGAAAGAATTCATTCAAAGAGTTTGACAAAAGCTTAAGTCTAACATAAGTCTGAAAGCCATCTAATACATCATAAGAAAAGTGATTGGGACGTAGCCCATACATCGCATACAAAGTTCAAAATGAAATGACATAAAACTATAAAAGGGTGTCGGTCCTTGGAACATGAGGACTCACCAATAGCTTGAAAAACCCACTAGCATTCTAGCCACGAGTGTGCGAGGTACGAACGTCAGATCCTACATTCATGAGATAATGTAGGCACAAGTATGAATTAGTACATGAAATGTACTAAGTATGAGGCAATATGCATAAACATGAACATGATAGTAAAGATGACTTAAATCAAATAGGCATGATCATAATGAGACATTTAAAAGCTTTATAGAGAAGAAATGATGTGAAGTTCATAAGATATAACAAAATACATTAGTATAAAGGACATAAGAAAAGATTTGAAGAAAACATAATCATTTTGTGGGATATTAGCTTTAATCGACAATAAGCTAATATCGACAATAGGACCATGAGAGCTATATCATGGAATCCAGTATATCTCTCAAACCGAAAAAAGGGGAAACTACTTGCCAAGGTAGAATCCGTACATATCATCATTTTCTAAAGTGGATCCACTAGCTAGGTCATTTAAGACAATTCTACGGGGGCACGTAGTTTGAGACTAGAGATTGCTACTAGAGACTACCCTATTTGAGCCTCCACCTCAAAGCCCTCTCAGTGCTAAGTGTAAATCCCAATGGAATAGATAAAAGTCAAATACCAATTTAACATAGGGAAAGGAAATGATCAATACTTATCCACACATTTCGAGATCAAAACATAGAATAGCTCCCTAAACATAATTCAACATAGATAAGAAAACATTTCACCCATGTAAATTCATTTGTGAGAAATTCCTTTCACAATCATGATCATCATAGTAAGTGAGAAATCATTTCACTAGAACATCAATACTTTCCTTTCAAAGCAACATTTATTCATCTACACTAGCTTCATGAAAACATGCATATCTTCATAAAATAACAATTCATAATTTATGGGTTCATCATAAGAGCATAGTTGAATATCATAATTTAGGCATAAGTCAATGCAATTTCAACTAAATATCATAGATTAACATCAATTCATGCATTAGCATACTTAATTAATCATAATCAAACATAATTGGATGAAACCCACATTCAGTGGATTGAAACCCTAATTTGATCAATTAGAAATTGAAATATTTGGGGACCCCATGGAGGGAAGGACTCCATGTGTGAATACACACATACCTTGATACTTTAAGCCCAATAAAAATTGAGGATTGGAGACTTGAATGGAACCCTAGCTCTTCTTCTTTCTTATTTTTTAGAGAAGTTAGGAGGATGAATTTGGTCAATATTTGGAAAATTAGGAGAATGAGTTATGAATGGATACTTTGGGGGTTTAAAATCTTTATATAGGGCTTAGGGTAGAAAGTAAAATGACATAGTATTGGGTTTAAACAATTAGGAAAAGACCCAGAAGCCCCTTAAAGTTAACTGTCGAACCCCTACCTACGGTCCGTAGGTCCTTCTACGAACTGTCGTAGTCAACCGTAGGTATATTCAGAAACTTTGATCTTGACCCACCAATCGACGGGACCCATGTATGGTTGGTAGGCCTACCTACGGTTTGTACCGTGCCACCATAAGACCTCACCTTCTTTTGAAAATTTCACTTATTTCTCAACTACAACCAGTAGATGCTTCTACCAATCGTAGGTATAGCCTGCAACCCAAAAATTTTATTTTCCTTCTTTTCTATGTTCGAGGTGTTACAAGTCTCATCACGGTGTTCAAAAATCAATGTACACAAGCAATATCACACCACACGGAGAGACAACAATTCATATCATTCAAGTCTACATTCATCTATTCAAGCAATTCACCAATCAATCAAATAGGGGCCACATCAAGGCTATTCATAATTTATCATTATCATCAAGAAGACTTTTCATTTTCCCCCTTTTTGTTGGTTAGCATTAATCAAGTGGAGCAAATAACCCTTCACCTCATTCCCGATTACTCCTCAACACTTAGACAATGAAGAGAAGTAAACAATTCAACCAAATTACAATGTGTAAGAGATCACTTGCCTTAAAACAATCATTCAATCTGTAGCTTGAGTTTTTCTTTTACGGATCACTTCCAAAGCCACACAATCTATATAAATCAAGTATTCACAATCACTCTTTGGAAACAACAACACCTACATCAATTATTTAGATAAATGAGTCCATCAACTCAAAACCCAATTTCGAAAAGGAGGTTTGAATCCGTAAATCAATATTTTAAAAATGATGTTTTAGGCTTTAGGAATTCATTGACAAAAACAATTCTGAAAAAGGGATCAAAATCAGTTCACAATCTCCATTTTAGACCAAAGCTCAAGTTCTTGCAAAACCTTGTCATTTTACAAATCAAATCTCAAATTTTGATGTTAAAATCGATAAATAATGAAAGGGAAATGAAGTTTTAGGGTCACAAAAGCTTATCGAAATGATTTAGCACAAGAAATCTCGTTAAAAATCACCTACGAGGATTTCCCAAGCTCAAAAATGGAAAATGGGGCTAAAACACTGAAACTTGCATGTCAAAACCCCCTCTCTGATGTCACTTTTGCGACCATGAGCGAACCCAAAAAAAGTGGGGGTCTCTCTTTTGTGAACCAGGCTCCACTTAAGTAACCATCGCTAAAGCGTGCCCTGGTCCGCCTAAGAGAACCCCGCCCAAAAATCCAGTTTCGCTTTTGCGAGTCGGCCTTCGCTAAAACGAAGATCGCAAAAGCGAAGGCCCTCCACAAATGTTAGGACTGCGGCACCAGAAACATCAGCCAACAAAAAAAATTATCGAAAGGTCTCTAAGATTCGATTGGAACTCCGTACACATAGACCAGATATGCAAATCGATTATACTCGATGTTCCGTACTCAATGGAACCATCAAAACACGAATATGAGGTCTCCTTGACCCGACATGTATGAAAATCACAAGAAACTACAAAATGCCTAAAAAGGCAAAAGCAAGCTTGGAACCTCTCAAAAACTCAACCAAGACAATTTCTAGGACTAAAATCATTCTCCGAATTTAACGAAACTCTCGAAATTCTGATCCGAGCATCTGAAACCTGAATGACATCAAAAATAACTTTTAGGCAACTTAAGCCTTTTCAAACTCAAAACATGCCAAAATCTCAACTTTTTACACAAGATTTAGAACCAACTTCCAAAACTTAATGAAGAATAACTCGGGGCCAAAAGTGGAGGGGTAAAACGGGTACAAAAAATGACCAATCGGGTCATTACTGGAGTAGTTGGAAGAGAAATTTATTATAAGACATAATAATATGTTACTAAACATCATATCGAAATTAAAGCATACAATAACAATATACCATGGACGTTTCGATATTTATATTAAATTATACTATTTTATTATGATTAAGCCAAAATTAAAGATATAATTTTTATTAAATAATTATGATTAGCAATAAAAAGGTAAGTTATGATATGTTTCATGTATTTACAGAGTTGGTATAAACACCGAATAGGCATAATCTTTATGAGAATATTGTTGTGTCGTTAGAACCTTAACCCTTTTATGTTAAATTTCATTTGTTTACATATGAGATTCAATAAGTATTACTAATGGTCTATTAATGGTGTCATTCAAAGTTAATTTTAGGTTTCTCCGCTTATTAATAATGTAAGTTGTTGAAATCGTAAATTATATTTGACCATGTAAATACTTTTCTCACTATTAATAAATAAAATTTAATTCTCAAAACAAGTATGATCAAGCAATTTTGGATAAAATGGTCATATATGAAAAAAAAAAAATTTACTAAACCTTAAAACAATTAGTGAAGAAAATTTAAATTCTCAAAATAAATGTGATCAAGTTATTTAGGAAAAAACAAGTATATATATTAATAATTTTCTACTTACTAATCTTTGACCATAAAATTTAATTAATCAATATTTTTTAATCATTTATTCCATTCTAGCAGGCCTAGTAAACAACTACTAATTATGACATCTCATTTAAGATTCTTTAACAGGACTCTCGTGACATAACACAGTCAATTCAGCTAGACATAACATATTATTTTCTGTAAACCGCGTTGTATAGGATCACTCATAACACTAATATATAAACCCCTGAGCTTTCTCTTCCTCTCACTTGTCAAATTTCATGTTTGAGAATCTAGCAAAACACTAAACTAAAAACCCTCTCTAATTGATTTGGTTGGAATTCATCCCGGAGAATTCACTAATGAGCTACGATTGAGGTGAACTACTTGGCCAAAAACTCCATCACTTTGCTTAGATCATTAATTACAACATGATTTATCACATAGAATTCACCTGTGATAATCTCTTCTTTCTAACAAATGCATGAACTTTCTCGTTTAAAAGTTTTTTAATATCAAAAAAGGAAGCATTTTTTTTTATTTACTCATTTTAGACATGTAATTCTAGTGTTGATTATGACCTTAGCATATCTACATGTGAGAATTATTTATTTTTTTATTTTTAATCTTCAATATTTTTGGTGCTATATTTGGCGTTATTTTCTATAATTGAGTTTTCAGGTTGAGAGTGAGATTCTCTTTTTTTAAAAAAAATATTTTTTATCAGGTTCCCATAATCTGTTCTAATTATTTTATTTATATTTTTTACTTTGATTTTTGAAGTGACATAGTTTAAAATTCATAGAACTCGATACTTGCTATTCAGTGTTGGAGTGCTGAAATACTTTAAAATGGTAAAGTTTTCGATTTTAATTGTTTCAACATTTATTCTGTTGCATCACCAATTTTTTAAAATGTTGTAAGACTATGTAAAATTAATGATAAATCTTTTTTGCTTGATTTATGTTCTTTTTTCAATCTCTAATGTATGCTTTTAATTTGATTTGTGTGCTTTTTTTTCTTTTTCTTTTTCTTTTTCAATCTCTAATGTGTGCTTTGATCTGTGTTCTTTTTTCAACTACCATATGGTCTAAGATTAATATTTTTTATATTGAGAAATTGTTATGGTTCAAGACATATACAATTAATTGAGAGTCAGTTGTTCGAACCAAAAGTTATTTTACTGGTATTCCGTTCAGCATATTGATTCTTGACATGGATATACTTTGGCTCCTCCTTAACTTGTAGAGGTAGATCAAAGGCGAAACTAGAAATTCTAGAATGTGCACTACTTTAAAAAGAAAAAAATAGTTATTAAATATTAAATTTAGTGTGCTAAAAAAAATTGGTTCAATTATTAAACAAGATAGTTTAATCCTTTATATCTAGTCATTTGTGTTTATTGATTTTCCCTCTCTTCTTCATCAATAGAGATCGAGCTAACTATTCCAAGTTGGGGTTTTTCATTTGCAGTTGCAACAGAAAATCTTTTTCAAAATAACATGAATTATTTGTACCTTCATATGCCTTCTCCGAAAAAAGATTTTCGATGAAACTTGAATAGCCTTAATAATTTATTTTTCATTCTCTGACAAGTTTTTATATGATCTTTCCAGTCTTTCTAGAAAAAGTTCCCTGAGGCACTTAATGATGTTGATGCTCTTGTGCCGAAATCTTCAGATACTGGAGAAGATAGCATAAATTCTACATCTCTAGGACATGGAATTGGAAACGTCATTTCGATGGGGGCCAACTCTGCAAAGGAAAAAACCCCATAAATCCTACAGATAACACAATCAACAATGTAAAAGGTGATAAGGATATTGGTGTTGCCTCTAGGATTCCAACTCCTGATGTCATGGGTGATTTCATCATTGGCAAGCCGCGTCGGGGTACTAGAAGTGTAATTCCACCTAAAAGGTTGGACTAATACTTTTGGGAAGGAAGAAAGTCACGCGAGAAAGGCCAAAGTTAGTAATGGAATTAGTATAGAAGTGTTAGAATGTGGGTAGGAAGTGATAAGGAAGTTAATTATGATTTTGAATATTCTCATCTTCTTTTAGACTTCTAGTTCAGTTTTCAAGTGTATGTTCATGTATTGTTGTTCCCTGCAATTGCCTTTGTTGTGTCCTATTGTATTTAGTAAAACATATTACTAATATATATCCGTGTTTGTGTACTGAAATTGTGAGTTGTTGCAGCAACCCATTTTGCTGGCCCCATTACTATTGTATTCTAACAAACTCATTTCTTGGTCTTGTATCGCGAGACCTTACAAAACTGAGATTATTGTCATTCATTCTCTTTGATTTTCTCTTATCATAATTAAGCCTCTTCAAATTCTAGAAATAAAGAAAGCAAGTCTTTATTTATGCAGAATTAGTATTGTTTTTCAATAGAGTAACTTTTCGTCAATTCTTTTCTAAGAATATCACTCGGAGGGAATAGTGTCCACTAGCGGTGATATTTATAGTTACGGAATCATGGTGATGTTTGTTTTTTTTTTAAAATAAGTTTTTTGTACTTCAAAGTGTTGCATTTCCCTCATTTTGTGATTTAAGATTTGAGTGGTTTTGAACCTTGTTTAACTTTAGTAATTGGCTTTTTGGTTCATTAGTTTCATCCTTTTACTTGTTTAGCAGAAAAATGCATATCTATCATGTCCTTCCTCAATACGAGGCTCTAATTTACTTTTTTTTCATGCCAATGCACACATTAGGAGCAGTTATAAAAGAATATTTACTTTAGCTGCAGAAGTGAAAATAAGATTTAACTATAATGTTATCATACGTGTGTAACACTCAATCATATAAAAGACAAAAGATCTCATAACAAACAAGAATGTCATTGAGAGGGTTTGACTAAATTATTATTTAAAAAAAAAAAAAAAAGTTTGCATTTAATATCAACAAACTCATTTTACTAGAAAAGTACACATATTCAAGGTGTGTTGTAGTGGAGTAACTTCCATTATATCCACTGATAGTGTGTTTGAAAATTTCACTTTGCAGTTATTTCTCGAGAAAAGAGGTCGATGTAAAATGCACAAATTGAAGAGAAAAAATATATGTTCAAACTAATACACGAAAATCCATGACAGTGACATCATCTCCTCAGCCTAAGGTTGTAGGAGAGACAAACATTAGTTTAGGATAAATGAGCATATACGAAAACAAAATTATTTACTAAATCGAAAAACTCTTAGTGAAGAAAATTTAAATTGTGAAACCAAGCGTGCTCAAGCAATTTAGGATAAAATGAGCATATATGAGAAAAAACGAAATCTATAAAAAGTTAAAGAAGAAAAATTGAATTTAAATTCAAATTGTTTTCAAAATAATTATGATCAAGTAATTTAGGACAAAATAAGTATATATATGAATAATTTTACTTTTACTAATCTTTGACTATAATATTTAATAATCAATGTGTAAGTTCTGATATGTATCATGTATTTGTTGAGTTTGTGTGAGTACCAGACACACATACTTTATTTTATAAAAATATTATTACATCATTAGAACTCTAAGCCTTTTATATTTAAATTTCATTTGTTTATTTATGAGATTCTCTAATAAATAATAATTTATTAATAATGTCATTTCAAAATCAATTTTAGGTGTCTACGTTGTTGAAATCTTAAACTATATTTGACCATGTTAATACTTTTCATACTGCTAATAAATAAAATTTAAATTCTCAAACTAGTGGGATCAAGAAATTTAGGATAATGTGGGCATTTATGAAAAACAATTATTTACTAAATCTTAAAACTATTAAATGGAGAAAATTTTAATTTTAAAATAAGCGTGACCAAATAATTAAGGACAAAACAAGCATAAATATGGATAATTTTCTATTAACTAATCTTTGACTAGAAAGTTTAAAAAATAAATATTTTTACCTTTTTTTCCATTTTAGCGGATCCCAATAAACTACTATTAGATTATGAAATCTCATTTTAGATTCTTTAATAAGACTTACATGACATAACATACTCAATTCAACATGGCATAACATATTATTTTTCATAGACCATGTTATATATGATCTCTCATCACACCAGTATATATATCTCAGGATTTCTCTCACTCAAGCAAAAACCACTAAACTAGAAACACTCTCCAATTGATTTCACGAGAAATCATTCTGGAGAGAATTCACTGGCAAGCTGCAATTGAGGTGAAGCGTTTGAAAAAAAAAACTTTACCATTTTGATTTGTTCATCGATTTCGTTGGAACTCATCATGTAGAATTCAGTTGCAATCATCATCCATTTTATTAACATGTAACCTGATTTTTATAGTTAAATCATATGAAATTTCTCGTTTAAATGTTCAAAAATGAGAAATAGGAAAACATTTTTTTTGTTTATTTTCTCATTTTAAACAAATGATTTTAGTGGTGATTTTGAATTATTTTTTTGTTGTTAATGCTAACAATGATTTAGAAATTAGTAAATCTACCTGAATGAGATTTATTTATTTATTTATTATTTTTCTTCAATATTTTTGGTGCTTTGTTTGGTGGTATTTCCCAAAATTGACTTTTCAAGTGGAGAGAGAGATTCTCTCCTTTTAATTTTTTTCTCAAATTTTCATTATATGTTCTATTTATTTTATGTACATCTTTTTCTTTGATTTTTGAAGTGAGAGATTTTAGCATTGGTAGAGCTCAATAGCTATTATTCATTGTTGGAGGGCTGCATCTGAAATACTTGAAAATGGTAAAGTTTTCGACTTGAATTATTTCTGCAATTATGTAAATTCTGTTTCAGCAACAATATTTTAAAATTTTGTAAGAATACTCTTGCTTTAATCTATGTTATTTTTTTAATCTCGAATGTGAACTCTGATCTTTTTCTTTGTGGTATAAGATTAACTTTCCTCTCCCTTTTTTTCTAATGACTAAAGAAAGTAAATTGCTATATAGAAAATGCCTTTGACAACTCCATCACCTTTTCCCAACAAACACAAATTAAAGGTATCATTTATATGCAACGACATCTTCTCACATAACAAATTTCACGTGATGATTTCCTTTCTTCAGATGCTAAGAAGAAAGAGAAGGAAAATTATGGATGACAAACCTAACTTGAAATTGTTGGTCAAAACCGTAATTAATAAAGATGATATGAAAAAATTAATAAAGAAAGATAAAAGTTTCCACATTGGCAGACCCTTCAGAAAAAAAAGTGAATGAAATATTCCAATGGAATAATCTTTTTTATTTATTTTCCGATTGTTTTAGTTTAACTTTGTTGCTTATACATATGTGAAGGATCTTAATCTCATAAGAGAAAATTGAAATAGTCATTTATATCTTTCTAATTAGCTAGATATAGAGCGTTTATGTTAAATACTACTTACATGTATGTGAAGTATTATTTCTCAAGAAAGCTCATAAATACAACATAGTTAAAAGCGGCATGAGGATTGAGGGGGGTGGGGGATTACATATGTTAAGGTAGTGACCGAAGGAGAAATTTAATTTTTGCTTTTATAGTTGTTCCGATATCTATAGATTTTTATGCTGATTTTGGCATCTTTAAGAATCAGAACCATCTATGAGAAAAAAATGTGGTTCTCAGAAAGATTAGCTTATATGCATCTTGAGTGATCTACCGTCAGTACTTTACTGTATGTGGAGGAAGTATATAGTAGACATTCTCTCTCGACTGTGTTTGATGAAGAATTTTATCTCCATAGCAAGCATTTGTATCTCCACATGCAATTACCGTAGAAACATTTTTCCAAAATAACATGGAACTTTGAGCAAAGGATCAAAAACACATCTAAAGTATTCCATTTTTTTGAGTTTAATATTTGGATTACCCGTTGTGCGATTTTCCTGCCTGAACTATCACCAACTATTATCAAAACACACCTCAACTATTAATTATTCACTTTTATTGCCCGAATGATATGGTGATATTTCAAGTACAAAAAATGAATAATTAATATTTGATGTGTGTTTAAATAAATAGTTGGCGATAGTTCAGGTAGAAAACTCACACACACCCTGGTAGTTCATATATGAAACTTATATAAAAAAGGATACTTTACGTTTATTTTTAACTATTAACTCTGAAACGTTTCTTCCTTTATGTGCCTTCTCCAAGAAAAGATTTTGGTGAAACTCGAATAGCCTTAATAATTTCTTTTCCACTCTTCGACAACTATTTTATGATCTTTCCGGTCTTTCGAGAATAAGGGCCCTAAGGTGCTAAATGATGTTGATGCTCTAGCTGATGGAGAAAAGGGTAGAGGGACGTCTGTGAAGATCGAAAAGATGCAGGCTACAGAAAGAGAGTTATTCTCCAATATGAAACAAGTCTTGCAATGTATCAGTGATACGCCAATTTCAACACCTGCAAGCGCAAAAATATCCAACACCAATAGCACAAATTCTACATTTCTCTGACTTGGAAAAGGAAAAGGAAAAGGAAAAGTCATTTCGATGGGGGAAAACTTTGGGATGGGAAAAAACCCCGTGAATCATGAAAAAGATATTGGTGTTGGCTCCAAGAAGAAAGTGAAGAACACACCTCAGAGTTATCAGAACACTTTCCCTACCCATGTAAAACGTTTATTGTCAAGTGGTTTACTTTATGGAGTGCCTATGAGGCGTATCTCAATGCCATGGGAGGTGAGTATTAATCTTGAGTTCTTCTTTGAGGTTTCGAGGTTTTTGGTTCTAAGTATGTTTGTTTTTATGTAGATAACTCTTGAAGGAGTTATTGAAGGGAATGGTTACCTATGTAGCTGCGATAACTGCAAGTTGTCTGAGGCAAGATTTTCTTTTACTCTTTGTTACATATTCTTGCGAATTATCCATGTCTAACAGGACATTATGTCTCTTATGCAGAAGAAGAAATATCTAAGTGATTTGGAATTCGAGAGGCATGCTGGTTGCAAGATCAGTCATGCTAACAATCATATTTACTTTGATAGCTGGAAGACAATTCATGTTGTTGTCCAAGAGTTGAAGAAGATCCCTCCGGAAATGCTCTTCGGAGTAATTCGAAATACTATTGGTTCTCCAATCAACTCGGAAAATTTTCAAACCTTCAAAGGTGATTACTTTGTTTGATCTCTGTGAATGCACCCTTATAGTCATAATCCTTTTTTATTTATTTGTATTCAAACAAAGTCATTTCTTGGTCTAGTATCCCTAGTACTTACAAGATGCTAGAGCATATCAACTTTCAAAAAATGAAGCGGAAAATTAAACCATTTTAATGTGCTAATGGATCTTGTGCTAATGGTCAAGGGGCAGTTGATGAACAGTTGGTGAACTAAAGTCAAATCTTAATTAGAGGCCTTAAAACTTTATGCTCTTATTTTGAAACTGCAAACTCGTTTTTTATTTTATAGACAATCCTGGCAAATGGTATTGTGTTTTTATTGTCTTTTCATGTTTCTGACTGCCAAACATGTTATTTTAAACTCTTTTATAAATCTTCGTATTTTGGCTTTAAACATTCTTTCTGAAGTTCTGGTTTTTGTGATATTTAATGTTTTGGTTATAAATGAGTTGAGATTAAGGTAAAGGTGTTGTTTACAGCATGATAATAGCTCTATAAGTTATACATTGAAGAAAATGTTTGTTCTTTCTTTTTCTTCTAAAGTTTAAGCTTCTCATCTCCATTCTTATCTCTATCCTTAGTTACTTTTTATTTTAGTATTTCCATTATAATTCAGTAGTTTGAGTATTGCAATTATGATTATAAAGTTTTAATTGCGTTCCAGTTCTATTACTAATATAGTGAGGAATTCGAGTTTGTTACAGTACATGTATAACAATCAATCAAATAAAAGACAAAATATCTCATAACAAACAAAACAGTCATAGAGAGAGGGTTTGACTAAATTATTATTTTTTATAAAAACAAGAACAAGTTTGCATTTAATATCAACAAACTCTTTTTACTAGAAGAGCACACATATTCAAGGTGCGTTATAGTGAAGTAACTTCCACTATATCCACTAGTGGTGTGTTTGCAGATTCCACTCTACAATAATTATTTCTCAAGAACAGAGGTATATGCAGAATGCACATATGGAAGAGAAAAAAATATATGTTTAAACTAATAAATTAAAATCCATGGCAGCGACATCCTCTCTCCATCCTATGGTTGTAGGAAAGCCAAACACTAAATTAGGACAAATAAGCATATATGAAGAAAAAATTATTTACTAAATCTAAAAATTGTTAGTGAAGAAAATATAAATTATGAAACCAAGCGTCATCAAGCAATTTAGAATAAAAGGAGCATATATGAAAAAAAAAATACTAAATCTTTAAAAACTTAATGAAGAAAAATTGAATTTGAATGTAAATTCTAAGAATAAGTGTGATCAAGTAATTCAAGACAAAACAGATATATATATGAATAATTTTACTTTTATTAATCTTTGACTATAATATTTAATAATCAAAGTGTAAGTTCTGATATGTGTCATGTATTTGCTGAGTTGGTGCGTGTATCAAACACACATAATTTATTTTATAAAAATATTGTTACATCATCAGAACCTTAAGCCTTTAATGTTTAAATTTCATTTGTATATTTATGAGATTCTCTAATAATTAATAATCTATTAATAATATCATTTCAAAATCAATTTTAGGTGTCTCCGTTGTCGAAATCTCAAATTATATTTGACCATGTTAATACTTTTCACACTTTTAATAAATAAAATTCAAATTCTCAAACTAGTGGGATCAATCAATTTAGGATAATGTTGGCATATACAACAAAGAAATTATTTATTAAATAATCTTAAAGCTATTAATGGAGAAAATTTTAAATTCTTAAAATAAGAGTGTTCAAGTAATTTAGGTCAAAACAAGCTTATTTATGGATAATACTCTATTAACTAATATTTGACTAGGAAGTTTAAAACATAAATATTTTTACCTTTTTTTCCATTTTAGCGGATCTAAATAAACTACTACTAAATCTAAATTATGAGATCTTATTTTAGATTCTTTAATAAGACTTACATGACAAAACATAGTCAATCTAACTCGATATAACATATTATTTTTCGTAGACCATGTTTTATAGGATCACTTATCACACTAGTATATATACCTCTTTCTCTCAAGCAACAAAAAACACTAAACTAGAAACACTCTCTAACGGATTTCGCCAGAATTCATCGGTGAGCTACAAATGATGAGGTGAACTGCTCAAAATAAATGTCATCAAGTAATTTAGGACAAAACAAGTATATATATGAATAATTTTATATTTACTAATCTTTGACGAGAAAGGGATCAAAATTGTCCTTTATCTCTGAAGTAGAGTCAAAGTAATTCTTGTCTTTTCACATCAAAAATTAATAGTCTGTCTAATTTTTAACGGTGACATTTGTGCCCACGTGAGAAAGCCTCATATGTTATATGCCATAACACCATTTCCACCATTGCTAACCAGATCTTCCCCATCCCTAATTTCATAACTTTGACTACCATAATAAAAATAAAGAGATTAGTAATTGGATAAGTAAGACTCATTCAGTTGCATCTTGTTTCTTTTGAAGAATCTTTTCTTTTTCTTTTTGTTTTTTTTTCATCTCCTTTCAATGGAAGTTGTCTTCGGCAAAATTAAAACTCTCTGTTACTATGAATGCAAACAGTTTTCATCGTCATCAAGCTTTCAAGTTTAAACTATATTTTACTATTGTGTTTCATTTATTTTTTGTGGAAATATAATTTTGTTTCTGAGTGCATTCTAGTGCTGTTTTAGTGCAAATCTAGTGCAATTGTTTTGGTGCAATTTCGGGGATTGTTTTGGTGTTGTTCTGGTGCAATTTTTTTTTTGTTTCGGTGTTTTTAGACTACTATTTTGGTGCAGTTTCAGTGCAACAAATCTGGAGCTGCTGTTTGGTGTAATTCCAGTATTGTTTTGAGGCTTTTCTAGTTCAACTTTAGTTTTTTTTCATGCAGTTATGGTACTTCTCTGCTACTGTTTTGGTGCAATTCTAGTGCCGTTTTAGAGTGAATCTAGTGTGCAGCTAATTTGGTGAAATTCTCATGTTGTTTTGGTGCACAAAAAACACCATTAAAAATTAAAAGAATATTTGAGAGAATATCAAAAGCGCATCAATTGTTAAAACATAAAGGACTATTAGTACTCCATATTAAAAGACAAGGATTACTTTGAGTCTTAACTTAGCGATAAAGGACGATTTTGATCCTTTTCTCAATCTTTGACCAAAAAATTTAATTAATCAATGTTTTTTATAGTTTATTCCATTCTAGCGGCTCCAATGAACAACTACTAATTGTGACATCTCATTTTAGATTCTTTAACAAGACTCTTGTGACATAACACAGTCAATACAACTAGACATACCATAATAAGTTTCGTAAACCGCATTGTATATAGGATCACTCATCACACTAATATATAAACCCCTGAGCTTTCTCTTTCTCTCGTCAAAATTAAGTGTTTGAGAATCTAGCAAAATACTAAACTAAAAATCCTCTCTAATTAATTTTGCCAGATTTCAACTTGGAGAATTCACCAATGAGCTATGATTGAGGTGAACTGCTCAGCCAAAAACTCCGTCACTTTGCTTACTTCATTAATTACGCCAGAATTTATCACATAGAATTCACCTTTGATAATCTCTTCTTTCTAAAAAATGTATCATATGACTTTTATTTTTTCAGGCCAAACAAAGATATTATATATATTGAATAATAAAGAGGCATTACATTAGTAGTAGTTGCACCTGATCCTACAAGGTTCTCATTAGTAGCTAGAAGGTTAGAAGTGTTATTCCTATTTACTTCGGTGGCCATACTAAGGGCTAGAGTACTCGAATTCAAAATACTTAAGTTACCAAGTTTTGCTAGATTACTGCAAACTTTAATACATATGCTTCTAGTTATATATCCTCGAATTACACCTGATTGTAGACAATCTTGTGCCCATGGTGAAGTTTCCATCAAAAACTGAACTTCATTTGAAGTGGCCCTTTTTACAACTTCATTTGCTAGTATATGACCCACTTTGTTTCCATCTTTGAAGTTGTGCTAGTTCTCGGGATTCCCCAGTTTTCTCATGGTAGATCTGCATATGTTAATAATATTAGAAAAAAGGGAGAGGGGTGTTCCAACATCTGAATTACCTCAATGGCATCAGTTTCAATTTCAACAATATTCAGTTTGTGGGTGACAACCAAAAGCAAGCCTTCATAAAGGGCTTGTAATTCCATGTGCATGTGATTTATCCCCTTTGTTTTCTAATAAAAACAAGCAATTCAAGTACCATGTTTATTTCTAAAAACCCCTCCAATGCTATTGAAGAAATAGTTATGTCTATATGTACAATCCAGATTAAACTTAAGGTCATTAGACACTAGAGGGAACCATCTAATGTTAATAAGCACTTTATCCCTATTACTACAACTAGAGTTAGTAGTATATTTGAACTCAAGCACCATATTATAAAGATTGGGGATGGAGATGGGCAAAACTTTATTATTTAAAGTGTTATCCATATATGGTTACGGTTTAACCAGATATGCCAAAGGGCAAACAGAAAAAGTAGTTCCCAAGTTATGAGGGGAGGGGGTGGTCCAGGTCATGCTTAGTGTTTCTAAGATTGAGAATCCAAAGAGGGTTTCCCACAGGTGGAGTAATTCAAAGGGCTGTCCAGAAAGCTTTGACTATGGGACAAGTAAGAAAAATATGTTCAGAACTCTCTTCCTCAGCTTTACAAATCTTGCAAATTTTAGCCTGACTGATCTTGAGATTGAAAAGGAAAGAGTTAGTGGGGAGACGGTTGTGGGTACACAACCACAGGAAGAACTTGATTTTATTAATAGTGGGAGTTTCTCAAATCCAAGAAAAGTTATCAGAAAGATTGGATGTAGGGGAGATGATCTTATAAGTAGATGCAGTAGAGAAGATGTTGTTACTATTAGGGGACCATGAGAAAAAATCAGGTGTATTGAGACTATCACAAGTAACGATTGAAGAAATATGCTAATTAATGTCCTCTGGGAAAATAAAGGAGTATCTCTCTGTCACGCCCCAAGCCTACACCCTGGACGTGGCCGGCACTCAAGAATCATTTATGGTCCCCAAGTGAACCCTTGGCCTAGTAGACTCTTAGCGGAAGATTTACTCAAGTAAAATGGGAACTCCAAAGACATAATTAAACTCATAATGTCTCAATAACAACTTAACTCAATGAATATCTAGAAATACATAAATAAACATAAGTATTCGAATTAAGGTCTTAAAACATCAACAAGGAAAATAGTGAGAGACTCTTCAACTTCTAACTATCTATGAACCTCTAAGTACTAAGATAGATTTCGGGACAGGACCCTCGACAACTTAACAAAATAGGAAATAAAAGTGAGAAGCGCTCCGGAAAGCAAGGAGGCACACCAAGGCTAGCTGGAGTGCAAATGGTATCAATGAAGCGCCTATTGATGACCCTGAACACCCGTATCTTTATCATAAAAATATATGCAGGTCAAATGACATCAGTACATAGAATGTACGAGTATGCAATATAGTCGAGGAAAATTAACTGAATGAAAGGACTGCAATAGATATGACATAAACTCAACTGAATGTAAAGAATTAAAACAATGAAATCATTTAAACTTTACAAAACACTTACTCATCTCTGAAACTCAACGTAAGAAGTGATAGATAAAAATACCTAACTCTATTGGGAGATTCTCTAACCGACAACCATCACTCTAAGCGACGTGATGATACAGCGTCTTGCCCACGCTACCAGAACTGTCCTAGATTGTGTCGGGATATAGAACACCTCAACTAAGTGGATCCACTAAGCTCTATCTGATGGCATAAGGAAATCATCTAAAAAGTATGAATCCTATACCCATGTTGGCAAGAAATGGTTCATAGAGTCTGTGAGTCGTCTGAACTCTCCCCCCTATATTGGTGCTCAATACTACTCCCAAAATTATTGCACATGCTCAATGTTTTAGAAAAGCATTCTCTTTTCTCAATTTGAGGTAATTACTCAAAAGATCCTCTTCAAGGAGGTAATGCTCTGAAGTATCTCAGTACTCATAAACTCATTTAGAAATCAAAATTTCTCTTTTCTCAATGTAAAACTGTTATCTTTGGGAATTACTTAGTTCCCTATACCTTTCTAGAAACTCATCTTTTACTCTTCTTAGAACCAATTTTAAGACAAAGCATTTGTTCTAAAAAGATTCTCAAACTCCCCTTTTTCTTTCTCAAAACTCAATTTAAACAATTAGGCTCTGTTTAAAGGATTCTCAATAAGAACTCAATGAATTACTCCGAAATAGGGTTCATGCTAAAAAATGGACATGAACAATAAACTCAACAATCTCAATGTACAACATACAACAACTCAATAATTGGGAATAGAAACTCAAGATCAGAAATTCAAGAACTCAAGACTCACCATCAAACTCATCTCAAGAATACTCCAAACTAATGAAATAACCCTAGATTACTCTTTTACTAATAGAAAGTAGATGTGGGGTGTGAGGACGAACTCAGTCCATCACTATGATAGCCTTACATACCTGGGAAGAACAAAGTTCTTGGTGGAATCGATGAAACTCAAAGAATGCTTGAACCCTAGCTTTTCTCCTCTTGGAACCTTGCTCTAATGTCTTGAAGTGTTAATGAACGTAAAAGAATTTATTAACACTTTCTAAGCACTTAATTTGGTGTGAAACGACGTAGTTTAGGCTTAGAATATGATTAAAGCAACGTAGTTTGAGGTACCATACACTTTGGGAGAAGACCATATTAAACCTAAATTAAAAACTAACGAGGTGCCTCAATTGAAAGGCTTCACGAGTCGTCTAAGGCTTCACTGGCCATATAACCGGTTGTGAAGCTTCACCTGCCTGACATTGCCTCACTAAAATGGGCATAACTTCTTACTTCAAATAGGGCAAACGTGGTAGTGTTGGAAAGAAGACTTAAAGACCTTTAATTTGATAGGTTCTAGGCTACCTAATTAATTTTGTGCTGAGAGATAGGATTGTTTGAAGTTGCCCTAAAACTCTAAGTCTGATAAACCCCCTTCACGGATGACTTCACATTCCGTGTGGGGCTTCACAGTCCATTTCGACGTCTGTGGTCCTTGACCAGTGACAAGGGGAGAAGCCCTTTCTGAGTGGGCAACTAGACAAGACCATGGACGGCCCATCAACCTCACCACGGGCTGTCTAGGCGTCTGTGGGATAGACACCGGCTTAGGCAAGTTCTAGGAACTCTTCACGAGCACCCAAACGGACCGTGGTCCCCTACACGACCCGTTTAAGGCTCCATGGAGGGTTCCATGGTCCACCTTTGGGTTCTTAACATGCCCGTTTGACTCCTTTCTAGCCTTTCTCTAATTCGAGGTATTACAATATCTCCCCCGTGGGAACATTTGTCCTCGAATGAGGCCATATTAAGCATGAAATGGGTGGGAAAGTGTCTAGCAACCCACACAAAGCACACAAACATTCAATTAGGATAATCTTTAACATTTTGACATTCTAAAGAACTTTACAAAGAGTTAGTACCTTGGTCTGGAATTGATTCCGAGGAAAAGAGGCGAGGGTATCTCTTCTTGATTTCTTCCTCGGCCTCCCAAGTAGCTTCCTCAACAAATTGGTTCCTCCACAAGAGTTTGACTGATGCAACCTCTTTAGTTCTCAACTTGCGAACCTGACGATCAAGGATCTGCACTAGAATCTCTTCATACGACAGACTGTCCTTTACTCCAATACTCACAGTAGGCACAATAAGTGCAGGATCCCCCAAGCACTTCTTTAGCATAGAAATATGAAACACTGGATGGACTGCTTCTAACTCGGATGGTAGCTCCAACTCATAAGCTACATTATTGACCCTCTTGGATATCCTATAAGGACCAATGTATCGTGGACTGAGCTTTCCTTTCTTACCAAACCTCATAACACCCTTCATGGGTGAAATTTTCAGATATACCCAATTATAAACTTCGAACTCAAAATCTCTTCTCCTAACATCAGTATAGGATTTCTGACGACTCTGCACTGTTTTCAACCTCTCCTAAATTGTCTTCACCTTCTCCATGGTTTCATGAAAAAAATCTGGTCCTATCAACTCATATTCTCAAACCTCAAACCAGCCAATAGGAGATCTACACCTCCGCCCATACTGAATGCTGGAATGGTAACTATTATAGTATGTAAACTCAATGAGAGGTAAGTGGTCATCCCAATTACCTTTGAAATCCAAGACACGAACTCTCAACATGTCTTCTAAGGTCTGAATTGTGCGCGCTGCTTGACCATCGGTCTGTGGATGAAAAGGGTTACTAAGGTTCACCTTCAAACCCAAACCTTTCTCAAACGACTTCAAAAACTGTGCGGTGAATTGAGCACCTCTATCTAGAATGATGGACAAGGGAACTCCGTGCAGTCAAACTATCTCACGAATATACAGATTTGCATACTCTTCTGTGTATTGGTGGTCTTTACCAGTAAGAAATGGACTGATTTGGTCATCCAATCCACAATCACCCAAAGGAATCATGTTGTCTGCGAGACCGCGGTAAACCCCCAATGAAGTCAATATTAATCATCTCCCACTTCCATTACGGAAGGGGTATATTCTTAGCCACACCACATGGCCTTTGATGCTAAGCCTTGACTTGCTAGCTATTTGGGCACTTAGCAACAAACTCGGCAATGCACCTCTTCATGCCACTCCACCAATAGACTTCTCTCTAGTCTTGGTACATCTTTGTGGCACCTGGCTGAATCGAATATCAAGAACTATGGGCTTCATCCATGATTCTCTTTAGTAGTTCATCCACAATTGGAATGCCCAACTTACCTTGATACCTCAACACACCATCTCCCCCTTGTGCAAAGACCATCAGTTTCTGCTTATGCACATTTGCCTTAAACTAAAGTAAAATAGGATCCTTGTCCTGTTTCTCCTTCACTTATGACACCAATGAGGATTATGCTCCATTCATCACGACCACTCAAACTTCACCGGAATCTAACAAATGGACTCCCAAACGTGAAAGTCTGTGAACTTCCTTATCTAGTTCCTTCTTGCCTTTCTTAACATGAGCGGTACTCCCCATGGACAACCTGCTCAAAGCATCAGCAACAACTACCCTTACCTAGGTGATAGAAGATACTCCTGTCATAATCCTTGAGCAACTCTAACCACCTCCTTTGTCTAAGATTAAACTCCTTTTGACTGAAAACATACTGAAGACTCTTGTGGTCTGTGAACACATCCACATGAACAACATAGAGGTAGTGACGCCATATTTTGAGAGCAAAAACTACTGTTGCCGATTCGAGACCATGAGTCGGGTAGTTTCTCTCATGAATCTTAAGCTGTCTGGAGGCTAGGCTATAACTTTACCCTTCTGCATCAACACACAACCAAGTCAAACTCTTGACGTATCGCAATAAACAACAAAACCCTTTATACCCTCTGGTATGGTCAACACTGGAGCGGCAGTTAACCGAGTTTTCAATTCCTAAAAGCTTTTCTCACAAGCTTCAAACCATTAAAACTTAGTCATTTTCTGAGTCAACTTGGTCAACAGGGATGAAATAGATGAAAACACCTCAACAAACCTTCTGTAGTAACCAACCAATCCCAAGAAATTCCTTAGTTTAGTTGGAGACGTGGGTCTGGGCCAATTCTACACTGCTTCAATCGTTTGAGTGTCAACTCAAATACCTTCACCAGACACAATGTGGCCTACGAATGCCACAGATTCAAGCTAGAACTCACAATTAGAAAGCTTGGCATACAACTCTTGATCCTTGAGAGTTTGGTAGTCTATTCTGAGATGACTAGCATGGTCCTCCTCATTCCTCAAATATATCAATATGTCATCAATAAATATGTTAACAAACATGTCGAGATAGTACTTAAATAGTCTATTCATAATATCCATGAATGCTGCAGGAGCATTGGTCAAACCAAAGGGCATAACAAGGATCTCATAATGACCATAACGGGTCTTGAATGCGGTCTTTGGGATGTCACTTTCTCTCACTTTCAACTGATGGTAGCCAGATCTGAGGTCTATCATAGAGAAAAAAGTGGTACCCTACAGTTGATAAAAAATATCATCAATTCTCGGAAGGGGATACTTATTCTTGATGGTGACCTTATTCAACTCACGGTAATCGATACACATCCTGAGGTAACCATCTTTCTTTCTCACGAATAAGGCCGAAGCACCATAAGGTGAGACACTTGGTCGGATGAAACCCTTATCAAGAAGATTTCTCAACTGCTCTTTTAACTTATTTATCTCAGCTCGAGCCATTCAATTTGGCTGAATAATGATGGGTTGAGTATCAGGAAGAATATCTATTCCGAAGTTTATTTCTCTCTCAACAGGGACTTTAAGAGGATCCTCTTGAATAACCTCTGGATACTCACTCACAACTAGAACTAACTGAATAGGCGGTGTCTCCACACTAGAGTCATTAACTATGACAAAGTGATAGATGCACCCCTTAGAAACTAACTTCCTGGCCTTAAGGTATGAAATGAAATGACCTTTAGGCACTGCTGAACTACTCTTCTACTCTAAAAGAGGCTCATTAGGAAACTAAAACTTCACTACTCGAGTTCTACAGTCGATTGAGGCATAACAAGCATGAAGCTAGTCCATACCTAGAATGATATCAAAATCTACTATGACTAGCTCAACTAAGTCAGCCATGGTGTCTTTGTGATAGACAGAGATGGCACAATCATGATAGACTATTTCTGCTAGAATAGACTCAACAACAGGTGTGAAAACATTGAAGGGCTCAAGAAGTCGTTCAGGGGAAATGCTGAACTTCATGGTTACATAAGGAATCACAAAAGATAAACTCGCACTTGGATCAAGTAAGGCATAGACATCAAAAGTAAAGACTTTAAGAATACCAGTGAAACGTCTGGCAAGTTCTCATTATTCTGGCGACTAGCTATAGCATATAGAAGGTTTGCTCCTCCATCTGTCCTTGAAGTAGCTCATCTCAAAGCAGCTCTGTCTGCTGGAGCCACTGAAGAAGATTGGGCTCTATTGCCCCATTACTCTGCCTGTTATTCGGGAACTCTCTCATAAAATGACCTGTCTGACCTCACTTGAAAAAGCCATTAGAGCCATCACGACACACTCTTGGGTGGTTCCTACCACACTTAGTACATGTGGTGGTCCAAGTAGCCCCTTATGCAACACTACCCTGAGACTAAGTACTGTATGATCTAAATTTTTGAGAACTCTAATTCCTGTGATCATTCCTATTCTTTGGTGTAGGTGCACTAGCTGAAGATGGAGTAGGTTCAGATGACCTCTACTATAAATATGACCGATGCCCAATCCCGATCTTTTGCTGGCCAGTCTCATTACTTGTCTTGGCCCTGTTGTTGCGAAACTCTTCCTTGTCTTTCAACTTGTCTTCCTCAACCTGTTGTACATGAATCATGAGCCCGGCTAAGTCCATTTCCCCTATCAACATAGATGCCTTACCTTCCTTACCCGATAAGCAGGATAGTCGGGATACGAACAGACTCATCCTACTCTTCATATCTGCCACCATCTCCGGAACATAGTGGGATAGCTGAGTGAACTTGAGGCTGTACTCTTGCACACTTATAGACTCTTGCTTCAGATTAAGAAATTCTCTTTGCTTTGCTTCCCTTAGCTCGCAGGAAAAGAAACGCCCCAAGAACGCCTCCTCCAACACTGCCCAACTCAAAAGTGGTGCCCCCTCGGCCCTGTTCTTCTTCCACTCATCATACCATATCCTAGCAACACCTTGGAGCTGATATGAGGCTAACTCCACACGCTCTGTATCAATAACACGCATGACTTCAAACACTTTCTAAAGCTCTTCCACGAAGTTCTCTGGATTCGCAGTGACCTTCGACCCAGTGAACTTCGGCGGATTCATTCTCAAGAACTCACGGATCCTAGATGTATCAGTTACATCCTGACGACCCGCCCCTGGTTGAAAAGCCTGGTTTGCCCAAATCTGAGTTAGTATCTGAATAGCATTCCTAAACTCAGCATTGGTGACATCTCTCTAAGGGGGTTGTACTTTTGGTGCATTGGGAACTTCTTGACCTTGAGGATTCA
This sequence comes from Solanum appendiculatum, assembly GCA_018342035.1. Lineage (NCBI taxonomy): Eukaryota > Viridiplantae > Streptophyta > Magnoliopsida > Solanales > Solanaceae > Solanum > Solanum appendiculatum. The sequence continues at coordinate 1,076,425 of JAGDQO010000110.1, forward strand.
CATTCCTCCTAGAAGGACGTTCTCGAGCAACTCTTCGTGGAGGCATGATATGAAAAGACGTGCGTAAGCATGAGTTAGCAAAAACTTTCATAGAGTTGAACTCTATCGCATGAAAAGGAGTAAGAAGGAAGTGAAAGTTCCTAAATGTCGTAGTCTCCTAATTATAGATGTGCCGCGTTTCACACTAATAGGAAGGACCCTACTAGACACGGCTTCATAGACACCCTAGGACTCTTGAACTCTATGCTCTGATAAGAAGTTTTTGAAGCCCCGAGCCTATACCTTGGACGTGAACGACACTCAAGAACCATTGATGGTCCCCAAGCGAACCCTTGGCCTATCTGACTCTTAGCAGAAGGCTTACTCTAACAAAATAGGAACTCCAAATTCATAATTAAACTCATAATGTCTTAATAATATCTTAACTCAATGAATATCTGGAAATACTTAAAGAAACATAAGTAATTGACTTAAGGTTTTAAAACATCAACTAGGAAAATAGTGGGAGACTCCTCAACTTCTAACTATCTATGAAGCCTCTAAATACTAAGATAGATGTCACGATAGGACCCTCGACAATTTAACAAAATAGGAAATATAAGTGTGAAGCCCTCTGGAAAGCAATGAGGCTCACTAAGGCTAGCTAGAGTGCAAATGGTATCAATAAAGCGCTTGTTGATGACCCTGAACAACTATATTTGATTTAAAAATAAGATGCAGGTCGAATGACATCAGTATATGGAATGTACGAGTGTGCAATATAGCCGAGGTGAAATAACTAAAGGAAAGGACTGCAATAGATATGCCATAAACTCAACTGAATGTAAAGAATTAAAGGAATGAAATCATTAAAACTTTACAAAACATTTACTCATCTCTGAAACTCAATGTAACAATTGATATATAAAAATACACCTTAACTCTATTGGGAGATTCTCTAATCGACAACAATCACTCTGAGATACGTGATGATACAACGTCTCGCCCACACTGCCAGAAATGTCCTATATCATGCTGGGATATAGAACACCTCAACTAAGTGGATCTACTAATCTCTACCCGAAGGCATAAGGAATTCATCTAAAATGTATGAATCCTCTACCCATGTTTGCAAGACATGATTTATGGGAGCTGTGAGTCGTCTGAACACTCCCCCAATATCGTACTCAATATTACTCCCAATATTATTGCTCATGCTCAATGTTTAAAAAAACATTCCCTTTTCTCAATTTGAGGCAATTACTCAAAAGATCCACTTAAAAGAGGTAATGCTCTGAGGTATCTCAGTACTCTTGAACTCAATTAGAAATTAAAGTTTCTCTTTTCTCAATTTAAAATTGTTATCTTTGTGAATTACTTACTTCCCTATACCTTTCTCGAAACTCATCCTTTACTCTTCTCAGAATCAATTTTAAGACAAAACATTTGCTCTTAAAAGATTCTCAAACTCCCCTTTTTCTTTCTCAAAATTCAATTTAAACAATTAGGTTATTTTTAAAGGATTCTCAATAAGAAATCAATGAATTACTCCGACATAGGGCTTATGCTGAAAAATGCATATGAACAATCAACTCAACAATTTGAATGTACAACATACAACAACTCAATAATTGGGAATAAAAACTCAAGATCAGAAATTCACGAACTCGGGACTCACCATCAAACTCATCTCAAGAATACTCCAAGCTAAGGACATAACCCGAGATTACTCTTTTACTGATAGAAAGTAGATGTAGGGCGTGAGGACGAACTCACTCCATCACAATGATAGCCTTACATACCTTGGAAGAACAAAGTTCTGGTGGAATCGGTGAAACTCGAAGAACCCTTGAACCCTAGCTTTTCTCCTCTTGGAACCTTTTTCTAATATCTTGAAGTGTTAATGAATGTAAAAGAATTGATTAAAAATTTCTAAGCCCTTAATTTTGTGCATAACAGTGTATTTTTTGCTTAGAATAGGGTTAAAACGACGTAGTTTGGGATACCAAACAATTTGGGAAAAGACCACATTGACCCTAACTTAAAAACTGGCGAGGTGCATCACGGGAAAGGCTTCACGAGCCGTTTAAGGCTTCACTAGTCGTATGGTGCTTTGCCAAATGAAAGAGGTACGAGCAGTAGGTAGCTAGAAGCGTATTTCTTAATTAGGCAGTTTGAACAAAGGCTATTGGAATTTGAGTGGAGGCGCCAAGCAAAACTTGAGAGGGAAGCATTATTTTTAGCTTCTGCTTTCACGATACCAAGACCCCCTTCATCCTTACACTCTGTGACAAGATCATTTTAGTGATGATTATTGTTGTTGTTAACACAGGAGAATAAAGGGACATTGAAGAAGAAAAAGAGAAAGAGTTCTTTTTTTTATCTTTAGAGACTGAATATATAAACCGCATATTAACTAAAGATGCAGTAAAGTAATCCTAAACATATGCTGACTGAAAATAAGGAACTAATCTTAAAAATAGCTAACAGACTTTTAAACAAACTAGGAAAAGGAAACAGCTAAAACATAGCAATTTATTCAGCCATCTTTTATTTTCTGCCTTGAATTGAGGTGCAGTAATCCAACTTTCAACAACACTGCAATAATTGAGGCACATCAACACTCCTCCTGCTTCAAGAATCGTAGACTCCGAGTTTCCTTCTGAGAAACTCAAATCTGTTAACATGAAAAGGCTTTGTAAACAGATCAACAACTTGATCTTCTGACCTACAATACACTAGTTTCACCTCTCCTGCTTCTTGCACTTCCCTAAGAAAGTATAATTTGATATTAAAATGCTTGGTTCTTGCATGAAAAACAGGATTATGCGAAATGGCTATGGCTGCTTGATTATCAAAAACACTTCTGTGCTTTCTTGTTGTTCTAAATCAAGATCGATCAGGATCTTCCGTAGCCAAAGAGCTTGATTTACTGCTACTGTTGCAGCTATAAATTCAGCTTCTGCTGTTAACTATGCCACGATATCTTGCTTCTTTGAGCACCATGAAAAACACCCTGCACCAAGGCTAAAACAATAACCTGAAGTGCTTTTCATGTCATCCCCAGACCCTCCCCAATTGCTGTCAGAATAACCTTGTAACTTGAAATTCTAACTTTTGCCGAACTTAACACCATAGTCCAAAGTTCCTTTGACATACTTGATCACTCTTTTGGCAGCTTTCATGTACATTTCACTCGCACAGTTTAGAAATCTGGATAAGACACTTATTGCTCGCAAAATGTCAGGTCTTGGGGCAGTGAGATACATGAGACATCCAATCATACTTCTATAACTCGCCTCATCAACCTTGTTACTCCCATCATCCTTAATCAGCTTCTCTTCTGATTCATTAGAGTGTTCATTGGCTTGCAGTCTTCCATTTTGAACTTCTTCATTATCTCCCTTGCGTACTTCTTTTGGAACGCAAACACATCATTTTGAGTTTGATGAATCTGCATTCCAAGAAAGTAAGACATTTCACCTAAGTCCATCATCTCAAATGCTTTCTTCATTTCTTCCTTGAATTCCTCTATTAATTCAAGGTTGTTCCCTGTTACAAGAAGATCATCAACATACAGTGATAGAACCACAATCTCAGAATCTCCTTTTTTAATAAACAAAGTTGATTCACTTAGGCTTTTCTTGAAACCTAAGCCTCGTAAGGCTCATCAATTCGACTGTACCAAGACCTATGAGCCTGTTTTAAACCATAAAGGGCTTTCTTCAATAGATAGACTTTATCTTCTTGTCCCTTTAAAGAAAAGCCTTGAGGTTTCTCCACGTAAATTTTTTCCTGTAGATAACCATTTAAAAAGGCTGACTTGAAATCTAACTGAAAGATTTTCCAACCTTTTTGAGAAGTAGCTGCTAGCAATAGTCTTATAGTGTCAAGTCGAGCAACTGGAGTAAATGTTTCTTAATAATCAACTCCAAAAATTTGTGAATAACCTTTTACAACCAGTCGTGCGTTGAGCTTGTTAACAGAACCATCAACATTCAACTTTGTATGGTAAACCCACTTAACACCAATGAACTTTCTATCTTGAGGCTTTTCCACAAGCTGCCACATCTTGTTCTTCTCGATCATTTCAAGCTCCTCCTCCATTGCAGCTTGCCACTTGGGATCTAAAACAGCTTCTTCAAATCCAGAAGGTTCAAAAATGGCCACATTGCATCTCAGATATATGTCAGAGAGCAACCTTGTTCCTATCACAAGTTTATCATCAATGTTCTCATCAAAATCTTGTAGATTGTTTGTAATCTGCTTCTGGTTAACTTCCTCCTAGTCCCATTGCTCGTTCTCCATAAAAAATACATCTCTACTTACCATAATTTTTCTAGTATGAGGCAGAAAAATTTGGTAAGCTTTAGAGATTGTAATGTAACCAATAAAGACTCCAGGTTCAGCTTTCTTGTCTAGCTTGTCCCTCTTAACCTATGGAATATGAGAGAAACACAAACAATCGAAGATTTTCAAATTTTTAAAGGAAGGCTTATACCCATGCCATGCCTCAAAAGGTGTCTTTCCCTCCACTACTTTGACAGGCAGCCTGTTCAGCAAAGAAACAGTAGTGTTAGCTGCTTTTGCCGATAACTTCTTTGGTAGGCCCTTCTCATACAACAAGAACCTTGACATCTCCATTATCATCCTATTCTTCCTTTCGCTGACACCATTCTATTGCGGAGTATATGGGAAAGTGAGTTGATGCTCAATCCCTGCATTTTCACAAAACTCTTCAAATCGATTAGATGATGTACTCAGTACCATTATCTGATCTAAGCATTTTCATCTTGCAGCCACTTTGATTTTCTACCAAAGCTTTGAACTTCCAGAACACTTCAGGTAATTTAGATTTGAACCTGAGAAAATAAATCCAACACATTCTTGTCGTATCATCAATGAATCCTATAAAATATTTACTTCCATTAAAAGAAGCAGTCTTATGTGGTCCGCATAAATCAGTATGGACCAATTGAAGATTCTCCAATGCTCTCCAGGTTGCCTTGGCAAAAGGCATCCTTCTTCGCTTTCCCAATTGACATGTGCTGCAGCTTGCGTATTTGTCGTCCATAAACTGTAGTGCTTGAACCATATTGTTCTTCAGCATATACAAGAGTGCCATGTGATGGAAATGTCCAAGTCTCTTGTGCGATACATCTGTTGTCACCTCTTGGCTCGGATAGGCAGCACACTTTCCCTCCATTGGATCAAAGGAAAAACTTTTTCCTCTCATTTTAACTTGATAGATTGCTTGACCCTTTCGACCAAATATGACACACTTCTTGTCCCAAAAATTAAGCTTGAAACCATTCTCCAAAATCTGCCCCATGCTCAACAAATTTCTATCAAGTTCAAGAACAAAAAGTGCATCTGAAATTAACTTTGTACCTGAGTAGCTTTCAATAGCAACTGTGCCTTCTCCTTTTGCAGGGAGATAATCACCATTACCGATTCTGACTTTAGAGACTACAGATCTATCTAACTCTCTAAAAATCTCCTCATTATGAATCATGTGATTTGTACAACCGCTTTCAATTAACCAACTTTTGCTCGAACTTTTACTTGCAAAACAAGTAGCTACAAAAAATTCCTCTTCTTCTTGTTGGCCTGCAATTTGTGCTACATTTAATTTTTATGGTCCTTTTCCCTTGCAAATAATCTCAGCGTGGCCGAGTTTAAGACACTTTCTGCATTTCATATCAGGTTTTCTCCAACACATGAAATGAGGATGATTTCTTTTCCCACAATGCTGACAAGGTGGAAATTTTCCGCCTTTATTGTCGCTACTTGAATTGCTATCAGTTGCAACACCTTCTGTTAACGTAGCATAGCCCTTCTTGAACTTTTACTTCTTGCCTTTGCCTCCGAAGTTGAACTGTTGCCTTGCTTGCAACGCTCCTTCAACAGTTGCCTCATTCCTCATCATTCTTCTTTGTTTCTGTGCTTGCAAGGAGTTCAAAAGTTCTGCCAAAGTAATATTTGATAGATCTTTCGTGTTTTCCAATGAAGCAATTGTTTCATTAAACTTTTCAGGTGAAGTAACAAGGATTTTCTGCACAATCCTTGTATCAAAAAGTTCGCTGCCAAGCAACTTTACCTTATTATCCAGACTAATAAGTTTATCTGAGTATTCTTTAATTGTCTCAGATTCCTTCATTTTTTGCATTTCAAATTCCCTCACCAGGTTTAAGACCTTTATGCCCCGAATTCTATCATCTCCATGATATTCTTTTTTCAGAAAATCCCATATTTCCTTAGCCAAACTAAGAGTCATGATTCTGGAAAAAATATTAGGAGATACTGCAGCATAGAGACAAGCCTTTGCCCTCGACTTCCTGGTCTTCTTTTCTTTCTGAGTTTTTATATGAGCAATCGTAGGATTGACCGGTAAAGGAGTAACTTCATAATCCTCCTCTACTGCTTCCCAGAGATCACATGCATCCATGTAGGCTTTTATCCTAACAGCCCAAACTTGGTAGTTTTCTCCATCAAAAATTGGCGGAGCAATTGATGAAAAACTACTCTCCCCTTCCCTAATTCTGCAATCTAATTTTATGGAATGGTCTAATTTAGTGTTTGGATTTCACTCAATCAATATAACTCACAAAATCTCACACGTCCCTTAAGAACTAAAGGGCTCTGATGCCAATGTTGTTGTTAACAGAGGAGAACAAAGGCACATTGAAGAAGAGAAACATGTCTTTTTTTTTTATCTTTAGAGACAGAATATATACATCGCACATTAACTAAAGATGCAGTAAAGTACTCCTAAACATATGCTAATTGAAATTTTTGCTAGCTGAAAATAAGGAACTAATCTTAAAAATAGCTAATAGACTTTTAAAAACCTAGGAAAAGGAAATAGCAGAAAAATAGCAATTTTTCAGCCATCTTTTATTTTTTGCCTTGAATTTAGGTGCAGTAATCTAACTTCCAACAACACTGCAATAATTGAGGCACAACAACAATTATGAACTTTAACATATCTACCTGTGAGAATTATTTATTTATTTATTTTTAATCTTTAATATTTTTGGTGGTATTTTTCATGATTTAGTTTTCAGGTTGAGAATGAGATTCTCTTATTTTCTTAAATTATTTTTTATCAGATTGCCATAATATGATCTAATTATTTTATTTTAATTTTTTGCTTTTGATTTTTGAAGTGGCATATTTTAGCATTGATAGAGCTCGACATTTGCTATTCAATGTTGGAGCATTAAATCTGAACTACTTGAAAAAGATAAAATTTTCAATTTGAATAGTTTCAACATTTATTCTGTTGCACCGGCAATTTTTTTTAAAATGTTGTAAGGCTATGGTAAAATTAACAATAAATCTTTCTTGCTTTGATTTGTGATCCTTTTTTCAATCACGAACTTCTTTCTTTATTTTTTTCAATATCTAACGTATGATTTGATCTGTGTTCTTTTTTCATTTTCCTTGTGGTATAAGATTAATGTTTTCTTATGTTGAGGAATTGTTATAGTTCAAGCCATATACAATTAATTGAGTCATATTTTCAAACCAAAAGTTATTTTATTGGTATTCCATTCTGCATACCGATTCTTGACATGGATATACTTTGGCTCCTCCTTGACTTGTAGAGGGTACCTTTTCAACGACAAATTTAGAATTTCTAGAACGTGCACTACTATAAAAAAAACAGTTATTAAATGTTAAATTTATTGTGCTAAAAATTAATTGGTTCAATTATTAAACAAGACAACTTCATCCTTTGTATCTAGAGATTGGGCCAAATCTTCCAAGCTAGGGTTTTCATTTACAATTGCAATAGAAAACCTACTTCAAAATAGTATGAAATATTTGTGCCTTTATATGTCTTCTCTAAAAAAAGATTTCAGTGAAACTCGAATAGCCTTAATAATTTCTTTTCCATTCTCTGACAACTTTTATATGATCTTTCCAATCTTTCTGGAATAACTTTTATATGGCAACTTTTATATGGTTAATAACACTTTGATAGTTCATTGAAACCTAAACCCAACCAACATTCTTTTGGATGAAGATAAGGTGTCTCATGTTGGTGATTTTGGTATCTCTAAACTTTTAGTGATAAGCAAGTTCATGGCTTATACCGAGAGATTGGGGCAATCTTGGATACATTGCACCAGGTATAAAAAATTTCTACTCACTTCGATTTTTTCTTATCATAATTAAGCCTCTCAAAATTGTAGAAGTACAAAAGACGCGTCTTTATTTGTGCAAAATTATGAGTTTTCAATTGAGTAACTTTGTTTCATTTCTTTTCTTAGAATATGGCTTGAAAGGAATAGTGTCCACTAGTGGTAATGTTTATAGCTACGAAATCATGTTGATTGAGGTTTTGACCAAAAGAAGGCCCACATGTGAAGAGAGATGCAATGGAAATCTTGACTTGAGGAAATGGATAAGACAATCATTTTTAGGGACTAGCTATAATGGACGTGGATGGCAATTTTTTCTGAGGAAGAACAGATCACTTCTACATAATAATCATGAAAGATGTAGTCGAGAAGCTTAGCATCTCCTTCGCTGGTGTTCTTTCTGATCTACAAGTTAATTGTGGTGTGAATATTTGAATAAACAAGAATTAATTTAAGAAATATTTTGAAGGACTTGAACCTGTATAATAACCAATCACATAAAAGACAAAAGATCTCATAACAAACAAGATTGTTATAAATAGGGTTTTACAAAATTGCATTTCTTTGTGACAAAAACAAAAGTTCGCATTTAATATCAACAAACTCGCCTTATTAGAAAAGCACACATAGTCAAGGGACGTTATAGTGGAGTAACTTCCAATATATGCACTGGTGGTATGTTTGCGAAATCCACTCTATAGTCATTTCTCGAGAACAAAGGTCTATGTGGAATGCACATATTGAAGAATATATATATATATATATATATATATATATATATATATATGTTTAAACTAAAGAATGATTATCATATTTGAGTTACACTACAAGTATATGGCTGTAGGAGACCAAACACTAGTTTAGGATAAATGAGCATATAAGAAGAAAAAATTATTTACTAAATCTAAAAATTGTTAGTGAAGAAGAAACCAAGTGTGATCAAGAAATTTAGGATAAAATGACCATATATGAAAAAAAGAGAGTAAATCTTTCAAAATTTAATGAAGAAAAATCGAATTTGAATGTAAATTTTCTAAAAATAAGAGTGATCAAGTGTGTGTGTGTCTATATATATATGAATAAGTGTAAATTCTGATATGTGTCATTCATTTACTGAGTTGGTGCGAGTACAGGACACACATACTTTCTTTTTTTTTATCAAAATATTGTTACATCATTAAAACCTCAAGCCTTTTATGTTAAAATTTCATTCGTTTATTTATGAGATTCTCTAATAATTAATAATCTATTAATATTATCATTTCAAAATCAATTTTATGTGTCTCTTTTGTTGAGATCTTAAATTATACTTGACCGTGTTAATAATTTTCACACTATTAATAAAGAACATTTAAATTCTCAAACCAGTGTGATCAAGAAATTTAGGATAATGTGGCATATATGAAAAAAAAATATTTACTAAATCTTAAAACTATTAGTGGAGAAAACTTAAATTCTCAAAAGAAGTATGATCAAGTAATTTAGGACAAAACAAGCTTATATATGGATAATATTTTATTAACTAATCTTTGACTAGAAACTTTAAAAAGTAAATATTTTTACCTTTTTTCCATTTTAGCGGATCTCAATAAACTACTACTAAATTATGAAATTTCAATTTAGATTCTTTAATAACAGTCACATGACATAACATAGTCAATTAGGCTCGACATAACATATTATTTTTTTGTAGACCATGTTGTATAGGATCACTTATCACATTACTATATATATCCATGAGCTTTCTCTTTATCTCAAACAAAAAACCATAAACTAAAAACACTCTCCAACTGATTTTGCTAGAATTCATCAGGAGAATTTACTGGCGAGCTGCAATTGAGGTAAACTGCTTGAAAAAAAACACTATCATTTTGATTTGTTCATCGATTTAGCTGGAATTCATCATGTAGAATTCACTTGCGATCATCTTCCATTTTTAACAAATCCATGATATATTTATAACTTCATGAAATTGTTTTTGATTAAGTTGTAACTTGATTTTTAATGTTAAGTCATATGAACTTTCTTCTTTAAATTTTTAAAAATTAGAAAAGGGGAAACATTTTTTTTGTTTATTTATGTAACGACCCACTAGATCGTTTTGAGCACTAGAACTATTTTGACCCTTCCCATAAATTTCAAATGGAAATTTTGAATTACTCATTTAACTACGTTATTTAATTAGCGGGTAAATTTTAAATAATTAATTTTAGTAGGTGGTTAATGGGTCAAGTCCATAATATATTTAATACACTATACCACTTGACCCATGTATTGAAATAAGTTAGAGGGGTTAAAAAGTTATTTTATCATAACTTGAAAAAAAAAAGAGAAAGAAATAGGGATAGTGACGGAAACACCCCGGCATTTCCAGAATCACGAACTTCTTCTGCCAGGTAAAAGAAAAACAACAACCTAAGCCTAAATATTGTAATTTTATGTGTGTCTTAGATAGCGGAATTTATATTGGGTGTATGAGTATAATTAGTGGTAAGTGGATTGGCTAATTATTAGTATGTGGGTTTTGGATAGGAAAAGTGGAAAAGAAATCAACTTTTTGGGATGTATTGAGACTGCCACACGTGATGGGTTCGGATGGGTGTAAAATAATTGTTATTTAGGAAAAAAATCAATCATTGGCAAGGTAAGGCTAGTGCATATTTGGTTTCCGTATAATTCCGTTTGTTAGGGTTACAGGTTGTGAAATTATTGGTTTTAATTTTGGAATTTTCCAATGATTATTACTTTATAATTGAAGTTTTAATATATGGATATAGGTAGTTATATTTTGGGGGGTATTGTATCATATGAATATCATTCAATTTATGATATTTAGAGGAATTGAGACTTAATCTAGCTTTAAAATTTAGGAATATGGGACGTGACATATTAGTTGGCATCAAGATTTAGGAACTAGATTATATATTGGTGTCTACAAATTTGTTTGCTTATGAATATTACATATTTGATAGATTCGGAACATTTTGAAGCTTTATGAAAAGGGAAAAGCAAAATCTTGAGGATTTGTGACACGTGTTCGGCATTCAAGGTATGTTAAGACTTTCAGACTTCGTTGAAGGACATTTTCCTAATTAAATATTAAAAAATGGAATAGACAACGGGTAAGGGTGAAAGATGGGGGTCTCGTACCAATGGTGTGACGGGCATTGGTACGAGTACCAGTGTTATTAAAGGGAAAGTGTATTACTATAATATGATAGATTGAAAATTGGGAATGCCAAAGCATATGGGCATTAGCTGATGTATTTAGTGAATTGATTTCTTTTGTGTGGTGGTGCTTCCTTATTAAACCTGTGTAATTGTAATAATTGAGGTGATTGTATGTCATGTAGACATTTGATTTATTGAGACGCTGCATTATCCCCTTTTATTGAAATAATATTGTATACATGCATTGACATGAGATTGGGTATAAGTTGGGCACGTGGAGATCGTCCGTGCTGGGGATTGTTTATTTTATGATAGTGCGTTGAGATCGTCCGCACAGACACGTGGAGATCGTCCGTGTCGGTATATAGACCTCGCGAGTCTCCCATGGGTCATGAACTCTCGATGTATTTCTGAGAAGTATCATGTATATACGGTTGAGAGAGTACTTGGCATCTGAGACATATCATTCATGGTGTTGCATTGCATTGCATCTCATTACATCCTCATTTTTGCTGATTATGTGTCTTATTGGTGATTGGACATTGCGTGATATTTAACTATCCCTATTTGATGAAACTTGACTGATGTGTATAGTGTAGACTTGTAAACAAAAAGATGATTTCCTTATATGAACTCCCGTCACTAGTTCTTCGTTGTCGGTCTATGAGATATGCTGGGCACACGTGGTTTCGTACTCATACTACACTTGTTGCACCTTTTTGTGGTGCAGATCCAATTCCGAATACGAGCACATCTCGTGGAGATTTTTGAGTCCGAGCTTGGAGTATCTTGGAGTTGTGGTGAGCTGCTTGGCTGTTCCGTGGCCCACACCTCCCTCTATTTTATTGTTTATTCTGTTGCTTTTGTATGCAGACAGGATCTTTCTTATGTTAGGCTTGTCATTTCAGTTTCAGACTTGCACTATATTTTAGAAGCTCTTGTACTTATGACACCAATTCTTGGGTGGTATTTTGTTTTCCGCTTTCCGTATTTATGAAGACTATGGTTGGAGATATTCTACTCGTTGTTGAATTTTCACCTTATTTACTTAGTTAAATTGGTAAAACTAGTGGGTTGGCTTACCTATTGGTTGGGAACATAGGTGCCATCACGACATGTGAATTTGGGTCGTAACAATTTACTCATTTTAAACAAATGATTTTAGTGATGATTTTAAATTATTTTTTGTTGTTAACGTTAGCGATGATTTAGAAATTAGTAAATCTACCTGAAAGAGATTTGTTTGTTTATTATCTTCAATATTGTTAGTGCCCTGTTTAGCGGTATTTTCCATAATTGCCTTTTACAGGTGGAGAGTGAGATTCCCTCTTTTTAATTTTCTCTTTTCAGATTCTCATAATATGTTTTAATTATTTTATGTATATTTTTTACTTTGATTTTTGAAGTGAGATTTTAGCATTAGTAGAGCTCGATAGCTATTATTCTTTGTTGAAGGACTGCTTCTAAAATACTTGGAAATAGTAAAGTTTTCGACTTGAATTATTTTAACAATTACGTAAATTCTGTTTCAATAACAATATTTTATAATTTTATAAGAATACCTTTGCTTTGGTCTATGTTATTTTTTCCAATCTTGATTGTGCACTTTGATCTTTTTCTTTGTGGTATAAGATTAACTTTTCTCCTCCTTACTATCTAACGACTAGAGAAAATGAATCATCACATGAAATTAGGTATGTGAGGAGATGTCGTTGTTGCATAGAAAATACCTTTGACAACTCTATCACCTTTCCCCAACAAACACAAATAATGGTATCATCTTTGTGCAATGACATCTCCTTGCATTCTAAATTTCACGCGATGATTTCTTTTCTTCAAACACTAAGAAGAAAGAGAATTTTTTTTATTGATGACGAATCTTTCTTGGTAGAGTTGGTCAAAATCATAATTAGTGAAGATGATAAGGGAAAATTAATAAAGGAAGATAAAAGTTTCCGCATTGACAGACTCATCAGAAAAAAGTAAATGAAATATCCCAATGGAATAATTTTTTAAATTTATTTTTCGTCGCTTATACATATGTGAAGGATCTTATTCTCATAACAAAAAGTAGCTAGGTATAAAGATTTTATGTTAACTCATAAATATGGCATAGTTAAAAGTGGCATGAGGATGGGTGGGGGGGGGGATGACATATGTTAAGGGTAGTGATCAATGAGGAAATTTGATTTTTTCTTTTATAGTTATTCCGACATCCATAGATATTTTATGCCGATATTAGAGTCTTTAAGAATCAAAGCCATCTATGAGAGGAAAATGAGGTTCTCAGGAAGTTTAGATTATACACATCTTGATTTTTCAACTCTGTAAGTAATTTATTGTATGTGGAAATAGGAAAGTATATAGTAGACATTTTCTCTCGACTGTGTTTGGAGAAGAATTTTGTCTCCATAGCAAGCATCTATACCTCCATATACATATGAAGTAGAAAACTTTTTCCAAAATAATATGAAACTTGGAGTGAAGGATCAAATACACATTTAAAGTATCTTTTTTTTAGTTTCATACCTGAACTATCAGGTGTGCGATTTTCTTGCCTTAACCCATCACCAGCTATTATCAAAACACACCTCAACTATTAATTATTCACTTTTACTGCTAGAATGAGGTGATATTTCAGGTAGGAAAAATGAACAATTAATAATTGATGTGTGTTGATAAAATAGTTGGTAATAGTTTAGGTAGAAAACTTACACACTCTCACAGTTCATATATGAAACTAAGAAAAAAAATAGAATACTTTAGATATTTTTAACTATTATCTCTGAAACATCCTTGCCTTTATATGCCTTCTCAAAGAAAAGATTTTTGTGAAACTTGAATAGCCTTAATAATTTCATCTCTACTCCCTAATAACTGTTTTATGATCTTTTCTGTCTTTCAAGAATAAGGACCCTGAGGTGCTAAATGATGTCGATGGTTTAGCAGATTGAGAGAAGGGTACAGGGACATTTGTGAAGATCGAAAAGAAGCGCGCTACAGAAAGAGAGTTTGTAATGACCCAGTCGGTCATTTTTGGTGTTTTTGTGAAAATTTTAGTTTTGCACCTCCCAATTTCGACCCTGAGTTGTTTCTTGATTAAGTTGTGAAGTCGTTTTCAAAATTTGAGTTAAAAGTTGAGATTTTGGTAATTTTTGAGTTTGAAAGGACTAAGTTGCTTAAAAGTGCCCAATTTCGACCCTGAGTTGTTTCTTGATTAAGTTGGTGAAGTCGTTTTCAAAATTTGAGTTAAAAGTTGAGATTTTGGTAATTTTTGAGTTTGAAAGGACTAAGTTGCTTAAAAGTGGTTTTCGGAGTCTTTTGGAGTTTCGAGTGTCGGAATGGAATTTCATCATTCCATTGGTTATAGAAGGGGGAATCTGATCCGTGAGAGTTGTTATTTTCAGATTCCGAGTCTTCTTGAGAATTTGAGGTCCTAAGTTGTGAATTCGTAGAATTTTAGCCTTTGGGTTGACTTTGGTCAACATTTGGAGTTCGGATGCTCGGATCAGAATTCTGAGAATTCTGTTGGATTCGAGGGATGATTTACACCTAGGAGTGGCCTTTGTTGATTTTGGTGAGGTCCCGAGCTTGTTTTCGCCTATTTAGGCATTGAGTTAGTTTCTTATGTTTTTCACGAATAACAGGTCGAGCAGACCTCAGATGTATATTTTGATGGTTCCATTGAGTCCGAAACATCGAGTATAATTGATTTGCATATTTGGTTTGTGTGTTCGAGGTTCCAAACAAATTTCGAGGGTTGATTTGATGTTTTTAGAGTTGGATAAGTTTTCTGGTGCTGCAGGCTTTGCTAATGTGAAGGTCTGGTCGCTTAAGCGAAGTACCCTCGCTTAAGCGATTCTCACAGAAGCAAAGGAGACTTCACTTAAGCGAGACCCGTGTTTTTAGCAGGGTTCACTCAAATGAACCTCTTGTCGCTTTTGCGACATCAAAGAGGGTTTGTAACCTGCAATATCAGAGTTTAAGCCCTATTTTCACCATTTTTGAGCTTGGGGAACCTTGGTAAGGATTTTTTTGTGCTAGATCATTTGGGTAAGCCTTCTTGATCGTAATTATTCAGTTATCATTTATTAATTTTGAGTTTTAACATGAAAATGTGAGATTTTGATTGGGGAATAATGGTGTTTTTCATGAACTCAATTATTTGTACTAACATGGTGATTTTGAAGTGGTTTCAATCCCTTTTTAGAAATAATTTTCTCAAATGAGTTTCTGAAGCCTTGAGCAATGTTTTCAAGTATTAATTTCCAGATTCAAACCATATTTTTGATATTGGGGTTTGTGTTTATTGACCTATTTTTTCATAAGAATTTGAGTGGGTGTTTTGATTTCCGATAAATGATTGTGAATACTTGATTATTATAGATTGTGCGTCTTTGGAATGACTCAGAAGGGGAAGACTCCACTGTTGAAGTGATTAATTGATTGAGTTGAGTAAGTGATCTCTTAAACATTGTGGTTTAGTTGAATTGTCTATTTCTCTTCATTTCCTATGTGCTAGGAGTAATCGGGAATGAGGTGAAGGGTTATTTTGTTCTACTTGACTAATGTAAACCAACAAAAAGGGAAAAATGAAAAGGCTTCTTGATGACCATGCTAATTTGTGAATTACCTTGTTGTGACCCTATTTGATTTGGTTGATGAATTATTGAACGCATGAAAGTGGACTTGTGTGATCTGAATTGTTGTCTCTTCCTTAAGGACTTATATTGCTTGTGTGCATTGTTTGATGAACACCGTGATGAGACACTTGATGAAAGCCGAAGGAATATGGTTATGATAGTGATGTGAATGCCGAATGGAAATGGTTCTGGCAATGTGATTAATGTGAAAGCCGAAGGGAAATGGTTCCGGTGAGTGATGTAAATGCCAAAGGAAAATGGTTCTGGTAAGTGATTAATGTGAAGGCGAAGGGAAATGGTTTCGGCTAATAATATAAATGCCGAAGGGAAATGGTTTCGGCTGGTAATATAAACGCCGAAGGGAAATGGTTTCGGCAAGTGCTATCGTTGATAAAAGCAGAAAGAAAATTGTTCTGGCTAGTGACATTGAGCTGAAGGTAAATGGTTTGAGGCAATGTTGACTTTGTAATCGATCTACTTGATGTATGCATTTTGATTTATTTGATGCATATGATTGATCTATTTGTCATGTTGATTTGGTTTACTTGATATATAAGTGGAACTTATTGCTATTTGTGAATTGAGATGCCTTGTACTTGAGAGTAAATGCTTTGTTGCGTATTGGTTGTTGAATTGTGATCGTTGAGCCTTAACACCTGTTTATTGTAGGACTCTTAGGTTGGGCTGATTTCTGTGCAAGTTGTAATTTATGGAGGTTCGGTTGGGATGGAAATGAGTCATCGTTTAGCTAGGTTGCCTAGTTTATTAGGTTGTTTGTTGGGTACTGTGTTGGTGGTACTCACTCCTTGCTTCTACAGTTGAGTAGGTTTTGAGTGTGGATTTGTGTGATCTCTTTCTCCTAATTTTTTAGGCTTGTCGAGAACTGAAGAAGTAGTTGCTTGTCACTTTGGGGACCCTTCTCTTTCCTTTTCTTTAATGTTTTGTTCTACTTTAGAAAAAAAGACAGAAACTTGTATTTATCTTTCAAATT
The DNA here is from genome assembly GCA_018342035.1 of Solanum appendiculatum. Taxonomy (NCBI): domain Eukaryota; kingdom Viridiplantae; phylum Streptophyta; class Magnoliopsida; order Solanales; family Solanaceae; genus Solanum; species Solanum appendiculatum. The sequence continues at coordinate 1,093,359 of JAGDQO010000110.1, forward strand.
TTGTATTTACTTTAAAGGCTTGTACACGTGACAACAAGGTTTTGGGGAGTTTTTTAGAATGAATAATTTTTCTGCCTTCTCTTGTTCTTGATTTATTTATTTCTTATTTTCTTTTATTTTTGTTGGGTTGAGGCTAACTTGTCTTGGTGGGAAAGGAAAAGTGCCATCACATCCATTTTTGGATAGTGACAAATGGTATCAGAGCCCTAGGTTTTTAGGTCTCACGTGTGTACAAGCCAAGTCTAAGTAGAGTCTTGAAGATCGGTATGGAGATCTCTGTACTTATCTTTGAGAGGCTATGAAGGCTTTTAGGAAAATTCCTTTTGTTCATTCTTCCTTAATCTGCATTATTGCCTTCGTTGTGCTGAGTTGCCGCATGTTGTTTTGGCAAATGCCGAGGATTAGAGCTTCTGTTTCAAGGGGTAGAGGTAGGGCCAGATCTAGAGGCCGTGCTGGTGGAGTAGCACCAGTGAGAGGTCGTGCCCGTGGAGCGGCACCAGCCAGAGGCAGGGGTAGAGAGGTTTCTCCTAAGCCACAGGTTGAGGTTGTTGGGGACCAAGTTCCTCCTGAGTTGGGAGCTTCTTCCTTGTTCTAGGAGACTTTAATGAGGATCCTTAGAATGATGGAGAACTTCCCTCAGAGTGGTGTTACTAGTACACCATATGGTTCTTAGACTGGTTAGGAGTGTAGACTGTAGATCAGTAGCAGACTCTGGGTTTTTAGGATTAGGTGGGTCTGCCACCAGTGATACCGTCACCAGTTATGGGTGATCAAATTGCTCTTGATATTTTTCTGATAACGGCTGAGTAGCAACGTTATGAGAGGTTTAAGAATATGAAACCACCCTAGTTTCAGGGTGGTAAGAGCGAGGATGCTCATGAGTTTTTGACTTCATGCCATGAGATGCTTGAGGCAGTGGGCATGGTTGATGCTTGAGATATTCGTTTTGTTACTCTTCAGCTGCGTGGACGCGCCAGAGAGTGGTGGAGGACTTTGGGAGGTCTAGACCAGTTGGGTCTCCTCCGATAGAGTGGGATGTGTTTTCTAGTGCTTTCCAGGACCACTTCATTCCTTGGAGCGTGAAGGAGGAGAGTCGACTGAGGTTTGAGGACTTAAGACAAGGTAGTTTGTCTATGATTGAGTATGAGGCCCATTTCTATGAGCTTTATAGGCATGCTCTGACTATCACTCCTGATGAGGCAAAGAGAGTTCGCAGGTTTGTGAGAGGTTTGTCTTTCTCTACCAGGTCGTATGTGTTTCGAGAAACAAAAGAGGGGGCTTCCTTCCTGTCCATTGTAAGCACGGCCAAGAAGGCGGAGTTAATGCTTTTAGAGGAGTTTGGAGAGCCTAAGAGGGCTCATTCTTCTGGTGTCTCATCTGGACGCAGGGGTTCTTATCAAGGAAGTGGTTTCTTTTAGCACTATTGGCCGATTCATGCATTTATGCCAGCAGCGGAGAGTGGGCCGTTAGCCCGAGGATCTTATGGTTCTGGCCCTAGTGGCCATGGAAGCTCATCTAGTTTGCACCAGCAGTTATTAGTGCCGAGATCTTGGTATGGTTATGGGAACCAAGTCACGTGATGTGATAGTGTCCTCTACAAACTCCCTCAGGACCCAACATACTTATTAAGTTGTTCCTACTAGATATTCAGTGTCTCCGACTAGGGCTCAAGGCAGAGGTCAGTCTGGCAGAGGAGGTAGGACTTCGATTAAAGATGTTAAGACTACAGGTGGCCAGGATGGATAGTGTTATTCTAAGGAGACCTGAGGTTGAGCCTTCTGATGTTGTGATCACAAGTATTGTCCCAGTTTTCCATCGACATGCGTTAATATTGTTTGATCGAAGGTCTACTTTCTCATATGTGTCTGCCTATTTTGCTACTGGTTTGATATGATGTCTGATTGCATGCTTGTGCCTTTTCATGTTTCTACACCAGTGGGTAAATCCTTAGTGGTGGATCGTGTGTATCGATCCTGTCTTGTTTCTTTGGTTGGGTATGAGACTTGGGTAGACTTGATCATTTTGGGGATGGTAGACTTTGATGTTATTTTGGGTATGGATTAGCTCTCCCCGCATCATGCGATTCTTGATTGATTTGCTAAGATTGTTACCTTAGCGATGCCAGGTGTCCCGAGAGTTGAGTGGATGGGTTATAGTGGTTCTTACCCTAGGAAGGTTATCTCCCCCATTTGAGCTCAGAGATTTGTTGATAGAGGATGTTTGTCCTATTTGGCTTTCATTCGGGATACTAGTGTTGAGCCACCTCCCATAGATTTTGTGCCCGTGGTTAGAAAGTTTTTAGATGTGTTTCCTACTGATCTTCCAGGTGTTCCTACGAATAGGGATATTGATTTTATGATTGACTTGGAACTGGGCACCAGGCCCATCTCTATTCCTCCTTATTGGATGGCTCTAGCTGAGTTGAAGGAATTGAAAGACCAGTTATAGGATTTGTTGAGTAAGGATTTCATTATCCCTAGTGTTTATTCGTGGGTTGCCCCTATGTTGTTTTTGAGGAAGAAGGATGGATCCATTAGGAAGTTTATTGATTATCGGTAGTTGAACAAGGTAACCGTGAAGAACAAGTATCCTCTTCCTTGTATTGATGATTTGTTTGATCAGCTTCAGGGTGCATCTCTTTTTTCTAAGATTGATTTGAAATTTGGTTATCATCAACTGAAGATTCGGGTATCGGATATCCCTAAGATAGCTTTCAGGATCCGTTATGGTCATTATGAGTTTCTTGTGATGTCTTTCGATTTGACTAACGCCCCTACAACGTTCATGGAGTTGATGAATGGAGTATTCTGACCTTATTTGTACTCCTTTGTGATAGTCTTCATTGATGACATCTTGGTGTATTCCAAGACTGAGGAGGATCATGATCAACATTTGAAGATTGTGCTCCAGAGGTTGAGGGAAGAGAAGCTTTATGCCAAGTTCTCAAATTGTGAGTTTTGGCTTGAGTCAGTTGCATTTCTAGTACATATGGTGTCCAAGAAGGGTATAAGGATGGATCCAGCAAAGATTGAGGCAGTTAGAGGTTGGACCAGTCACTAAGATTCGTAGTTTCATGGGACTTGCAGGCTATTAAAGGCAATTGACTCAAAGCTTCTCCACTATTGCATCTACTTTGATCAGATTGACTCGACAGAGTGTGAGCTTCAAGTGGTCTGAGGAGTGTGAGGAGAGTTTTCAAAAGCTCAAGACCTTGTTGACCTCAACTCCTGTTTTGACTTTACCCGATGAGGGTGTAGACTTCACTGTTTATTGTGATTCTTCTGGAGTTTGGTTAGGAGGTGTTCTGATGCAGAATGGTAAGGTGATTGCCTATGCCTCTAGATAGTTTAAGGTCCATGAGAAGAACTACCTTACCCATGATTTTGAATTGGCCGTTGTAGTATTTGTGCTTATGCTATGGCGGCATTATTTGTATGGAGTGCATTGTGAGTTCTTCACTGAATACTAGAGTTTTTAGTACATCTTTAGTCAGAAGGAACTGAACTTGAGGTAGAGAAGATGGCTTGAGCTACTGAAGGATTATGCCATTACTATCTTGTATCATCCAGGGAAGGCCAATGTGGTGGCCAATGCTTTAAGTAGGAAGACTTCTAGCATGGGAAGTCTTGCAGCTATCAATGTTGAGAAGAGACCATTGGCTCGAGATATTCAAAAGTTAGCCAATAGTCTTGTCCAATTATGGATTTTTGAGGAGACGGGTGGTTTGATTACTTTTATTGAGGCTCGTTCTTCCTTAGTTGAACAGATCTGTGAGCACCAGTTTGATGATGAGAAATTGTGTCTCATTCGAGACAAAGTGTTGAGAGAAGAGGCCAAGGAATTTGTCCTTAATTATGATGGTGTCTTGACGATTGAAGGCAGGATTTGTGTGCCAAAGGTTGGTGAGTTGATCAGATTGATTCTAGAGAAGGCTTGTTGTTCTCCATATTCTATTTATCTAGGAGCAGCAAAGACGTATAATGACCTGAGCTAGCATTATTGGTTCTGTGGCATGAAGAGGGATATTGAAGACTTTGTTTCTAGGTTTTTGACTTGTCAATAGGTTAAGTGTGAGCATCAGCGGTCTGGAGGTGTGTTTCAGAAGATGCCTATTCCTACTTGGAAGTGGGAACAAATCACTATAGATTTTGTTGTGGGTTTGCCTACAACCGTGGGTGGTTATGACTCTACTTGTAGCAGAGTTTTCCTACAAAAATAGTTACCATTTCAGTATATAGATAGTCCCTTTTGAGGCGTTGTAGGGCAGACGGTGTAGATCTCTGATGGGTTGATTTGATTCAGCTGAGATGGATTCATTAGATACAGACTTGCTTAGAGATGCTATGGAGTAGGTCCATATGATCCAAGGTAGACTGTTGACAGCTCCTAGTCAACAAAAGAGCTATGCAAATCGGAGTGTTTGAGCCCTTGTGTTTATGGAGGGTGATCATGTTTGGCTTTGTGTGTTACACATGAAGGGTCTAATGAGGTTCAGCAAGAAAGGCAAGCTTAGCCCTAGATTTATTTGACCTTTTAAGATTTTGAGCCGAGTGGTAGAGCTCGCCTATAAGTTGGCCTTGCCGCCTAGCTCGTCAGCTGTTCATAATGTCTGTCATGTCTCCATGTTTCAGAAAGACTTGCAAGATGAGTCCTATGCACTTTCCCTTGATTCAGTTGAGTTGGGTCTAGATTTGTTTTTTGAGGAGGAGCCTATAACCATCTTGGAGAGGCAGGTCCGAAAGCTTAGGACCAAGGAGATCGCTTCAGTGAAGTTGCAGTAAAGGCATCGTTCAGCTAGTGAAACGACTTGGGAGACGGAGTTAGATATTTGTGCCAGATATCGTCATCTCTTCAAGGCTGCAGGTACTTTCTTTTGCTTTATGTTTGAGGACGAATATGATTTTTAGTAGTGGATAGTGTAATGACCCGGTCGTTCACTTTAGGTGATTTTGTGAAAATTTCCATTTTGCCACTTCCGATTGCGACCCCTATGTTTCATGATTGAGTTTTTGAAGTCTGTTCCAAACTTTGAGTTAAAAGTTGAGATTTTTGTAATTTTTGAATTTGAATGGCCTAAGCTGCTCAAAAGTGATTTTTCAAGTCTTTTGGAGTTTCGAGGGTCGAATGAAATTCCGTCGATTCTATTAGTTCTGAAATGGGGAATCAGATTCGTGAGAGTTGTTGGTTTCTAATTTCAAGTCTTTTTGAGGATTTGAGGTCCTCAGTAGTGAATTTGTAGAATTTTAGCCTTTGGGTTGACTTTGGTCAATATTTGGAGTTTAGATGCTTGGATCAGAATTTTGAGAGTACCGTTGGATTCAGGAGATGATTTTTGGCGTAGGAGTGGCATTGGTTGATTTTTGTAAGGTCTCGAGCTAGTTTTGGCCTTTTAGGCATTGAGTTAGTTTCTTTTCTTTTTCACGAATATCGGGTCGAGAAGACCTCAGATTCGTGTTTTGACGGTTCCATTAAGATTGTAAAATCGAGTATAATTGATTTGCATATCTGCTTTTTGTGTTCGGGGTTCTGAACGAATATCTAAGGTCGATTTGATATTTTGAGAGTTGGCTGAGTTTTCTGGTGCTGCAGGCTTCGCTTATGCGAAGGTCATGTCGCTTAAGTGAAGGACCTTCTCTTAAGCGATCCTTACAGAAGCGAAGGAGGCGTCGCTTATACGAGACCAGTGTTTTTAGTGGGGTTCACTTAAGCAAACCCGCGGTCGCTTTTACGAAATCAGAGAGGGTTTGTGATCTGCTATATCAGGGTTTGAACCCCATTTTCACCATTTTTGAACTTCAGGAACGTTGGTGGCAATTTTTGAAGGGTTTTTCTGTGCTAGATCATTTGAGTAAGCCTTCTTGATCCTAATCCTTCTGTTTCCATTGATTAATTATGAGTTTTAACACAAAAATGTGAGATTTTGATTGGGGAATAATAAGGTTTTTCACGAACTCAATTTCTTGAACTAAAATGGTGATTTTTAAGAGGTTTCAATTCCTTTTTCAAAATGATTTTCTCAAATGAGTTCCTAACGCTTTGAGTAATTTTTAAAAGCATTAATTTCCTGATTCAAGCCTTATTTATGATATTGTTGTTTGTGTTGATTGACCCATTTTTAAAAAGAATTGGATTGAGTATTGCATTTTTCGAGAGATGCTTGTGAATACTTAATTTTTATTGATTGTGTGGCTTTGGAAGTGACTCAGAAGGGGAATACTCCACTCTTGAAGTGATAAATTGATTTAGTTTAGGGAAGTGATCTCTTCAACTTTGCGATTTTGTTGAATTGTCTATTTATCTTCATTGCCTATGTGTTGGAAGTAATCGGGAATGAGGTGAAGGTTTTTTTTGTTCCACTTGACTAATGTAAACCTACAAAAAGGGGAAAAATGGAAAGGCTTCTTGATGATCATGCTAATTTGTGAATTGCCTTGTTGTGACCCTATTTGATTTGGTTGGTGAATTGTTGAATGCATGAAAGAGGACTTGTGTGATATAAATTGTTGTCTCTTCCGTAAGGTGTTATACTGCTTGTGTGCATTGTTTAATGAACACTGTGATGAGACACTTGATGAAAGCCGTAGGGAAAGGGTTTTGGCTAGCTATGTGAATGTCAAAGGGAAATGGTTCCGGAAATGTGATTAATGTGTAAGCCGAAGGGAAATGGTTCTGGCTAGTAATGTAAATGTCGAAGGAAAATGGTTCCACAAATATTAATGTGAAAACTGAAGGGAAATGGTTCCGCCTAGTAATATAAATGTCGAAGGAAATAGTTTTGGTAAGTGCTATTGGTGATAAAAGTCTAAGGGAAATGGTTCCGCCTGGTGACATTTAGCCGAAGGGAAATGGTTTCGGACAATGTTCACTTTGTGATCGATCTACTTGATGCATAAATTTTGATATATTTGATTCATGTGATTGATATATTTGTCGTGTTGATTCGGTTTACTTTATATATGAGTTGAACTTGTTGCTATTTGTGAATTGAGATGCTTTATGCTTGAGAGTAAATGCTTTGTTGCGTATCGATTGTTGAATTGTGATCGTCGATATTCGATTTAGCTAGGTTGCTTTCTGGGTACCGTGTTGGTGGTATTCATTCCTTGCTTCTACACTTGTGTAGATTTTGAGCCCGGATTTGTCTGATCTCTTTCTCTTGATTTTTGAGGTTTGTTGAGGATTGAAGAGGTAGTTGCTTGTCACTTCGGTGGATCCTTCTCTGTCCTTTTCTTTAATGATTTGTTCTACTTGAGAAACAAAGACTGAGACTTGTATTTGTCTTTCTAATTCTTTATTTATTTTAAAGGCTTGTACACATGACAATAGAATTTGGGGAGTTGTTTAGAATGAATAAGTTTTCTGCATTGTCTTGTTCTTGGTTTATTTATTTCCACTTTTCTTTTGTTTTCGTTTGGTTGACGCTGGCTTGTCTTGGTGGGAAAGGACAAGTGCCATCACGTTCATTTTTGGGTTGTGACCGAGTTGTTCTCTCATAAGAAAGAAGTCGTGTAATGTATCAGTGATACACAAATTTCAACACCTGCTAGCGCGAATATATCCAACACCAATAGCATAAATGCTACATCTCTCAGAATTGGAAAATGAAAAGGAAATGTCATTTCGATGGGGGTCAACTTTCGGAAGGAAAAAAATCGTGAATCGTGATAAGGATATTGGTGTTTTTTCCAAGAAGAAAGTGAAGAACACACATCAAATTTGTCAGAACACTTTCCTTACCCTTGTAAGAAGTTTATTGTCAAGTGGTTGACTTGATGGAGTGCCTGTGAGGTTTATCTCTGTTGAAAAACTATATGTACAGTGGAAGCATACTAGAATCATACTGCATACATGAATAATAGACAACACGTATGTTTATGCTAGAACAAATTAAATCATGCTATAGCACATAAACATTCTGAAATTTAATTCAAGAATTACCTCTTGAAACGTGAGCAGACACCTTCTAGCGAGTCCACAAACTGGACGGCAGTTCTGCGGTCTTGTACAGTGATCGCAAGTTCACTTTTAAACTCTCTAAATACTTGGGTGGGCAAGTATTGTATAGAAAACTTATATCCTTTCAAAGGTTAGAAGAATTCCTATTTATAGAGATTTTGAGGAAACACACGGTCTTTCCTTAGAATAGAAAAAGAAATGTACTTCTCCCTTTCCTTAGAATAGAAAAAGACACATACTTCTCCCTTCCCTTATAAAAGAAAAAGACATGTACTTTTCCCTTTCCTTATAATACAGAAAGACACATACTTCTCCCTTTCCTTATAAAAGAAAAAGACATGTACTTCTTCCTTTCCTTATAATACAGAAAGACACATACTTTTCCCTTTCCTTAGAATATAAAATGTCATGTACTTCTCCCTTTCCTTAGAATAGAGAAAGACACATACTTCTCCCTTTTCTTAGAATGGAAATAGATATGTACTTCTACCTTTCCTTAGAATAAAGAAAGACACGCTACTTCTCCCTTTTCCCCTTAGAATAGAATTTCGAGTTCTAGTTAAATATGGGCACGCTAGGGACTACATAATTAATTATTGAGGCTTCCTATTATTGAAATAACTCCAAATATATAATTTGAATTATTCTTACCATAGTAAATTATAAATCATTTCACTAGAAATTTGTAATTGCGCTCCTCTATTTATATTTTGAAATTCTCCATGAAATACTTATGTAATTCCCATGTTAAGATTATAAATACTAATCAATAAAAATAAATTACTGACGAATTTAATTCAATGATTAATTTTCTTTAGAGCACTTCTTAACTTATTTCATGTGTCGGATTCATAAATCAAATTGCAAAGTTTGACACGATTAATACTTATAAACTTCTAAAATAGGCATATCATCAATCTCTATATCGAGACATGAAATACGTCAACTAACTTATTATTTCACCAATATATATTATTATCATCCAATCTACCAGGCATATTGACCCATCACAAAATCTCAGTTTTTAATAAATCCAAACGATAATTAACACATACACATCATAATATTTATTTCAGGATTAAAAAATATAAGTACATTTAATAGTTTAGAGAATATGCTTTTGTCATTCAGTCTAAAGCTACTATCTCTACTCGGTCCCGTTCAATACATACAAAATGCACTAGCACAAGAAGTTTGAACTATACCATTTCCATAATCAAGATAAACTACATATAATCTTGTGCAACAATCATATCGATGGCATGCCTAATTTCCATCTTAGATTGTCAATAAAAAACTTTATACTTATAAGAACCAATGATTTAATCCTCTACGTATAAGCTAAAACTCTATACACTAAATCATCTACTATATAAGTAAAAAGACACCATAAACGAATATAGGATCTATAAAAACTGAATAAATAATTATTCTATAATAAATGTTATATCTAAACATATGGTTAGTAGGATATATCCCAACAATCTCCCACTTAGACTTTTAATCATCACAGTTGTTATAATGTACTATATCTAAATGCATAGTTAATAGTATATACCCTAACATTCTCCGACTTAGATATTTAATCTAGAAAATTGTTAGAACACTATTTCTTAACACATGATTAAAAGTATCTACCCTAACAATCTGCCACTTAGACTCTTATCTATGCATTTACTACTTTTGTATATATTCCTTTTATATTTCTTATCAGAAGGATCTTACCAAGTTATTTTCTTATGCAACTTCGTCTATTAGTGCTTCGTCGTAACTTATCAATTTTGTATTAGATCTTCCGAGGCCCTATCATGAAATCCTTCAAAAGAGTACTTCTTTTTAGGAGTTCTATGATGAAAGTCTTAAAAATACAAAACAAATCAATCTTCGTTATGATTCTCCTACTACGACTAAGTACTAGTACAATAATCACACTTACATGTTATGGAGTTTTAATATTTTCTTCAAGACATTTCGGTATTGAAATATGAAAAACTTTTTCATGTAGTGTTCTTTAATTTGCTCAACATCACTCCCACTACTTGAAGAAGTAGATTTTCTTATATCTAGTAACGTTTATCCCACTGCTTAAATGCAATGAAACATCAATTTTGACATATAAGTTAGATGTTCTTTAGGATATCCAATTAACACGCACACATTCCTTTCTTAGTTTCAATTTTCTTATTCTCCCTCTCAGCACATGTGTTGGATAATCATATATCTGAACATGTCACAAATTAGACTTATGTCAAATCCAACTAGCTCTATAGTTGTCCAAGGTATTAGTTGCTATGTTTTAGGGCTGCAACTTTATTTATTTACTACAGTAAATTAGTCTTCTTAAAATAACTTCTTTTCCTAGTCTGTAGGAGTTTGTTTATTTTCAGCAGATTTTGTGCTGATATTTAGGTAGTTGAAGTTAATGTTTTATTATAAATGTAAGTCTTCATTGCACTAAAAAAAAATACTTCTTACTCCAAATTCAGAAGCTTTCTTCTTTCTAGTTCTTCAGTCCTTTTTACGATCTTTATTCCTTCATATTCATAAGTGTTTTGTTGTTGTTTTTCTGGTTTTCTCTCAATTTAAACAACAATTGGGGTCAGAGCATTATTCTTGAGGGACCTTTGTGTGTTCAATCTGTTTTAGTGCATTCTATGGACGAAGAAACAAGGCAAAGGCACGCTTGTATACTGCAGTTTCATCCATCATCTTCACTCGTATCATGTCTCTGAAGGCAGCAAAAGAGTTATGGGATTATCTCAAGACTGAGTATGAAGGAGATGAAAGGATTCGAGGGATGCAAGTGCTGAATTTGGTACGTGAGTTTGAGCTGCAAAGGATGAAGGAAAGTGAAACTATAAAGGAGTATTATGACTGACTTCTTAACATAGCAAATTGTGTCAAATTGTTAGGTTCCACTTTTAACGATTCAAGGATCGTTGAGAAAATCCTTGTAAAAGTACCCGAAAGATTTGAGGCTACTGTTACAACCTTAGAAAATACTAAGGGCTTGTCTAAAATTACACTAGCAGAGCTCTTATGTTCTTTTCAAGCCCAAGAGCAATGACGTGTAGTGAGACAAGAAGGAGCTGTTGAAAGAGCCCTACTAGTAAGACATCAAGATGATGGAAGAAAAAAGAAGAAGTTGAACAAGAAGATACAAGGAAGACATAGTGATAATTTTATGAAAAGCAAGAAGGCTAACTATCCCCCTTGTCGGCACTATGGGAAAAAAGGTCACCCTCCTTTCAAATGTTGAGGAAACCTGACGCAAAATGCAGCAAGTGCAACCAACAGGGACACGAAGCTGTAATTTGTAAAGCTGAAATTCAGCAGCCTGAAGTTGAAGCTCGAGTTTTTGATCGAGAAGAAGAAGATCAACTCTTTGTTGCAACTTGTTTCACATGTCTTGATCCAAGTGAAAAGTGGTTGATCTAACCACATGACATCTGATAAAAGGTTGTTCAAAGAGTTGAGGAACACAGAGACATAGAGAGTTAGAATTGGAAATTGTGAGTGTCTTTCTGTGAAAGGCAAGGGCACCATAGCCATTACAAGTTGCTCTAGAACTAAGTTTATTAAAGATGTTTTGTATGTCCCGGACCTTGATCGAAACCTGATCAGTGTTGGTCAATTAATGGAGAAAGGATTCAACCTGTTCTTCAAAAATAAGGTTTGCATTATAGAAGATCCATTAGGCCATGAAGTATTCAAGGTCAAAATGGAGGGGAGATGTTTCTCGCTCAATCTTTTAGAAGAGGAGAAAACAACTTTTCTTATTTCGGACAACTCTACAGAAGTTTGGCATAAAAGAATGGGTCATTTTCATCATCAAGGTATGATGTTGATGCAAAGAAAGAAACTTGTGAATGATCTACCATTCATACAGAATCGTTGGTCAGATTGTCAAGCTTGTTTACTTGGCAAGATGAACAGATTGCCTTTTCCCAAAACAACTTGGAGAGCATCTGGAAGGCTTCAGCTAATTCATAAAGATTTATGTGGGCCTCATAGAACACCATCATTAAATGGTAGTCTTTACTACATTGTATTTATTGATGATCGAACAAGACTGACATGGATATTTTTCTTAAAATTCAAGTAAGAAGTTGCTGATATGTTTTGCAAGTATAAAGCAAAGGTAGAAAATCAAAGTGGCTGCACAATTCAGACTTTAAGGTCTAATAACGGGAAAGAGTACACTTCAGAGCAGTTAAAAATATTTTGTGACAAAGCTGGTATAGAACATCAACTAATTGTCCCTTATACTCCACAACATAATGGAGTCAGTGAGAGGAAAAATAGAAGTATAATGGAGATGACTAGGTTCATGCTACATGAGAAAAATCTACCAAAAACGTTTCAGGCGGAGGCTGCCAGCACTGCTGTTTAGTTGCAAAATAGACTTCTTTCTAGAGCCGTGAAGGATAAAACACCATATGAAGCATGTTAAGGTCATAAACCCTCATTGCAATTACTTAGGATTTTTGGTTGTTTGTGTTTCTCTTATGTGCCACTAGTTAAAAGAGATAAACTTGATAAAAAGGCAGTTCCTGGCATCTTTATAGGCTATAGTACTGTTTCCAAAGCATATAAGGTCTATCAACCTAAAACGGAGAAAATTCTCATAAGTAGAGATGTTCACTTTATTGAAGACCAACATTGTTATTGATACAAGCCCAAAAGCAATCCAACAATTGACACTCGATTAGATCCAAAAGATCTAGTAGATGATCCTCATGTTAGAGGCACAATGTTGATCTCTGATATCTATCAGAGATGCTATACTGCAATTTATGATCCCACAAGCTATGAGGAAGCAGAAGGGAATGATAAATGGGTGGCTGCAATGAAGGAGGAGATGATGATGATTGAAAAAAATTAGACCTGGGAACTTGTTGAGAAACCTCAAGATCGAAAGATCATTGGTGTAAAATGGGTTTTCAAGACAAAGCTGAATGAAGATGGTTCCATAAAAAATATAAAGTGTGGCTTGTGGTGAAGGGCTATGCTCAGATTTTTTGAGTAGACTACTCAAAAAATTTTGTACCAGTTGCTCGACTTGACACAATTAGACTACTACTAGCCATTGCAACGAAAAAATGTTGGAAAGTTTATCAACTTGATGTTAAGTCGGCCTTTCTCAATGGTCTTCTCCAGGAGGAGATTTATGTTGAGCAACTAGATGGTTTTGTTATCAAGGGGCAAGAAGACAAAGTTTATTTGCTGAAGAAAGCTCTCTATTGTTTCAAGCAAACACCAAGAGCTTGGTATAGCAAGATGGTTGATCATTTGCATAGTTTAGGATTTAAGAAGAGCTTCTCTGAGTCTAGACTTTACATTAAGTGTTAAGGTGCGGACTTACTTATTATTTATTTGTATGTTGACGATCTCTTTTCACAGAAAGTAAGGCTTGACTTATTGAGGATTTCAAGTTGGAAATTATGAAGGTCTTTGAAATGATAGACCTTGGACTGATGGCATACTTTCTTGGAATGGAGATCAAACAAAATGAAGATGATTTGTTCATTTGCCAGAAAAAGTATGCTCAAGAAATCCTAAAAAGGTTTTATATGGAACATTGTAAAGTTATGAGTACTCAAATGAACCAAAAGGAAAAGTTGTCCATAGATGATGGAGTAGAAAAGGTGGATGAGGCATATTATAGAAGTCTTATTGGCTGCTTAATGTATTTGACTGTAGCCATGCCTAATATACTGTATGCAGTGAGTCTTTTGTCTCGGTTCATGCATTGTGCAAGTGATTTACACTTGAGAGCAGCTAAAAGAATTGTCAGATACATCAAGGTAACTATCAACTATGGTGTTATGTTCCACAAAAGTCAGAATTTTAGGCTTATCGGATCTTTCGATAGTGATTGGGCTGGTTCATTTGATATGAGAAGTACTTCGGTTTTCTGTTTCAATCTTTGATCAGGAGCTTTCTCTTGGTGTTCCAAGAAACAAGATACAATAGCGCAATTAACAGTTGAGGCAGAATTCATTGTTGCAACAACAATTGTCAAGCACTATGGTTGAGAATAATCATGTGTGATCTGAATATGGAGCAAAAAGAAGCTACTGAGGTTTATACTGATAACCAAGCTGTAATTTCTATTGCTAATAATCCAGTTTTTCATAGGAGAACTAAGCATTTCAATGTTAAGTTATTTTTCATGAGAGACGTGCAGAAAGATGGAGATGTGAAGCTTCTTTACTACAAAAGTGATGAGCAGGTTGTTGAAATTTTCACCAAGCCCATTCCCCTCGACAAGTTTGAGATTTTCAAAAAGGAACTAGGAATCTGTAGATCCTAAAGAAGGGAGGAGTGTTAGTTACCTAATTTATTGCAGTCCTAAAACATAGCAACTAACACCTTGGACAACTATAAATAAATAAAGCTGCAGTCCTAGTCTTTAGGAGTTTGTTTATTTTCAGCAGATTTTGTGCTCATATTTAGGTAGTTGAAGTTAATGTTTTATTATAAATGTAAGCCTTCATTGCAGTGAAAAAAATTACTTCCTACTCCAAATTCACAAGCTTTCTTCTATCTAGTTCTTCAGTCCTTTTTACGATCTTTATTCCTTCATATTCATAAGTGTTTTGTTGTTTTTTTTCTATTTTTCACTCAATTTAAACAACACAAGGTACTGATTTGAAAGAAATTAAATTCAGAATGTGATATGTAGTTCATAGAACATATCTAAAAAAACAACTACGAATAAGTCAATCATTAATCTTATCATCTTTGTAAGAGTCTATTTCTTTACTCTTTTACACCAATATATAATAGAGTGTATGATGTAGACAATTGAAATGTAATTATTCTATCAGATAAGGGAATCATCAGCTCTGCAGAGAAGTATACGTCACTACAGTCAGATTGCAGTAACTTTATATATTTTTCATGATGTTATTTTCATTTCAGTCTTAAATATTTTGAGTTTATCAAGACATTCAGACTTACAAAACATCAAAAATATTTATTCATATCATGATTAACCTTATGAGAATCTCAGAATACTCAAATTTGCCTCTTCCATGAATGTTCATTTACCGCACAAATTAGAATAGATTAATAATAAACTTATCACTACCTCTATTTCCTTTTTGAATATACCATAAAAGATAACATATTTATTAAACACAATAAAAGAAGAGTTACAAGAAAAATACATTAAGTATCCATCTCTTATTTAGCTAGAAACATAAAATAATTTCTTCTAACATAAGGTACCTGTACAATGTATTTTATTTTGAATTAATATAGAATCTTTATATATCGATAGAAAAGCTTGAGTAATACTAAATGTGTTCGTAAATTCTATTGAGAATTCTAGATCTAATACATTAAATAGATCATACTATGTCGAATAATCCTAAATAATAAAATTCAAGGGTCATGTTATATATAAGAATCCATGCATCTCGAATAGCCAATAAAGAGTTCATATAGATTATCAAAACTAGTGATTTGTCACGACCCGATCTCTCGAATCATGATGGCGTTTACCACCCAACCAGTAAGCCAGCCAAAACCCTATCCTGGAACTTAGGAGTAATGAGATTAAGGGTGAAAACTAAGCGAAAACATAAAATGAGAACACACAAGAGAAGGCGGAATCGAAACCAAAACTATATATATATATACAAGACACCTCCCAGAACCTAGAAGTCATAAGTACAGAACTACTAACGAGAGTACAAGTCCCAAAAGTGGACAATAGAGCAAACTGTCTTGAAAGCAAAAGACAAGTCGAAATATAAATACAGAAGCAAATAGGTAATCCCAGAATGCCATGTGCTCACCCTCGTTTCCTGAATAGACAGTTGCAGACTCGAACTCAACGATGATGACTGGTGGTCGGACCTGCATCACGAAAACAAATCCAGAGTGTAGCATGAGTACCAAACCAACAGGTACCCAGTAGGCATCATAGGACAACTGAGCAAGAAAGGTAAAAACAAGGAGACAAGATAGAATTAACACAACAGAGGTCAACAGAACAGGGATAGAATAAATGGAAACTAAGCAAACAATATCAGAACTAAACCCAGCTGGCCCCCCATAAGAGCCGCTAGCACAGTCAAGCACAGATAAACAAGAACCCAAATGGACCCCATAAGCCCGACAGGTACACAAAGAATCTACACTACAGAACCCAATTCCAACGCCTTCACACCCATGGACCTTGAACCCAACAAAGATAACACCTGGGCCTCGAACCCAACCATCAGTCTCAAGCTTAAAATGACGGACTCTAACCGTGTGACATCAGCCTCAAACTGGAAATCACAGACTCTAACCGTGTAACCTCAGCCTCGGACTAGAAATACCACCCTTCGCTCAACAATCTCAAGCTGGAAATAATGGCCTCTAACCGTGTAACGTCAGCCTCTCATTGGAGCTAGCAGCCTTCGCTCAATAGTCTCAAGCTCAAAATGACAGACTCTAACCCTGTAACGTCAGCCTCAGACTGGAGCTAGCCACCTCGAACCGAGTAAATCCACCACCAACCAACTAAACACCAGTCTAGACACCGGGGGACGCCGATCCCAAAAGGATATTAATCGAAGGCTCCCAGCATAGCACAACCCAATCGTAAATCGGCACAAAAGAAAAATCTTCCAGCAGCACCCCAGAATCGAAGAAATATTAGGAGAAAGAATAGAAAATCTGAAAAGCCATGAATTCGCCTAAACTAAGGCCCATACTATTAGACCCAAATCTCCTATACCAGTATACAAGGGTCTAGTTCATCCGAATCGACGTCTGATACATACTCAAGTCAACCAGGTGCATGGGACTAACGTCGGATACATACTCAAGTCAACCAGGTGCATGGGACTAAGGCAACACTACCCTAACCTATTCTAACGTCGAAAATCACCGCAATCAACAAATTATAACAAAATAACTCAAACCCACGCATGCAACAAGAGATAACCACCCAACAGATAACCCACAACAAATCATCAACATCCCAAGCCAACAACCCATACTGAAGCATGATACTAGCCCCGAACAGTCCAAAAATCAACTCTAAACGAAGAAATCAGAGAAGAAGAACAGAAGTACTAGCTACCCAACCCAGATTCACACAAGTCGACAAGTAATCATGCATTCAAGTTGAATCTAGGAAGAAGGGAAGCCGTAACCTACTAGAAGGCCGATCACGCGTGCTCCAAGTCACTCTACCGGAGCTTTCCCCTTCTGAACGGCCTCAGACTGCTGCCACGCTGTCAAAAATAGAGTAACAGCGTCAATACGGCCGTTTAGACACTAAATACATCAAAATCGGAGAAAGACCAATTTCGGAGTAAAAATTAGAAAACGTGGGACCTTCTCTGGATTTTCCAAAATTGTCTCCGTGAAGAGGTCCCAAATCCTCCCCCGAACTTGTATTCCAAAATGGAACACCCATCGGGGCTCGGATCAGCTCCAAACAACCATCAACAAGAAACACAAAACTTTACAAAATAGGCAGCAACTTACGCCTCAAATTCATGGAAATCGAGGAACGCCCAATGCAAATCGACCACAAACCCATGAAGCCAACGAGAATCTAAATGCCTGGGACTTCGAATCACCAAAAACAAATAAAAGCTGAGGGAGATATGAGTTTTCCAACATTTTCTCTAAAAGAGCTTCGACCTCCCTTTTTTAGCCATTGTAACTCGCTGACCTCCGCGAACGCGGCTAGGGCCCCGCGAATGCGGAGGGAAGACAAACAGTACTCTTGGAACGCGGCAAGGGGCTTGGGAACATGGAGAGAAGGGATTCACACCTCTGAGAATGCGGCCATGGCCCTGCAAATGTAGAGGGAAGACAAACACTACTCCAGGAACGCGGCCAGGGGCCCGCGAATGCGGAGAGAAGGGATTCACACGTCCACGAACGCAGAGAGAAGACTCCCCTAGGCCTCCCAGACCTCCAAGAACGCTGAGCCCTATCCGTGAACGTCGAGCGCTACTTGCGAATGCGAAGAAGGATACCTCAGACCTCCGCAAACGTGGCCTCTTGCCTGCGAACGCGGAGTAGACGCACTTACACCTTTCAAATGCGAAGCCTATCCCGCGAATGCAGAGAGAAGTGGTGTCTGCACATATCAGCTGCACTAGCTGAGTTTTGGACAACTCCTAAACTCCAACGGGATGCTCGAAATTTGTTCAGAACCCCGTGCATGCAAACGAGATATGCTACCCCATAAAATTTGACGTTCCACAGTCAATGGTGAGGTCGAAGTTCCCATACGAGGTCATTTCGATGAAAAGTGGGTCTCACACCAAATGGGAAATTTTAGCTAAATTCTACTGGAGGCGTCGAAACTTGATCGGAAGCTCCCAGAAGTTTTCAAAGGGTCATTCTAGACCAAACTCGGCATTTCAGAACTAACCGCGTTGAAACAATTCTTATCCGAGCGCGTTTACCAAGAATGTTGACCAAAGTCATCTTTAAGCCACATTTTGAAGTCTAAAGAGCTAACTGGCCCCAAAATCATACCGAAAGCTCCGGGACTCAGGCCAACCATACTTCTAGCCTAATTTGGCCACTCCGGAGCTGATGGAACTGTCAAAATTCTCATCTAAGGTTGTTTACATAAGGTTATGACCAAAATCAATTTCCCAAGATTCTAAAGCTCCAAAATAGGAAAAACAGGTAAAAAAACCAAACGAATGACCAGGCAACCGAACCTACAGTGCCATCAAGTTAAAAATGACTTGGGGTTGCCATAGGAAAGCTCTAACAACAGAAAAGAGGTACAAACATGCAGATTACCTAAAGGGTCATTACAACATTGACTACTAAAAGGACTTTCGTCTGCGAAAGTAAGAGTTAAGATGTACCTGAGGGCTTAAATAAGCTGGGGAACTACTCCCGCATATCCCGCTCGGTCTCCCAGGTGGCCTCCTCAACTGAACGGTGCCTCCAACGGACCTTAACTATAGGAATGGCTCTCGACCTCAGCTGCCTCACATCTCTGGCAAAAATAGCAACTTGCTCCTCAACATAGGTCAGGAGATCATCCAACTCAACGACATCATACTCGAGCACATGAGACTTATCTTGAACATACAGGTGCAACATCGAATCATGGAAAAATGGATGAATAGCTGAGAATGCTGGAGGTAAAGCTAACTCATAGGCCACCTCACCAACTGCCCTTAAAATCTTGAAAGGCCCAATATACCTGGGGATAAGCTTGCCCCACCTGCTGGCAACACAAACAATGGGACACATAGTCTGAGATGTCCCTCCTCATATCGCTCCACTATTAGTGCTGCCTCAAATCATGATACATCTTAGTTGTGCCCGAATGGATAGAATATCTTGAATCATGGGCCTCGCTAAGGATCAGCTGGATATAATCACCAACTCTTGGAACACACAGACGGCCAACAAACCTCAAAACCTCATCTGAATCTAGGGCAACTTACCCGGAATCACCTACCACAACCCTGCCTCTGAGTTCCACAAACACCTCATTCTCAAACTGACGACTACAAATCTAATCAAGTAGAGATGAAAGAACCCCCACATAAGATAACACCCGACTAGAATCTGAAATATCAAGACTGATCATCTGATTAGCTAAAGACTTAATGTCCATAGCCAAGGGTGGCTCTGAAACAAAAAGGAAGGCTAGACTATCCATACTCCCTGCCCTCCGACTCAAGGCGTCCACTACTACATTCACCTTGCCCAAGTGGTAGAGAATAGAGAGATCATAGTCCTTCAGGAGCTCGATCCAACGGCGCTGCCTCGAATTAAGATCCCTCTGGCTCATAATGTACTGAAGGCTTTGGTGATTGGTATAGATCTCACAATGAACTCCATAAAGGTAATGCTTCAAGATCTTAAGCGTAAAGACTACCACTGCAAACTCCAGATCATGAGTGGGATAGTTGCACTCATGCAGCTAAAGCTACCTCGACGCGTAAGCAATAACCCGGCCCTGGTGAATTAGAGCACAACCCAAACCAATGCCGGATGTGTCACAATAAACCGTGAACCCCTCGTCCTCAACTGGAAGAGTGAATATAGGAGCGGTGGTAAGAAACTCCTTGAGCCTCAAAAAGCTCCTCCCACACTCCTCCGACAACAAAAAGGGAACATCCTGGTGAGTCAATCGAGTCAGAGGTGCTGCAATAGTGGAGAAACCCTCGACTAAGCGCTTGTAGTACCTTGCCAATACAACGAAGCTCTGAACCTCAGTCACAAAAGTGGGCCTAGCCCAATCACGGATAACGTCAATCTTCGTCGAATCTACCATAATGCCATCCTTGGACATCACGTGCCCCAAGAATGCTATAAACTCAACCCAAAACTCATACTTTGAGAACTTGGCATAAAGCCGATGATCTCTCAAAGTCTAGAGCACTATCCTCAGATGCTGCTGAAGCTCACAATGGCTCCGTGAGTATACCAATATATCATTAATAAAAACTATGATGAAGGCGTCTAGATACTGCCTGAATACACGAGTCATCATGTCCATGAAAGTGGCAGGGGCATTAGTCAACCCAAAAGACATCACTAGGAACTCATAATGGCCGTAATGAGTCCTAAATGCTGTCTTAGGGATGTCAGCTGCTCTAACCCTCAACTGATGGTAGCCAGATCTTAAGTCAATCTTAGAAAACTCGGCGGCACCCTGAAGCTGGTCGAACATATCATCAATACGAGGCATGTGGTAACAGTTTCTCACCGTCACCTTATTCAGCTGCCTGTAGTCAATACACATCTACATGGTACCATTTTCTTCTTCACAAACAGAACTGGGGAACCCTAATGGGATATACTAGGCCAAATTAACCCCTTACCCAAGAGATCCTGAAGCTGAACACTGAGCTCCTTGAGCTCTACAGGTGCCATACGGTACGGAGGGATAGAAATAAGATGAGTACCCGGCTCCAAATCAATGGCAAAGTCAATATCTCACTCTAGGGTTACCCAGGAAGATCAGCAGGAAACACATCAGCAAACTCTCAGACTATAGGCATTAACTCCACCGTAGGGCTCTCCCTACTATTATCTCTAACATATGTCATATATGCCAAACATCTGCCAGCCACTAACCTCCGAGCCTGAACATAAGAAATTACTCCAACCAGCGTTCAACTACAAGAGCCCTGCCACACCACCGGCAGACTACCAGGCATGGCTAAGTAACGATCTTGGCATAGCAATCCAAGACGGCCCGGTGAGGGGATAGCCAATCCATGCCCAGAATCACATCAAAACCCACCACACAAAGCACAATAAGATCGACCATAGTGTCCTGGCCCCGAATAGTGACCACACAAGATCTACAAACCAGATCCACTACTAAAGAATCCCCTACTGGGTCGAAATACGTAAAGGTACAGATAAGGGCTCAGGACTCACTCCCAATCGAGGCACACAATAAGGCAACATATATGAATAAGTAGAACCAGGATCAAATAAGGTTGAAGCGGACTTATGGCATAAAAGAACCGTACATGTGATCACATCATCAGACGGTTAGGCCTCTGCTCTAGTTGGAGCTGCATCGAAATGGCCCTGGGTGACTCTACCCCGCGCATCCACTCTATTTCCTATCCTGTCTCCCCGGTGACCTCCTCGAGCACCCTGTTATTGGCGTCTTCCTCTAACAGGAGGTGCTACCGCTGAAACCGATCTCGCCACCTGAGGAGCTGGTAAACTTGATCTGGAGACATGGCACTCCCTTGACCAATGACCAAGCTCCCCACAAATAAAGCAACCATGCGAAGATCTGCTCACCGCTGAAGGCTGGCCATCCTGACCTGATGAACCTGCCTGGAAACCACCTCGGGCCGGTACTTTGCCCATTCTGACGGTGCTGGTCACCCTCTGAGGTCTACAATGAGGCCTGGAATGACCTACTAGGCTGACCTGGCTGGAACCGCTGATGAACCCGGTCTCGGTTATCCCTCGGCCTATGATGGGTCCCAATGAAGCTATCATCTGGCCTGGCCCTCTTTCCGCTGCCCCCGTGGGCCTCGAGATAAAGCTGCTAAATAGTGTGGGCATGGTCTACCACATCTAGAAAAGAACAGCCTACTGATAACATAGACTGCGACTCAACCCTCAACTGCAGCCTCAAACCTCTAACAAAATAATAGAAATGCTCCTCCTCTTTAGGCAAAATCATGGTGGCATGACGGGACAACTTAAGAAATCGGGCCTTATAGTAGGATATGGTCATGGAGCCCTGCTCCAACCTTGAAAACTCATCACGAAGTCTATCCCTGATGCTCCATGGAATAAATCTGGCCAGAAAAGCCTTTGAAAACTCTATCCACGATACCGGTGGTGATCCAGCCTGGCCTGGTCTTGATGAAAGAACGCCACCACTATCTGGCCGGTTCGTCTAACTGATATACCGTGAATTTGGCTCCCCTCGACTCCACTAGGTCCAAATTCTATAGTCAATCCTGACAAGTAGTAATAAACTCATGGGCGTCCTCCCCTAGAGTACCTGAAAACCTCGGCGGTGATAGTCTGAGAAATACCCCAAGCATCTTCTACTCTCATAGTGTCAGAACCCTGTCCAAAGGGTCCGATTGAACCGCAGCCAGTGCTGGCGACTGATGAACCTCTGGAGCCACTACCGCAGGCTGGCGCTGCTGTGCTGGAACCGGCTCTGGGATTGGTGCTAGGGCCGATTGCTGCTCCTACATTATACCCCCGATAGCAGCCAGGATCTGGGCAAGCATGCCCTAAAGATCAGGGGCGGCAGTGGGTGCGGGCGGTGGCTGGGCTGGTCCCAGCCCTACTGGCTAAGAAGGAATCTGCTCTCTACGAGGCTCCGCCTCTGGCGTCCTCGCTCTATTACGGCCTGATGCCGCAGCACCACCTTGACCTCAGGGTCGACCTCCACTGCGCATGCGAGC
Organism: Solanum appendiculatum; assembly: GCA_018342035.1. Classification (NCBI taxonomy): domain Eukaryota; kingdom Viridiplantae; phylum Streptophyta; class Magnoliopsida; order Solanales; family Solanaceae; genus Solanum; species Solanum appendiculatum. Next base: position 1,116,215 of record JAGDQO010000110.1, read on the forward strand.
CATGCTGCAACAGAGTGGAACAAGTGAGATTTCATGAAACCAATCAGACAACAACGCACAAACATGAATCAAAATGAAAAAACCTCTTACGGACACCCTGTAGCCTCCAGGGGATAAGTCACATACGTCTCCGCGCCGATCTGTAGGACTCTACTAGATGCTAGCTTTGTACATGTGGGACCAATAAACCTAGGGCTCTTATACAAACTTGTCACGACCCGATCTCTCAAGTCATGATGGCACCTACCACCCCATCAGTAGGACAGCCAAAAACCTATCCTGAAACTTAGCAGTAATGGGACTAAGGGTAGAAACTAACCTCAACTAAGAGGAAACATAAAACGAGAACACACAAGAGAAGGCAAAAACAAAACCAAAACTATATATATATACACAAGACACCTCCCAGAACTTGAAATTCACAAGTACAGAAGTACTAACAAGAGTACAAGTCCTAAAAGTTTACCACAGAACAAACTATCTCGAAAGCAAAAGACAAGTCAAAATATAAATACAGAAGGAGATAGGTAATCCCAAACACCATGTGCTCACCCTCGTCTCCTGAATAGACAGCTGCAGGCTCGAACTCAATGCTGATGACTAATGCTCAGACCTACATCACAAAAATAGATGTATAGTGTAGCATGAGTACCAAAATAACAGGTTCCCAGTAGGCATCATAGGCTGACTAAGCAAGAAAGGTAAAAACAAGCAGACAAGATAAAATCTACACAACAGAGGTCAACAAAACAGGGATAGAATAAATTGAAAGTAAGCTATGAATATAAGAACTAAACCCAGTCGGGCCCCCCATAAGACCCGCTAGGCACACTTAAGCACAGACAAACAAGAACCTTAATGGACCCTCATAAGCTCGACAGGTACACAGAGAATCTACTCTACGGAAACAACGGAACCCAACTTCAACTGCCTTCACACCCATGAGCCTTGCACCAAATAAAGATAACACCTGGACCTCAAACCCTACCATTAGTCTCAAGCTGGAAATGATGGACTCTAATCGTGTAACGTTAGCCTCAGACTAGAAATAACAGACTCGAATCGTAAATAATAGAACCTGGGCCTCGAACCCAAACCATCAGTCTCAAGCTAGAAATAACAGACTCTAACCGTGTAACCTCAGCCTCGAACTGGAAATAATGGACTCTAAACGTGTAATGTCAGCCTTGGACTGGAGCTAGCAGCCTTCGCTCAAAAGTCTCAAGCTGGAAAATAACAGACTCTAATCGTGTAACGTCAACCTCGGATAGGAGCTAGCCGCCTCGAATAGAGTAAAGCCACCATCAACCAACTAAACACACCAGGCTAGACACCGCGAGAAGCGCCCCCACAAGGATATTAGCCGAAGGCTCCCAGCATAGCATAACCCAATCGTTAATCGACGCAAAAACAATATCTTCCGGCAGCACCCCAGAACTGCAGATATAGGAAGAGAAAGTATAGAAAATTTGATAAGCCACAAATTCGCCTAATCTAAGACCCATACTATCAGAACCAAGTCTGCTATACCAGTCTACAAGGATCTAGTCCATCCGAATTGACGTCGGATACATACTCAAGTCAACCAGGTGCATGGGACTAAGGCAACACTACCCTAACCTATTCTAAAGTCGAAAATAACCACAATCAACAAATTACAATAAAATAACCACAATCAACAAATTACAATAAAATAACCCGAACCCACGCATCCAACAACTGATAACCACCCAATAGATAACCCATAACAAATCATCAATATCCCAAGCCAACAACCCATACTAAAGCATGATACTAGCCCTGAATAGTCAAAAAATAAACTCTGAACGAAGAAATTAGAGAAGAAGAACAGAAGTACTAGCTACCCAACCCAGATTCACACAAGTCGACAAGTAATCACGCATTCAAGCTTAATCTAGGAAGAAAGGAAGCCGTAACCAACTAGATGGCCGATCACGCGCGCTCGAAGTCACTTTATCAGAGCTTTCCCCTTCCAAACGACCTCAGACTATGCCACGTTGTCAAAAATAGAGTCACAACGTCAATATGGTCGTTTAGATTCTAAAAAATCAAAATCGAAGACAGACCAATTTCGGAGTCAAAATTAAGAAAAGTGGGACCCACTCTAGATATTCAAGAATTGAGTACCCATCGGGGCTCGGATCAGCTGCAAATAGCAAAAAAAGGGAAATGCAAAACTTTACAAAATAAGCCTAGGATAGCAACTTACGCCTCGAATTCACAGAAATTGAGGAACAACCAACACAAATCAACCACAAACCCACGAAGCCAACTATAATCTGAATGCCTGGGACTTAGAATCACCAAAAACCGATAATAGATGAGGGAGATATGAGTTTTCCATCATTTACTTCAAATGAGCTTCGACCTCCCTTTATAAGCCACTGCAACTCAATGACCTCTGTGAATGCGGCCAAGGCACGGCGAACGTGGAGGGAAGAAAAACACTACTCCTCAAACGTGGCAAGGGGCCGTGAACGCGAAGAGAAGGGATTCACACCTCCACGAATGCGGAACCCTACCCGCGAACGCGGAGCCCTATCCGCGAATGTGGAGAAGGATACCTATGACCTCTGCGAACGCGACCTTTGGCGCGCGAAAATGGAGTAGACACACATACACCTCCGTGAACGTGGAGCCTATCCCGCTAACACGAAGAGAAGAGGTGTCTGCAGATATCAGCTGCACCAGCTAAGTTTTGGACAGCTCCAAAACTCCGACGGGGTGCTCGAAATTCGTTCGAAACCCCGTGCATGCAAATTAGATATGCTACCCCATCAAATTCGACGTTCCGGACTCAATGTCACGGTCAAAATTCCCATACGAGGTCGTTTTGATGAAAAGTGGGTCACACATCCAATGGGCCATTTTAGCCAAATTCTTCCGGAGGCCTCGAAATTTAATCGGAAGCTCCCAGAAATTCACGAAGAGTCATTCTAGAAAAAACTCGGTATTTCAAAACTAACCACAGTGACAGAATTCTCATCCGAGTGCATTTACCAAGATCATTGATCAAAGTCAACTTTAGCTAAATTTCGAAGGCTAAAGAGCTAACTGGCCCCAAAATTATACCGGAAGCCCCGGGACTCATAATTCCTATCTGAGGTCGTTTACCTAAGGTTATGACCGAAATCAACTTCCTAAGATTCAAACCTCCTAAACAGGAAAACAGATATAAAATCCAAACAGACGACCAGGCAACCGAACCTAAGTGCCAGCAAGTCAAAAATGACTTGGGCTCACTACAGGAATGCTCTAACGATAGAAAAGAGGCACAAACACGCATATGACCTGAAGGGTCATTACACGATTAAATACATAGTGACTTGTAGTAATTTCATCCGATATACAGAAAGGTCTAAGCCAGCACATGGAACTAATAATTCAGTCAAATAATCCTAAATAATAACATTCATGGATTATTTTATACGTATATATTAATGCCTCTCAAATAGCCAATCAATGAGATTGGAGAACTATCCATGTAATACTCATGTACAATGACCCGGATATTCACTTCAATAAATTTAGAACTAGAGCTAACTCAAATGGAAAGTATATTGCTAATTTAAACCAAATGAATATCATTATCCTTAGATCCATTAATCCAATCATATATTACTCAGATAGGGAGAGTCAATACAGATTATATAAACTAGAGATTAAATCTAGTTACTTGTATTAAGTTCATCTGATATGGAGGAAGGTCTAAAGCCAACACATGAACTTAATACTTCACTAAAATTTAGTCATCCATAGAGAACAAACTCTATCAGCACTATATCATAGTCGAGTAATTTATCATTTAAATTAATTTTCAAAATACAACAAAAAATACCTAGAAACATCATCTAAATGACCTCAAATCGTCAAATCATTACATAGCAAAGAGTTTTATTTTTATTTGATCTTTTCTGATGAGCCTACTGAATTTCAGATCAAGTAGAGTATAAAAATAATATTTATCTCCAAAGCTATGATCAAATTACGATTCAAACGATTTAAGGAAAAATAATCAGATCTATCTCATTATCACATTTCAATTCATGTTAAATCATAACGTTTAATCATGTTCTAAATTTAGCATAAACATAACTGGCATAAAGAATGACCTTATCATATTCAAATCAAAATTTAATCCGACAAATTGTCTAAAAACCATCTACATAATTTTCGATAGAACCATCAAATTTCAAGTCAATCAGAGATCATAAAATCATGACCACCTAAACTATGACAAAATTTGAAAAATAACTTGATTCATATTTTCATTCTCTTTTTATAATTATCTCATGAGCCTGAGACATACGTTGTGTCATTTTTTAGCTAAGATACTCAATACCTTCTTATAATAAATTATTCTCTAAATTAATACACTTGAGAATCCAAGATATTATATTTCTCTCTTTTGAGTGAAAACCTCAATATCTCTTCTCATGAATTAATTAAGCATTACTAGCGGCTAAAAGCAATCTCCTTTCGTATATAAAACTTCACTACTATATAGACATATCTATAACAATTTACACGTGATACTTTGAACATGTTTACTAACTCAAATAAATAGATCACGTCGGTGAATCCTATGTATTAATCATAATTTTCAATTCATGTATTGTAATATATATTTACTCAAATGTATACAAGTTTATAAATATTTCTAATGATTCAATATAAATAATCCACTTTTAGAGTAATTATTTATTGATCATAAATTTTTATTTTATACATTATAATACCGTGAGAAAAAATAGATCACAATAGTGTTTATATAATTAAAGTTGTAGAATAAAACAAGCCAATTCCAATTAGCTATAACTGGTGTATCATACTGGGCAATTAGACAAACTAATAATTTCAATGGACCACAAAAAATTATAGCTAACAAGGAAAAAGATTAACTATAACAATAAAACTTGTATGCCACAAGAAAGTTTATACGTCTCCACCAGGCACGTCAATTGCTTACTGTTTGGTAAGGATAAACTTTTCCCACTTTTGTTTTGTTTTATTATTTTTTATTTTTATTTATAATAGTGAAAGTCCAACATGATTCCAAGAATCAAGAAGTACTTCTTCTAACAACATGATTTCAATCAAGAGTTGGGAAAATTTTCTCACTGCCACATCTTACGTGAACAAGAAATTTGACACTTGATTTTCTTTTCACAGAAAATAAATTAAGAAAAATAGGTCACCGCCACCATTTCCTCTTTTGGTTTTTGTTTTCAACAATATACCAATCAAAACTCCTGAATTTTATGAATTTGTAAAGCTATTTCAAAACCAAAATCGCCACTAACACATCATAAACTTTTCACATTTCTTGCGAAAAAATTTGCATGATAGATACTTTAGCTATCTATAAAGATATAAGCATGGCTTGTGATGCCAATTATTGGAAAACTATATGTATAGCAGAAGCATACAAGAATCATACTGTTTACATGAGTAATAACAACACATATGTTTATTCTAGAACACATAAAATCATGCTAGAGCACATAAACTTTCTGAAATTTAATTCCAGAATTATCACTTGAAGCGTGAGTAGATACCTTCAAGCGAATCTGCAAGCTAGTCCACAAACTGGACGGCAGTTCTGTGGTCTTCTACAGTTATCCCAAGTTTACTTTGGAACACTCTCAATACTTGGGTGGGCAAGTATCGTATAGAAAGCTTATTTCCTTTCAAGGGTTAGAAGAATCTCTATTTATAGAGATTTCTTCGTCCAAGGAGGAGAGGAAACACACGGTCTTTCCTTTGAATAGAAAAATACATGTACTTCTCCCTTTCCTTAGAATAGAAAAAGATACATACTTCTCCCTTTCCTTAGAATAGAAAAAGATACATACTTCTCCCTTTCGTTAGAATAGAAAAAGACATGTACTTCTCCCTTTTCATAGAATAGAGAAAGACGCATACTTCTCCATTTCCTTAGAATAGAAAAATGCATGTACTTCTCCCTGTCCTTAGAATAGAGAAACACACATACTTCTCCCTTTCCTTAGAATAGAGAAACACACATACTTCTCCCTTTCCTTAGAATAGAAAAGACATGTACTTCTCCCTTACTTTAGAATAGAGAAAGACACACTACTTCTCCCTTTTTCTCTTAGAATAGAATTTTGAGCTCTAGTTAAATATGGACATGGTAGGGACCACGAAATTAATTACTGAGGCCTCCTATTATGGAAATAATTCCAAATAATTAATTTGAATTATTCTTACCATAATAAATTACAAATCATTCCACTAGAAATTAGTAATTGCGCTCCTCTATTTATATTTCAAAATTCTTATTAAACACTTATGTAATTCTCCTTGTATAGATACTAATCAATAAATTAAATTACTGACAAATTTAATTCTATGATTAATTTCCTTATTTCATGTATCGAATTCATAAATTCACTTGCAAAGTTTGACATGATAAAAACTTATAAGCTTCTCAAAAAGGCATATCATCAATCTCTATATCGAGACATGGATTCAGTCAACTAACTTATTATTTCACTATTATATATTATTAACATCCGATCTACTAGGCATATTGACCCAACTCAGAATCTCACCTTTTAATAAATCAAAACGTTAATTAACATATACATATCATAATACTTATATGAGGATTAAGAATATAAGTACATTTAGTAGTTTAGAGAATATGCTTTTCTCAGTCAGTCTAAAGCAACTATCTCTACTCTCTCTCTCATTCAATACATACAAAATGCACTGGCACAAGAAGTTAGAACTATACAATTCCCATAGTCAAGATAAACTACTTATAATCTTGTGCTACAATCATATCAGTGGCATGTCCAATTTCCATCTTAGATTGTGAACAAAAAACTTTATACTTATAAGAATCGATGATTTAATTCTCAATGTATAAAATAAAAATCTATACTTTATATCATCTACTTTATAAGTAAACAGACACAATTAGCAAATATATAATCTATTAAAATTGAATAAATATTTTTTCTATAATAAATACTATATCTAAACATATGGTTAACAATATATATCCCAACAATCTCAACGTCATGGAAGGTGAGTACTGATCTTGAGTTCTTCTTTGAGGTTTTGAGGTTTTGGGTTCTAAGTATGTTTTTTTAATGTAGATAACTCTTGAAGGAGTTATTGAAAGGAATGGTTGCCTATGTAGCTGCGATAACTGCAAGTTGTCTGAGGCAAGATTTTTTACTCTTTTGTTACATATTCTTGTGAATTATCCATGTCTAACGTGGCATTATCTCTCTTATGCAAAAGAAGAAATATCTATGTGCTTTGGAATTTGTAAGGCATGCTGATTGCAAGAGAGGTCATGCTAACAATCATATTTACTTTGGTATTTGGAAGACAATTCATGCTGTTGTTATTTATTTGTATTCTAACAAACTCATTTCTTGGTCTTGTATCAGGAGTACTCACAAGATGCTAGAGAATATCAACTTGCAAAAAATGAAGGAGCAAATTAAATCATTTTGATCTGCTGATGGATCTTGTGCTACTAGTCAAGGGGCAGCTGAACAGTCGGTGAACTAAAGTCAAATTTTAATTAGAGGTCTTTAAACTCTATGCTCTTATTTTGAAATTGCAAACTCATTTTTTTTTATTTTATAGACAATCCTCGCAAATGATGTTTTGTTTTTATTGTCTCTTCATGTTTGTGACCGCTAAACATGTTATTATAAATTCTTTTTTTCTCTTTTATAAAACTTCGTATTTTGGCTTTGAACATTCTTTCTGAAGTTCTGATTTTTGTGATATTAAATGTTTTGGTTATAAATGAGTTGAGATTAAGGTAAATAGCGTTGTTTACAGCATGATAATAACTCTATAAGTTATACATTGAAGAAAATGTTTTTCCTCTCTTCTTATTCTAAAGTCTAAGCTTCTCATCTCCATTCTTATTTCTGTCCTTAGTTACTTTTTATTCTAGTATTTTGTTCAAAATAATAATTCAAAGTGTGAGTAGAAATCCTAAGTTGTTTAGGATTTGTTATTTATGGCATTTATTTATTTGTGTTTAGTTAGGATTTGTTAGTTAGAGCGGTTCCTAGTCCTAGTTTAATTTGGTTTTTACTTCTATAAATATGAATGTTACTTGTTAGTTTTCAAGATATACAGAAACATACGAAAAATACAGAAAAATACAAAAATATATAGAATATACAGAAATATACTAAATAGATAGAACTTGAAGTATGATTCCAAATTTTTTGAGTTTATAAATAAAATATCTTCCTTCAAATTGGTATCAGAGCTTCCACGATCCTGGTATAGAATCAAAGAGTTTCCGCTTCTGGCAGGCGGCTATGACAAATATATGCTGCCGTCTAGCCAATAATTATGTCGACAAGCGTCGGGCAAATGATATATGCATGAAAAACATGCTAGGAGGAAAGACTTATAAAATATTACAGATTTAAAGAAGTGCAACCAAGCACAAGAGAAAGAAACTCTTCTCTAAATTAAAAGTTAGAGAAAGCAAAAAAAAGAAAAAACTAAATGATAATTGAAGAGAATTACTCCAAAAACTTGAAGATTGAAAGAGAAGAAATATACAAAATATACAAAAATATGCAATATATACAGAAACATACAGAAATATACAGAAAAATATAGAACTTTTGAGTTTATAAATAAAATATATTATTTATGTCGACAAACGTTGAGCAAATGATATATGCATGAAAAACATGCTATGAGGAAAGACTTACAAAATATTGCTGATTTAAAGAAGTGCAACCAAGCACAAGAGGAAGAAACTCTTCTCTAAATCATAAAATAGAGAAAGGAGAAAAAGAAAAAAAAATATTGGTTTAGAAAAGAGTTGGAGAGAAAGTGGTCCAACACTTGGAAGTTGGAGAGAAGTGCTCCAACACGAACCAAGAAAAAATATTGGTTGAAAATTGGAGAGAAGGTGCTCCAACACAACCAAGAAAAAAAATAAATGAAAATTCAAAAGAAGTGCTTCAACAATTGAAGATTGAAGAAAGGTTTTCCAAAACAACAACAATACAAGAATGAAACTAAGGATTGAAGAAAAGTATTTTTCAATACAACCACAATAACAAGAAGAAAAAGGAAAGAGTATACAACTTCGAACCACGGGAGAATGTTGGAAATAATAAATCAAAGTTGGAGTAGAAATCCTAAGTTGTTTAGGATTTGTTATTTATGACATTTATTTATTTGTGTTTAATTAGCATTTATTAGTTAGAGTGGTTCCTAGTCTTAGTTTAATTTTATTTTTACTTCTATAAATAGAGATGTTACTCGTTAGTTTTCAAGATATACAGAAACATACAGAAAAATACAGAAATATATAGAATATACAGAAATATAAATAATGGATAGAACTTGAAGTAAGATTCAAGACATTTTAAATTTATAAATAAAATATTTTCCTTCATTTCTATTATAATTCAATAGTTTGAGTATTGCAATTACGATTCTAAAGTTTTAATTTCGTTCCAGTTCTCCTATTAATATAGTGAGGAATTCAAGTTTGTTACAACACATGTATCACAATCAATCAAATAAAAGACAAATGATCTCATAACAAACAAGACTGTCATAGAGAGAGGGTTTGACTAATTTTTTTAAGAGAAAAAAGAACAAGCTTGCATCTAATATCAACAAAGACGTTTTACTAGAAAGGTACATGAGTAACTTCCACTCTATCCACTGGTGGTGTGTTTGCAAATTCCACTCTATAGGCATTTCTCGAGAATAGAGGTATATGCAGAATGCACATATTGAAGAGTAAAAAATATATGTTTAAACTAATAAACTAAAATCCTTGGCAGTGGCGTCGTCTCCCCAGCATATGGTTGTAGGAGAGCCAAACACTAATTTAGGATAAATGAGCATATATGAAGAAAATATTATTTACTAAATCTAAAAATTGTTATTGAAGAAAATTTAAATTATGAAACCAAGCATGATCAACCAATTTAGGATAAAACGAGCATATAAGAAGAAAATACTATTTACTAAATCTAAAAATTGCTAATGAAGAAAATTTAAACTATGAAACCAAGCGTGATCAAGCAATTTAGGATGAAATGAGCATATATGAAAAAAAAATGCTCAATCTTTGAAAAGTTAATGAAGAAAAATTGAATTTAAATTTAAATTCTCAAAATAATTATGATTAGGTAATTTAGGACATAATAAGTATACATATGAATAATTTTATTTTTACTAATCTTTGACAATAATATTTAATAATCAAAGTGTAAGTTCTGATATGTGTCATGCATTTGTTGAGTTGGTGTGAGTACGAGACACACATACTTTATTTTATAAAAATATCGTTACATCATTAGAACCTTAAGATTTTTATGTTTAAATTTTATTTATTTATTTATGAGATTCTCTTATAATAATTAATAATCTATTAATAATATCATTTCAAAATCAATTTTAGGTGTTTCTGCTGTTGAAATCTCAAATTATATTTGACCATGTTAATACTTTTCAAACTATTAATAAATAAAATTTTAATTCTTAAAGCAGTGGGATCAAGCAATTTAGGATAATGTTGGCATATATGAAAAATAAATTATTTACTAAATCTTTAAATTATTAATGGAGAAAAATTTTAAATTCTCAAAATAAGTGTGATAAAGTAATTTAGCACAAAACAAGCGTAAATATGGATAATATTCTATTAACTATTCTTTGACTAGAAAGTTTAAAAATTAAATATTTTTACCTTTTTTCCATTTTAACGGATCCCAATAAATTACTACTAAATAATGAAATCTCATCTTAGATTCTTTAATAAGACTCACATGACATAACATTATTTTTCGTAAACCATATTGTGTAGGGTCACTTATCACACTAATATATATATATACACCCCTGAGCTTTCTCTCTCTCTAGGAAAAAACACTAACTAGAAACACTCTCTAACTAATTTCGCTGGAATTCAGCCTGAAGAATTCATTGGCGAGCTGCAATTGAGGTGACATGCTTAAAAAAAAAAACTCTATCATTTTGATTTGTTCATCGATTTCGTTGGAATTCATCATGTAGAATTCACTTGCGATCATCTTCCACTTTTATCACAACCTAAAAATGGACGTGATGACACTTGTCTATTCCCACACAGACATGTCATCCTCCCTAACGAAAATAAAAGAAAAGCGGAAAGGAAATAAAACAAGAAAAACACAAAGGCAGAAAAATTATTCATTCTAAAAAACACTCCAAAATGTGGAGGGGCAAAACAATAATTTTCACAAAATACAAAAAATGACAAACTGAGTCATTACATTATCCACCACTAAAAATCATGTGCGTCCTCGAACATAAAGCAATGAAGATACCCGAAGCCTCGAAGAGATGAGGATATCTGGCATGCATATCTGACTTTGTCTCTCAAGTCGCATCACCAACTGAACGGTACTTCCACTGCACCTTCACTGAAGCGATATCGTATGTCCTAAGCATTTGGACCTACCGATCTAAGATAGCTATAGGCTCCTCCTCAAAAGATAAATCTTGACCCAACTCAACTTAATCAAGGGAAAGTACATGGGACTAATCCAACACGTACTTCCGAAGCATGGAGACATGAAACACAGGATGAACAGCTGACAAGCTAGGTTGCAAGGCCAACTTATGGGCCACCTCTCTTACTCAGCTCAAAATCTCAAAAGGTCCAATGAATCTAGGGCTAAGTTTGCCCTTCTTGCCGAACCTCATCACACCCTTCATGGGTGACACTCGAAGCCAAATATGATCACCCTCCATAAACACAAGGGTTCGAACTCTCCGATCTGTATTGCTCTTCTGTCGACTTTGGGCTGTCATCAGTCTATCCTGAATCATACAGACTTGCTCCATATCATCTCTAAGCAAGACTTTATCTAATGAATCTATCTCACCTAAATCAAACCAACCAATCAGAGATCTACACCGTCTGTCATACAATGCCTCAAAAGGGGCCATTTGAATACTGGAATGATAACTGTTATTGTAGGCAAACTCTCCTAAGGGCAAATGCCGATCCGATCTACCACCAAAATTGACCACACAAGTACGAAGCACATCCTTCAACACCTAAATTGTTCGCTCGGACTGGCTATCTCTCTGAGGATGAAAAGCAGTACTCATATCTAACCGAGTACCTAAACCATGATTCAATGCCATCTAAAAATGGAAAGTGAACGACGAACCTCCAATGGAAATAATGGAAATTGGAACTCCATGCAATCGCACCATCTAACTAATATAAAGCTAGGCTAACTTCTCCGCCATATACTTCACCCGTACTGGGATGAAGTGCGCAGACTTGGTAAGCATATCAACCACAACACAAATGGAGTCATAACTACCCATGGTAGTAGGCAAACCCACAACAAAATCCATAGTGATCCGCTCCTACTTCTAAGTAAGAAAAGGCATCCTCTTAGAAACACATCCGGGTCGCTAGTGCTCACACTTGACCTGTTGGCAAGTCAAACACCTAGAAAAAATATCCATAATATCCCTCTTCAGGTCTCCCTGGGAAAGCATAACACTAGCCGTCTCGGCCACCTGAAGTCTTAGTAGAACCCCAACCTCCACCTTATGAAGCTGTAGCACCCCTACCAGAAGTCGTGCCACCTCTACCAGACTACCTATGCCTCAACCCCTGGTCGAAAGTGTCGAATCCTTAGCTGGAGCAGCTGAATAAGTATGTTGGGGTTCTGAGTGAGTGTATAGAGGGCACTGCTGAGTCATATGACCTGGATCCCCACACTAATAGGAAGACCTTGTCACAGATATATGTTGCTGCAAACTAAATGAACTAGCATGGCCACCTCGGCCCGAACCACCAGACCCGTGGAATGATTGACCACTCTTAGCTGTTGGCATAGATGCATGAACTGGCCTACGACGCTGAAAAGAGCCACTATCTCTATGTGAACCCCTGCCTCCAGATGAGGCACCAAAGAACTCATTAGAAGAGCGGGCCTTCTTGGGCTCTCAAAGCTCCTGTAAAAGCATCAACTCCGCTTCCTTGGTGGTGCTCACAATAGACTTGAAGGAAGCCCCTTCTCTGGATGCTCGGAACATATATGACTTGATAGAGAAAGACAACCATCTCACAAACCTGCGAACTCTCTCTGGCTCATACGGAACAATAGTCATAGAATTCCTAGAAAGCTCACAGAAACGGGTTTCACACGCAGTCAGAGACATACTACTGTGTCTCAAGTCCTCAAACCTCAATTGACTCTTCTCCCTCACGCTCAAAGGAATGAAGTGGTCCTGGAATGTACTAGAGAACACATCCCACTCTATCAGAGGAGACCAAACTGGTCTAGACCTTCGAAGAGTCCTCCCCCACTCTCTAGCACGTTCACACAGCTGAAGAGCAACAAAATGAACACCTCGAGCAACCACTATACCTACTACCTCAAGCATCTCATGGCACAAAGTCAAGAACTCATGACCATCCTCACTCTTACAACCGTGAAACCAGTTTGGTTTCATCTTTTGAAACCTCTCATAGCACTGCTTCTCACCATTCGTCAAAATAACATCAGAAGCAATCTGAACAACCACAACCGGTGCCGAAACCACTGGTGGCTGACCCACCTAATCCTGAATACCCGGAGTCTGCTGCTAACCTAGAGTCTATGCTCCTAATCCAATCTGAGGACTATGTGGTGTACCAATCCCACCACTCTCAGAGAAGTTCTCCATCACACAAAGCATCCTCAACAAAGTCTCCTGAAACAAGGAAGCTCCAAACTTAGGAGGAATCTGGTCCTTAGCAATCTCAACCTGCGGCTCAGGAGAAGCCTCTCTACCTTTGCATCTAGCTAGTGCCGCTCTACGGGCATGGCCTCTGGCCGGTGCCACTCCATGAGCACGGCCTCTAGCTCTGGCCCTACCTCTACCCCTAGCTGGGGTCTCAACAACTGCCTCGGGGACTACCTCCTCTCTACCACCTAAAGCAGAAGCTCTAGTCCTCAACATCTACAAAAAGAACACGCGGCAACTTAGCACTAACAAATGAGACCATGCACGATAAGGAAAAATAAACAAAATAAAGTTTTCTAATAGCCTTTATGGCCTCTCGAAGATAAGTACAGACATCTCCGTATCGATCCTCATGACTCTACTTGGACTTGGTTGTACACACGTGAGACCTATGAACCTGGACTCTGACACCATTTGTAACGACCCAAAAAGGGATGTTATGGCACTTGTCTATTTCAAGAAAGACAAGTCAGCCTCAACCCAGTGAAAACAAAAGAAAAGCGGAAAGGAAATAAAGCACGAACAAGACAAAGGCAGGAAACTTATTCATTCTAAACAACATCCCAAAATCTGGTTGTCACGTGTACAAGCCACTAAAGTAAATACAGAATTCAAAAGATAATTATAAGTCTCAAATGTCTTTATTCTCAAATAGAACAAAGCATACAAAAAAGGAAAAGAGGGCCCGCTAATATGACAAGCACCTACCTCTCAAGTCCTTCAACAAGCCTTGAAAATTAGGTGATGAAGATGATCACATAGGTCTGGGCTCGGAACCTACACAAGTGTAGAAGAAAGGAGTGAGTACCACAAACACAGTACCTAGCAAGCAACCTATCTAAATCGAATACTCCTTTTTATCCCAGCCGAACCTTCAGAAACTACAACCTACACAGAAATTACCCCAACCTAATAGTTATACAAAAATAAGTCTCAGGGCGCAAGGATCAAGACCAGTAGTCACATTTCAACAGACGACAAGTATCAAATCAGTTACTCTCAAGTATAAGTCATTTCAATCACAAATATCAAAGTGTTCAACTCATATATATAAGAATCAACCCAACACATCGACAAGCTCAATATCATGCATCAAATAAGCCAATTATGTTACACCCTAAAAATTTCTAAGGTAGGTCCTTAACTATTCTTTATTTACATGTAAGGTCGTATCAGGTGATTCTTAACTTGCTCATATGCTTGAAGGTCAGTTCTTTAGTGTGGGAATGGATTTGGATATGAATTAAGGTCACAAGAACCCCCTAGCACAAAGTTTGGTTGAAAACATCCTTGCCAATTGACTTTCAATATGAGAGTTTACTTGGGTCAACTTCAAATGACATATCTCTTAGTACATAAAGAATTAGGTGGCTCATGACCTATCAAACTAAAGGTCTCAGAGTCCTCTTTCCAATGCCACCAAGTTTTCCTCATTTTCATTTCAGAGTAAAAAGTTATGCCCATTTTAGTAAGGCACTGTCAGACCATTGAAGTTTCACGGACGGCTATACGACCAGTGAAGTTTTTCATGGACCGTGGAGCACTAAACGGTCCATGAAGCCTCTCTTTTAAGGCATCTTATCAGGTTTTAAGTTGGGGTCATTTTTGTTTTTCCCCTATGCGTTCGACACTTAAACTACATCGTTTTAATCTCTATTCTAAGCGAAAACCACGATGTTTTACACCTAGTTAAGGCTTAGAAAGTGTTATTTTTTTACGTTCATTAACACTTCAAGTCATTAGAGCGAGGTTCAAAGAGGTGAAAAGCTAGGGTTTCGATTGTTCTTCGAGTTTCATCGATTTCACCCAGAACTTCATTCTTTCAAATATGTAAGGTTATTCATAGTGTTGGACTAGTTCCTCCTCACACCCTACATTTAAATTCAGTCAGTAAGAGTTAAATCCAATATTCTACTCAAAGATCCATGGAATTTTAAATTTGAATTGTATCCTTATTCCGAGTTTTGATTTACTAATTTTGAGATTATTGAGTTGTTGTTCATACTTTTATTTCACATGAACTCTAGTTGATGACATTTTATTGAAGGCCTTTGTGGAATTTATTTCTATCCATTAAATTTTGAATTTTAAAGTGAGTTCAAGATGATTTTAAAGTATCTTTTGCGACGAGTTTAAGGGAACACAAATAGTTTCAAAAGTACTATTTTCACATTGAGATAAAAACTGCGATTCATGATTAGTATGATAATCGAATATCTCATCAATTCTTAAGTAGTATGGCATGAAGATATGCCATCAATGTTTATGCAGTATCGCTTCCTGATAAAGCTCAAATACAACTATCACGGTTCAAGTTGTACGTGGTCGTTAGCAATATAAACCCAACAAGGAGTTGGGGTCGATCCCACAAGGAATGGGCCAAGTTCCGAATTCAAATATGAAGTATGAAGGTGATTTAGCTTTTTGTAGGTGGAAAACAATTAAAACGAGACATAATATAAATTGGTGAATTTTCAAATATCAAGCTAAGAGAGTTTCAATGAACTATTCAAACAAATTGCAGTTTTAAAATGAATTTAATCAATGAGAGAAAGGGCTTTAGGGATGTGTAAGTGTTCAACCACCAATTTCACTAAATGGGTCATCATCAATTGCTTAATAATGCTGATCTACAATGGGTAGGCAAGATTATTGCTAATATAGCTGTTTCGCAACCAACTATCATGCTTTCAATGAGGTTTTATCAAACCCCAATAGGCTAAACAATCAAGCACAACCTTATACCTTAATTAATCCCACTTTTACAAGCTGAGTAGTATAGATAAGAACCCATACAATTATCAAAACCTAATCCCACTTAAATGTACCCTTATCAAGCATACAAAGAGGTATAAGCTAGAATTAAATTTGCAACTTTAATTCATGAAATTAAAACATGGATTAACGACTGAACCCACACTAAATCAACAAGTAATTTCAGCAATTGATAAGACCCATAAGCTAATTAGGTGTTTGAACACGTAATCACACCCCTAAAGCATTGGGGTTTTAGCCAATCATACTGAGAGTAAAGAATTGATTACCAATTGCATTCTCCATTGAGTTCTCAATCTTTACACAACAGAATTAATCAACCAAAATGTATCCAATGTAAGACTTGTCTCAAAGAAAGAATTCACAAGTTCAATCCTTAAGAAAACTAAGTGTTTTTTATGCAATTCTATTCTCTTGTTCTACACTCTTTCTTCCACACCTGTCTCCTTTTGAAATCTCTTATTTATACTTCCAAAAAATTCCTCATGATTTTGAATTTAGGGACTGATTGGCGACGTAAGTGTGTCTCGCCCTTGCATTCGGCGATGCGCCAAATCTCAACTTCTCGCCCTTTCAATCCATTCTCACCTTGGGACTTTAGGCGAGATAAATCAGGCTCGCCGATCAATTCGGTGATTAGCCATCTGGTTCACCAGCTCGCCGCTTTGTCTTCCACTTTTACTTCGCTCCTGGCACTTTGGGTGATACATTGCCCACTTGGCGCGTCGCCGAGTGGACTTTGGTGAGCCTCAGCTGGTGAGCCTCAGCTTTTTATTCCTTCAATTTTTGCGCATTTTGCAATATATTGGCTCCATCAAATTCTTGCCCCTTATGCTGCACACAAACATTCTAACATTAGTTATAGGTGCATAAAGTGGCCTTACGGATATTAAATTGACACGAACAAAGCTAAAAATGAGTCAAAACCACCGACTCCTCAACACCCCCAACTTAAACTTTTGCTTGTTCTCACGTAAAATAAAATTTCGCAGCATTCAACAGGGATGTCTGCAAACAGTGCTACTTAAGAACTCACATGAACGAGCACCCAAGGCCAAGATCAAGCTACAAAGATCAAATGTGCACCAAAAGCATCAAATTCTAGCTAGCCATTATCAATTAAAGTTCAAGCTCACAAATGCGTGCCCGAAACGCAAAAATCATGCCCACAAAAATGTTTTCATGCCCTTACGTCAACAAGATTCCAAACTCTAATTATGATTAGCGAACTGGAATCAACACTACACTCACACTCTCAAAAGAACATCTTATGCTGAAAAGTACCACACCATAGGCCTGCCCTTATTTTCCATTAACATTGACTCAATTTCATTGGGTTAGAAATCACAAAGGACTTTGCTAAGCTTGTAATGTCAACTTAGGGAAAATTAGGATATCATTTGGATTCCCACCCGACTTTTGATAGCTCGGACGAGAACCTACCATTTGGTTCGATACAAAATGAACTTCCTCATTGTACATGTTCTCAAATGCCGCATCGTCTGGGCTCGTAACAACAACATTTACCGCTTTTGGTTTCACACCCATGACATGCTTTGCAAGCAAATCCATCTGAGTCATCATCTTGGCCATATTCGCATCACAATCTTGGTCTTTCTCAATTTACTCTTTTGTCAATCCAACTACAAGAGGTGATACTTGATATTCTCTTTTCTGCCAAGCTTGGTTAATTTTTGTCATGTCATCAAGCAAGGCTGGTGCGATAGGAAATGGTTGCCTCATTATTCCACCTTGAATTACACGATCAACAATAGACTTATTCACCGAATCAAGGCTACGGTAGAAATATTGCAACAACACATTTTCAGGCAACCCATGATTAGGACATTAAAGAAGAATCTTTTGGAATCTCAGCTATGTCTCATGGATTGGTTCACCCTCAAGTCTCTTAAAGTTTTGTATACCATCCCTCAACTTCACCATCCTTGAAGGAGGAAAGAATCGTTCAAGGAATGCTTCTGTTAGCTCAGCCCAAGAAGTAATTGAGTCCCTTGGTAGTTCAGCCAACCACTTCGTTGCCTCCCAATTTAGAGAGAAAGGGAACAACCGGAGTCTAATTGACTCTTCAGATATGTTCTTGAAGATGAACGAGCTACAAACATCCAAGAAATTCTGAAGATGTTCATGCGGGTTCTCGTAAGCTAGTCCCCCAAATGACCCTTTAAGTTGCAATAGCTGGAGCATAGTTCCGGTCACATGAAAGATGGCATTACCCATAGTAAGGGGTAAGCGGATGGCCCCTGCACTTCCCACTTGAGCCACATTGAAATCATTCATATTCCTAATGTCATCATCCACATGGTGTATATTATCATTCTGACCAACAACACTATCATCGTCATTCATGTTGCCACCTGTTGAAAATAAACAATGAGAGAAATAATAAGTAGATTCAACTACAATTATGCTAATTCACTAAAACACGTCGATATAAGAATGCTAAACGCCATTCTCCGACAGCGGCGCCATTTTTGATAACGCTCAAATACACCTATCACGGTTCAAGATGTACGCGGTCTTAGCAATATAAACCCAACAAGGAGTTGGGGTCGATCCCACGAGGAATGGGCCAAGTTCAGAATTCGAATAGTAAGTATGAAGGTGATTTAGCTTTTTGTAGGTGGAAAGCAATTAAAACTAGACATAATATAAATTTGCGAATATTTAAATATCAAGCTAAGAGAGTTTCAATTAACTATTCCAAATTGCAGTTTTAAAATGAATTTAATCAATGAGAGAAAGGGCTTTAGGGATGTGTGAGTGTTCAACCACCAATTTCACTAAATGGGCCATCATCAATTGCTTAATAACGACTGAACCCACACTAAATCAACAAGTAATATCAACAATTGATAAGACCCATAAGCTAATTAGGTGTTTGAACACATAATCACACCCCTAAAGCATTGGAGTTTTAGCCAATCATAATGAGAGTAAAGAATTGATTACCAAATGCACTCTCCATTGAGTTCTCAATCTTTACACAACAGAATTAATCAACAAAAAATGTACCCAATGTAAGACTTGTCTCAAAGAAAGAATTCACAAGTTCAATCCTTAAGAAAATTAAGTGTTTTTGGATGCAATTCTATTCTCTTGTTCTACACTTTTTCTTCCACACTTGTTTTCTTTTGAAATCTCGTATCTATACTTCCCAAAAATTTCTCATGGTTTTGAATTTGGGGACTGATCGGCGACATAAGTGTGGCTCGCCCTTGCATTCAGCGATGCGCCAAATCTCAACTTCTCGCCCTTTCAATCCATCATTTTGATTTTGTTCTCACCTTGGGACTTTAGGCAAGATAAATCAGGCTCGTCGATCAATTCGGTGATTCACTATCTGGTTCACCAGCTCGACATTTTGTCTTCAACTTTTACTTCGCTCCTGGCACTTTATGCAATACGTTGCCCACTCGGTGCGTCGCCGAGTGGACTTTTGCGAGCCTCAGCCTTTTTTTCCTTCAATTGTTGCGCTTATTGCCTTCCTTTATGCTATATATTGGCTCCATCTCATTCTTGCCCCTTACGCTGCACACAAACATTCCAACATTAGTTATAGGTGCATAAAGTTACATTAAGGATACTAAATTGACACGAACGAAGCTAAAAGTGAGTCAAAACCACCGACTCATCACTTTCCATCTCATCAATTATCAGATCACAAATGATTTCAGATATATTTTTCATGACTACATCCTAAATACATGTTATTTCAAGAGTTTTAAGGGAACTTTAAATGTTCCAAATGTATCATATACATTTTAAATGCATGCTTTGAAAAGATTTTTTTTAAAAGAAAGAATCAAAAGGTTTCAAATATACTATTTGACAATCAATAAAAAGAAAGAGTATGATTGATAATTCTAAAAAGTACTTCAGTGAAACAAAGTGAAAAGTAAAGTAAAGTAATAGTCCCTTTCTTCATAAAGGGTGATTGAGCATAAAAGATATTGAATATTTTAGGAGTAGTATCGAGCATCGAATTGGGTAAGAGTATTTTTAGCTCAAGTCGCATAAAACTATGTAGCAAGTGTAGGATAGGATCGCACTGATTTATCGTGTGAGGCCTCATTGCCTATGAGAAAGCCTATTAGATGGATCCATAGTTACAGTAGCTTCCTTTACCCCAGCAAGGTATAGAATGGCCATTGCAACGTGAGCGAAATGTTGTATCATTTCTAGGCTCATAGTAATAGTAGTCGACTAGAGAAACTCCCCACAGAGTAAAGTATATTATTTTCATAGTGCTTTTATTTCACACCTTATTGTAGAGCTTAAATGATTTTCATTTCATATTCATGTATTGATTGAGTTGAGTTGTTTTCAGTCCTTCAGTACAGTTATTTGTTTATTCGGCCATATTACATAATTATACATTCAATGTACTAATGTAATTCGACCTGCATCTTCTTATGATGCAGATATAGGTGTTCAGGATTATCAACAGGCACTTCATTGATATCACTCTACACTCCAGCTAGCTTTTGGTGAGCCTCCTTGCATTCCGGAGGACTTCACATTTACTTTCTAGTTAGTACTTTTGAGATGTCGTGGGTCTTGTCCTGACATCCTTCTTTAATAGTAGAGGCTTCATAGATAGACAAAGTTGGGGAATCTCTTAGTGCTTTCTTTTCCTTTGAGATGTTTTACAAACTATCACCATTGCATTGAGTATTTATCAGATAGTACGAGTAGAGTGTTTTAAAATTTTGAGGATTTACTTTTGTTTTAAGCTTTAAAATGCTTGAGTCAGTCTTCCGCTAAATAGTCAGTCAGACCAAGTGTTCACTTAGGGACCAACAATGGTTTTCGAGTATCGACCACGTCCAGGGTGTAGGCTCAGGGCGTGACAAAATATATACATAAAGTAGAATGATCACAAAAGCCAACATTTGTTGAAACCATTACCCTTCGGCGCAATGTCCCTAGCCGGAACCATTTCCCTTCGGTTTTCACATTAATCACTTGTCGGAACCATTTCTTTTCGACATGTATATCACTAGCCAGAACAATTTCCCATCGGCTTCTATCAAAAATATCACTTGTCGGAACTATTTCCCTTCTGCATTTAGATCAATAGTCAAAACCATTTTTCTTTGGCTTTTATCAAAAAATATCACTTGCCGAAACCATTTCACTTCAACATTGATATCACTAGCCGGAACCATTTACCTCGGCTTTTATATCAAGTGTCTCATAATGGTGTTCAACAATCAATGCACACAAGTGATATCACACCTCACAGAGAGACAACAATTCATACAATTCGAGTCCACTTTCATGCTTTCAAGCAACTCAACAATCGATTACATAGGGGCCACAACAAGACAATTCACAATTTTATCAATATCATAAAGTAGCCTTTTTATTTGCCCCCTTTTTGTTGGTTAACATTAATCAAGAGGGACAAATAAACCCTTCACGTTATTCCCGAAATATCCCCAACATATGGCAATGAAGAGAAATAAATAATTCACCCAAATTACAAAGGTTAAGAGATCACTTGCCTCAAATCAATCTATTAGTCAGTCCAAAAGTAGAGTCTTTTCCTTCCGAATCACTTTCAAAGCCACACAATCTTTAATAATCAAGTATTCACAATCACCCATCGGAAACAACAATACCCACATAAATTATCTAGAGAAATAGGTAATACACATCAAAACACAATTCCAAAAATAAGGTTTGAATTTAAAATTTAATACGTGAAACATTACTCAAGGATTTAGGAACTCAGTAGGGAAAATCATTTCGAAAGAGGGATTAAAATAACTTCAAAATCACCATTTTATTTAAGAACTTGAGTTCTTGAAAAACCTCATCATTCCCAAATAAAAACCTCATATTTTGATGTTAAAACTCATAAATAATCAATGGGAATGAAGGTTTAAGGTTAAGAAAGCTTAACCAAAAGATTTAGCACAAGAAAATCTTTCACAAATCGCCTCCAAGGGTTTCCCAAGCTCAAAAATGGTTAAATGGAGCTTAAACACCAAAATTTCAGACATAAACCCCTCTCTGATGTTTTTTAAGTGACCATAGCTTCGCTTAAGCAAACCCCGCAAAAATTGGGGGTCTCATTTTTGCTAACCAGGCTCCGCTTAAGCGACCATCACTAAAGCAAGCCATAGTTCACTCAAGCGAACCCCTCGAAAGGCCTGACCTTTGCTTAAGCAAAGCTCATTTAAGCAGAAGGCCTATCGGAAAAGTGAAGGTTACAAAATCGAGGCACCAGAAAATCAACCAACACTCAAAATATAAAATCGATCCTCGAGATTCAATCGGAACCCTGTAGCACAAACAAGCTATTCAAATTGATTATACTCGACGTTCCGGACTCAATGAAACCATGAAATCATAAATCCCATGTCTCCTTGACCCTGCATCACTGAAAATCACAAGAAACTAACTCAACGCCTAAAAAGGGTAAAACATGCTCAGGACTTCACAAAAATCAACCAAGACCACTCCTTGGCCTAAAATCATCCCCCAAATCCAAAATAACTTTAAGAATTCTAATTCGAGCATCCAAAACACGAAAGACACCAACAACCACTTTTAGGCAACTTAAGCCTTTCCAAAATAAAAACTTGCAAAAATCTTAACTGTAGGCCCAAAGTTTGGAACCAACTTCCAAAAACTCAATCAAGAAATAACTCGAGGTCAATATTGGGAGGGGAAAATAGTAATTTTTATGAAAATACCAAAGATGACCAAACGGGTCATTACAATTTTAATAAGCTGCAACCTAATTTTTAATGTTAAATTATATGAACTTCCTCATTTAAATGTTTAAAATAGAGAAAAAGGAAAACACTTTTTTTGGTTTCTTTACTCATTTCAAACAAATGATGTTAGTGGTTATTTTGAATTATTTTTTTGTTGTAAATGTTAGCGATGATTTAGATATTAGTAAATCTATCTAAATGAGATTTATTGATTTTTGCCCTTCAATAATTTTGGTTCTTTGTTTGGTGATATTTCCCATGATTAACATTTCATGTGGAGAGTGAGATTCTTTCATTTTAATATTTTTTTCCAAATTCTCATAATATGTTTTAATTATTTTATGTAAATTTTTTGCTTTGATTTTTGAAGTGGGAGATTTTAGCATTGATAGAGCTCAATAGCTATATTTCGTTGTTGGAGAACTGCATATGAAATACTTCAAATTGTAAAGTTTTCGACTTGAATTATTTCAACAATTATGTAAATTTTGTTTCAGCAGCAATATTTTAAAATTTTGTAAGAATATTGTTGCTTTGATCTATGTTATTTTTTCAATCTCGAATATGCACTTTAATTTGATCTTTTTCTTTGTGGTATAAGATTAACTTTCTTCTCCCTTTCTTTCTAATGACTAAATAAAGTGAATCATCACATGAAATTTGGTACGCGAGGAGATGTCATTGCTGCATAGAAGATACCTTTGACAACTCTATCACCTTTCTCCAATAGACACAACTTAAAGGTATCATTTTTATGTAATGACATCTCCTCACATTCTAAATTTCACGTGATGATTTTCTTTCTTCAAACACTAAGAAGAAAGGCAAAGATAATTATTGATGACGAACCTAACTTGGAAGAGTTGGTCAGAACCCTAATTAATGAAGATAAGGAAAAATTAATACAAGAAGATAAAAGCTTCCACGTTGGAAGATTCATCAAGCGAATGAAATATCTCAATGGAATAATCTTTTTATTTATTTTTCAATTCTCTAACTCTGTCGCTTATACATATGTGAAGGATCTTAATCTCATAAGAGAAAGTAAAAATATTCATTTGTATCTTTCTAAGTAGCTAGGTATAGAGCTTTTATGTTAAATACTACTTACCTGTATATGAGGTATTATTTTTCAAGATAGCTCATAAATACAACATAGTTAAAAGCGGCATGAGAATTGAGAGGGGTGGGGAATGAAATATGTTAAAGCAGTGATCGATGGGGAAATTTTATTTTTGCTTTTATAGTTATTCCAATATCTATATACATTTACGCTGATATTGGCATCTTTTATAATCAGAACACTCTATGAGAGAAAAATGTGGCTCTCAGAAAGTTTAGCTTATACAGATCTTGATTGCTCTAATGTCAGTACTTTATTGTATGTGGAGGAAGTATATGGTAGACATTCTCTCTCGACTATGTTTGGTGAAGAATTTTATCTCCTTAGCAAGCATTTGTATCTCCATATACAATTGCAGTAGAAATTCTTTTTCCAAAATATCATGGAACTTTGAGTAATTTTGACTGAAGGGTAAAAAACCATCTAGAGTATTTCGTTTTCTTAAGTTTAATATTTGAATTACCCGTTGTGCAATTTTTCTACCTAAACAATCACCAACTATTATAAAAACACACCTCAATTATTAAGTATTCACTTTTATTTCCTGAATGATAAGGTGATATTTCAAGT
This sequence comes from Solanum appendiculatum, assembly GCA_018342035.1. Taxonomy (NCBI): domain Eukaryota; kingdom Viridiplantae; phylum Streptophyta; class Magnoliopsida; order Solanales; family Solanaceae; genus Solanum; species Solanum appendiculatum. Next base: position 1,141,232 of record JAGDQO010000110.1, read on the forward strand.
ATGAAAAATGAATAATTAATATTTGATGTGTGTTTTAGTAAATATTTGGCGATAGTTCACGTAGAAAACGCACACACACCCTGATAGTTCATATATGAAACTTATGAAAAATAGGATACTTTAGGTTTATTTTTAACTAATAACTCTGAAATATTTTTGCCTTTATATGCCTTCTCGTAAAAAAGATTTTGGTGAAACTCGAATAGCCTTAATAATTTCTTTTCCACTCTTCGACAACTGTTTAATTATCTTTTTAGTCATTTGAGAATAAGGGCCCTGAAGTGCTAAATCATGTTGATGCTCTAGCTGATGGAGCAAAGGGTATAGGAACGTCTGTGAAGATAAAAAAAAAGCGTGCTAATGAATCTTTTATGGATGTTTCAGAAAGAGAGTTATTCTCTAAGAAAAAACAAGACGTGCATTGTGTCAGTGATATACCAAAATCAACACCTGCAAGCGCAAACATATCCAACGCTAATAACATAAATGCTACATCTGTCGCACTTGCAAAAGGAAAAGGAAATGTCATTTCGATGGGGGGACAACTCTGGGAAGGGAAAAAACTCTGTGAATCATGATAAGGATATTGGTGTTGGCTCCAAGAAAAAAGTGAAGAACACACCTCAGAGTTACCAGGACACTTTCCCTTCCCATGTAAAAAGTTTATTGTCAACTGGAATACTTGATGGAGTGACTGTGAGGTATATCTCAACGTAATAGGAGGTGAGTATGGATCTTGAGTTTGGAACCTAAAATTTGACCAATCGGGTCTGACAATCTATGAAAGTATAACAAGAACGAAGCCAATCTATCCCAATAATAACATTGAAATCTATTATGTCGAACTCTACAAGATTAACTAGAGTGACTTTATGAGATACTGAAACTGAGCAATTTCTATAGACCCATCTAGCAATAATGGAGTCATCAAATGGTGTAGAGACTGAAAAAGGTTCTAAAAGATTTTTGGGACAAACATTATAGTTCATACCCAAATAAGGAGTGATAAAAGACTTGTAGCACCTGGATCAAGCAATACTTATAAATCAAAATAAAAGACTCACAACACACGATGACCACATTCGGAGAACTCGCATAATCCTATCAAGTTTGAATATCATAGAATTTGTTCTGTTCTGATGAGGAGCATCATCAGAACCAGAAGAAGCAACATGTTGAGCCTGACGACCATCCTTACCCTTGCTAGCTTGTGAAGGGCAATCTCTCAATATGTGACCCTAATTACCAAACCCAAAGGATGCACCCCAACCAGCTAAGCACTCTCCCTGATGGTTTTTCTCACACCTCTTACATATGTGGAAGTTCTAAACACTAGGGGAGCTACCTTAAGGCCTAGGGTTAGACACCCTATCCTTGTTGAACTTTTTTGAACCGGAGCACTTGATGAATTTTGACCGAAGAACTTTTGCCAAAACATAGAATGTCTATGTCCACAGACATAGAGTGAGAGAAATCACCACCATCTATTATTTTCCTCATCGACTCTCTAGCTTTCTCTTTAAGATTTCCCTCCTCTATTTGTTGGGAATGAATCATTGACCATGAGATATCCATCTGTTTGATCAACATGGTGGTTCAACATTCTTTGACCTCCATTCCAGACACTCTCAAAATAAATTTACTCACTCGTGCTCTAGAGTCGGCAACCATTACTGGAGCATACTAAGACAATTGAGTGAACTTTAACGAGTATTCCTTCACACTCATGTTCCCTTGGCTTAGATTTATGAACTCTTGCACTTTAGCTTCTCTCATCTAAAGGAGAAAAAACAAATCAAGAAATGCCCCTCTGAACTTGTCCCAATCCAAAGGACCTGCATCTAATGCTCTTTCTTCCTTTCAATGATCAAACCACACATTAGCAACCCCCTTTAATTGGGAACTATTGAAATCCGCCATTTCAATCAGAGTCACTCACATGATGTCCGTAATCTTATGGACTCCCTAGATGAACTCTTGTGGATCCTCATCCCCTTGTGACCTATGAAATTCTGAAGGATTCATTCATGTGAAGTCTCTTACCCTTGTTGTTGTCATACCCATGTTTTGGTTTACGGGAGCTACAACTTCTATATTCACTTGAGAGGTCATAGATTAAGCCAATTCTTGGAAAGTGGCCCTAAACTAAGCATAAGAAACTTCCTCGGCTAAGGGGTCAAGCGGAACTTGAGGAACTTTGGGTTCCACATTATCATTGGTGTTCATTCTCAATGGCGCTCTTCATGCTGAAAATGCATAGAAAGAGATAAGAGGACGACGTTTATAGAGTTCAACTCTATCTCACGACTTTAGAGTTATGAAAGAAGTGAATTTTCCTAAACGTTTTGTAGCCTCTTATACATAAATGTTGCGTATTTCACATTTATGTATAACACTCTACTCAATGAGGCTTGTCAGACTCCTAGAATGTTTATAACCTGATACTCTGACTACCAAGTTTTGCATGATCCAAACTACCCCTAGACATGACACAGTGAATAGGATCCTTTACGCATGGCACTAAGATAAACAATAACATAGAATAACACATGGACATGAGTTATAAGTCTCACCATCAACATAATAAGAGATACAAAAATCAGAGTACAACAACCTCATATATGGAAACATACTAAGTCTTACAATAAACCTTTACTAATCATAGTTGTAGTTAGGACAAACCCCTAACATAGAAACAAGTTTGAAAACTAAAACAACTGAAAGAACATAAACTGATAAATGGTCATGCCCTATGTAACACCTTAGAAATCGTTAAGTTTGGAAAGAAAGTTACAGAAAATTTTTCTTGTGCAAATTTATACGGACAAGTGTACAGTCCATAAGAAGTCCTACAACTCATAGAAAGGTGTCGTAAAAATGGTCTTTGTATTTAGGAAAATATCAAGTCCCAATAGAGTTCCTACAGACCAACAGAATGGTCCATAGAAGTTTCTACGGGCCGTAAGATGTACACGTAGAAACATTACATACTTGGTGAAATTCATGTACTTTTGGTCTACGAGAGGACCTACAGGTCATATAACGTTTGACGGGCTATGGACCAGGGACTGTGGAAACGAATTGGATTTGGATGAAATTTTCGTGCATGGGTTCTATGGATGGGACTACGGTCTGTAGAGGTTTCGATGGACCGTAAGGAGGACTCGTGGAAAATAATTGGCTTTTTGGTCTCCATTACTTGGCTCTACGGACAACCAGAACGGTGTGTGGAAAGTCCTACGGACCGTAGGTCGATCCGTAGCAGTCCATTTGACAATTTTAATTCAGGGACTTTTGGGTCATTTCCTATCATTTTAGCTCCTTAAATATGTCGTTTTAACCCTATAAATAAGTTCTATAACTATTTATCTTCAAAATCTACCCACTCCCTCTCATTCAATTAAAACCCCTAAATCCCTTCAATCTTCTTCCTTAAGTTTCTCTCAAGGCTCTCAAGGAAGGTTCTAGAGTAACTTAAAGTTCAACGTTTCTTCTCCAATCTCTAGGGCTTTGGTTACTCTAGGTATGTGAGAAATTACCAATGAATCCATTTCATCCATTGTGTCTCAAAAGAAACTCAATCTCTCTTATGGTTTCAACCCAATTATCTAGGGTTTCATGTAATTCTTCAGTGTTTCAATTGCTTATGAATCTATTGTTTATAATTTATCTATTTATGCATGATTTTACTCAATTACATGTTCTTTATGTATTTCATATGAACCCATGCTTTATGCTTATGTTATGATAATGAACTATGATATGAAATTATGCATGCATCATGAAATTGAGGAATTTATTAATAAAAGATGCTTTTAGATAAAGAATTAAAATGATTTGTGAAAGGTTTTCTCACTATGAAAGATGATCATCATTTAGATGCTTATATAAGTGTCTTATGATAAATTATGAAATCATGATTTTGAAAGGGGGCGTCATGAAATGGAGGAATTTATTAATAAAAGATGATTTTAGATAAAGTATTAAAATGATTTGTGAAAGGTTTTCTCACTATGAAAGATGATCATCATTTAGATGCTTATATAAGTGTCTTATGATAAATTATGAAATCATGATTTTGAAAGGAGCTATTCTATGATATCAATCTTATAATTTCATACGTATTATTAGATTCTTACCTTTCCATGTATAATGATATTAATACTGCTTATTTTCATTGGAATTTTTACTTGGAACCCAGAGAACTTTGGAATGGAGGCTCCACTGTTAGTAGAGGTCGGGCTTGTAGAAGTAATTCCCTTGTCTCTAACTACGTGCCCCCATAGGATTTGTCTTAGAAAGGCATAAATAGTGGATCCATCTAAGCTAAAATGTATGGTCCTTACCTTGGCAAATACAACAATCTCTTTTCGGTGTGGGAAAGACATCGGATTCCATGTTATAGCTCACATGGTCTATGTCGGTTAATGGTAAATATCCCACCAATGACTATAATTTTCCTCAAAGTTTCTATGAGTTCCTCAATGATTATGATTTAAGCTTTTCTTATGATTTTTAAATGTTGCATTGACCTTGTCCCATAAGTTATTATTTAGCTTTTTAAGCTCTGACATGTTTACTTGGTCATGTATTTCATGCTTTATACTTCTTATGTTGTCATGTTTATGTTTTATGCATTTTCCTCATACTCGATCTATTCAAAGTAGTAACACATACATTGTGCTTATATTGATTCATAATATAAGATCCAGCATTCCTCCATTTGGCCTTGGCTAGGTTGGATTGTTTAGCAACTTCATAGTTTTAGTGAGTCCTTATGTTTCGGGGACCTTGCCACCATATGCCTTTATTTCTTTTGATTTCTTTTTAGTTTTAAGACTTTGTTCATGGTTTAAGGATTTGTCCTAACCACATTATGATTAGTAGAGGCTTTGTCAGACATAGATGATGTATTCCACTTTATTTTAGTCATGCACTATGTTTGTTATCTTCTATGAACTAAAAAGTTTTAGACTTATATCTCTTTCCTTGGTTTAAATCTCTTATGTTATGCTTCATAATGTCATGCTTATGTCAAGTGGAAACTTTAAGGCCTCTCGAGATCCTATTCACCATGTCACGTTGAGAGTGTACTTTGGGTCATGACATCCTCGAACAATGAGGACTCACCAATCTGCTAGCAAATGTTGTACAATCCAACAAGCCATGGCTGAATGGAGAAATACCAGATTCATAATATAGGCACAAGAGACATATGCAATAGTGCTTAAAATTTACTGAATATGGGGAAAATGTATAAACGTAAACATGATAAGTTCAAACCATGATAAAGCATGACCAAGTAAAACATATCAACCGAATAAGCTTAGTTCATAAATCATAAAAAGGTTAATGCAATATAGAATTCATGAAATATGTATAAAGCATAAGCTATGTAAGAAAATATAACTTTTGTGGGATGATTACCGTTAATCGATATAGACCATGTGAGCTATAACATGGAATCCAATGTCTTACTCACACACTAAAAAAAGACTATCCTACATTGCCAAGGTAAGGACCACGGTCTTAAGTTTTGGTGGATCCAGTAGCTAATTGACCAATCGGGACATCCTATGGGGGCACATAGTTCAAGGACTTTGAGAATCACCCAAATTCACTATGTACTAAGTACCTAATAGAAATCATAGAGAATAATATCATATTGATATTAGTCTTTGAAATAGTGAGAATCAAGTAACACCAACTCAATCATATAGACTCATATATCATAAGCATAACTCCTTTAAAATATTATGATTTCATAACATTATCGATGTATAAGAGTAACTTAATCGAAAGCATCTAAATCATGATAATCTTTTTATGATGAGAATACTTAAATCAGAAGCAACCTAGTTCATAAAACATAAGATACTTTATTCAAAAGCACCCTAGAATCATAGTCAATACAATTAATTATGCATGCGTTCAGGGTTCAGGGTTCAGGGTTTAGGGGAAAATAGCATGGGCTTACATGAAATACTTTAAACATGTAATTTGAATAAAATTATAAATAATAATGTATCTCCCCGAGCCTATTCCCTGGGCATGGGTTGTACTCAAAGACCATTGCTGGTCCCAAGCGACCCCTCGGCCTGGCTAACTATAGTACATATGACTCAATGAGATACGCGAAAGTTTTATTAAATGGGCATTTAAAATATTTGAAGAACTTTAAATAAATATATAAAAATAATTAACATAAACAATAAGTTTTCAATAAAACATCTGAGAAAAATATTGAAAACCATCTAACATTGCCTGTCCATGAAGCCCCTCTAAAATATAAAGATAGGTGGTGATACAAAAGCCACAGCACCTCAAAAGAATATCACTAAAATAAATAAAGGAAATTGAGTTCCCGGAAGCAAGGAGGCCTCACCAAAACCTATGAAGAAATGTAGTGATCTCAAAGGAGCACCTGTTGATGATCTTGAACACCTGAAACTACATCATGAAATGATACAGGTTAAATGACACCAATACATTGAATGTACAATATGTAATAAGGTAGAATAAAACAAGTACAATATTGAAGGCTGAAATAACTCAACTAAATCAAGACATGAATATGAAGTGAAAATCATTCAAGCTTTACAATAAGATATGCAATGAAAATAATATAAAAATAATAAAGGTTACTTTGTTGGAGAGTTTCTCTAGCCGGCAACTATTAATATGAGCCTAGAAATGATACAACATCCTGCCTATGTTGCTATATCCATCCTATACATTTTTGAGGCATAGCACAACTACTATCGTCTATGGATCTGTCAAATATGCCTTCTCAAGAGGCAGCAATGAGTAGTCCAGAAGTTAGTGTAATCCTATTATACGCTAGCTACATAGTTTATGGGGCTTGAGTTAAAATGATCTCTTACCCTAATCGGGGCTCAATACAACTCCAAAAATAATCAATGTCAATTATGCTCAATAACCATTTTCAGGAAAGGGACCTTTACTCTACTTTTTCTTTACTGAAATGCTCTTTACAAAACCAAATATGCTCTTTTCTTCTCAACTTCCAAATATTACATATGAAACCATTTATGTCCATTTAAAAAACCTTTTTAATCATGCATTTACAATGCTTATGGACTCACTTTTAAAATCCGAAATCAATGTATAGGAAACCACATATAGAAACGTCTTTTAAAATATGACTTCCATTAATATGGTTCATGTAATAATGAAAGCATGAACAAAGATATAAGAATCAACATGCATATGAGAAATAAAATTTTAATAATTAAGGAATCAGAACTCAGGATAGGAACACAAATCGTATTCTGATTTCAAGAAAACTATGGGTAGAACCCTAAACATAACCTTTTACTAACTAAATCAAGATGTAGGGTGTGAGGACGAACTTAGTTCATCACTATTAGTAGAATTACATACCTTCGTGATGAATTTGAAGAAAAATTTTGGACGATGAAGTATGGAGAAGATTCTGGGATTGAAAACCTTGGGTATCTTGAAGAGAAACATGAACTTGGAGCCTTTAAATCTTGGGAAATTGGAGAAATCCCTTTTTTGGAGTTATTGCTCTTTGGAAGAAGGAGAATTAGGGATTTTGAGAGATTCTAGATGTATAATGAGGATATTAGGTTATAAGATGGACTTAGAGAAGTTAATTAAGGGTAAAAGGTCAAGAATACCATATTGAAAACGTAAGAAGATCATAAAAATCAATGAAAATGACCTTTTAATTAATCACATTGGCCAAATCGACGATCTAGAGGTCACCTCGCTGAAATATTCAACGGATCACAAATGAGGCTTTAGATCACCAAAATATATAAATATTTTAGGTTTTTAGAACATTTCAGCGAGGTAATTCAGTGATTCTCCTTACCATTTGGTGAGTCGCCAAATGGGCAGGGGCCCACACTTAATTTCTCAGCCCAGACATGTTACAGTAAAAAAATCATAACTTTTTACTACAAAATTTGATTGATGCAAACTTCATGGCATTGGAAAGATGATTCACAGACATTTAGTTCCATAGGTTAAGGGCCTCCTTATCATTATATGCTGAGAGATATTATCATATGAAGTTGACCTAAGTAGAATCTTATATCAAAACTCAATCGTTAAGGAAGCTTTCAACCCAACTTTGTGCTATGGGATTCTTGTAACCTTAATTCATTTCCAAATTTATTCCCATACTAAAGAATTAACCTTAACACCTAAGAGAAATTTAAGAATCAGCAGATACGACTCTATATGCAAATAATGAATTTTTCGTGGCTTAGCTTAGAAATTTTGCGGGTATTATAATATCTCCCCCTTGGGATCATTCATCCTTGAATGAAGGTTAAACTGAGCATGGAAGGAAATAAAGTTACTCTTACTATCTTTCTAACTTTTGAGCTTGCCTACTAACATAGGCGGAACTGATTCATATAAAGAGTTTTGAAACTAGACTAGAGCATGCTTGGCACGAATGCTCACATAAGATTTCAAGATTATAGGTCATGACATAAACTTTCTAAAATTCACAATAGGAGCATCAAATCTCTCCCATCTATCATTACTCAACTACTATCATCAACATCACTATCAGAACTAAAAAAAGGATCACTTAGAGACCTTAGAGAGAAATATCATAAGCACAATTCATTCAAGAAATATAATATAAGAATAAGCATGACAGAACATTATTTTGTTAGCCATTCAGGGTAAATCATGAATTCGTGAGACTGAGTATACTATGAGACATGAGTATATGAATAGATTCATATCATGACGCTGGTATTCATAACTTTATGGAGTAAGGTTGAGATCAATAGGCTAAATTCTTTGCCTCATTCTAGGAACTGAGCATAGATATGAATATATCTGAGGTGTATGAGCATAGGGCATGGAGATAATGCAGATATGCAAGACATTAATAGGGTGTTATAGCGATGGAACTTAGAGAAATACTTTAGATTATGAATGGATTTATATCTCACTATAACTCTTTCTAAACACATTGTTATATGATTCTTAACACTTGACTTGGTTCATCACCTTATCATCTCTCCCTTAGGTCTTAGCCAACACTTTAAATATATGGATCTATTCAATCTTCCTTGAATTTGTCTATATTCGCTTTACTCTAATACTCAAAAAATGTTAATCTCAAGGCTACTGACTCTACATGTGCAGGTTCTAAGATTCCTTCTATGACTTTTTTTCTAAGATGCTTCTCTTAACATCTTCCCCCTTCTATAGAAGTCTTTCTATAATCGTTACCCGTATTTTCTTATAAAGTCGCTTAATCTAACTTTTAGAAGTCTGACTTCTCCTCCTTTGCCCACTAATATCGTCCTTCTAAGTTCATATCTACCGAGCTGGAGGAAAATTGACCTATATTTAAGAGGATAATCATTGGATATATATGATCCTTTTGAACAAACTCTTAAGGGTAATAAATATTGTTTACATCAGCCTACTCCACATTGATAGCTCAAATATACTATTTTGGCACACATGAAAAATCATAAACTTAATTAGAACCTCCAAACTCTTAAGGGTAATAAATATTGTTTACATCAGCCTACTCCACATTGATAGCTCAAATATACTATTTTGGCACACATGAAAAATCATAAACTTAATTAGAACCTCGTCGAATACAAACGATCTCGGGTACACCTCTTAATGCTCTTGTTAATGTAATGACTTAGCCATACTTCTTTTCCCTCATCCAAGGGTAATAATACCACACTTGTACCACTCACATTTATTGCAAAGTAACACCTTAATTCTTCATCTACTTTATGTCAAACCTACTAGACCAGATCTAAAAATTAACATCATCACCCTCATGTTGCCATCCTTTTTTAATCACGACACTCATCTCAAATTCTAGCTTATTGTCTAGTAGTCACCACATATATAAATATAATTGCTCACATACTATATTAACTTACAACTACTAGATGAAATTAAGAAAAACTCGCCCACTAAGACCTCATGACTAGTATCAATCTTTATCTCCCAATCTACCTATTTACATATTACCGTCACATTCCTTATCACAACAAAAGTATTATTTCCATTCACTATATATCATTGCCTAATTAGTTCTATAACCCTCTGAGCATCATGGGGCTATACCTTCAAAAATCATAATCCTAGCTTAAATCTACCATCTTATGAGTACTCTGTTCTTATGATTCTTCACTCTCAAAGCATTCTTAAATAATTTACATCATTTTCATGCAGAACATGCATATCTTCATAAATTCATCTTTCATAGTTCTAAAACCTCATAATATGATCATAATCTAGAAATCATGGATTTCACATGGGTTCATGGGAATTCAACTTAAAAACATGCAATTAACTCAATTCATGCATAAAAAGATTTAAATCAATCGATTATATCATAATTTGAAAGAACCCATAATTTAGAAGAAAACCCTAATTCCAATTGGAGAATCTAACTTTACAAATTGGAGAATTTAGGAACCTTCTGGAGGAAAGGACATCATAGGTGAAAGCCATCATACCTTGATCCCAAAGACTTGTAATTAATGGAGGATTTGGAGACTTGATCTTGAAAACCATAGATTTCTTCTTCTTCCTTAGAGAGAAATATTTGAGAGGATGACTTGATCAACTTTTGGAATTTTAAGAGAATGAATTGAATTGGGTGATTTTGGGTGTAAAGGTGTTTATATTCTGCCTTGGGTAGAAGGTAAAATGACCTAGTATAGAGTTAAAACAATTGGAAGAAGAATAGAACGACCCTAACTTAAAAACTTCCGAAATGACTTCAAGGATAACTTAACAGGCCATCATGATCATCACGGCCCGTCTACCAGGTCGTGAAGATGCCTTGCCTGACAGGGCTTTACTAAAATAGGCATAACTTTTTACTTCGAACTTCAAATGGAGTGAACTCGGTGGGGTTGGAAAGAGGACCCAAAGACCTTTAATTTTATAGGTTCATGGGCCACCTAATTCATTTTGTGCTACAAGAAATGATCATTTGTAGTTTACCCTAAACTCAAAGTCTGACAAGTCTCCTTCATGGTCCGTGTGGGGTTTCACGGGCCATTGAGACATCCATTGTCCTTGACTAGTGACTAGGGGAAAAGTCCTTTCTCAGTGGGCAACTTGACGATCTCTTGGATGGCCTATCAACCTCACCACAGGTCGCCTAGGCATCCATGGGAGGGACACCGGCCTGGGCAAGTTCTGGGAACTCCTCACGAGCACCCCAAACAGACCGTGGTCCCTTACATGGCCTGTCTATGGCTCCGTAGAGGATTCCATGGTCCATCTTTAGGTTCTTGACATGCCCTTTTGACTCCTTTCTAGCCTTTCACTAATCCAAGTTGTTACAATATATCTCCCTTGGAAACATTCGTCCTCAAATGAGATTCAAAACATCATAAGCAAGGTAGGAACTAGACCTAGTAGCCGAACATGAATGCAATCATATAAATTCACATATCCGAGGAGGAAACTTCAACTCCAAGATAAAGCATGTTCATAACATCATTTCATATATTCTATATGCAACTCATACTCAAATGGTCATAAACATTGAGAAATCAATCAAACTAGCTCATTTTTCTGAAAAATCAAGTTTTCTCCTGAACAAGCATAAATGAGGAATCATGGGAATATCTAAGACACATGACACCAAAAGAGTAAACCATGTGAAACTAGATACCTCATGCTAGAGTGGGAACAGAGGGAAAGAGATGAGGATAGTGGGACATCATATCGGCCTCGGCCTCCCAAGTAGAACCTTCAAATAATTGATTCCTCCAAAGAACCTTTATGGAAGCAACTTCTTTATTCCTCAACCTCCAAACTTGCTGGTCTAAAATCTCAACTGGAACTTCTTTATATGAAAGACTATCCTTTATACCAAGATTCTCCAATGGTACTATAAATGTGAAATCACCAACGTATTTCTTCAACAAGGAGACATGGAATACCGAATGCACCGATGCCAAGTCACTAGATAATTCAAGTTCATAAGCAACTTTACCAATACGCCTCAAAATCTGATATGGGCCCACATAACGGGGACTAAGCTTCCTTTTCTTTCCAAATCTCATTACGCCCTTCATGTTTGAAATTTTTAAGTAGACCCAGTCATTCACATCGAACTCAAGATCTCTTCTTCTAACATCGGCATAGGACTTTTGTCGACTTTGAGCCATTTTCAACCTCTCTCTAATAAGCCAAACTTTCTCCATAGCCTCATGTACCAACTCGGGACCTATAAATGCAACTTCACCCACTTCAAAGCAACCTATAGGAGATCTATATCTTCTACAATAAAGAGCCTCAAATGCAGCCATCCCAATACTTGAATGATAGCTATTATTATACACAAATTGAAACAAAGGCAGATGATCATTCCAATTACCCTTGAGGTCAATCACACAAGCTCTCAACATATCTTCCAATATTCTGATAGTACGCTCTTCTTATTCGTCAGTTTGAGGATGAAAGTCCGTTCTAAGATTAACACGAGTACCAAGGACCTTTTGGAAAGATTTCCAAAACTGAGAGGTGAATTAGGTACCACAATCGGAGATGATGGATAGAGGCACTCCATGAAACCTAACAATTTCCCTCAAGTACAACTTAGCTTAGTCTTCCACCGAATAAGAAATCGTGACGGGAATGAAATGAGTTGATTTCGTCATACGATCCACAATAACCCAAATCAAGTCATGTTGTCACCGGGTGCGTGGTAAACCAACAATGAAGTACATATTCAAATCTTTCCACTTCCAAGTAGGAATGCTAATATCTTGGGACTAACCTCCCTGATTTTGATGCTCTACTTTAACTTGTTGACAATTAGGACATTTAGTCACAAATTTCGCTATATCCTTTTTCATCCCATTCAACTAATAGATCTCCCGCAAGTCACGGTACATCTTGGTGGCTCCTGGGTGAATAGAATATCGAGAACTATGGGCTTCCAATAGGATTTCCCCTCTCAAGTCAACTACATTGGGAACACATAAATGACCTTGATATCGAAGAACTCAATCTCCCCCTTGGGAGAAAGCCTCAACAGACTTTTTAAGCACCGCTTCCTTCAATTCCATCAAATTCAGATCAAGTCCTTGGTTGGCTTTCACATCTGACACAAGAGACGATTCTGAACCATTATGAACCAAAACATCACCTTCGGTGGAATTCACCAACCCAACACCTCATCGGGCCAATCTATGAACATCTCGAACCAACTCCGTTTTACCATCCTCAATATGAGCAACACTACCTATTGATAACCGACCAAGAGCATCCGCCAAAACATTAGCCTTGTCAGGGTTATAGAGGACACTCATGTTGTAATTCTTTAGCAATTCAAGTCACCTCCTTTCGCAAAAATTTAGATCTTTCATTGTAAACTTTTGTGGTCGGTAAAGATATCAACATGAACACCATATAGGTAATGCATCCATATCTTCGGAGCGAACATAACCGCCACTAGTTCTAAGTCACGGGTAGGATAGTTATTTTCATGAATCTTAAGTTGCATGGAGCGTAAGCAATGACTTTCCCATTTTGCATAAGGACACATCCTAACTGTATTCTTGAAGAATCAAAATAAACCACAAATCCATCGTATCCTTCCGGTAAAGTCCACACCGGAGCGGAGGTATGTCTATCTTTCAACTCCTGAAAACTCTTCTCACAAGCTCCGGACCATATAAACTTAACCTTTTTTTGGGTCAACGCCGTCAATGGAGAGGTAATCAAAGAAAATCCTTCAACAAACCTTCTATAGAAACCGGCTAAACCCAAGAAAATTTTAATATCCGAAGGTGATAGAGGTCTAGGAAAACTCTTAACCACATATGTCTTCTTAGGATCTACCTCAATACCATTACCAGAAATAATGTGACCAAGGAAAGCCACATATCTTAACAATAACTCAAATTTACTAAACTTTGCAAAGAGTTGTCGGTCCTTGAGGACTTGCAACACAATTGTCAAATGATTAGTATGCTCATCCTCACTCGTTGAGTAAATCAAACTATCAACGATAAACACAATCACAAACATATCTAGGTATTTTCTAAACACCCTATTTATGAAATCCATAAATGTCGCCGGAGCATTTGTCAATCTACACGACATTACTAAGAATTTGTAATGACCATATCTAGTTCGAAAAGCCATCTTCAGAATGTCATCTTCCTTTACCCTCAATTAGTGATAACCCGATCGAAGGTCAATCTTAGAAAAGTAGCTTACCCCTTGGAGTTGATCAAACAAATCATCTATTCTCGGAAGAGGATAATTATTCTTAATAGTAACCTTGTTCAACTAACAGTAGTCAATACACATATGGAGAGAACCAGCCTTCTTTCGAACAAACAAAACTGGAGCACCCCATGGAGAGATACTCGGTCGGATGAAACCTTTATCCAACAAATCTTTCAATTGTTCCTTTAATTCCTTATGTTCTGCTAGGGCCATTCGGTAAGGAGGAATAGAGATAGGTTGCATAACTGGAGAAGATCAATATTGAAGTCTATTTCCCTTGCGGGAGGAACACCGGGTAGATCATCAGGAAACACTTCTGAAGACTCAATAACAATGCGGACTGACTCAAGAGTAGGTGGGTTTCAGAATCCATATCCCTCACCAAACCAGATGGTATATGCAATCCTTAGAAATCATCTTTCTAGCTTTAAGACAAGAAACAAACTGACCCTCAGGCATAGAATTCCCCCCTTTCCACTCTAGGAAAGGCTCATTTGGAAACTAAAACTTGTCCACTCGGGTTCTACAATCAATGGAAGCATAAAAAGAGTGCAACCAATCCATCCCAAGAATAATATCAAAATCTAACATATCAGGTTCTACAAGATCAACATGACTGACTCTATGGGATAAGGAGAGGGGACAATTTCTATACACTCTCTTAGCCACAACAGATTCACCAATAGGAGTAGAGACACAAAAAGGGTCCAACCACACATTCGGAAGACTATCAAACCTCATAGCCACATATGGCATCACGAAAGATAAGGTAGCACTGGAATCAAGCAAAGCATAAACATGAAGATGAAAGACTTTCAACATACCGGTAACCACTTCAGGAGAACGCTCTTGCTCATGATGATTCTGAAGTGCATAAAATTGGTTTTTCTTTGGAGCATTTGCACCCGAACCACTAGGCGGAGATTTTCTACCTTCTCTTCTCTTAGCCATAAGAGATGGAAAATCCCTCATGTTATGATCCATCTTGTTACAACCGAAACAACCATTACATCTAGCTAGACATTTACCTTCATGCTTCCTTCCATATCTAGCACAAGTAGACAACGAATATCCACAACAATTTCCTCCTTGCGGCTTTGGATTATACACCCTATCGTTGTTGAACTTAGGAGTCGGGGCATTAGAGGAACCTTGATTAGAAAACCTTTGTCAGAATTTAGAATGACCATGCCCATCGGACCTTGACGTGAAAAGTCACAATCTCCGATCCTTGCTTTCTTTGGCTCCTTAGATCTTTCCTTAAGTTTCTCTTCTTTTATTTGTTGAGCATGAACCATTAGGCGAGAAATGTCCATATCATGGATAGGCATGGCGGTACGGTATTCCTCTACTATCAACTTAGACACTCCCAACATGAACTTACTAATCCTTGCCCCAAGATCGAAAACCATAGTAGGAGCATATCTAGAAAATTTCATGAATTTCGAAGCATACTCCTTCACACTCATGTTTCTTTGGCAAAAGTTAATGAATTCATGAACCTTGGCCTCCCTCATCTCAAGGGGAAAGAACCTATCAAGGAAGGCAACCTTGAACTTGTTCCAATCAAGAGGACCCGCATCAACCGCCCTCTCTTCCTTCCATTGGTTGAACCAAACTTGAGCAACACCCTTAAGTTGATAAGTGACCAATTCCACCTTTTCCACTGGCGTCACTCCCATGATCATCAACACCTTATACACTTCATCAATGAATTCTTGAGGATCTTCCTCAACCTTAGAACGATGAAACTCTAGGGGATTCATTCTAGTGAAGTCTCTCACTCTAGTGGTCGTCGTACCGACATTTGGGTTCACGGGGAACACAACCTCCCTATTGGCTTAACCCGTCATGGATAGAGCCAAAACTTGAAAAGCAGCCCTAAACTCCGTATTAGTCACTTGCTCAGCCAAAGAATCGATCGGAACTTGAGTAGCTTAAGGAGGATCTTCTCGTTCCACATTCTCATTCACTTTCCTCCTAATGTATTGTCTTTGAGGGGCCATTTCCTAAAAAGCATCGGATAGGGATTAGGAAAAAGGACATATAGAGTTACACTCTATCGCACGACTTAGAGTAATGAAAGTTGTGGAATTTCCTAATCATCTTATAGCTTCTTATTCATAAATGTGATGCTCTCCACACTCATGAACAAGACTCTACTCGTCGTGGCTTATGAGACTTCCTAGGACCTTTCTAAACCTTGTGCTCTGAATACCAAGTTTGTCACGACCTAAAGTACCCCCTAGTCGTAACATAGCATATAGAACCCACAAAAGCCACTTAGCTTACATCATACAAGATAATAGAACTTAAAGAGTTCAAAAGAGAGTTTATATCAAAAAGTAGCGGAAGTCTAACACAAGTCTCTAAGACATCTAATACATGATAAAGGAGGTGATTGGGAAGTAACCCGTACATCACATACAAAGTTCAAAAGGAAAGACATAAAGCTATAAAAGTGACATCATCCTCAAAGTATGAGGACTCACAAAGTCTTCTTAATCTCAAGTCTAACGTACTAGCCACGAGTGGAGGGAGAAGAGTCGTCACGCCCTATATTAGTGAAACAATGTAGGCAAGAGTAGGCATTAGTACGTGGAATATACCAAGTATGATAGCAATGCATAAGAGTTATAAATTCATTCTTAAAGGGGACTTTACAAGACAAGCAATGACAAAGTTAAATCATAAGATAAAAAGGGGTAAGAAAACATAAATCATAAGCATGGTCAATGCAAGCTTACAATCTTTAAAACATTTGTGAGGTATGTTTAAAGTAACTTAGTTCATTGTTGTGGGAAATTAGACTTAACCGACATAGACCATATGAGCTATAACATGGAATCCGGTGTCTACCCCACACACCGAAAGGGTGTCCTCACTTGCTAAGGTAAGGTTCTGAGCTAAAGCCAAGGTAGATATACTAGCTAGGATACTTAAGTAACACCAACGGGGGCACCTTGTTTAGGGACAAGAGGTTGCTTGTAGAGCTCTTGCGCCTCCACATCAAGATCCTCGGTGGTAAGCAAAAATCTCACGAAATTAGTCATAAATCATATTCATCTTATTATCTATGGAAAGGTACAATTTAAACAACCAATCCAAGCTAACTTTAATTTGGGTAGCTCTTTCATCCATGGAACGGTACGATTTAAGCAACCAATCCAAGCTAAGTCATGTTTATAGACGTTTCAACTTCCATGGACTAGTCCAAGCTTACGTCATTAAGAATAGCTCTTTGCTCTTGATTCAAAGTTTAATTGAATAACCCTTTCAACCCTATGAATCCTTCATGTGAGAAAATCCTTTCACAACAACAACAACATCGATGCTTCACTCTCAAAGCAACCTTAAATTATTTACATCATTTTCATAAAGAACATACATATCTTCATAAATTCTTCTTTAATAGTTACACAACCTCATAATATGATCATAATCTAGAAATAATATATTTCACATGGGTTCATGGGAGTTCAAATTAAAAACATGCAATGAACTCAATTCATGCATAAAAAGACTTAAATCAATCGATTAGATCATAATTTGAAAGATCCCATAAGACCGAAGAAAACGCTAATCCCAACTGGAGAATCTAACTTTACAAATTGAAGAATTTAGGAACCCTATGTAGGAAAGGACTCCATAGGTGAAAGTCGTCATACTTTGATGCCAAAAGGTTGCAATTAATGGATGATTTGGAGAATGAATTGAATTAGGTGATTTTGTGGGTAAAAGTGTCTATATAGGGCCTACGGTAGAAGGTAAAATGATCTAGTATTGAGTTAAAACAATTGGGCAAAGACTGGAATGACCTTGACTTAAAAACTGCCGAAATGACTTAAAGGAGGAGTCCACGGGCCGTCATGATCACCACGGCCCGTCTAGCAGGTCACGAAGATGCCCTGCCCGACATAGCTTTACTAAAATAGGCATTACTTTTTACTGCAAACTTCAAATGTAGTAAACTAAGTGGTGTGGGAAAGAGGACCCAAAGAGCTTTAATTTGATAGGTCATGGGCCATCGATTACATTTTTTGCTACAAGATATGATTATTTGAAGTTGACCCTACACTCTAAGTCTGACAAGTCTCCTTCACGGATAACTTCACAGTCCATGTGGGGCTTCAGGGGCCGTTTAGACGTCCGTGGTCCTTGACAACATCTAGGGGAGAAGCCCTTTTTTATTGGGCAACTTGATGAGCTCTTGGATAGCCTGTTAACCTCACTACGAGCCGTCTAGACGTCTGTGGGAGGGACACCGGCTTGGGCAAGTTCTGGGAACTCCTCATGAGCACCCCAAATGCACCAAGATGCCCGACACGGCATATCTAGGGTTCCATGGTCCACCTTTGGGTTCTTGACATGCCCGTTTGACTCCTTTCTAGCCTTTCTCTAGTCCGAGGTGTTACATCTGAGAAAAATATTGGAATTCGTTTTACTTCTCCTGTCGATGAAGCCTCTTAATGTATAAAGATGGGTTGTGGAACAAAACCCACAACACCACAAAATAAGACCACTAAAATAAATAAATAAAGTCCTCCCGAAGCAAGGAGGCCTCACCAAAAGATATCCAGGTAGTGGAGTGATTTGAATAGAGCGCTCATTGATGATCCTGAACACCTGAATCTGCATCATGAAATGATGCAGGTTCAGTGACATCAGTACATTGAATGTACGGTATGTAAAAAAGCAGAATAAAATAAGTACAATACTGAGGGCTGAAACAACTCAACGAAATCAAGACATGAATATGAAGTGAAAATCATTTAAGCTTTACAATATGATATGCAATAAAAACTATATAAAAATTATACACTTTACTTTGTTGGTGAGTTTCTCTAATTGACAACCATTACTATAAGCCTAGCAATGATACAACGTCCTTCCGACATTGCCAGAGCTATACTATACATTGCCGACGTATAGGATAAGAACTATAGTCTGTGGATCCATCAAATATACCTTCTCAAGAAGCAGTGAGAAGTCGCTCGAAAGTCGGTACGATCTTATCCTATGGTAGCTACGTAGTTTCTAGGGCTTGAGTTAAAATGAAATCTTATCAAATTGGTGCTCAATACTACTCTCAAAATAATTAATGTCAATTATTCTCAATAACCGTTTTCAGCAAAGGGACATTTACTTTACTTTTTCTTTACTGAAATGCTTTTCAGAAAATCAAATATACTCTTTTCATCTCATTTTCCAAATAATACATATGAAACCATTTATGTCCATTTTAAAAACTCTTTTCAAATCATGCATCTACAATGCTCATGGACTAACATTCCAAGTCTGAAATCAATGTATAGGAAAACTCATATGGAAACTTTTTTAAAAATATAACTTCAATAAAAATGGGTCATGTAATAATGAAAGCATGAACAACCGTTTGAGAATTAACATGTATAAGAGAAATGGAATCTCAATGATTAAGGAATCACAACTTAGAATAGAAACACAAACCAAATTTTGATTTAAAAAAAACTGTGGGTAGAACCCTAAACATAACCTTTTACTGACTGAATTTTAATGTAGCGCGTGAGGACAAACTTAGTCCATCAATATGAGTATTTTTACATACCTTAGTGACAAATCTTAGATTGAAAACATTAGGTATCTTGAAAAGAATCTTGAACATGGAGACTTTAGAACTTGAGAAATTGGAGAAATTCCTTTCTTGGAGTTATTTATCTTTGGAAGAAGGAGAATTAGAGATTTTGAGAGTTTCTATATTTATAATCATTATATAAGGTTATAATGCATACTTAGAACAGTAAATTGAGGGTAAAAGGTAAATAATACCCATTTTGGAACGTAGGAAGACCATAAAAATCAATGGAAATGACCTTTTACTTAATCCCATCGCTGAATCGGTGATCTGGAGGTCCTCTCGTTGCAATATTCGGTGAATTTCCAAATGAGGATTTACATAGATAAAATATAAAGAGATTTAAGGTTTTCAAGACATTTTGATGAGGTACTTAGGTGATTTTTGAAACCATTCGGTGCGTTGCCAAATGGGTAGGTGTCCTCACCGAATTTCACATCCCATACATTAAAAAGTAAAATGAGCATAACATCGTACTCCAAACTCTGATTGATGCAAACCTAGTGCCATTGGAAAAAGTTTCATAGACCTTTAATTTGATTTCATGGGCCTCCGAATTCATTATATGCTAAGAGATATGATCGTTTGAAGTTGACTTAAGTAGAATCTTATATCAAAAATCAATCGGTAACGAAGCTTTCAATCCAACTTTGAACTAGGGGATTCCTTTGACCTTATTTCATGTCCAAATCTATTCCCATACTAAAGAATTGACCTTAAAACCTAAGAAAAATTTACGAATCACCCTATATGACCATTTTCTCAAATAAAGAATGGTTCGGGGCATAGCTTAGAAATTTTTGGGGTGTTACAATATCTCCCCCTTGGGATAATTCATCCTCGAATGAAGGTTAAAATGAGCATTGAAAGGAAAGGAGTTACTCTTACTATATTTCTAACATTTGTGCTTGGCTACTAACATAGGCAGAACTGATTCATACTGAGAGTTTTGAAACTGGACTAGAGCGCACTAGGAACGATTGGCCACATAAGATTTCAAGATTATAGGTCCTAATATGAAATTTCTAAGAATCACAATAGGAGCATCAAATCTCTCACATATATCATTCCTCAACTACAATCATTAACATCACTATGAGAACTAAAAAAGAATCTCTGAGAGAGCTTAGAAAGAAAAATCTTCAGCACGATTCATTTAAGAAATCTGATATAAGAATATGAATGACAGAACATTATTTTGTTATCCATTAAGGGTAAATCATGAATTCGTAAGACTAAGTTATACTATGATACATGAGTGCTTATATGAATAGACTCATATCATTAGGTTGTATTCATAAATTTAAGGAGTAAGGTTGAGATCAAGGGCTAAAGTTTTCACCCCTTATGCTCAAAACCGAGTGTAGATGTGAATCAATCTAAGGTGTATGAACATAGGTCATGGACAACATGCTGACACGCGAGACATTAATAGGGTGTTATAGCTATTGAACATTGAGGAATACGCTACATCATGAATGGATTGATATATTACTATAACTCTTTCTAAACACATCATTATATCGATTCTTAACACTTGACTTGGTTCCTCACCTTATCATCTCTCCTTTAGTTCTGAGCCGACACTTTAAAGATATGGATCTATTCCATTGTAACACCTCAAATTTCAAAATGGGAAAAGATTAGATAAATTGAAGCTATTGGTTTAGGTCAACAAGACTAGTCTATGATTCGTATAACTTTCTACGAGTCGTAGACCAGTCTCATAGAATGGGAGAAAATAATTTTTAGAAAATCAAGTTTCAGTATCTTTTCTACGGTTTAATAGGACGGCTCTTCAAATGATCTATGAGAAATAGATGGGTCTCATAGGTAGGTCCTTGACTTATTGGAATTTTAAGGCAAAATTTGTTTTCTACGGTGAGGGTTTACGAACCGTAGGAAGTCGTACGAGCCGTAGACAGGTTCTGTCAAAAGTCGGTCTAAGTTGAAGGCTTCTGAACTTTTCTACGATTGATCAAGACGGCCGAGCATTTAAATTTTCAAAGGCTTTTGGGTCTTTTTCTAAATATTTTAATCCTATACTATGTCATTTTTTCCTTCATTTCAAGTCCAATTTAAAGTCTTTAAGTGCTAAATCTACTCATTTTAAACCCATTCTCATATTTCTCCAAAACCTAACCAGATTCATTCTCCCAAATTGCCTCTCAACCTAAGGAAGAAGAAAAATCTAGGTTTTCTCCTGTCACGACCCAATTTATCCCCTAGACGTGACATGGCATACAAGAACCCGAAAGGCATCATACAAGCCACTTAGCATACATACATGCAAGATCATAGAGATTAAGAGTTCAAAAGAGTTTTTTCATAATAAAGCTTTCTAAGAAAATCGCGGAAGTCTACATCTCATGTCTCAAAGCCAATCTAACATAGAGAAATAAAGTTTGGGACGTAACCCAATACAACATCCGAAATGAAATAACATGAAAAGAAGAACAACTAGGCTTTGTCCTCGGATGGATGAGGACTCTCCAAGTCTTCTATCAAATCTTCTATTAAACTCTAGCCACGAGTGGATGGTGAATCTCCAAGTCCTACATCAAAGAAGTTAATGTAGGCAAGAGTATGCGTTAGTACAATCAATGTCATGACCCAAGGTACCCCCCCCTAGATGTGACATGGCATACAAGACCCCGAAAGGCGTCATACAAGCCACTTAGCATACATTACATACAAGATAATAGAGAATAAAAGTTTGGAAGAGAATTTCAAATCAAAGCTTTTAAAAGAAACAGCGGAAGTCTACATCTCATGTCTCAAAGCCAATCTAATATTAAAAAAAACAAGGTTTGGGACGTAACCGAATACAATTCAAAGACTGAAAGGAAATACATGAAAAAGAAATAAGAGCTAGGCTATGTCCTCGGATGGATGAGGACTCACCAAGTCTTCCATCAACTCTCTAATCAAGCTCTAGCCACGAGTGAAAGGTGAATCGCCACGTCCTACACAATAGAAGTTAATGTAGGCAAAATTATGTGTTAGCACAATTAAGTACTAAGTATGATAGCAATGGACATAAACACATAAATCATGCTAGAGAGAGAGACATAATCATGACATGCAATGGCCAAGCTAAAAACATGAGAAACATGAAACATAGAGCATATATCAAGGCAAAAGCAAGCTAAATCATCCTTCCTTCTTTTCTTTACTTCATCATGAGAACACTTGTTCATTAACTTGTGGTGAAAATCCTTAACCAACATGTAAGACCATGTGAGCTATCAACATGGAATCCGGTGTCTACCCCACACCGAAAAGTGGTGTCCTACTTCCAGGGTAAGACCATGAACTTCTTAGCTTATGTGGATCCACTAGCTAATGTCTACTTAAAGACAACATCCTATGGTTGCAAGATAGTTTATGGGATAGAGAATGCTTTAGGAGACACGGCCTCAACTAACGGGAGAGCTCCATCTAGAAAACCCGGCCTCTACTAACGAGAGAGCTTTCACTAGAAGACTCGGCCCCTACAAATGAGAGGGCTTCCATCTCAATATCCACTCGGTGCTAAGCATAATTCCCACGGATTAGTCATTAACATATTTATATCATTAAACATGAAAAGGTACAAATAGGGTTTACCCATTCAAGCTAAAATCATGCTTATAGATATTCATCTTTCATGGACCTTGTCCAAGCTTACATCATTAGAATAGCTCCTTAAGAACTTGGGTAATCGCCTCTTTGTTCTTCTTTTATCATAGTGGGAGAATTACGTGAGAAAACCTTTCACTACTCAACCATAGCATCATCATATCATAACTTTGGTACTTTACTCTCAAAGCACCCTTAATTCATCATGCTCATATTTCGTAGTTCATATGGGTTCATGCAAGTTCAAATCATACCTTGCAATTCAATGCAAGCTCATGCTTAAAAAGCCATAATTAAGACAATTTACCCATACTTGAAGGAATTCACATAATAGAGGAAAATCATGCTTTTGACTTGATCATGTTAAATTCAAAAGATTATCCTCAATTTATTCATAATTAATGCTTGATTTCATGGAGAATTCATACACTTAATCAAATCATAGCTCAACCCAACAATCAAATCATAGATTATCAAATTGGGGAGAATTAGCTTGGGATCATGGGAGTTCATGCAATCTTTACATCAAATCATGTAATTCACGCTAATTCGTGCACTAATTTACTTTATCACGCTAGATCGTGCACTAGGAATCATAAAATCAATACTTGGAATCATAATTGAAGAACCCACAATGATTGATCACTAACCCTAATTCAATTGGGTTAGAGTAGACCTTTGAAAATCATAAAGTAGAGGAAGGGCCCATTGGAGGAAAGGACTCCTAATGGTGAACACTATCATATCTCAAAGCAATCCACAAGAAATTGGAGAAGATTAATGGTCTTCAATGGAGGATTCAAGCTTCTTCTTCTTCCTTGAGAGTTGAGAGAGATTCTTTTAGAGAGAGAAATATTTGAGAGATGAGAGTTTTGGAATGAATTAGAATGAAAGGAATTAGGCTTAGAAGGTATTTATAGGCCTAAGATTAAGGGTATAACCGACTTAGCTTAATAGGTAAATAATTAGGGAAAAGACCAAAAAGCCCTTAACAAAAAACTATTGAGGCCAATCGACGGATAGGATCTACGGTCCGTACATCAATTGACGGACCATCCTGCTCTTTCGTCAATTGATTCTGAAAGTTCATTTTGGGCTGAAAATATGGCCAAGTCTGGAAGGCATCTACGGAACCCATCTACGGCCCGTCAACTGAACTACGAACCGTCCTGCTATTCCGTAGGTCAAGGTTCAGAAACTTGGAAATCCTGAAAGTTCACAGTGCTATTGACGGTCCCCACCTATCGCCCGTCAATCCATCTACGGCCCGTAGGTGGCGTCCGTAGGTCACTTTCTTCAGGTGAGTTCTGCATTTTAAGTTCTTTGAAAGTTTGGGGTATTACAATTCTCCCCCTTGTGTACATTCGTCCTCGAATGAGAATCAAGACATCATGAGAAGGGTAATAGACACGGACTAACAACCCAACCTAGCATGCAATCACATAAGTGCACATATCCGAGGAGGAAACATCAACTCCAAGCTTAAGCATGATCAACACATCATATCATGAACACTTTATGCAACTCATACTCAAATGCACATAATCAATCAGACTCTTCATGAACATGCATAATAAAGGAATAATGGAAATCAACTATGACACATGAGACCAAAAGAATGAACCATGAGTATCAAGATACCTCAAGCTAGAGTAGGATCGGAAGGAAAGAGATGAGGATATCGGGACATCATATCAGCCTCGGCCTCCCAAGCAGCACCCTCAACTAATTGCTTCCTCAACAGAACTTTCATGGAAGCAACTCCTTTATTCCTTAACTTCCGGACTTGCCGGTCTAAAATCTCAACCGAACCTTCTTCATAGTAAAGACTATCCTTTATGCCAACATTCTCTAATGGCACTATAGAGGTCGGATCACCAACACACTTCTTCAGTAATTAGACATGGAAAATCGGATGCACTGATGCCAAGCTCATAAGCAACCTTACCAACGTGTCTCAAAATCTGATAGGGGCCGACATAACGGGGACTAAGCTTCCCTTTCTTCCCAAATCTCATTACACCCTTCATGGGTGAGATATTCAAGTAAACCCAATCATCAACATCGAATTCTAATTCTATTCTTCTAACATCGGCATAGGACTTTTGTCGACTTTGGGTAGTTTTCAACCTTTTCCTAATGAGGCAAACTTTCTCCATAGCCTCATGCACCAACTCCGGGCCTATCAAAGCAACTTCACCAACTTCAAACAAACCTATAGGAGATCTGCACCTCCTACCATAGATAGCCTCAAATGGAGCCATACCAATAATAGAATGGTAGCTATTATTATAAGCAAACTAAATCAAAGGCAAGTGATCATCCCAAGTACCCATGAAATCAATTACACAAGATCTCAACATATCTTCCAAGGTTTGAATAGTACGCTCCGCTTGCCCATCGGTTTGAGGATGAAAGGCCGTACTAAGCTTAACAGGAGTACCAAGACCTTTTTTGAACGACTTCCAAAATTGAGAAGTAAATTGTGCACCACTATCGGAGATGATGGATAGAGGCACTCCATGCAACCTAACCATCTCACTCAAATAAAACTAAGCATAATCCTCCGTTGAATAAGAAGTCTTGACGGGAATGAAATGGGCTGACTTTGTTATTCTATCAACAACAACCCAAATTGAATCATATTTTCGCCTCGTGTGAGGCAAACCCACAATAAAATCCTTATTCACATCTTCCCACTTCCAAGTAGGAATACTAATATCTTGGGTCAAACCTCCTGGCCTTTGATGCTCAACTTTCACTTTTTGACAATTAGGACACTTAGCCACAAATTCCGCAATATCTTTCTTCATTTCGTTCCACCAATAAATTTCCTGCAAATCACGGTACATTTTGGTAGCTCCTGGGTGAATGGAATATTGAGAAATATGGGCTTCCGATAAAATTTGCTCTCTTAAGCTCTCTATATTGGGAACACACAAGTGACATTGATATCGAAGCACACCATCTCCTCCTTGGGAGAAAACCTCTATGGACTTCTTCAGTACCGATTTCTTTAGTTCAACCAAGTTACGATCAAGACCTTGCTTAGATTTCACATCATGCACAAAAGAGGATTCGGAACCCTTGTGAACCGTAACACCACCTTTAGTAGAATCAACCAATCTAACTCGCAATCGAGCCAATCTATGGATATCACGAACCAACTCTTTCTTACCATCCTCAACATGACCAACACTACCCATAGATAATCGACTAAGAGCATCCGCCACCATGTTAGCCTTACCGGGGTGATAGAGAACACCC
Source organism: Solanum appendiculatum (assembly GCA_018342035.1). Taxonomy (NCBI): domain Eukaryota; kingdom Viridiplantae; phylum Streptophyta; class Magnoliopsida; order Solanales; family Solanaceae; genus Solanum; species Solanum appendiculatum. The sequence goes on from JAGDQO010000110.1 coordinate 1,167,984, forward strand.
ATATCATAGTCTTTAAACAACTCGAGCGACCTTCTTTGGTGGAGATTCAAACCCTTCTGTTTAAACACATATTTCAAACTCTTATGGTCGGTGAAGACATCTACATGTACCCCATACAAATAATGTCACCATATTTTCAAAGCAAACACAACTGCCGCTAATTCCAAGTCATGAGTAGGATAGTTCTTTTCGTGCACCTTAAGTTGTCTTGAAGCATAAGCAATGACTTTCTCATTTTGCATAAGAACACATCCAAGCCCAATTCTCGAGGCATCAAAATAAACCACAAAACCATCGGATCCTTCCGGTAGAGTCAATATTGGAGCCGAAGTAAGTCGATCCTTCAACTCTTGAAAACTCTTCTCACATGCCTCGGACCATGCGAATTAACCTTCTTTTGAGTCAAAGCCATCAATGGAGAAGCAATGGATGAAAACCCTTCAACAAACCTCCTATAATAACTGGCTAAGCCCAAGAAACTACGGATATCCGAAGGTGATAAAGGGTTAGGCCAATTCTTAACCGCTTCCGTCTTCTTAGCATCTACCTCAATACCCTTACCGGAAACAATGTGACCAAGGAAAGTCACGGACCATAACCAAAACTCACATTTACTAAACTTCGCAAAGATTTGTTGGTCCTTGAGGACTTGCAACACAATCCTCAAATGATTAACATGTTCACCCTCAGTCTTTGAGTAGATCAAAATGTCGTCAATAAACACAATCACAAACATGTCAAGGTATTGCTTAAACACTTTAATCATCAGGTCCATAAATGCGGCCGGAGCATTTGTATACCCAAACGACATTACCAAGAACTCATAGTGACCATACCTAGTCCGGAAAGCCATTTTTAGAATATTATCTTCTTTCACCCTTAATTGGTGATAACCCGAACGAAGGTCGATCTTAGAGAAATAACTAGCCCCTTGAAGTTGATCAAACAAGTCATCTATCCTTGGTAAAGGATACTTATTCTTAATGGTAACCTTGTTCAATTGGCGATAGTCGATACACATACGGAGTGGACCATCTTTCTTCCTTACAAACAAGATCGGAGTACCCCATGGAGAAACACTTGGCCGGATGAAACCCTTATCCAACAAGTCTTTCAACTGCTCTTTTAATTCCTTAAGTTCTGCCGAAGCCATTCTATAGGGAGGAATAGAAATAGGTTGCATATCTAGGAGAAGGTCAATACCGAAGTCTATTTCCCTTCCGGGAGGAATACCGGACAAGTCATCGGGAAACACCTCCAGAAATTCATTAACGACTCGGATCGACTCAAGAGTAGGGGTCTCAAAATCTATATCCCTAACCTTAACAAGATGGTAAATGCAACCCTTTGAGATCATCTTTCTAGCTTTTAGATAAGACACAAATTGACCTCGAAACATAGAATTTCCCCCCTTCCACTCTAGGATAGGCTCATTTGGAAACTGAAACTTGACCATTCGGGTCCTATAATCAATAGAGGCATAACAAACATGCAACCAATCCATCTCAAGAATAACATCAAAATCTAACATTTCAAGCTCTACAAGATCAACATGAGTGACTCTATGGGATAAGGAGACTGGACAATCTCTATAAACTCTCTTAGCCATGATAGATTCTCCAACTGGAGTAAAAACACGAAAAGGATCTAGCAACACATCTGAAACAACATCAAACCTCATAGCTACATATGGCGTCTCAAAAGACAAGGTAGCACCGGGATCAAGCAAAGCATAAACATCAAAATGGAAAACTCTTAACATATCGGTAACCACATCGGGAGAGCTCTCTTGCTCATGACGAGCCTGAAGTGCATAAAATCAGTTTTGCTTCTGAGCATTCGAACTCGATCCTCTAGATGGAGCTTGCTTATTCTCTCTTCCCTTGGCCTTGAGAGATGGACAATCCCTCAACTTGTGACGATTCTTTCCACAATTATAACAACCATCCGTACAGGCTAGACATCTACCCTCATGCTTTTTCCCACACTTGGCACAAGGAGCCAATAAAGAACAATCATTATACCCTCCTTGAGACTTGGGGTTAGACACCCTATCATTGTTGGACTTCGGAGGAGCATTGGATGAGCCTTGGCCGGAGAACCTTTGTCAAAATCTAGAACGACCATGTCCATTGGACCTTGCAAACGAAACGTTACCATCTCTGGTCCTAGCCCTCTTGGTCTCTCTACACCTTTCTTTAAGCTTTTCATCCTCAATTTGTTGAGCATACACCATTAGACGACAAATGTCCATATTATTAAAAAGCATAGCGGTGCGGCATTCTTTAATCAACATTTTGGACACCCCCGAAACAAACTTACTCATTCTTGCCCTTAGATCAGCAACGATGGAATGAGCATATTGGAAAAATTGTGTGAACTTCAAAGCATACTCTTTCACACTCATATTTCCTTGTCGAAGATTGATGAACTCAAGCACCTTTGCCTCCCTCATTTCAAGGGGAAAGAACCTATAAAAAAAAGCAACCTTGAATTTCTCCCAATCAAGAGGACCCTCATTAACCACCCTCTCACTCTTCCATTGATTGAACCAAATTTGGGCAACACCCTTGAGTTGATAAGCGGCCAATTCCGCCTTTTCTTCCGGCGTCACACCCATGATCATCAACACCTTCTACACTTCATCAATAAATTCTTGAGGATCTTCCTCAAACTTAGAGCCATGGAATTCCGGAGGAATCATCCTCGTAAAGTCCCTCACTCTTGATGCCACCGTACCCACATGGAAAGCAGCCCTAAACTCCGCATTAGTCACTTGTTCTGCAAAAGGGTCGGCCAAAACTTGCGGAACTTTAGGAGGATCTTGTTGTTCCACATTCTTTCCCATGTTTCTTCTAGCATAAGCTCTTCGGGTCGCCATATCTTGAAACGTGTAGGATAGGTATTAGGAGAGATATATATAGAGTTAAACTCTATGGCATGACTTAAGAGTAATGAAAGAACTGGAATTTCTTAAACTTCTTATAGCCTCTCATTCATAAATGTTGCGCGCTTCACACTCATGAACAAGACTCTACTTGACGCGGCTTATGAGACATCCTAGGATCTTTCTAAAATCTTGTGCTCTGAATACCAAGTTTGTCACGAACCATGGTACCACCCCTAGATGTGACATGCCGTACCCCCGAGAGGTATCATACAAGCCACTTAGCATACATTACATACAAGATAATAGAGAATAAAAGTTCGGAAGAGAATTTCATATCAAAGCTTTTAAAAGAAACAATGGAAGTCCACATGTCATGTCTCAAACCCAATCTAATATAAAAAAAACAAAATTTGGGACGTAACCCAATACAATTCAAAGACTGAAAGGAAATACATGAAAAAGAAATAAGAGCTAGGCTATGTCCTCGGATAGATGAGGACTCACCAAGTCTTCTGTCAACTCTCTAATCAAGCTCTAGCCATGAGTGGAAGGTGAATCGCCACATCCTACACCAAAGAAGTTAAAGTAGGCAAAAGTATGCGTTAGCACAATTAAGTACTAAGTATGATAGCAATGCACATAAACACATAGATCATGCTAGAGAGAGACACAATCATGACATGCAATGGCCAAGCTAAAAACATGAGAAACATGAAACATAGAGCATATATCAAGGCCAAAGCAAACTAAATCATCTTTCCTTCTTTTCTTTACTTCATCATGAGAACACTTGTTCATTAACTTGTGGGGAAAAGCCTTAACCGACATGTAAGACCATGTGAGCTATCAACACAAAATATGTTGTCTACCCCACACTGAAAAGAGGTGTCCTACTTACCAAGGTAAGACCATGAAATTTTTAGCTTATGTAGATCCACTAGCTAATGTCTACTTAAATACGACATCCTATGGTGGCAACATAGTTTTTGGGATAGATATTGTTTAGGAGACTCGGCCTCAACTAACGGGAGAGCTCCATCTAGAAAACCCGGCCTCTACTAATGGGAGAGCTTTCACTAGAAGACCCAGCCTCTACTAACGCGAGGGCTTCCATCTCAATATCCACTCGATGCTCTGCATAATTCCCATGGATTAGTCATGAACATATTTATATCATTAAACATGAAAAGGTACAACTAGGGTTACCAATTCAAGCTAAAATCATGCTTATAGATATTTATCTTTCATGGACCTTGTCCAAGCTTACATCATTAGAATAGCTCCTTAAGAACATGGGTAATCGCCTCTTTGTTCTACTTTTATCATAGTGGGAGAATTACGTGAGAAAACCTTTCACTACTCAACCATATCATCATCATATCATAACTTTGGTACTTTACTCTCAAATCACCCTTAATTCATCATCCTCATATTTCGTAGTTCATAGAGTACATATGGGTTCATGCAAGTTCAACTCATATCATGCAATTCAATTCAAGCTCATGCTTAGAAAGCCATAATTAAGACAATTTACCCATACTTGAAGGAACTCACATAATAGAAGAAAATCATGCTTTTGACTTGATTATGCTAAATTTATAAGATTATCCTCAATTCATTCATAATTCATGCTTGATTTCATAGAGAATTCCTAAACTTCATGAAATCATAGCTCAGCCCAACAATCAAATCATAGATTATCAAATTGGGGAGAATTAGCTTGGGATCATGGGGGTTCATGCAATCTTTACATCAAATCATGTAATTCACGCTAATTGGTGCACTAAGTGACTTTATCAAGTTAGATCGTGCACTAGGAATCATAAAATCAATACTTGGAAGCATAATTGAAGAACCCACAATGATTCATCACAAACCCTAATTCAATTGTATTAGAGTAGACCTTTGAAAATCATGAAGAAGAAGAAGGGCCCATTGGAGGAAAGGACTCCTAATGGTTAACACTATCATACCTCAAATTAATCCACCAGAAATTGGAGAAGATTGATGGTCTTCAATGGAGGATTCAATCTTCTTCTTCTTCCTTGAGAGCTGAGAGAGATTCTTTTAGAGAGAGAAATATTTGAGAGAGGAGAGTTTTGGAATGAATTAGAATGAAAGGAATTAGTCTTAGAAAGTATTTATAGGTCTTAGATTAAGGGTATAACCGACTTAGCTTAATAGGTAAATAATTACGGAAAAGACCAAAAAGCCCTTAAGAAAAACTGTCGAGGTCAATCGACGAACAGGCTATACGGTCCGTATATCAATTGACGTACCATCCTGCTCTTCCATCAATTGATTCAGAAAGTTCATTTTGGGCTAAAAATTTTGCCAAGTCTGGAAGGCATCTACGGAACCCATCTACGGCCCGTCAACTGAACTACGAACCATCCTGCTATTCCGTAGGTCAAGGTTCAGAAACTTAGAAATCCTCAAAGGTCATACGGCCCTTAGGTGGCCTCCGTAGGTCACTATCTTCAGGTGAGTTCTGCATTTTAAGTTCTTTGGAAGCTTGGGGTATTACAATCAAGTACCAAGTATGATAGCAATGCACATAAAACAATTAAATTATGCTAGAATGAGACATTATCATGACATGCAATGGCCAAGCTAAAACTTGATAAAACATAAGAAGCATGAAGCATAAACCATGGCCAAAGCAAGCTAAATATCTTTACTTTACTTTACTTGAGATCATCATAATAACACTTTTGTTCATTAGTTCTGGGGAAATAGCCTTAACTAACATATAAGACCATCTGAGCTATCAACATTGAATCCGGTGTCTACCCTACACCGAAAAGGGCCATCCTACTTGCCAAGGTAGGACCCTTTACTTAACCTGTAGCTTACGTGGATCCACTAGCTAGTGTCTGTCATAGACCAACAACCTATGGGGGCACATAGGTATGGGATAAGGAGATTACTACTAGAAACTTGACCTCTACTACGGCGGAGCTTCCATCTCAATATCCTCTCGGTGCTAAGCATATTTCCTACAGAATAGTTATTTATCATACTCATATCATTTATCCATGGAAAGGTACAACTAGTGTTACCAATCAAAGCAAAAATCATGTTTATAGACATTTCATCATCCATGGACTAGTCCAAGCTTACATCATTAGAATAGCTCCTTAAGAACATGGGTAATCACCTCTTTGTTCTTTTAACTCATAGTGTGAGCATTACGTGAGAAACCCTTTCACAACTCAACACAATATCATCATGTCATAACTTTGGTATTTCACTCTCAAAGCACTCTTAAGTCATCATTAAATTCATATGAGACATGCATAAGTTCATAACCTTCATCTTTACATAGATTATCATGCTCATAATTCATGAATCATAGAGTTCATATGGGTTTATAAAAGTTCAACTTAAATCATGCAATTCAATGCAAGCTCATGCTTAGAGAGTCATAAATAAGACAATTTACCCATACTTGAAGGAACTCACATAATAGAGGAAAATCATGCCTTTGACTTGAATATACAAAATTTCATAAATTCATCCTCAATTCATTCATAATTCATGCATAGCTTCATAGAGATTTCATAAAATTACTCAATTCATAGCTAAACCCACCAATCCAAGCATAGATTAGGAAATTTAGGAGAAATAGCATGGGTTCATGGGGATTCATTCAATCTTTACATCAAATCATATAATTCACACTAATTAGTGTACTAAATTACTTTATCATGCTATATCGTGCACTAAAAACATAAAAACAACAATTGAAATCATAATTGAAGAACCCATAAGAATTGATCAAAAACCCTAACTCAATTGGGAAAATTGAACCTTGAAAACCTTGAAGAAAGTTGAGGACCCATTGGAGGAAAGGGCTCCAAATGGTGAACACTATCATACCTCAACAAAGCCCACAAGAAATTGATGGTCTTCAATGGAGGATCCTAGATTTCTTCTTCCTTGAGAGTTGTGAGGGTTTTCATCGAGAGAGAAATATTTGAGAGAGGAGAAATTTGGGAATAAGTTAGAATGAGTGAAATTAGGCTTAGAAAATATATATAGGGTCTGGGTTAAGGGTATAACTAACTTAGATTAATAGTTAAACATTTAGGAAAAAGACCAAAAAACACTTAATTGAAAATTGTCGGGGGCAATCTACTGTCAAGACCTACGGTCCGTAGGTCAATCTATGGACCGTCCTTCAGAGACCTCAACTAGGGCTGAAAATTTGGCTAAGTCTGGAAGGGATCTACGGAACCTATATACGGGCCGTCAACTGGACGACGACCCATCCTGTTTCTTCATAGGTCGAGGTTCAAAATCTTAGAAATCCTGAAAGTCCACAGTGCCAACGACTGTTCCCACCTACGACCCGTCGTTCTACCTACGGTCCGTAGGTGACCTTCGTAGTCACTGGCACCAGGTTGAAAAACTGCATTTTCATTTCTTGGAAAGCTTTAGGGTATTATAGCTCCAAGTTCTTTAATTCACAATTCATCTTGAGCTTTGAGTTGCAATGTATGTGGGTATTCACTCATCGAGTCCATTCCTCCATGGGGTCCCCAAGGTTTTTAATTTCTTAATTCAATTTTAATTGATCAAGTTAGGGTTTCAATTCAATCTTTATGGGTTCTCTTCAATTATTATTTTATTGATTAATTCCTTTCTTCTAATGCATGAATTGAAGTAATTACATGTTTTTGAGTTGAATTAACATGAACCCATGCATGATGTATGATTTTCGATTCTGAACCGATGATGAAACTTATAAACTATGAAATATGAATTTATGAAGATATGCATATTTATATATATGAAATTGATGCGAATGATTTGAGGATGCTTGGAAAGGAAAGTATCAATGTTATTGTGAAAGGTTTTCTCACATGCTACTATGATCAAGATGGTGAAGGTATTTCTCACATATGGATTCACATTTATGAAAGATTTTCTCATCTATGTTGAATTATATATAAGGAGCTATTCATTATTTTAAAATTTAAGATGTGGATTGCTATTGATCATTGTCCTTCCTATGTTCTATTGATATTTGACTTTAATCTATCCCATCGGGATTTAGACTTAGCACCGAGAGGATTTGAGGTGTAGACTCAAATAGGGTAGTCTCTAGTAGCAACCTCTAGTCCCTAACTACCTGCCCCATTGAATTTTCTTAAATAACCTAGCTACTGGATCCACTTTAGCAAAAGATGATATGTACGGGTTCTACCTTGGCAAGTAGAATCTACTTCTTTCGGTATGAGGGATATACCAGATTCCATGATATAGCTCTTATGATCTTATTGTCGGTTAAAGCTAATATCCCACAAAATAAATATGTTTCTTTAAAAGATTTTTTATGTCTCTTATTCTAAATGCATTGACCATATCTTATGATTTATAACATTGTTGCTTGTTTAGGCTTTCAAATATACATATGTTGGTCATACGTTATATATTTAAAATCTTCATGCTATGATTTTTATTTATTCATATTGCCTCAAACTTAGTACACTCCATGTACTAATGCATACTTATACCTACATTGTCTCATTAATGTAGGGTCTGAAGCTCCTACCTCTCACACTCGTGGCTAGTAGATGATTCTACAGGATTCAAGAGTTGGTGAGTCCTCATGTTTCGAGGACCGATACACATTTACTTACTTTATGTATTTCTAGCTTCGAATGATGTACGTGGTGTATGAGTTACGTCCCAACCACTCCTTTTGATGTTTAGATGGCTTGTGTAGACTATGTTAGACTTTTTCTTTTTTCAAACTCCTTTATGATATGAGATTGTTACATTTGAAATCATTATTTCTATTATCTTGTATGATAAATGATAAGTGACTTGTTTAGGGCCTTTCGAGGTTTTATAAGCCATGTTACGCCTAAGGTATACTTTGGATTGTGAAAACCATGGAATTTAGAGCACAAGGTTTAGATAGGTCCTAGAATGTATCATAAACCACATCCAGTAAAATCATGTTCATGAGGGTGAAGCTCGATACATTTATGAATAAGAGGCTATAAGATGTTTAGGAAATTCCACTTCTTTCATCATTCTAAAGTCGTGCGATAGAGTGTAACTCTATATGTCTCTCCCCTAATCCTTATCTGATGCTTTTCAGGATATGGCCCGTTGAAGAGCATACATTAGAAGGAATGTGGGTGAGAATATGGAACAAGAAGCTCCTCAAGTTCCAGCTGACCCTTCTGCCGAAGAAGTTACCAATGCGGAGTTTTGAGCCACTTTCCAAGTGTTGGCTCAAGCTTTGATGGCTCAACCTAATAGAGAGGTTGTGGTCGTCGTGAATCCAAATGTGGGTAAAGCGACGGCAAGGATAAGGAACTTCGCTAGAATGAATCCTCCGGAATTCCATAGTTCTAAGGTTGATGAGGATCCTTAAGAGTTCATTGATGAGGTTTACAATATAGCGGGAACTATGGGAGTGAGTACGGCTTAGAAGGTAGAATTGTCCACTTATCTACTTAAGGGTGTTGCTCAAGTTTGGTTTAACCAATGGAAAAGTTAGAGGGCGGGTGATGCGGGTCCTCTTGATTGGGCAAAGCTTAAGGTTGCTTTTCTTAATCATTTCTTTCCTCTTGAAATGAGAGAAGTGAATGTACTTGAGTTCAATAACCTTCATCAAGAAAATATGAGTGTGAAGAAGTATGCCTTGAAGTTCACTTAATTGGCTAGGTATGCTCCAATTATGGTTGTGGATCCTAGGGCAAGGATGCGTAGGTTTGTGTCGAGTGTATCCGAATTGGTTGTCAAATAATGTCGTACTACTATGTTGATCCAGGAAATTTGATATTTCTCGTCTAATGATTCATGCTCACAAAATAGAAGAGGAGGATCTTAAGGAAAGGTCTAGGGAGGCAAAGCGAGTAAGTATTGGTGATGGTGACTTTTCACATTCAAGGTCCAATTGACATGGTCGTTCTAAATTCCAACAACGGTTCTCCGATCAAGGCTCCTCTAATGCTCCGGCCCTGAAGTTCAACAAAGATAGGGTGTCTAACCCTAATCCTCAAAGAGGAAATGGTGAAAATAGATCTTTATTTTCCGTATGCCAAAAGTATGGTAAGAGCTATTTGAGAAAATGCTTGATGGGTATGGATAATTGCTTTGGTTTTGATAAGAGTGGTCACCGCTTGAGAGATTGTCCATCTAGAATCGACAAGGGAAAGGATGGTAGGAAAGCTCCGTCTAGTGATTCAGGTTCAAGTGCTCCAAAGCAAAACCAATTCTATGCACTCCAAACTCGACATTATCAAGGGGGCTCTTCCAAAGTGGGTACCATTATGTTGAATATTTTTCATCTTGATGTTATGCTTTGCTTGATTCCGGTGCTACCTTGCCTTTTGTGATGACATATAGGGCTATGAGATTTGATGTTTCTCCAGCTGTGTTGTTATCATGTAGAGCTTGATATGATGGATTTTGATGTTATTATATGTATGGATTGGCTCCATTCTTGTTATGATTTTGTTGATTGTAGAACCCGAGTGGCTAAGTTTCAGTTTCAAAGCGAACCCGTCCTAGAGTGGAAAGGGGGATATTCTATGCCTAAGGGTAAGTTTAATTCTTGACTTAAATCTAGAAAAAATATTTCTAAGGGTTGTATATATCATCCTATTCGAATTAGGGATATAGATTCTGAAACCCGTACTCTTGAAGCGGTTCACATTGTAAATGAGTTTCAGGAAATGTTTCCCAATGATCTACCCGGTGTTCCTCCCGAAAGGGATATAGACTTCAGTATTGACCTTCTCTCGGATATGCCACCTATCTCTATTCCTCCTTACCATATGGCTCCAGAAGAACTTAAAGATCTAAAGGAGCAATTGAATGATTTGTTGAATAAGGGTTTCATCCGAATGAGTACCTCTCCATGGGGTGACCCAGTTTTGTTTGTTCGTAAAAAGAATGGTTCACTTCGCATGTGTATCGATTACCATCAATTAAACAAGGTTACCATTAAGAATAAGTGTCCTCTTCCAATGATTGATGATTTGCTTGATCAACTCCACAGAGTGAGTTTTTTCTCTAAAATTGACCTACGGTCAGGTTATCACCAATTAAGGGTGAAAGAGTGTGACATTCCAAAGATGGCTTTTTGAAATAGGTATGGTCATTATGAGTTTTTTGTGATGTCGTTTGGGTTGACTAATGCTCCATCCGCCTTCAGGGATTTGATGAATAGAGTTTTTAGACAATGTCTTGATATATGTGTGATTGATTTTATTGAAGATATCTTGATTTATTCTCGGAGTGAGGATGAGTATGCCGATCATTTAAGGATTGTGTTACAAATTCTTAAGGATCGCAGTCATATGCTAAGTTTAACAAGTGTGAGTTTTGGTTGAGGTCTGTTGCTTTCCTTGGCCATATTGTCTCCGGTGAAGGTAGTCAAGTCGATCCTAAGAAAACTGAAGTTGTTAACAGTTGGCTTAGACCTCTATCCCCTTTGGATATTCATAGCTTTTTGGGTTTAGCCGGATATTATAGAAGGTTTGTGAAAGGGTTTTCTTCTATTGCCTCTCCATTGACTGCATTGACCCAAAATAATATTAAGTTCCTATGGTCGAAAACATGTGAAAAGAGTTTTCAAGAGTTGAAAGATAGGCTTACCTCCACTCCGGTGTTGACTTTATTGGGAGGCTTGGATGGGTCTTTTGTTTATTGCGATGTTTCACGATTTTGATTAGGGTGTGTTCATAAGCAAAATGGAAAATTCGTTGATTATGCTTCAAGGCAACTTATGATTCATGAAAAGAGCCATCTTACCCATGATTTGGAACTAGCGGCGGTTTTCTTTTCCCTAAAGATTTTGAGGCATTATTTGTATGGTATCCATGTTGATGTCTTTACCGACCATAAAAGTTTGCAATATGTGTTCAAGAAAAAGTAACAGATCTTTGTCAAAGGAGGTGCCTAGAATTGTTAAAAGACTATGACATAAGTGTGCTATATCACCCAGGCAAGGCCAATCTGGTGGCCGATGCCTTTGAGTCAGTTGTCAATGAAGATGATAAGAAAGAATTGGTTCGTGATGTTCATAGATATGCCTGATTAGGTGTTCAGTTTTTGACTCTAATGAAGGTGGTGTAGTTGTTCATAACGGTTTGGAATCGTCTTTTGTATCGTATATGAAAGCTAAGCAAGATCTTGATTCGGTATTAGTTGGCTTGAAGAAGTTGGCTTCCAAAAAAGCCATTGAGGCTTTCTCCCAAGGGAAAGATGGTGTGCTTTGATATCAAGGTCATTCGTGTGTTCCCAATGGTGGTGATTTGAGAGAGAAAATTCTATTAGAGCCCATAGTTCTAGATATTCCATTCACTCGGGAGCCACAAAGATGAACCGTGACTTGCAAGAGGTCCATTGGTAGAATGAGATGAAGAAGGATATTGCGAAATTAATGGCTAAGTCTCCTAATTGTCAACAAGTAAAATTTGAGCATCAAAAGCCAAAAGGTTTGTCCCAATATATTAGTATTCCTACTGGGAAGTGGGAAGATTTAAATATGGACTTTATTGTTGGTTTACCCCGCACCCGGCGGAAACATGATTGGATTTGGGTTGTTGTGGATCATATGAAAAAATCAACTCATTTCATTCCCTTCAAGGTTTCTTAGTCGGTGGAAGATTATGCAAGGTTGTATCTAAGGGAGATGATTAGGTTGCATGGAGTGCCCCCATCCATTATCTCTGATCGTGGTACCCAATTTACTTCTAAATTTATGAAGTCTTTCCAAAAAGGCCTTGGTACCGGTGTCAAGCTTAGTATGACCTTTCATCCTCAAATCGATGGCAAGTGAAGTGTACTATCCAAACTTTGGAGGATATGCTGAGAGCTTGTGTGATTGACTTTAAGGGTAATAGGGAAGATCATTTGCCTTTGATTAAGTTTGCATAAAATAATAGTTATCATTCAAGCATTGTTATGGCTCCCTTTGAGGCTCTTTATTGTAGGAGGTGTAGACCTCCTATAGGTTGGTTTGAAGTTGGTAAGGTTGCCTTAATAGGTCCCGAATTAGTATATGAAGCCATGGAGAAAGTTTGGCTTATTATAGAAAGGTTAAAAATGGCTCAAAGTCGACAAAAATCCTATGTCGATATTAGATCAAGAGATCTTCAATTTGATGTTGATGATTGGGTTTACATGAAAATTTCACCTATGAAGGGTGTCATGAAGTTTGGTAAGAAAGGGAAGCTTAGTTCCCGTTATGTTGGTCTTAATCAAGTCTTGAGGGTTATTGGCAAGGTTACTTATAAACTTGATTTGCCTAATGATTTAGCATCGGTACATCTGATTTTCCATGTGTCTTCATTGAAGAAGTGTATCGGTGATCCGACATCAATTGTACCATTAGAAAATCTTGGTATAAAAGAAAGCCTTTCCTATGAAGAACTTTCGGTTGAGATGTTTGACCGGCAAGTTAGAAAGTCGAGGAACAAGGAAGTTGCATCCGTAAAGGTATTGTGGAGGAACCAAATGGTTGAGGGGCTACTTGGGACGCCTAGGCCGATATGATGTCCCCATATCCTCATCTCTTTTCCTTCGATCCTACTCATGCTTGAGGTATTTAGCGCCTCATGGTTTATTCTTGCGGATTCATGTGTCTTAGCCATTCTCATGTTTCCATATGCATGCATCTTTTATGAAATGATGCTTTAAAGTATATGTTAGCTTGGATTCAATTTTCTCTTTAACTATGTGCATTTATGTGATTGCATTCATGTGGGTTATTAAATCTCTTCCCTTACCCTCTTTGTCACGAACCAAAGTATACTCTTGGCGTAACATGGTGAATAGAACCCCGAAAGGCCCTACACAAGCCACTTAGACTACATCATTCAAGATAATAATAAAAAGGGTTCAAAAGAAACATTTCAACAAAAGTGGAAGTGTAACATATGTCTCAAAGCCATCTAATACATCATAAGAAAAGTGATTGGGATGTAACCCATACATCACATACAAAGTCGGAAACGAAAAGGACATAAAACAATAAAAGAGTCTCGGTCCTCGAATCATGAGGATTCACCAATCTTAAAATCCCATGAGGAATCCACTAGCCAAGAGTATGGATGGTAGGAACGTCGGACACTACACTCATGAGATAATGTAGGCACAAGTATGCGTTAGTACATGGATTGTACTACGTATGACGCAATATGTATGAACATAGGAATGTCAGCATGAATGACTTAAAATGAGTAGGCATGATCGTATTGAAATATTTGAAAGCTTTAAAGAAGAGATGACATGAAAATCATGAAACAATGGTCAAGTACATTAACATAAAGGACATAAGTAAAGCTTTGAAGAAAACATAATCATTTTGTGAGATCTTAAGTTTAACAGATAATAAGACCACGAGAGCTATATCATGAAATCAAGTATATCCCACATACCAAAAGAAAGGGAATTCACTTGCCAAGGTAGAATCCGTACATATCATTATTTGCTAAAGTGAATCCACTAGCTAGGCCATTTAAGGCAATCCTACGGGGGCACATAGTTAGGGAATAAAGGTTGCTACTAGAGACTACCCTATTTGAGCCTCCACCTCAAAGCTCTCTCAGTGCTAAGTCTAAATTCCAACGGAATAGATAAAAGTCAAATATCAATTTAACATAGGAAAACACAATGATCAATACAAATCCACATATTGCGAGATCAAAACAAAGAATAGCTCCTTAAACATAATTCAACATAGATGAGAAAACCCATTCACCAATGTCAATTAATATGTGAGAAATACCTTTCACAATCATAATCAATATAACACGTGAGAAATCCTTTCACAATAACATTGATAATTTCCTTTCAAAGCATCCCAAATCATATATGATAATTTCATAAAACATTCATATCTTCATAAATTTTTATTTCATTGGTTCATGAGTTCATCATAGATTCATAGTTGAAAAAACATGATTTAGTCATGGATCAATGCAATTACAACTAAATACCATGGTTTAACATCAATTCAGGCATTAGAAGACTTAATTAACCAAAATCCATCATAATTAGATGAAATCCACATGTATTGAATCGAAACCTTAATTTGGTCTATTGAAAAATTTAATTGGGAAATTAAAATCTTTGGAGGACCCATGGAGGGAAGGACTCCATGGGTGAATACACACATACATGCTATTCAAAGAACAAGGTGAATGGAGGATTGAAGACTTGAATGGAACCCTAGCTCTTCTTCTTCTTCCCTAGATTACAAGAATTTGGGGAAGATGAATTTGGTCATGTTTAGGGAATTTAGGAGGATGAATTGAAAGTAGGTATTTTGGGGGCTTAAAAGCTTTATATAAGACTTAGGATAGTAGGCAAAATAACATTGTATTCTTTTAAGACAATTAGGAAAAGACCCAAAAGACCTTTTTTAAAATAACTGTCGTGCCTCATGTACGATCTGGACCTACGGTCCGAAGGTCCTTCTACAGGCCATACTGATCAACCGTAGATATGTTTAGAAAGTATTATTTGGACCAACCTTTAATGGAACCCATGTACGGCTCGTAGGTCTTCCTAAGGTCCGTACTTGCCAACCGTATAAAACAATTTTGACCCTCAAAATTTAACTAGGTCTGGGACTCGCCTACAAGAGCTATCTACGACTCATACAATGGTTGATGGACTGTCCTAGTAAACTATAAAAAGGGTACTGGGACTTGATCTTAGAAAATATTTTTCCCACTTCCTACGATTGCCATCTACGGCCCAAGAAGCTTCTACGGTCCGTAGGTGTGAACCGTAGACATAGCTTGCAACCCAAAAATTTACTCTCTCCCTTTTCCAAATTCTGAGGTGTTATAATATCTCGCCCTTGGGAACATTCGTCCTCAAATGGGACTCAAGGCAATACAAAAAGGGTAGGGGAGTAAATCTAACAGCCCAATAAGAATGCAACTTCATCAACAACATAATCAAGGAGGAACATCAACTCCAAGCTAAAACATATTCCAAAATATCATTTCATAAGGTATACATGCAAATCATACTTAAATGCACATAATCATGAAAAAATCAATCAAAGTCAAATAAAAATATCAAAAGTATGTTTTCATGAGCATGTGTGCATAATGAAACATGACAATGACCAAGACATATGAAACCAAAAGGATGAACCATACGGGCTAAATACATGTAGCTAAAATAAAATCAGAGGGAAGGAGATGGGAATAATGGGACATCGTATCGGCCTCGGCCTCCCAAGTAGCACCCTCAGCTTTTGATTCCTCCATAAGACCTTTACGGATGCAACTTCTGTATTCCTCAATTTATTAACTTTCCGGCTCAAAATCTCAATCGGGACTTCTACATAAGAAAGGCTCTCCTTTATACCAAGACTCTCCGATGGTACAATAGATGTCGGATCCCCAACACATTTCTTCAACAAAGAGACATGGAAAACCGGATACACCGATGCTAAGTCATTAAGCAAATCAAGTTCATAAGCAACCTTACCAATACTCCTCAAAACCTGATATAAGCCCACATAATAGGGACTAAGCTTCCCTTTCTTTCCAAACCTCGTTACACCCTTCATGGGTGAAATTTTCAAATAGACCCAATTGTCTTCATCAAACTCATGGTCCCTCTTTCAAACATCGGCATACATAGCCTCATGTACCAACTCAAGACCTATCAAAGTAACCTCACCTACTTCAAACCAACCTATACGAGATCTACACCTCCTACTATAAAGAGCCTCCAATGGAGCCATACCAATGCTTGCATGATAGCTATATTATAGGCAATCTCAATCAAAGGCAAATGATCATTCCAATTACCCTTGAAGTCAATCACACAAGCTCTCAACATATCTTCCAAAGTCTAAATAGTATGCTCCGCTTTCCCATTGG
This sequence comes from Solanum appendiculatum, assembly GCA_018342035.1. Classification (NCBI taxonomy): domain Eukaryota; kingdom Viridiplantae; phylum Streptophyta; class Magnoliopsida; order Solanales; family Solanaceae; genus Solanum; species Solanum appendiculatum. The sequence continues at coordinate 1,184,754 of JAGDQO010000110.1, forward strand.
TTTGACGATGAAAAGCCGCATTAAGCTTAACACGAGTACCAAGACCTTTTTGGAAAGATTTCCAAATTTTAGAAGTAAATTGGGTACCACGATCAGAGATAATGGATAGGGGAACTCCGTGCAACCTAACCATATCCCTTAGATATAACTTAGAAAAATCTTCCATTCCACCGAATAAGAAACCTTGACAGGAATCTAATGAGCCGAGTTCGTCATATGATCCATAATAACCCAAATGGAGTCATTTTGCTGCTGGGTGCGAGGTAAACCAACAATGAAGTCCATGTTCAAATCTTCCCATTTCTAGGTAGGGATACTAATATCTTGGGACAAACCTCCCAACTTTTGATGCTCGACTTTCACTTGTTTACAATTAGGAAACTTAGCCACAAATTCTGCGATATCATTCTTCATCCCATTCGACCAATAGACCTCTCACAAGTCATAGTACATCTTGGTGGCTCTCGGGTGAATGGAATATCAAGAACTATGGGCTTCCAACAAAATCTGCTTCCTCAAATCATCAACGTTCGGAACACACAAACGACCTTGATACCGAAGCATACCTTCTCCCCCTTGGTAGAAAGCCTCAACGGACTTCTTAAGCACCGCTTCCTTCAATTCCACCAAAATCAGATCAAGACCTTGCTTGGCTTTCACATCCGACATAAATGACGATTCTAAACCATCACGAACCATTACAAAACTTTTATTAGAATCAACCAACCGAACACCCAATCGAGCCAATCTATGAACATTACGAACCAACTCATTTTTATCATCCTGAACATGAGCAACACAACCCATTGATAGCCGACCAAGAGCATTTGCCACCACTTCGCCTTGCCAGGGTGGTAGAGGACAGTCATTTCATAATCTTTTAGTAACTCAAACCACTTCTTGGGGTGAAGATTTAGATCCTTTTGCTTGAACACATATTTCAAAATCTTATGGTCTGTAAAGACATCAACATGAACACCATATAAGTAATGCCTCCAAATCTTCATGGCAAAAACAACCGTTGCTAGCTTTAAATCATGGGTAGGATAGTTCTTTTCACGGATTTTGATTTGTTTTGAAGCATAAGCAATAACCTTCCCATTTTTCATAAGGAGACAGCCTAGTCCAAACCTTGAAGCATCACAATAAACCAGAAACCCATTTGACCCTTTCGGTAAGGTCTACACCGTAGTGGAGGTAAGTTTTTCTTTCAATTCTTGGAAACTCTTCTCACACGCTTCAGACCATGCGAACTTAACTTTCTTTTGGGTCAGTGCCGTCAAAAGAGAGGCAATCAAATAAAACCCTTCCACAAATCTTTTATAATAACCAGCCAAACCTAAGAAACTTTAAATATCCAAAGGGGATAGAGGTCTAGGCCAACTCTTAACCACATCAATTTTCTTAGGATCTACCTCAATACCCTTACCGAAAACAATGTGACTAAGAAAAGCTATGGATCTAAACAAAAACACGCATTTAATAAACTTTGCCAAGAGTTGTTTGTCCTTGAAGACTTGCAACACAATCCTTAAATGATCGGTGTTCTCATCTTCACTCCGTGAGTAAATCAAAATGTCATTGATAAACACAATCATGAACATGTCAAAATGTTATCTAAACACTCTATTAATCACGTCCATAAATGTGGCCGGAGCATTAGTCAACCATACAACATTATCAAAAACTCGTAATGACCATACCGAGATATAAAAGTTGTCTTTGGAATGTCATCTTCGTTCATCTTCAATTAGTGATAACCCGATCGGAGGTCAATCTTGGAGGAGTAACTTGCTCCTTGGAGTTGATCAAACAAATCATCTATCCTTGGAAGAGGATACTTATTCTTGATGGTAACCTTGTTCAACTGATGGTAGTCAATACACATGTGAAGTGAACCATCCATCTTACAAACAAACAAAACTGGAGCACCCCATGGAGAGATACTCGATCGGATGAAACCTTTATCCAACAATTCTTTCAATTGCTCCTTTAATTACTTAGGTTCTGCCGGAGCCATACGGTAAGGAGAAATATAGATAGGTTGCATATCATGAAGAAGGTCAATATCAAAGTCTATTTCATTTTTAGGAGGAATACCGGGTAGATCATCAAGAAACACTTCCAAAAATTCATTAACAACGGGGACCGATTCAAAGATATGGGTTTCAAAATTCGTATCCCTAACCCGAACGAGATGTATATGCGACCCTTAGAAATCATCTTTCTAGCCTTAAGACAATAAATAGATCACTGACCCTTAGGCATAGAATTCTCCCCCTTCCCCTCTAGGACGGGCTCATTTGGAAATTGAAACTTGACCACTCGATCCTATGATCAATAGAAGCATAGCAAGAATGGAGTCAATCCATACCAAGAATAACATCGAAATCTACCCTATCAAGTTCTACAAGGTCAACATGAGTGACTCTATGGGATAAGGAGACGAGACAATTTCTATAGACCCTTTTAGCTACAACAGATTCACCAATAGGAGTAGAGACAGATAAAGGGTCTAACAACATATCCATAAGAACATCAAACCTCTTAGACACATATGGCATCACAAAAAACAAGGTAGTACCGGGATCAAGCAAAGCACAAATATCAATATGAAAAACTTTCAACATACCAATAACCACATCGAGAGAGCCCTCTTGATCATGATGAGTTTCAAGTGCATAGAACCGGTTTTGCTTTGGAGCACTTGAACCCATATCACTAGGCGGAGCTTGCCTACCATCCATTCCCTTTTCAGGTCTAGATGGGAAATCTCTCAAGTGGTGACCACTCTTGCCACAACCAAAACAATTATTCAAGCCTATCAAGCATTTTCCTGGATGACTCTTGTCACACTTTTTGTATGGGGAACCGAAGATCCATTTCCACCACTATTTCCTCGTTGAGGTTTAGAGTTAGACACCCATATCTTTGTTGAACTTAGGAGCTAGACTGTTGGAGGAACCTTGACCGAAAAACCATTGTCGGGATCTAGAATGACCATGTCCATCGGACCTTGAGTGTGAAAATTCACCATCACCAGTCATTGCCCTATTTGTCTCCCTAGACTTTTTCTTAAGCTTTTTTTCTTCAATTTGTTGAGCATGCATCATTAGGCAAGAAATTTCCATTTCCTTGATGAGCATGGGGACACGACATTCCTTAACCACCATTTCGGACACACCTAAAACAAATTTGCTCATCCTTGCCCTAGGATCGGCAACCATAGTAGGAGCATATCTAGAAAATTGGATGAACTTCAAGGCATACCCCTTCACACTCATATTTCCTTGATGAAAGATAAGGAATTCAAGTACCTTTGCCTCACTCATTTCAAGAGGAAAGATCTATCAAGGAAAGCAACCTTAAACATTTCCCAATCAAGAGGACCAGCATCAACTGCCCTCTTTTTCTTCCATTGGTTGAACCAAACTTGAGCAACACCCTTAAGTTGATAAGCGGCCAATTCTGCCTTTTCCACCGGCGTCGCTCCCATAATCATCAAATCCTTGTACTCCTCATCAATGAACTGTTGAGGATCTTTCTCAACCTTGAAACCATAAAACTCTAGGGAAGTCATTCTAGTGAAGTCCCTTACTCTAGTTGCCATCATACCCATATTGAGGTTCACGGGTACCACAGCATTCCTATTGGGTTGAGCCAACACTTGAAAAGAAGCCCTAAACTCCACATTAGTCACTTGTTGGCCAAAGGGTTGATCGGAGCTTGAGGAGCTTATTGTCCCACATTCTCTCCCACATTACATCTGACGTATTCTCTTTGAGAGGCCATATTCTGAAAAGCATTGGATAGGGATAAGGAGAGAGACATATAGAGTTACACTTTATCGCATGAATTTAGAGTAACGAAAGAAATGGAGTTTCCTAAATATCTTATTGTCTCTTATTCAAAAATGTGGCACGCTTCACAGTTATGAATAAGACTCTACTCAACGTGGTTTATGAGACATCCTAGGACCTTTCTAAACCTTGTGCTCTAAATACCAAGTTTGTCATGACCCAAAGTATACCCTAGGCGTAATATAGCGTACAGAACCCCGAGAGGCTCCACATAAGAGACTTAGCATAAAGCATTCAAGATAATATAATAAAGAGTTCAAAAGAAACATTTCAAAAAAAGCGGAAGTCTAACATAAGTCTCGAAGCCATCTAATACATCATAATGAAAGTGATTGGGATGTAACCCATACATCACAACAAAGTCAGAAATGAAAAGGACATAAAACAGTAAAAGAGTCTTGGTCCTCAGATCATGAGGAGTCACAAATCTTCAAAGCCTATGAGGAATCCACTAGCCACGAGTATGGGAGGTAGGAACGTCGGACTCTACACTCATGAGATAATGTAGGCACAAGTATGTGTTAGTACATGAAATGTACTAAGTATGAGGCAATATTCATGAACATATGCATGTTAGCATGAATGACTTAATATGAATAGGCATGATCGTATTGAAATATTTGAAAGCTTTAAAGAAGAGATGACATGAAAATCATGAAATCATGGTCAAGTGCATTAACAAAAACTACATAAGTAAAGCTTTGAAGAAAACATAATCATTTTGATGGATCTTAGCTTTAACAAACAATAAGACCATGAAAGCTATATCATGAAATCCGGTATATCCCTCATATTGAAAGAAAGGGAATCTACTTGCCAAGGTAGAATCCGTAGATATAATCATTTTCTAAAGTGGATCCACTAGCTAGATCATTTAAGACAATCCTACAGGGTCACATAGTTAGGGACTAAGGGTTGCTACTAGAGACTATCCTATTTGAGTCTCTACTTTCACGGCCTCTCGGTGCTAAGTCTAATTCCCAACGGAATAAATAAAAGTCAAATATCAATTTAACATAGGGAAAGGCAATGATCAATACCAATCCACATATTGTAACATCAAAACATAGAATAGTTCCTTAAACATAATACAACATAGATGAGAAAAACCTTTCACCAATGTGAATTCATTTGTGAGAAATACCTTTCACAATCATGATCAAAATAACTTGTGAGAAAACCTTTCATAATGACATTGATACTTTCCTTTCAAAGCTTCCCCAAATCATTTACAATAATTTCATAAAACATGCATATCTTCATAAAATGATAATTCATAGGTCCATGAGTTCATCATAGATTCATAGTTGAAAAACATGATTTAGGCATGGGTCAATGCAATTTCAACTAAATACCATAGTATTAACGTCAATTCATACATTAGAAGACTTAATTAACCATAATCAATCATAATTATATGAAACCCACATTCATTGAAATGAAATCCTAATTTGGTCAATTGAAAAATTGAATTGGGAAATTGAAATCTTTGGGGGACCCCATGGAGGGAAGGACTCCATAAGTGAATACACACATAACTTGATATCAAAAGCCCATGATGAATAGAGGATTTGAGACTTGAATGGAACCCTAGCTCTTCTTCTTCTCCCTTAGATTGAGAGAATCTGGGGAAGATGAATCTGGTCAACTTTAGGGAGTTTAGGAGGATGAATTGAAAGTGGCTGATTTTGGTGTTTAAAAGCTTTATATAGGGCTTATTGTAGTAGACAAAACGACATAGTATTGGTTGAAAATAATTAGGAAAAACACAAAAGCCCTTTTTAAAATAATTGTCGAGACTCATCTACGGTCTGGACCTACGTATGTAGGTCCTCCTACGGACCGTACTGGTCAATTGTAGATAAGTTCAAAAACTATTATTTGAACCAACCTTTGATGGAACCCATGTACGGCTCGTAGGTCTTCCTATGGTCTGTACATGCCAAACGTAGAAACCCACCTTGACCATCAAAATTTAACCAGATCTGGAACTCACCTACGAGACCTTTCTACGACTAGTACAATGATTGACGGACCGTCATGGCGAACCATAAAAAAGGGTACTGGAACTTGATTTTAGAAAAAAAAAATTCCTACTTCGTACAGTTGCCATATACGGCTCATAGAAGCTTCTACGGTCCGTAGGTGGGAACCATAGACACAACCTGTAACCCAAAAAATTATTTTCTCCCTTTTCCAAATTCCGAGGTGTTACACTCTTTGTGTTGCCTTTAATTCCATTCAAGGAAGAATGTTCCCAAGGAGGAGATGATATAACACCTCGGATTAAAAAAAGGGAAAACATTACATAAATTGCAGCTACTACTTCAAGTCTACGAGAGTAGTCTAAGATTCGTATAACTTTCTACGGGTCTGTAATACGCCAAATTCGAAAGGGTGGAAAATTTCTGATTTTTGGGTTGATTCTAGTAACGACGGAGGACACCTACGGACCATAGGTTGACTTACGGCCTGTAGGTGGGAACTGTGAGTGGCAGGCTAATGATCTCAAAATGTCAAGTTGCATAACCTAAACGACGGCTTTCCAGGATGGCCCATCGATCTCGATACGAGCCATAGGTAGGGACCCATCATTGCAATGTCAAAGTTAACAGTCTTTGAACCAAACGACGGTTGACCAGGACGGTCCGTGGTAGGACGTACGAACCGTAGGTCAAGCCATCGATAGGGTCTGACAGTTAATTTTAAGAATGGCTTTTGGTCTTTTCACCCAATCACTTAATTATCAACTAAGGTCGGTTCCTTACTATTCCTAGCACTACATAAGCCTTTTTAATCCAAATATTTGCCCTTCCAAATCACTTTACAAGTTTCCCCAAACTCTTCTCCCTCAAATATTTCTCTCTCTAGAAGTTAGACGAAAGAGAAGAAGAGGGCAAGTTAGGGTTCAAGAAATCAAGTTTTCATCTTCAATTGCTTAAGGAAATTGAACTCTAAGATATAATAGTCGTCATCCATGGAGCCCTTTCCTCCATGGAATCCATAAAATCTTTAATTTTCAAGTGAGAAATTCCCAATTAGAATTAAGGGTTTTCTTCCATGTCATGGGTTCTTTGCAAGGTTGCTTCAATTGATTGTTTTATGAACTTTGAAGTATAAATTGAGTTGAATTTCATAAATTTAGATGAATCCCCATGAACTCATGCCCTTTTTCCCCAATTTAAAAATTATGAATGTGTTGATGAGTTGAATTGTGAAGACATGAATTTCATGAAGTCTATATGAACCTATGTATGAATTATGATTCCTAAGCTAAGACTTTTCATGATGATATTATGAATGAACTAAGGATGGTTTTATGAAAGTAAGCATGTTCAATAAAAAACTATGATTTTCCTCTATTATGTGGGTTCCTTCAATTATGATCACATTGCCTTGTTTATGGTTTTCTAAGCATGAGTTTACATTCAATTGCCTGATTTAAGAGGAATTCTCATGAACCCATGTGAACTCTATGATTTGTAAGTTATGAGCATGATGAACTATGTAAAGATGAAGTTTATGAAATCATGCATGTCTTTTATGAAGCTAATGATGAATAAAGGGTGCTTTGAGATTGAAGCATCAAAGTTTATGATATGTCGATGTTGTTGTTGAGTTGTGAAAGGAATTCCCATATATTACTCAACCCATGAATGTGAAAGGTTTTCTCACATGTAATGATTCATAACATTTTGAAAGGCTTGCTCAACTAAACTTGAATCGATGATTAAGGAGTTATTCTAATGATGGGACAAGAGGCGATCACCCATGTCTACTAATAATGAACTTATGACTAATGATAGACAAGAGGCGATTACCCATGTCTACTTATGATAATTGAACTATGTCTAATCCGTGGGAATTATGCTTAGCACCGAGTGGACAAGTGGTAATTGCCCATGTCCCATAAACTATGTGCCATCATAGGATGATGGTCTATGATATACACTAGCTAGTGGATCCACGTAAGCTATATGTTAAGTAATGGGTTCTACCTTGGCAAGTAGGATGGCCCTATCGGTGTGGGGTTAGACACCTGATTCCATGTTGATAGCTCACAAGGTCTTATATGTCGGTTAAGGCTACTTCCCACAAACAAAGAACTAAAGTGCTTTCAAGATATTCCTCAAGTGATGTAAAGATGTTTAGCTTGCTTTACCATGGTTTATGACTTATGTTTCTAACCTTTTTCATGATTTAGCTTGGTCATTGAATGCCACGAAAATGTCCCGTTTTAGCATATTTAAATGATTTTGTGCATTACTATCAGACTTAGTACATTCCTCGTACTAACGCATAATTTTTCCTACATTGTCTCATAATGTAGGGCTTGGCGATTCTCAATCAATTCGTGGCTAGAGCTTAGTTGAAGGCTTTCGGAAGACTTGGTGAGTCCTCATGCATTCGAGTACATAGCCTTATTGTTCTTACTTTTATGTTCCTTTTCTTTGACATTGTATTGGGTTACGTCCCAAACTTTATTTCTCATTCTTATGTTAGATTGGCTTTGAGACATTTGATGTAGACTTCGCTACTTTCTTAAAAGCTTTGATATGAAATTGTCTTTTCAACTCTTAAATCTCTATGATCTTGTATGTATGTTAAGTGGCTAGCATGAGGCCTTTTGGGGTCTTGTACGCAATGTCATGTCTAGGGGGTACTCTAGATCCTTACAGGGTCATAGACCAGTCTCATAGAAACAAGCAAAATAATTTTTGAAAAATCAAGTTTAAGTATCTTTTCTACAATTGAACAAGATGGCTCATCAAATGATCTGTGAGTCGTAGATGGGTATCATCGGTAGGTTCCTGACTTGGTTGAATTTTAAGGCCAAATTTGATTTCTACGGTTAGGGTCTACCATCTGTAGGAAGTCCTACGAGTCCTAAACAAGTTTCGTGAAAAGTTGGTCTAAGTTAAAGGCTTCAAAAGTTTTCTGCGGTTGGTCAGGACGGTCCATAGAAAGTCATACAGACCGTAGGTTCAAACCATAAGAAGTTGCGGCAATTAAATTTTCAAGGGCTTTTGGTTCTTTTCCTAATAGTTTTAATCCTATGCTATGTCATTTTGGCCTTCATCCTACGCCCTATATAAAGGCTTTAAGTCCTAAATCTACCCATTTTAAACCCATTCTCTTAATTCCCCAAAACCTAACAAAATTCATTCTCCCAAATTCCCTCTCAAACTAAGGAAGAAGAAGAATCTAGGGTTTGCTTCAGGGTCTTTAATTCACCATTCATCTTGGGCTTTTGAATAGCAAGGTATGTGGGTATTCACTCATGGATTCCATTCCTCCACGGGGTTCCCAAGGTTTTCAATTTCAATTGATCAAGTTTGGGTTTCAATTCAATCTTCATGGGTTCTCTTTAATTATGGTTTTATTGATTAATACCTATCTTCCTATGCATGAATTGAAGTAATTACATAATTTTGAGTTGAATTCACATGAACCCACGCATGATCCATGATTTTAGATTATGAACCCATGATGAAAGTGTAACACCTCAGTTTTCGAAAGAGAAGTTTTTTTTAGGTTTCGGCTCATAGTCACTTTCTACGGATGCACTCTACGGGTCGTAGACCAGTTGACGGACCGTAGAATGCATTTGTAGAAAGAGGGTAAAATGGTTTGAGAATTAAGTCTCTGAAGTCGAGTCTACGGGCTAATAGGATGGACCTTAGGTCTTTCCACAGACCGTAGAAAGGTCCCGTCAAGTGTTCCAGGCTTAGTCAAATTTTTTAGGGTCAAGTTGGGTTCTACGGGTTGGACCTACAGACTGTAGAATGGTCTACGGGCCGTAGATCGAAGTCGTAGAAAGTGTCCTGATTTTTGGGTTTCTGAAGTTTTCTACGGTTCAACAGGACGGTCTGTAGGAACTCTTACGAAACTTAGGTTGGAACCGTAGACTTCATTCGGCAGTTATTTTCCAGGGGTTTTTGTGTCTTTTCCCAATTCTTTCAAGTTTTTTTAATGCAACTTTGTCTCTAAATTGACCCACTTTATAAGTCTTTTATCCCAAATTTCCCTTCAATATTCTCTTTCTCAAATTCCCCAACTTCCCAAATATTTCTCTCTCTAGAAAAGTTCTCTCAATTCTCAAGGAAGAAGAAGGGCTAGGGTCCTCCATTGAAGGTCATTGATTTCTAGAAAATTCTTGTGGGCTTTGTTGAGGTATGTTAGCATTCACCATTTGGAGCCCTTTCCTCAAATGGGTCCCTAGTTTTCTTCAATTTATAAGGTTCAACTTCCCCCAAATTTAGTTAGGGTTTTTATCAATTCTTATGGGCTCTTCAATTATGATTTCAATTGTTGATTTTATGATTAGTAGTGCACGATCTAGTGTGATAAAGTAACTTAGTGGACGATTTAGCGTGATTTATATGATTTGATGTAGAAATTATATTAACCCATGCATAAGCCATGATTCCTAGTTATGAATTCATGATGAAGTATGATCTATACATTTATGAACTTCTGTAATTGATGAAAATATGAATAATTCTAGTTTATTGCATGATTCAAAGATGAATTGATTGTACCCATACTAGATAATGATTTATGAACATGTGAGTAGCTTGCATAAGAGATGCATGTATACGAATAGCTTGCATTAGAGATGCATGTTTAATGAGAATTATGCTTATAATTGCTAGGGTGCATATAGATGATGGCATCCATGAGTTGTGAAAAGGTTTTCTTCGCAATAAGCTAAGAGTATGAATGTGAAAGGTTTTCTCACATAAATTAGGGTTCATATGGTTCAAAGGCTTTCTCACCTATGAATCTATTAGGAGATATTCTAATGACGTAAACTTTGGCAAGCCCATGGTAGTTGAAATGTCTTGATATGATCTTAGCTTTGATTTGGTAACCCTAGATGTACCTTTTCCTTGGTTAAAATATGAATAAGATTAATTGACTATTCCTTTGAATTTTACTCAGCACCAAGCGGCCTTTTGGGAGGAAGGTTTTCATTTAGTGTCCATGGACCTTTAGTAGCCATCCCTAAGACCCGTAAATACGTGCCTCGTAGGTTTTGTCTCAGATAGACACATAGCTAGTGGATCCACGTAAGCTACAAATTTATGGCCCTTACCTTGGTAAGTAGGACACCCCTTCTGGTGATGTGGGGTAGACATCACTGCCCTTTTCGTTGTGGGGCAGACACTAGATTCCATGTTATAGCTCCCAGGGTCTATGTCGGATGTAAAATCCCATAATAAAGAACTTGGGTACTAGAAGTATCTCACGAGAAAAGACTTATGATGTGACTACCTCTCATTGACCAAGTTTATGCATCGAGTTTCTAACCCTTTTATAACATAATTAAGTTGGTCATTGCATGCTCACGATGATAGCTCCCTAGTATGATTTCCTATATGAACGCATCCCATTGGCATGATTTATGTGATTATATGCATTTTCTTCATACATAGTACATTCCATGTCCTAATACATACTTGTGCGTACATTCTCTTATAATGTAGGGTCAGATAGTCATCCTTCACACTCTCGTGGTTAGTTCCTTTTAGAGTTTGAGCTATCAGCCTTGGTGAGTCCTCATGCATTTGGGGACTAAGAGACTTTATTGTTTTTCTTTACTTTCAGTTTCAGACTTGCATATGATGTACGGGTTACGTCCCGATCATTCTATTGTATTAGATGGCTTTTGAGACATAGTCAAGACTTCTGTTTGTAAACTCTTACTTTTATGAAATTGCCTATTATTTTCCTCATTTTCATCTTTACCTTATGTATATGTATGCTAAGTGGCTTGTGTGTGGTCTCTCGGGATCATATGCACCATGTCACACCAAGGGGGTACTTTGGGTCGTGACAAACTTGGTATTCAGAGTACAAGGCTTAGAAAGGTCCTAGAATGTCTGAAAGTCACGTCTAGTAGAGTCTTGTTCACAAGTGTGAAGTGCGCCACATTTATGAATAAGAGACGACAAGATGTTAGGAAATTCCACTTCTTTCATATTCTAGAATCGTGCTTTAGAGTTTAACTCTATATGTTCCTCTCCTAATCCATGTCCTACGCTTTTTAGGATATGGCACCTAGAAGAGCTTTTGTAAGGAGGAACACAAATGAGAATGTGGAGCAAGAGGCTAACCAAGTTCCGTCCTCTCCTTTGGCCGAAGAGATTACTAATGCGGAGTTCCGAGCCGCTTTGCACGCTTTGGCCCAAGCCATGACGGCCCAAGCCAATAGAGAAGTTGTGGTCCCCGTGAACCCACATGTGGGTATGAAAGCGGAAAGGGTGAGAGATTTTCCAAGGATGAACCCTCTGAGATTCCATGTCTCCAAGGTGGAGGAGGATCCACAATAGTTCATTGAAAAGGTTTACAAGATTTTGATGATTATGGGAGTCACGCCGAAAGAGAAAGCGGAGTTGGCCGCCTACCAATTGAAGGGTGTGGCCCAAGTGTGGTTTAACCAATAGAAAAGTGAGAGGGCTAGAGCTGCGGGTCCTCTTGAACGGGAGAAATTTAAGGAAGCTTTTCTTGATCGATTATTTCCTATTGTGATGAGAGAGGCTAAGGTCCTTGAGTTCATTAACCTGAACCAAGGTGGGACGAGTGTCAAAGAATATGCATTGAAGTTCACTGAATTGTCAAAATATGTGCCTTCCTTGGTGGCCGATTCAAGGGCCAAAATGAGTAAGTTTGTGTCGGGGGTGTCCGACTTGGTGTTCAAGGAGTGTAGGACTGCCATGCTTATTAAAGAAACGGATATTTTGTGGTTGATGGTACATGCACAACAAATCAAAGAAGAGAAGCTAAAGGAGAGGTCCAAAGTGGCAAAGAGGGCTAGGACCGGTGATGGTGACTTCTCAAACCAAAGGACCGGAGGACATGAACGTTCTATGTTTCGGCAAAGGTTTTGAACCATAGGTCTTCAGATGCTCCTATGCCTAAGTTTGACAATAATAGAGTGTCTAACCCTAAGCCTCAAGGAGGCAATGGTGGTGGTGATAGGACTCTGATTCCCCCATGTCAAAAGTGTGGGAGGAAGCATGAGGGGAGATGCTTAGCCGGATCGGATGGTTGCTTCACTAATGGAAAGAGTGGTCACAAAATGAGGGATTGTCCAATGAATCTTACAAAGGGGAAAGATGGTAAACAAGGTGCTCCTACTGGTTTGGGTTCTAGTCTCCCAAACATAACTGATTTTATGCACTCCAAACTCGCCAAGGGCAAGAAGGTTCGCCTGATGTGGTTATGGGTAAGTTGAAATTATTCCATCTTGATGTGTATGCCTTACTTGATCCAGGTGCTACCTTATCTTTTGTGACACCATATGTAGCTATGAGATTTGATATTTCCCCGGATGTGTTGATAGACCCCTTTTGTGTCTCTACTCCTATTGGTGATTCTGTTGTGGCCAAAAGAGTTTATAGGAAGTGTCCCGATTCCGAGGATAGATGATTTGTTTGACCAACTTCAAGGTGCTAGTTTCTTCTCTAAGATTGATCTCCGGTCGGGTTATAACCAATTGAGGGTGAGAGATTGTGATATTCCAAAGACGGCTTTTCGAACTAGATATGGCCATTATGAGTTTGTGGTTATGTTGTTTGGGTTGACTAAGTCTCTGGCTGCCTTTATGTATTTGATGAATAGGGTGTTTAGACAATACCTTGATATGTTCGTTATTGTATTCATTGATAATATTTTGATTTACTCTCGAAGTGAGGAAGAGCATGCCGATCATTTGAGGATTGTATTGCAAACTCTTAGGGATCGTAAATTATATGCTAAGTTCAATAAATGTGAGTTTTGGTTGAGATTTGTGGCTTTCCTTGGTCACATTGTGTCCAGTCAGGGTATTGAGATAGATCCTAAGAAGACGGATGTGGTTCGAAATTGGCCGAGACCTTTGTCTCCTTCGAATATTCGCAGTTTCCTCGGACTGGTCGGATACTATAGGAGGTTTGTGGAAAGATTTTCTTGTATTGCCTCACCATTGACCTCGTTGACTCAAAAGAAGACTAAGTTTATATGGTTGGAGGCTTGTGAAAAGAGCTTTCAAGAATTGTAAGGATAGGCTTACTTCTGCTCCAATATTGACATTGCCAGAAGGTTTCGATGGCTTCGTGGTTTACTATGATGCTTCAAGGGTTGGCTTAGGGTGTGTTCTTATGCAAAATGGGAAGGTGATTCCTTATGCTTCAAGGCAACTAAATATTCATGAAAAGAATTAACCTACCCATGATTTGGAAGTCACGACGGTTGTCTTTTCTCTAAAGATTTGGAGGCACTATTTGTATGGTGTCCACGTTGATGTATTTACCGACCACAAAAGTTTGTAATACGTGTTCAAGCAGAAGGATCTAAACCTTCGACAACATAGATGGCTAGAGCTCTTGAAGTATTATGACATGAGTGTCCTCTATCATCCGGGCAAAGCTAACGTGGTGGCCAATGCATTGAGTCGATTGTCAATGAATAGTGTTGCACATATAGAAGATGATAAGAAGGAATTGGTTTGGGATGTTCATAGACTAGATCGGCTAGGTGTTCGGTTGGTTGACTCCGATGAGGGAGGTGTGATTTTCCAAAATGGGTCGGAATCGTCCTTTGTGGTAGACGTTAAGGCCAAGCAAGCACTTGATCCAATACTAGTTGAATTGAAAGAAGCGGTTCTAAAGAAGGGCAATGAGGCTTTCTCCCAAGGGGGAGATGGTGTCCTTAGATATCAAGGCCGTTTGTGTGTGCCTAATGTTGATGGCCTAAGAGAGTGAATTCTAGAAGAAGCTCATGGTGCCCGATATTCTATTCATCCGGGCACTACCAAGATGTACCGCGATTTGCAGGAAGTCTATTAGTGGAATGGAATGAAGAAAGATATTGCAGAATTTGTGGCTAAGTGCCCAAATTGTCAACAAGTTAAGGTTGAACATCAAAGGCCGGTAGGCTTATCCCAAGATATAGCCATTCCTACTTGGAAGTGGGAAGATGTTAATATGGGCTTCATAGTGGGTTTACCCCGTACTCGCCGGCAACATGATTCTACCCTTTCACTTTGCAATTTTGGAATTCTTTCCAAAAGGATCTTGGTACCAAGGTTAAGCTTAGCACAGCTTTTCATCCCCAAACTGATGGGCAGGCGGAGTGTACTATCCAAACCTTAGAGGATATGCGAAGAGCTTGTGTGATTGATTTCAAGGGTAATTGGGATGATCATTTGCCGTTGATTGAGTTTGCCTACAATGTAGTTACCACGCAAGTATTGGTATGGCTTCATTTAAGGCTCACTATGGTAGGACATGTAGGTCTCCTATAGGTTTGTTTGAGGTGGGTGAAGTTACTTTGATGGGTCCCGAATTAGTGCATGAGGCTATGGAGAAAGTTTGGCTTATTCAAGAAAGATTGAAAACAGCTCAAAGTCGACAAAAGTCTTATGCCGATGTTAGGAGAAGGGACCTTGAGTTTGAGGTTGATGATTGGGTCTATTTGAAAATTTCGCCCATGAAGGGTGTCATGAGGTTTGGTAAGAAATGGAAGCTTAGTTCCCGATTTGTCGGCCCATATAAGATTTTGAGACGCATTGGCAAGGTTGCTTATGATCTTGAGTTGCCCAATGAGTTAGCATCGGTTCATCCGATTTTCCATGTATCTCTTTTGAAGAAGTGTGTTAGAGATCCGACATCCATAGTGCCTTTAGAAAGTCTTGGGATCAAAGAGAGTTTATCTTATGAAGAGGTTCCGGTTGAGATTCTAGACCGACAATTTCGGAAGCTGAGAAACAAAGAAGTTTCTTCCGTTAAGGTATTGTGGAGGAATCAATTAGTTGAGGGTGCTACATGGTAGGCCGAGGCCGACATGATGTCCCGTTATCCTCATCTCTTTCCTTTTGAGTCTTCCCTAGTTTAAGGTATTTACCTCCTCCTGTTTTATTTGTGGGATTCATACGTCTTAGTCATTCTCATGTTTCCTTATGAATGCATTCACGAAGTGTTTATGACTTGACATTTTGTGATAAAGCATGCTTTAGCTTGGAGTTGATTTTCTTCCTAAGATATGTGCATTATGTAGTTGCATTCATGATTGGAATCATAGAATTATTGTTTCCTCTACTCTTGTTGTTGCTAGCTGAGTTCCATTCGGTGACGAAAGTTCCCAAGGGGGAGATATTGTAACACCTCAGTTTTCAAAAGAGAAAATATTTCAGTTTTTGGCCAAGAGTCACTTTCTACTGACACAACCTACGGATCGTAGACCTGTTGACGGACTGTAGAATACATCTGTATAAAGAGGGTAAAATGTCTTAAAAAATCAAGTCCCTGAGGTCGAGTCTTTGGGCTAGCAAGACGGATCATAGAAAGGTCCCGTCAAAGTATTCCAGATTTAGTCAAATTTTTTAGGGTCAAGTTGGGTTTTACGTGTTGGACCTACGGACCATAGAATGGTCTACGGGCCGTAGATCGAAGTCGTAGAAAGTGCCCTGAGTTTTGGAATTTCTGAAGTTTTCCACGGTCCAACAGGACGATCCGTAGGAAGCCTTATGAACCATAAGTTGGGACTGTAGACTTCATCCGGCAGTTATTTTTCAGGGGATTTTATGTCTTTTCCCAATTCTTTTATGTTTTTTAAATTACGTCTTTGCCCCTAAATTGACCCACTATATAAGTCTTTTATCCACAATTTCCCTTCATTATTCTCATTCCCAATTCCCCGACTTCCCAAATATTTCTCTCTCTAGAAAAGCTTTCTCAATTCTCAAGAAAGAAGAAGGGCTAGGATCCTCCATTGAAGGTAATTGATTTCTAGAAAATTTGTGTGGGCTTTGTTGAGGTATGTTAGCATTCACCCTTTGAAGCCCTTTCCTCCAATGGGTCCCTAGTTTTCTTCAATTTTCAAGGTTCAATTTCCTCAAATTGAGTTAGGGTTTTGATCAATTCTTATGGGTTCTTCAATTATGATTCCAATTGTTGATTTTATAATTAGTAGTGCACGATCTAGCGTGATAAAATAACTTAGTGCACGATTTAGCATGATTTATTTGATGTAGAAATTGTATGAACCCATGCATGAGCCATGATTCCTAGTTATGAATTCATGATGAAGTATGATCCATGCATTTATGAACCTATGAAATTAATGAAAATATGCATGATTCTAAGATAATTGGCATGTACCCATACTAGATCATGATTTATGAACACATGAGTTTCTTGCATAAGAGATGCATGTATATAAATAGCTTGCATAAGTGAAGCATGTATATGAATAGCTTGCATAAGAGATGCATGTTTCATGAGAATTATGCTTATAATTGCTATGGTGCATATAAATGTTGGCATCCATGAGTTCTGAAAATGTTTTCTTCACATAATAGCATGAGCATAATTGTGAAAAGGTTTTCTTCACAATAAGCTTAGAATATGAATGTGAAAGGTTTTCTCACATAAATTAGGGTTCTATAGTTGAAAGGCTTTCTCACCTATGAATTAATTTGGAGCTATTCTAATGATGTAAGCTTGGGCTAGCCCATAGTAGTTGAAACGTCTTGTGATGATCTTAGCTTGGATTTGGTAACCCTAGTTGTACCTCTTCCTAGATTAAAATATGAATAAGCTTAATTGACTATTCCTTGGGATTTTACTTTGCACCGAGCGGGCTTTTGGGATGAAGGTTTTCGTTTAGCGTCCATGGATAGTAGAAATCCCTAAGTCCCATAACTACGTGCCTCGTAGGTTTTGTCTCAGATAGACACATAGCTAGTGGATCCACGTAAGCTACAGATTTATGGTCCTTACCTTGGCAAGTAGGAAACCACCTCTAGTGGTGCGTGGTAGACATCACTCCCACTGGATTCCATTTTATAGCTCGCATGGTCTATGTCGGTTTAACGTAAAAATCCCATAATAAAGAACTAGGGTGCTAGAAGTATCTCACGAGACTTATGATATGACTATCTTACATTGACCATGTTTATGCATTAAGTTTCTAACCCTTTTGTAACATGATTTAGTTGATCATTGCATGATCATGAGGATAGCTCCCTAGCATGATTTCCTATATGAAGGCATCCCATTGGCATGATTTATGTGATTATATACATTTGCTTCATGCATAGTAAATTCCATGTACTTATACATACTTGTGCCTACATTCTCTTATAATGTAGGGTCAGACAATCATCCTTCACACTCTCATGGTTAGTTGCTTTCAGAGTTCGAGCTATCAGCCTTGGTGAGTCCTCATGCATTCGGGGACTAAGAGACTTTATTTTTTTTCTTTACTTTCAGTTTCAGAGTTGCATATGATGTACGGGTTGCGTCCCGATCATTCCATTATATTAGATGGATTTTGAGACATAGTCAAGACTTCTGTTTGTAAACTCTTACTTTTATGAGATTTCCTATTATTTTCCTCAATTTCGTCTTTACCTTATGTATATGTATGCTAATGGCTTGTGTGGGGTCTCTCGGGCTCCTATGCGCCATGTAACACCTAGGGGTACTTTGGGTCGTGACATGTTCAACAGGACGGTCCGTAGGAACTCTTACAAACTGTAGGTTGGAATCGTAGACTTCATCCGGCAGTTATTTTCGTGGGGTTTTTGTGTCTATTCCTAATTCTTTGTCTTTTTAATTACGACTTTGCCCCTAAATTTACCCACTATTTAAGTCTTTTATCCCAAATTTCCTTTCATTATTCTCATTTTCAAATTTCCCAACTTCCCAAATATTTCTCTCTCTAGAAAAGTTCTTTCAATTCTCAAGGAAGAAGAAGGGCTAGGATCCTCCATTGAAGGTCATTGATTTCTAGAAAATTCTTGTGGGCTTTGTTGAGGTATGTTAGCATTCAACATTTGGAGCCCTTTCCTCCAATGGGTCCATAATTTTCTTCAATTTTCAAGGTTTAACTTCCCCCAAATTCAGTTCGGATTTTGATCAATTCTTATGGGTTCTTCAATTATGATTCCAATTGTTGATTTTTTGATTAGTAGTGCAAGATTTAGCGTGATAAAGTAACTTATTGCATGATTTAGCTTGATTTATATGATTTGATGTAGAAATTATATGAGCCCATGCATGAGCTATGATTCCTAGTTATGAATTCATGATGAAGTATGATCTATATGCATTTATGAACAAATGTAATTGATGAAAATATGCATGATTCTAGTTTATCGTATGATTCTAAGATGAGTTGACATGTACCCATACTAGATCATGATTTATGAACATGTGAGTAGCTTGCATAAGAGATGCATGTATATGAATAGCTTGCATAAGAGATGCATGTATATGAATAGCTTGCATAAGAGATGCATGTATGAATAGCTTATAATTACTAGGGTGCATAAGTTGTGTACGGGTACGTCTCGACCACTTCTTTTAATTTAGTAGAATGTCTTGTCGAGACTATTTTAGACTTCCACTTTTATGTCAAATGCTTTAGATTTGTATGAACTCTCTTTATTTCTATATATTGTGGTGTATGCATGCCAAGTGACTTGTGTGGGATCTATCAGGGTCTTATATGTCATGTCACATCTAAGGTATACTTTGGGTCTTGAAAAACTTGCTATCGAAATCACCAGGTTTTAGAAAAAGGACCTAGGATGTCTGACAAATTACATTGAATAGAGTCTTGTTCATAGGTGTAAAGCGCGCCACATTTATGAATAGGAGGCTACAAAGCGTTTAGGAAATTTCACTTCTTTCATTACTCTAAAGTCGTGCCATAGAGTCTGTCTCAATAAAGATTTTTCCCCTAAATCTTGTTCGATGCTTTTTAGGATATGGCCCCTCGAAGAGCTTATGTGAGAAGGAATGCGAGTGAGAATGTGGAGCTCGAGGTCCCTCAAGTTCTGGTTGATCCTCTTGCCGGGTAAGTGACTCATGGTTAGTTCCGAGCCGCTTTTCAAGTGTTGGCTCAAGCTATGAATGCCTAAGCTAATAGAGAGGCCATTGCACCTGTGAACTCAAATGTGGGTACGGTGGTGACAAGGATAAGAGACTTCATTACTAGGATGAATCCTCTGGAGTTCCACAGTTCCAAGGTTGATGAGGACCCTCAAGAGTTCAGTGATGAGGTGTATAAGATAGTGGGAATTATGGGATTGTCTATGGTGGAGAAGGCGAAATTGGTTGCTTATCAACTTAAGGGTGTTACTCAAGTTTGGTTCAACCAATGAAAGGAAGAGAAGGGCGTTGATGTGGGCCCTCTTGATTGCGACAAATTCAAAGGAGTTTTTTTGGATTGTTTCTTTCCTCTTAAAATGAGAGAAGCGAAGGTGCTTGAGTTCATTAATTTTTGTCAAGGTAATATGAGTGTGAAGGACTATGCTTTGAAGTTTACTCAATTAGCTAAGTATGCTCAAAATGGTTGCCGACTCTAGGGCAAGGATGAGTAAGTTTGTGTCGGGTGTTTCCGAGTTGGGCGTTAAAGAATGTCGTGCTGCCATGTTGATTAAGGAGATAGGCATCTCCCATTTGATAATACATTCCCAACAAATCAAAGAGGAAAAACTAAAGGAGAGGTTTAGGGAGTCCAAGAAGGAAAGAACTGATGATGGTGACTTTTCTCATTCTAGATCCCATAGACAAGGTCATTCTAAATTCCGACAAAAGTTTTTTGGTCAAGGTTCTTCTAATGGTCCGACTCCTAAATTCGACAAAGATAGGGTGTCTAACCCTATGTCTTAAGGAAATGGTGGAAATGGATCTTCTATATCTACTTGCACTAGGTGTGATAAGAAACATGATGGCAAATGTTTGGTCGGTACGGATGGTTGGTTTAATTGTGAAAAGAGTGGACATAAGATTAGAGATTGTCCATTGCTTGCTACAAAAGGAAGGGATGGTAGGCAAGATCAGCGTAGTGGTTCTGATTAGGGTGCTCCAAAGAAAAACAAAGTTTATTCTCTTCAGACACGACAGGATCACGAGTGTTCTTCGGATGATGTGACCGGTATGTTGGAAGTCTTTCATCTTGATGTATATGCTTTTCTTGATCTGGGTGCTACGTTATCCTTTGTTACTCTTTATGTGGCCATGATATTTGAGGTTGGTCCTGAAATCCTTTCTAATCCCTTTCATGTCTCTACTCCCATTGGTGATTCTATTGTTTGTAAGAGAGATTATAGAAATTGTCCTATTTCTATTTTTCATAAAGTCACTCATGTTGATCTTGTAGAGCTTGATATGTTAGATTTTGATTTTATTCTTAGGATGGATTGGCTCCATGCATGTTATGCTTCCATAGATTGTAGGACCTGATTGATCACATTCAAGGTTCAAAATGAACCTATCATGTCATGGGAAGGGGAAATTGTATTCTTCAGGGTCATTTTGTTTCTTGTCTAAACTAGAAAAAAGTTTCCAAGGATTGCATTTATCATCTTATTCGGGCTAGGGATACAGATTCCGGAACGCCTACTCTTGAGTCAGTTCCGATTGTAAATGAATTTCCAAAAGTGTTTCCCGATGATCTTCCTAGTATTTATCCCCAAAGAGAAATAGACTTCGATATTGACCATCTCGCAGATACAAAACCTATTTTTATTCCTTCTTACCATATGGCCCTTGCAGAACTTAAGGAATTAAAGGATCAATTTAAGGAATTATTAGATATGGATTCATTAAACTGAGTATCTCACCATAGTGTACCCCGGCGTTGTTTTTTTGAAATAAGAATGGTTCCCTCCGAATGTGCATAGACTATCGACAATCGAATAAGGTTACAATAAAGAATAAGTATCTTATTCCAAGGATAGACAACTTGTTTGACCAACTCCAAGGAGCGAGTTACTTCTCTAAGATTGACCTTTGGTCGGGTTATCACCAATTGACGGTGAAGGAAAATGACATTCTGAAGACGGCTTTTCGAACAAGGTATAGTCATTATGAGTTCTTGGCTATGCCTTTTGGCTTGACGAATGCCCTGTCGATGTTTATTGATTTGATTAATAGGGTCTTTAAGCAATATCTTGATATGTTTGTGATTGTGTTTATTGACGATATATTGATTTACTCACGGGGTGAGGATGAGCATGTTGAACATTTGCGGATTGTATTACAAATTCTTAAGGATCGTGAGTTGTATGCTAAGTTTAGCAAATGTGAGTTTTGGTTGAGGTCTTTTTCTTTCCTTGGCAATATTGTCTTCGTGAAGGTATGTATTCAAGTCGATCCTAAGAAAATTAAAGCGGTTAAGAATTGGCCGAGACCTTTGACCACTTCAGATATACGGAGTTTCTTAGGTTTCACCGGTTACTATAGAAGATTCATGGAAGGATTTTCCTCTATTGATTTTCCTGTGACGACATTGACTCGAAAGAAAGTGAAATCCCTATGGTCGGAAGATTGTGAGAAGATTTTCCAAGAATTGAAAGATAGACCCACTTCGGCCCCTATGTTGACATTTCCGAAAGGATTGGATTGCCTTGTAGTATATTGTGATGCTTCATGAATTGGTCTTGGATGTGTTTTGATGCAACATGGGAAAGTTATAACTTATGCGTCAAGGCAATTGAAGGTGCATGCAAAGAATTATCTGATTTATGATTTGGAGTTAGCTGCGGTGGTGTTTGCTCTAAATATTTGAAGGCATTACTTGTATGGTGTTCATGTAGACGTGTTGACCGACCATAAGAGTTTAAAGTATGTGTCCACTCAAAAGGATTTGAATCTTCACCAAAGGAGATGGCTTGAGTTATTGGAGGATTACGACATGAGTGTCCTATATCATCCTAGTAAGACGAATGTGATAGCGGATGCTCTTAGTCGAATATCAATAGGAAGTGTTGCCCATGTTGAGGATGAAAAGAGAGAGTTAGTTCATGATGTTCATAGATTGGGCCGATTGGGTGTTCGCTTGGTTGATTCTAGTAAAGGTGGTGTAGTTGTTCAGAACGGTTCCGAATTGTCTTTAATATCGAATGTGAAGGCTAAGAAAGATCTTAATTTGTATTTGTTGAATTGAAAAAATTGATTTCTAAAAAAGGCATTGAGGATTTATCCTAAGGGAGAGAAGGCGTCCTTCAATATCAAGGTCGGTTATGTGTTCCGGATGTTAATGAGTCGAGAGATTAGATTTTGACAGAAGCTCACAATTCTCAGTATTCTATTAACCTAGGAGTCACCAAGATGTACCATGATTTGCAGAAGTCTATTGGTGGAATGAGATGAAGAATGATATTGCAAAATATGTGGCTAAATTTCTGAATTATCAACAAGTGATAGTTGAGCATCAAAAACCCGATGGTTTGGCTCAAAACATTAGTATTCCTACATGGAAGTGGAAAGATTTGAATATGGACTTCATTACGGGTTTTCTCATACTTAGCATCAGCTTGACTCCATCTTGGTTATTGTAGACCGAATGATGAAATCGGCTCACTTTCTTCCCGTAAGGACTTCATTTTCAGCCAAAGAGTATGCCATGATTTATATCGAGAAATGGTAAGGTTGCATGGAGTGCCCTTGTCCATTATCTCTTATTGTGGCACTCATTTTACATCTCAATTTTTGAAGTCATTTCAGAAAGGTCTAGTACCCAAGTGAAACTTAGCACGACTTTCCATCCTCTGACTATAGGCAAGCCGAGCTTACCATTCATACATTGTAAGATATGTTGAGAGCCTGTATGATTGATTTCAAGGGTAATTGGGATAATCATTTTCCTTTTATTGATTTTGCTTATATAATAGCTATCATTCTATCATTAGGATGGCACCGTTTGAGGCTCTTTATGGTAGGATGTGTAGATCTTCTATAGGTTGGTTTGAAGTTGGTTGGGTCGCTTTGATAGGGCCCGAGTTGGTCCATGAGGCGATGGAAAAGGTTAAACTCATTAGCAAAAGGTTGAAAAAGGCTCAAAGTCAAAAAACGTCTTATGTCGATGTTAGAAGAACAGAACTTGAGTTTAATGTTGATGATTGGGTCTACTTAAAAATTTCACCCATGAAGGGTGTTATTAGATTTGGAAAAAAAGGGAAGTTTAGTCCTCATTTTGTGGGCCATTATTAAATTTTATGGCGTATTGGCAAGGTTGCTTATGAATTTAAGTTCCTAATGATTTAGCATCGGTACATCCGATATTTCATGTCTCTTTGTTGAAGAAATGTGTTGTAGACCCGACGTCCATAGTGCATGTAGAAGGTTTTGGAGTTAAAGAACATCTTTCCTATGAAGAGGTTCTAGTTGGAATCTTAGACCGGCACGTTCAAAAGTTAAGGAACAAAGAAGTTGCATCCGTGAATGTTTTATGGAGGAATCAATTAGTTGAGGGTGCTACTTGGGAGGCCGAGGCCGATATGATGTCCCGATATCCTCATCTCTTTCCCGCCACTCCTACTCTAGCTTGAGGTATTTTGTTCCTCATGGTTCATTCTTACGGATTCATGTGTTTTAGTCAATCTTTTATTTTCATGCATCCATGCATGTTTTACGAATAGATGTTTTAAGGTATGGTTTAGCTTAAAGTTTATTTTTCTCCTTGGTTATGTGCATTTTATGTGATTCGCATTCATGTTGGGTAGTTAGATCTCCTTCCTTACTCTATTTATGCTAGCTTGAGTCCCATAAATGGACGAATGTTCCCAAGGGGGAGATATTGTAACACCTTAGACAAATGGAAAAGGAAAAAGGTCTAAAAGTTTGCTATTGGGTTAGGTCTACAAGATCAATCTATGATTCGTAGAGTGTTCTACGGGTTGTAGACCTGTCTCATAGGAAGTGGGTGAAAAACTTTGGAAAATGAAGCCCCAGTATCTCATTCTATGATTGACCAGGACGGTTCGTCGAATGGACTACGGACCGTAATAAGGTCCCGTAGAAAGGTTTCAAACTTAGTGAAATTTTGGTTTAAAGTTGAGGTCTACAAATGGTCTCTATGGACCGTAGGAATTTAGACGGTCCGTAGAAGGGTGTCATAGAAAGATGGCCTATTTTAGATCCTAGTTGCTCGACCTACTATTGACCAGTACGGTCCGCAGGAATTTCTATTGTCCGTAGGTTTAAGCCGTAGGGTCCTCTGATAGTTTTAATTAAGGGTGTTTTGGGTCTTTAACTACCTATCCAACTCCTAAACTATGTTGTTTTGACCCTATACTACCCCTATAACTTATTTAACCCTTCAAAACCCCTCAACTCTCAATCACTTCATAAAATCCCCAAATTCCCTCCAAGGTTTTCTTCTCAAATTCTCTCTCAAGTTCAAGGAAGAAGAAGTTAGGGTTTCCAATTCAAGTCTCCTTTTCACCATTCCTTTTGGACTTTGATCCTCAAGATATGTAGGGTTTCATCAATGGGTTCCATTCACCCACTGAGCCCCAAAGATATCTCAATTCTCAAAGTTCAATTTCATCAATTTGATTAGATTTTCATTCAATTCTCTATGGGTTCTAATTGTGTTGATTCAGTTGTCTTATTTTGAACTTATCATGATTGTTTTGACTCAAATACCTTCTTTTCCATTGATTTCTTATGAATCCATGCAATTTCCATGATTTTGATCTTGAATTTTCGAAGGCATGATTTTATGAAAAAGCTATGAATCTATGAATGATATTTTCATGAAATTTATACATGATTTATGAAAAGGAAGATTTTAGATATAGGTTGCTTAAAGATAAGAATCAATGAACTTGTGAAGGGATTTTCTCAGATATTATGGAATCATGATTGGTGAAAGATTTTCTCATACATGCTTGATTCATGACTTAATGAGCTATTCTATGATGTTTTAAGCTTGGATTAGTAACTTAATTGTGCTTTTCCATGTCTGATGATACGATTATATTTATGACTAATTCTTTTGAGACTTTACTTAGCACCGAGAAGATATTGAGATGGAGTCTCTCCCGTTAGTAGAGGCCGGGTCACTAGTAGCAATCTCCTTGTCCCTAACTACGTGTCCTCGTAGGATTGTCTTAAGTGACATAGTAAATTAATCCACCTAAGCTAGAAGTTTAAGGTCTTTGCCTTGGAAAAAATGACATCTCTTTTCATTGTGGGAGGAAGACACTGGATTCCATGTTATAGCTCATGTTCATGATTTATTATTCTTATTTAAAGGTTTTTCTATTCTTTAGCTTGGTCATGCATATTATGTTTTCCCCTTTTGTCCTCTTATGATCATGTTTTACGTTTTTATGCATATCCTTCATACTTAGTAAATTCCATGTACTAATGCATACTTGTGCCTGCATTGTTTCACTAATGTAGGGTCCGATGATCCTCCTCCTCCCGCTCATGTCTAGTTGCTTGATCACTTGAAGATCGAAGAATTGGTGAGTCCTCATGTTCCGAGGACCATGTAACCTTTACTTGTTTCCTTATGTTTTAGTTTTCATACATTGTACATGGTGATGTAACGGCCCGTAAGGTCATTTTGAATACTAGAACTATTTTGACCTTTCTCATAAATTTTAAATAAGAATTTTGAACTATTCGTGTAGCTATGATTATTTAGTTGGTGGGTATTTATCAAATAATTGATTTTTAATTGATTGTGAATGGGCCAAGTCTGAAAATTATTTAATATCTTATGTCACTTGGCCATGTATAAAAATTGAATTTAAGCTAAAAAGGGTTTAGTATTTTGTAAATCATAAATTAACGAGGAACAAAAATAACTTTAAGGAAAGAAGACTACATAATGCGGCAACACCTAGAGGCGACAATTGCTTCAGGTAAAGGATACTTATATATATATATATATATATATATAAAGTTTCATTCTGTGTTAATTTATAGGATATAAGTGTCGTTGTTAAAAAAGGAGAACAAAGGCACATTGAAGAAGAAAAAGAGAAAGAGATATTTTATTGATCTTTAGAGATTGAATATATACATCGCACATTAACTAAAGATGCAGTAAAGTACTCCTAAACATATGCTAATTGAAATTACTTCTAGCTAAAAATAAGGAACTAATATTAAAATTAGCTAACATACTTTTAAACAAACAAGGATGAGGAAACAGCTAAAACATAGCAATTTATTCAACCATCTTTTATTTTCTGCCTTGAATTTAAGTGCAGTAATCCAACTTCCAACAAAACTGCAATAATTGAGGCACTACAACACTCCTCCTGCTTCAAGAATTGATGACTCCGAGTTTCCTTCTGAGAAACTCAAATATGTTAACATGGAAAGGCTTCGTAAACAGATCAGCAACTTGATCTTCTGACCTGCAATACAGTAGTTTCACCTCTCCTGCTTCTTGCACTTCCCTAAGAAAGTATAATTTGATATTAAAATGCTTGGTTCTTGCATGAAAAATAGGATTATGCGAAATGGCTATGGCTGCTTGATTTTTGACAAATTCTTCTGGGCTTTCTTGTTGTTCTAAATCAAGATCTATCAGGATCTTCCTTAGCCAAAGAGCTTGATTTACTGCTGCTGTTGCTGCTATAAATTCAGCTTCTGCCGTTGACTGTGCCATGATATCTTGCTTCTTTGAGCACCATGAAAAACACCATGCACCAAGGCTAAAATAATAACCTAAAGTGTTTTTCATGTCATCACCAGACCCTCCCCAATCACTATCAGAATAACCTTGTAACTTGAAATTCTGACTTTTATCGAACTTAACACAATAGTCCAAAGTTCCTTTGAAATACCTGATCACTCTTTTGGCAGCTTTCATGTGCATTTCACTCGCACAGCTTAGAAATCTGGACAAGACACTTACTGCTTGCAAAATGTCAAGTCTTGTGGCAGGGAGATACATGAGACATCCAATCATACTTCTATAACTCACCTCATCAACCTTGTTACTGCCATCATCCTTAATCAGCTTCTCTTTCTGATTCATTGAAGTGTTCATTGGCTTGTAGTCTTCCATTTTGAACTTCTTCATTATCTCCCTTGTGTACTTCTTTTGGCACACAAAGACATCATTTTGAGTTTCATGAATCTGCATTCTAAGAAAGTAAGACATTTCTCCCATGTCCGTCATCTCAAATGCTTTCTTCATTTCTTCCTTGAATTCCTCTATTAATTCAATGTTGTTCCCTGTTACAAGAAGATCATCAACATACAATGATAGAGCCACAATATCAGAATCTCCTTTTTTAATAAACAAAGTTGATTCACTTAGGCTTTTCAAAAAACCTAAGCCTCGTAAATGCTCATCAATTCGACTGTACCAAGACCTTGGAGCCTGTTTTAAACCATAAAGGGTTTTCTTCAATAGATAGACTTTATCTTCTTGTCCCTTTACAGAAAATCCTTGAGGTTGCTCCACATAATTTTCTCCTGCAAATAACCATTTAAAAAGGCTGACTTGACATCTAACTAAAACATTTTCCAACCTTTTTCAAAAGAAACTGCTAGCAATAGTCTTATAGTGTCAAGTCCAGCAACTGGAGCAAATGTTTCTAAATAATCAACTCCAAAAATTTGTGAATAACCTTTTACAACCAGTGGTGCCTTGAACTTGTTAACAAAACCATCAGCGTTAAACTTTGTGCGGTAAACCCACTTAACACCAATGATCTTTCTATCTTAAGGCTTTTCCACAAGCTGCCACGTCTTGTTCTTCTCGATCATCTCAAGCTCCTCCTCCATTGCAGCTTGCCACTTGGGATCTAAAACAGCTTCTTCAAATCCAGAAGGTTGAAAAATTGCCACATTGCATCTTTGATATAGTCAGAGAGCAACCTTGTTCCTCTCACAGGTTAATCATCAATGTTCTCATCAAAATCTAGTAGATTGCTTGTAATTTGCTTCTGGTTAACATCCTCCTAGTCCCATTGGTCGTTCTCCATAAAAAATACATCTCTACTTACCATAATTTTTCTAGTATGAGGCTAAAAAATTCGGTAAGCTTTAGAGATTGTACTGTAACCAATAAAGACTCCAGGCTTAGCTTTCTTGTCTAGCTTGTCCCTCATAACCTGTGGAATATGAGAGAACCACAAACAACCGAAGATTTTCAAATTTTTTAAGAAAGGCTTATACCCATGCCATGCCTCAAAAGGTGTCTTTCCCTCCACTACTTTGGTAGGCAGCCTGTTCAGCAAAAAAATAGCAGTGTTAGCAGCTTTTGCCCATATCTTCTTTGGTAGGCCCTTCTCATACAACAAGCACCTTGACATCTCCATTATCTTCCTATTATTTCTTTCGCTGACACCATTTGGTTGCGGAGTATATAGGGCAGTGAGTTGATGCTCAATCCCTACATTTTCACAAAACTCTTCAAATCGATCAGATGTGTACTCAGTACCATTATCTGATCTAAACATTTTCATCTTGCAACCACTTTGATTTTCTACCAAAGCTTAGAACTTCTAGAACACTTCTGGTACTTCAGATTTGAACCTGAGAAAATAAATCCAACACATTCTTGTCGTATCATCAATAAATGCTATAAAATATTTCCTTCCATTAAGAGAAGTAGTCTTATATGGTTCGCATAAATCAGTATGGACCAATTGAAGCTTCTCCGATGCTCTCCAGGTTGCCTTGGAAAAAGGCATCCTGCTTTGCTTTCCCAATTGACATGTGTGGAAACTTGCTTGTTCGTCCTCCATAAATGGTAGTCCTTGAACAATATTGTTCTTCAGCATATACAAGAGTGCCCTGTGATGGAAATGTCCAAGTCTATTGTGCCATACATCTGTTGTCACTTCTTGGCTCGGATAGGCAGCACACTTTCCCTCCATGGGATCAAAGGAAAAACTTTTTCCTCTCATTTTAACTTGACAGATTTCTTGTCCCTTTGGATCAAATATGACACACTTCTTGTCCCCAAAATTAATCTTGAAACCATTCTCCAAAATTTGCCTCATGCTCAATAAATTTCTATCAAGTTCACGAACAAAAAGTACATCTGAAATTAACTTCGTACCTGAGTAGCTGTCAATAGCAACTGTGCCTTTTCCCTTTGTAGGGAGATAATCACCATTACCGATTCTGACTTTAGAGACTGTAGATATGTCTAACTCTCTAAAACTCTCCTCATCATGAGTCATGTGATTTGTACAACAGCGTCAATTAACCAACTTTCACTCGAACTTTTACTTAACAAGTAGCCACAAACAATTCCTCTTCTTCTTGTTGGTCTGCAATTTGTGCTACATTTAATTGTTGTGGTCCTTTTTCCTTGCAAATAACCTCAGCGTGGTCGAGTTTATGACACTTTCTGCATTTCATATCAAGTTTTCTCCAACACTTGAAATGAGGATGATTTCTTTTCCCATAATGTTGACAAGGTGGAAATTTTTCGCCTTTATTGTCGCTACTTGAATTGCTATCAGTTGCAACACCATCTGTTGACATAGAATAGCCCTTCTTGAACTTTTGCTTCTTGCCTTTGCCTCTAGAATTGAATTGTTGCCTTGCTTGCAACGCTCCTTCAAAAGTTGCTTCATTCCTCATCATTCTTATTTGTTCTTGTGCTTGCAAGGAGTTCAAAAGTTCTGCCAAAGTAATATTTGACAGATCTTTCATGTTTTCCAATGAAGTAATTATTGCTTCAAACTTTTCAACTAAAGTAACAAGGATTTTCTGCACAATCCTTGTATCAGAAAGTTCGCCACCAAGCAACTTTAGCTAATTGGCCAGATTGATAAGTTTATCTGAGTATTCTTTAATTGTCTCAGATTCCTTCATTTTTTGCATTTCAAATTCCCTCACCAGGCTTAATACCTTTGATCTTAGGCATATTTATATGCCGGTTTGTCAAATATTGCCCACATTAGTCTTATGTTTAACAATAATCTTTGAGCTATTTGTTATGTTTTGAGTAACTTGCAATGATTGTGCACTAAGACATGTGATTAGATTGCGCAGGATATCTCAAAGAAAAATGGAGTCTATGGAAGAAAGCACGAAGAGGGAAGCATGAATACAAAGCAAGGAAGCATGTGCCGATGGAAAGAAGAGAAGAATTGGAACTGGCAGCCTTGGCGTACTGGCAGCGTGCCACGTCAGGCCCTGAACTGCAGAGGCACAAGCCTTAGCGTACTGGCAGCGTGCCAGGCCAGACCCAAAACTACTGAAGGGTTGGTCTGGCACGATTCTGGTGCCTTACGCCATGACATGCCCAACTCCCCCAGTGAAAATTGGTTGAATTAGGATTCCTATTTTTGTCTAAATTAGGAAAATTATTTTTGGGAACTCTATATATAGGATCCTAGGGTTATTTTGTAAGGGTTAGCTATTTTTTTGGAATGCAAAAGCAAGGGATTACAATTAATCTTAGGTTTCAATTCTCTACTTCTTCTTTAGGTTTGCATTTTTTATAAACTTATTATTTTTGAGTTTATGAACATTATGAGTGGCTAAATACCCTTATTCTGGGGTTGTAGCTACGTACGGGTTATTGTTGAACATTGAATTTCTTTGAATTGATTGTTGGTTATCGTTTACATTACTTTTGTATTCTTGTTTTCGTATTTCATGATTGGCCACTATAGAAATAAATTTATCGTCTATACTTGGACTCGAGATATGAAGAGGCAGATAGACCAAAGAATATAACAAGCTTGATCTAACTAGCATATCACTTGTTTAGATTCGTGTTTAGGAGTGATGCCCGGACGAACACCAAGCTTTGTTTAGAAACAGGATGAAATATAAATGCTCTCCAATTAAGACTGCTTATCCCTGCTCAACAATGTAGTTAGACAGCTAGTTGGGGTAGGCGATTAGAGGTCGAGAGATCATGATCATAACATTAACCCTGTAAATTAGTAATGTGATAACCATGATTGATTCTTTGTATGAGATGTGATACATGAAACCCAAAGAATGTTGCAGCCCTGGAATTATCTTTTACTTGATTGAAACATCGAAATTACAGTTGTCCTTGTTAGTTAGTTTAATAATTAAATTGTTCTCATTAGTAGTAATCAAAACCATCTTATATTGATAATCCGTTCTTTAAGTTGTAGATTTAATAGAATTGATATACATTGATCATAAGTCCCTTGGGTACGACAACCTGGTTCTAAAAGAGCTACTTATTACTTCTGCGACCAAGTACACTTGCGTGTGCATTTGAGAGCAAAAAATTTTTGGCGTCGTTGCCGGGGACATTAGAATTAATTTATATTTGATTCTTTTATGTCTACTAGTGATTGTTCAAGTGCTAATAACTGGATCTTAGCTATTCTGTATTGCAGGCAATTGGGTTCTGAAGTCTGGCTCAAAAAGGAGAACTTGTTAAACCAAACAACGAACCTAAAAGAGCTCTTCGACGATGAAGAAAGATGGCGAATCTCGGATGGCAGTAGGAATTTGGACTAGGTCTCCTAGAAAATAGGGACGAGAACCCGGTTGACGATCGTGGAGAACATCTTGAATGAGAATATATAGAGATACCTGCAGTTATATCTCCTAGGCCAGTCCGTGATGTGGCAGTCCCACTCACCACCAATGTTACATCGAGCATACGAAAACTACCACTGGGTGGTAGATTTGAGTTGAAACAATCCATGGTGCAACTCATTCATTCGACTGGGCAATTCACTGGCCTGCCCATAAAGATCCCCAAGTGCACATTAGGAATTTTCTAGAGATAAGCAACACTTATATTCCACATGGGGTATCAATTGATTATGTGCGATTGACTCTTTCCCCTTTTCACTATTGGGAGAAGCAAGACGATGGTTAGATTCTGAGCCACCCAACTCCATCACCACGTGGGACCAGTTAGCGAAGAAGTTCCTCAATCGATTCTTCTCCTCCGACAGAAATGCAAGGCTAAGAAGTGAAATATTGAGTTTCAAGTTGAAAATCGAGGAGAATATGCACCGAGCCTGGGATAGATTTAAACAAATGTTGCTATCTTGCCCGCATTACTATCAAGCGAATGAAGTACTAGCTCACACCTTTATTGAAGGACTTGAATATAATGCATGGGTAATATTGAATACTGCAGTAGGTAGTCAAGCTTTGGAGAAGACCTACGATGAACTAGTTGAACTCTTTGACAAATTGTTCGAAGGCAACCTAGATTGGAATGGTGATACGCAAAGGAACACTGTGTAGAAGACTGCAGGTATGTTGGAAATGGATCAATTAACTGCACTAAATGTGAAATTCGATAAGTTAGTAAATCACTTCACCACTCAGTTCAAGCAGTTATCAATAGGACAACAACAAGCACAGGTAAATATTGTATACCAACCGCAAGGATGGTGTGAAGTTTGCGGGAGTAGAGACCATGTGGCTGATTATTGTGGTTCAAACCCAGACTCTATGAACTATCTGGGGAATGCCCAAAGAGGTGGAGGCATGTAGAACTATGGGAATACCTATAAATCAAGTTTGAGGAACCACCCTAGTTTCTCATGGGGTGAAAATCAGAATCAACACCAAAATCAAGCTCAAGGGCAAAACCAATACCGAGCACAAGGTAACGGACCGCAGTTTCAACAACAAAATAATCAAGGTGCGAAGCAAGGGGGCATGACTAATGAGGAGTTGTTCCAAAAGCTAAGTACAGAAATCAACACCAAAAATGAAGAACACTATAGAAAATTAGGAGAAGAGTTGAGAAGCACCCAGTTGGCGCAGAAAAATCTAGAAAGGCAGTTCGCACAATTGGATAATTCCATAATATACGTCCCCTTGGAGGTCTTCCGGTTGACACGGATTCGAACCCAAAGCAACTGAATGCGGTGAGCACAAGGAGTGGGTCACAACTAGAGGAGCTAGCTCCAAAGAAGAGAAGTTCTGAGGTGGTGAGAGAAGAAAAGAAATCTGAAGAGGTGGTTCAAGATGCAAATGTTGAGAGGGTTGTTCCTTAAGTAAAACCACCTCCTCCTTTCCCACAAAAGTTCAAAAAACAGAATGAGGATGAATGCTTCGGTAAGTTTTTGTCTCTCGCTAAGCAAGTTCACATTAATCTACCTTTGGTTGATATTTTGCATGGAATTCCTAAGTACGCCAAGTATGTGAAGGAGATAGTGGAAAACAAGAGGAGATTGACTGAGTATGAAATAGTGGCGCTCACGGAGGAGTGGAATTCAAGAATTCAGAATAGACTACCCAAAAAGTTTAAGGATCCGAGTAGCTTCACGATACAAATCACCATTGTTCAAAGTGTTCATGCCCGAGGTTTGTGTGAGTTGGGTGCTAGTATAAACCTTATGTCGGCATCTTTGCACAAGAAACTTGGGTTTGGTAGTCCAAAACCAACCACAATTATCCTCCAATTGGCTTATAGGTCTGTGGCAAGGCCGGAAGGAGTTGTAGAAGATGTCTTCGTGCAAGTGGGGTCGCTGATATTTCCTGTGGACTTTGTTGTCCTAAATTTTGAGCCCGGTCCTAAAGTTTCATTTATTTTGGGAAGACCATTCCTAGCTACGGGGCAAGAATTGATTGATGTAGTAGCTGGGCAGTTGACCATGAGAACTCATGATAAGGTGGAGGTGTTTGATGTCTATCGCGCCTTGAGTTACCTTCTATCTATAAAGAGTTGTCTGCCACTACGGTAGTGGATCTCGTCATAGCATCGCATTGCATAACTCCCAAGGATCCCTTAGAAAGAGTTTTGGTCGGGCATGACATAGATGGAGATACAGACGCGCAAGAACTGGCTACTTGTCTTAATGTAGCGCTAGTTAGTTCACAAAAAGATGTAGTCGAACTATTAGATCGAGTGTTTGGTCCTCCTCCCAAACCCTCAATAGAATAAGCACCAAAGCTGGAGTTAAAATCTCTTCCATCGCACTTGAGGTATGTATATCTTGGCCCAAATGAAACTTTACCTATTATACTTTCTGCGGAATTGTCTGAAGCACAGGTTGATGCGGCTTTGGAGATATTGAAGAAAAGGAAGAAAGCAATAGGCTGGCAAATGTCGGATATTCATGGAATTAGTCCATCATTGTGTATGGATTGAATCTACATGGAGGAAGACCACAAACCGAGTGCACAACACCAACGTCGGCTAAATCCATTGATGAAGGAGGTTGTGAAGAAAGAAGTGATCTAGTGGTTAGATGCAGGAATTGTGTATCCTATCTCTGACAGTAAATGGGTAAGTCCTATGCAGTGTGTACCAAAGAAAGGTGGGATGACAGTAGTGAAGAATGAAAAGAATGAGTTGATCCCAACAAGAACTGTCACCGGATGGAAAATCTGCATGGATTACCGAAAATTAAACGATGCCACAGGTAAGGATCACTACCCTGCCCTTTTTATTGATCAAATGCTTGACCGTTTAGCAAGGCAGGAGTATTATTGCTTATTGGACGGGTATTCCGTATACAATCAGATCTTGATCGCACCTGAGGATCAAGAGAAGACTACTTTCACATGTCCCTATGGCACGTATGCATTCAAGCACATGCCATTTGGGCTTTGCAATGCCCCTGCCACGTTCCAGAGGTGTGTGATGGCTATTTTCCATGATATGGTGGAAGACTTTGTAGAAGTGTTCATGGATGACTTCTCCTTCTTTGGGAAGTCTTTTAAGGTATGTCTTCGAATCCTTGATAGAGTACTTGCTTGTTATGAAGACACTAACCTAGTGCTTAATTGGCAGAAGTGTCACTTCTTGGTCCGAGAAGGCATAGTTTTTGGTCATAAAGTGTCAAAACAGGAACTCGAGGTAGATAAAGCTAAGGTGGAAGTTATTGAGAAATTGCCCCCTTTATTTCTGTCAAAGGGGTAAGAAGTTTCCTTGGGCATGCTGGTTTTTACAGGAGATTCATCAAGGATTTTTCCAAGAATTCTAGGCCTATGTGCATTCTTTTGGAAAAGGAGGTGAAATTCGAGTTCGATGAAAGTTGTTTAAAGGCTTTTGAGGAGCTGAAGTGTAACACAATTAAAGCTCCTATCTTGATTGCTCCTAATTGGGAGCTAGTATTTCAACTCATGTGTGATGCAAGCAATGTAGCAGTGGATGCAGTGTAGAGACAAAGACACGGAAGAGTGTTCCATTCAATCTACTATGCAAGCAAGACCCTTGATGCTGCTCAACCTAATTACATAGTGACTGAGAAGGAGATGCTTGCTCTAGTGTTTGCCTTCGACAAGTTTAGATCGTATTTGGTAGGTACCAAGGTTCTTGTTTATACTGACCATGCAGCTATTAGGTACCTATTCAACAAGAAGGATGGTAAGCCAAGGTTTATTCAGTGGATATTGCTTCTCCAAGAATTTGACCTTAAAATCAAAGACCGAAAGGGTACTGAAAATCAGATTACTGATCATCTGTCCAGGTTAGAAGATTTTTCTCATGTGCAAGAAGGGAACAGATACGCGAAGAGTTTTCGGATGAGCAGTTAATGGCCTTGGACATCTCCCAAGTGCCTTGTATGCAGACATTGTGAATTTCTTGGTGAGTGGAGTATTTCCACCTGGCGCAACAACCCAACAAAGAAAGAAACTTATGCACGATGCTAAATTTTACATATGGGATGAACCATTCTTGTTCAAACAAGGAGTGGACCAAGTGGTGAGGTGATGCATTCCTGAAGATGAGGCCACGCAAGTGCTCTAGAGTTGTCAGGCAAGTCCTAATGTATGGAGCCATGGAGGAGAGTGCACGGCTCATAAGGTATTGCAATCCGGCTTCTTTTGGCCCTCTCTTTTTAAAGATTCTATGGCTTATGTGAAGGGGTGTGATAAGTTCCAAAGGTTGGGCACGATATCGAGAAGACATGAAATGCGTGGAAATCTTTGATGTGTGGGATATTGACTTCATGGGTCCCTTCCCACCATCGAGTGGAAACCAATACATTCTTTTGGCTGTCGATTATGTGTCAAAATTAGTTGAGGCTGTAGCTCTTCCCACGAATGACTCAAGAGTGGTGATCAAATTCATCAAGAAGCACATTTTCACGCATTTTGATACTCCAAGGGCAATCATAAGTGATGGGGGTAAGCACATCATTAACCATCTTGTGAAGAATCTTCTTGGTAAGTATGGTATACTGCATATAGTAGCTACATCTTATCACCCTCAAACTAGTGGTCAAGTTGAAGTATCGAATCGTGAGGTGAAGCAAATACTACAGAAAACGGTGAATGTTCAGTGCAAAGATTGGTCAAATAAGCTTGATGATGCATTATGGGCGTATAGGACTGCATACAAAACACCTATAGGGACTTCTCCCTATCACATGGTTTTTGGAAAAGCATGTCATCTTTCGGCAGAGTTCGAGCACCAAGCCTATTGGGCGATAAAGAAGTTGAATCTTGAACATGAGCTAGCCGGTAGAAAGAGAATTGGTCAATTGCATGAACTTGAGGAATTTAGGCTCCATGCTTATGAGAATGCAAAGATTTACAAAGAGAAGACCAAGAAATGGCATGACAAGCACATAATCCCTCGCACTTCCACTCCGGGGAAAAAAGTACTTCTTTTAACTCTAGACTTAGATTCTTCCCAGGAAAACTACAGTATAAATGGAGTGGACCGTTCGAAGTGGTGAGGATGACACAACATGGAGCGGTGGAACTCAAGGATAAAAACGGCATGTCGTTCTTGGTGAATGGACAAAGGGACAAGCATTA
Source organism: Solanum appendiculatum (assembly GCA_018342035.1). Taxonomy (NCBI): domain Eukaryota; kingdom Viridiplantae; phylum Streptophyta; class Magnoliopsida; order Solanales; family Solanaceae; genus Solanum; species Solanum appendiculatum. Next base: position 1,222,060 of record JAGDQO010000110.1, read on the forward strand.
CTTTGGAGAAGATACGGATCAAGATCGTGAGGTTCTTGAGCTAAATGATGAATGATTCAAGTTGGGTCGAGCTGCAACGTTAAACCAGGCGCTCCACGGGAGGCCACCCATGAAAACATGTAATATTTAGTTAGTTGTGTTCAAATTTGATTTTTTTAGTTAGTTAGTCTGGGTTATCTTAGGATTTAGTTTTAAAAAATTAGTTTGGCAGGATATTAGTTGATTTTGGTTCATTTGTAATAGTTAGGATCTATAAACAAGAAAAAAATAATAAACGATGAGTCGTACCACGATCGACACTAAGGCGCTAGGTGGGAGGCAACCCATCATTTTCTAATATAGGGTGTTCATGATGCAGGCATACTTGAAATATTGGTGAAAACCAAGTGGGAACGACCCCTGTACAAAGTAGCAAAGGAAAAACTTTGTCCTGCCAGGTAGGCGCACCGTTGGCGCGTCACGACAGGCCTGAAACTGCTGAGCGCCATGTTGTGCGAAATCATGGCGTGTCGCGCCAAGGACATTGCAGGGCGGTGGACAGTCGGCGTCCTATACCAACCCCTAAACTACTGAATGCTCTTTATGACACCTTGATGGCGCATCGCGCAAAGGAGTTCCCCAGGTAGGCGCACTACCGGCGCCTCGCACCAGGGAGAAAACTCCTGCACCTAGTTTCAGGCGCTTTCCCATTGCCCCACGCCTCTATCACGCCCAAGCCCAAACTTTAGGTGAGCCAGCCCCTTTCAACCAAGAACCCAACCCAACTCCTAAAACCCGACCCAACCTCTGAAAACCCAACCCAAATCCTCTAAATTTACCTTTTTAATTCCTCAACCCACCAAATTTTACTTTTACTTTCACTTTCTCTCTCTACACTCCCTTACCCGACCTCTTCCCCAAATTTCCTTCATCTTTTTAAAAACTTTTCTCTTCTTCTCACTCACTTTCTCCCTCCTTTACTCCCAAATCCTCCATCCAACTTCCCCCAAAGCTTCTTCCATACCATATTCCTCCATCCCCAATCAATTAAACCTTCAACCATCCAAGAAAATTCAAACACCAAAAACCCCACCCCTCTCACTGCCCTAACCCGACCCACCCCACCCTCACCCAAATAAAATTTCCTTCTTTCTTTTTCTTGCTCCATTCTAGTTCTAATGGCACCTATGGGCAAATATTTGGAGGTTGGAGCGGGGAGCAAGCGGTCTCACAAAGGCAATACCACCGGCACATCAAGTTCACAACCTCCGTCTAGGTGGTTTGGGAAGAAAGCGGTGGAAAAATATGGTGAGGATTGGTTCAAGTGCCAAAAAGAGGCAAAGTACCTCGGGGATGAACATGTCAATGAGGCAATATTGCCACTTGAATTTCCCAGCATTTATGAAACCGTTTATGACCTTGGGTTGTAGTACATTTTTGTTGATCAAGGGGACTGTAATCTTACCCTTGTTCGTGAATTCTATGCTAAATGTCTCACTAAGCAAAGACATAATCATTCGGTGGAGGTTAGGGGTCAGACGGTTAGGTTTACTTCTAGAGTGCTTAATGAATTTTTGGGTCTAGAGGTTAGGGGTCAGATTGTAATCTTACCCTTGTTCGACATGCCCACCTCAATTATTCATATCTTAATCTAGAGGCGAGGGTCTGGCTGAAAATTATGTGTAGTGTGATGTTGTCGTGCAAGCACACAACAGAGGTGACTCGCAACCGCGTGGTCCTCGTCTACATGTTGATGAAGGGGATGCCGATCAATGTGGATTCTGTACTTAGGCAGAACATGATGAAGTTTAGAAAAAACAAGCGGTGGCGCTTCTGCTATGGTAGTTTGGTGAATCATTTTCTGCGAGCAGAGGGCATTGAGGAAGAGGTGCATGACTTAGACCAAGAGAGAGCCCCATATCTCGTATGTAACCTTGTGGATGTCACTTGCACGAAGGTGCAGGATGTGCCTCATGGACCAATTTTATCTGCGACTGATCGACAAGCAAGAGATGAGAGTTGGATGGGGAGGATGTTTGGCATGGCGGAGCTGCAGATTCGTATTGGCGGGTGCCCTATCACAGATGAGGAGATGGAGACATTGGCCTAGCGTTATCCACGGACGGATAGTGCAATGTACATGTGCAAATTAGGCCCAACTCTTTAGGAGCCGATTGATGAAGACGAGGCCACTGTTGATGAGGAGCTTGAGGATGATGATGATGATGAGGAGACAGATACAGCATTGATGGTTGTTGACGGTGCCACATATGTGGCAGATGGTCGTGCTGGTGATGACGACAAGGCCTAGAGGCCTAAGGGAGTATCTCTAACTCTATACTTTGTTTACATTACGCACTTGGGACGGTGCTATATTTAAGTGTGGGGTGGGAGATGAACTTCTGCGTATATATTTTACTGCTTTATCAAGTTTTTTTTGTATTTTTAGGTAGGTTCCTCGGTTTTTTTGGTACTTTTCCTGAGGATAGTCCCTTTGAACCGACTAGGACTAGTATTTTTGTTTTAGTTTTATTGAGTCGTAGAGTCGTGGAAGTGACTTTTTCGATGATGGATGGATGACGACCGTCATAAGGGAAAATTAGTCACTAGGAGTAGTAGCTTGTGAGAAATCGACATTTTGGTACTTTGAAACCTTGTCTCGAGACTTAGCTAGAAGTCATGGGTAGTCCTACTTGTGTGCAACTTGAAAGAACTTGGCAACCTTTAAACAACCATAAGCTCTTTGTTTTGACTCTGAATTAAAAAAATTAGGCTTAATTGTGTGGAAACACCGTAATGTGATTTATATGAGCCTGCTGAAAAGTGATTGTATCCTTACTTGTGTTGTGATGCCATGTGAGGTAAGTGATTGATTGGTTCATGCGTTGATTGATAGCTAGAATTTGCCCTGTGTGTGCTTAAATGAGTAACTTGTAGGACTTAAGGAATGTGCTTGGGGCAATTCTTTGAATAGCCAATTCTGACTCTTTTGAGTGCCTCAAAATGAATTATCCCTAGTTTAGCCCCATTGGGCCTTTTTAGCCACTATTTTTTTTTATTGAACTACATATTGAGCCGAATCCCTTTTATTGATACCATTACTTCTTTGATCCCAATAGTGAATCCTTAATGCACTATGTTATGAAGTTATTATGGAAGAAATGGTAGAAGTGAATGAGGGTGAAAATGCTTGTTGGTGTGGTGAAGTTAAAGAAAAGAGGTGAATTGGCCCATGATCTCATAATGAAAAGGCACTTGAAAAAAAAAAGAAAAAAGAAGAAAATATTGTGAAAATAATAATAATAATAATAATAATAAGCAAGTGCTTAAATGAACAAAAGGGCGAAGCTTGAAAGTATTGAAACATGAAGTATATTTGGGAGGTGCGCACTAAAAAGAAAAGAAGAGGTAAGAGAAGTTGTATGTCCTAAACTGAAAATATGTGCATTGGGAGACATAGTCACTAATGAAACTCTAAATATTCCCTCCCTTACCTTAGGCCGACATTACAACCAAATGAAAGTCCTCTTGATTCCTTGTGTAATATTTTGTGAAAATTAAAGTACACTAAGGGCGAACTTATGACATGTTATGATATGTGTGAACTTCTTTTGGAGAGTGAGTGAAAAATTTCGAAAAAAGGGCCTTGTATTGGAATAAATGTGCGAACATAATGTTTGTAGAAGTGAAGGCTATACAAAAAATTGGTGTGGGCATCCATGACACTTGTTTGGGTATATTGTTATTTGGTGTTTTCTTATATGATTGCATTAGCTCGGAATTATGAAAAAAGAGTCATTCATTGAGGTTATATGTTGTTGATAGGTAGGCTAGCATAAACAGA